>CM069909.1:9641807-10247019 GCA_036172215.1 Camellia granthamiana
ACACTTGCTCTTTATGTAACATATGCTCTCGTACCGTTAAATTTGGAGTCATCCGCGCTTGCTCAAGTTCAATCCATAGAGGATGAACTTCACGCTCCTCCTCCATTAAAGCATCCATTAAGTCTGAGGCATCTTTGATTTCATGTTTTTGAAAAATTGTTTCCTTTACTTCATTCCAGCTCGATGGTAAAAGGTCTAATATTGTTTCCACCAATTTTTTTTCACTTATTTTTTGTCCTAATTTTTGCATTGCTCGACATATTTTGATTTTCCAATCAACAAATTTTTCTACTGGTAAACCCTCTTTATGTGGTACAGTTTCAAATTCATTTATGGCATTTTGCATCGCCAAACGATCACTACGGCGCAAATTTAGAGGAGGCCGCATATTTATCTGCACAATGAATTTAACACATTTAACATACAATTACATAATGTTAGTCAAGTTGTTTTTAATAATAAACCACATTAATTATTATTTGAGTAAAATTTATAATGATTAAAAAAAGAAGGGTACTTAATTATAAAATTAAATAAAATAATTGTATGAATTAAACATAGTATATGTACAGACAATTAAATTAAATATGAACATATGACTCATGCTATTAGTTTATAGTATAGATAATGACTTAAGGATGTGTAACATATGACTTTCATATAAAAAAACATGATAATCTAGATATATTTATAGTTAATTTTGCACATTGAAATGATTAACTCCTACATGATAACATCTACTGTAGAATCCATATAAATAGAATGTATCAAAGATCTAAAATCATGCAGGTTATATATTTATTATATATATAGATATGATAGGCAATAATTGTTTCTAGTCATATTAAAATCTTCTAAAAAAACCCACAAACATGGTAGTCTATAATTGTTTGTAGTTAATTTTGCACATCGAAATCATCAACTCATACATGATAACATTTGCTATAGAATTCATAAAAATGATATGTAACCAAAGATCTAAAAATTTGTAATTCAACTTCAAACCTGAAAATATCAAATGGTTAACCAATTGTTGCTGATTTATTTAGAATTTACCTTAAGTTTGCTTGCCTTATTCTTCAATAGAATTCAAACTGAAATACAAAAGATAAAAAATACAAAATCTCAGTAAGTACCGTTATTTGTTGTAAGTACATGAAAAAAAATTAAAAATCTATTATATTATGTATATATGTTTTTAATTTATTTAAGTTACAGATATTTGATTTTTTTTTAAATAACGTGATAAACATTGAATATTTGTAATTTTTATATTTTATATTTTTTTATTAATTTATTTAATAATTATAGATTTTTGTTAAATCAATTAAAATCACAAATGGTTTGAAGAGCCCGAGAGCAATTTTGAATACTCCATTTTCTAAAATCAAAACCTATTTTATAAAGATCAACCATTATTTCAAACCTAAAACTTTTTAAGAAATTAAATCCAAATCCATAAGCTACATTAAAAATAAATATAAAAAAAAATCTATATAAATAAAAAAACAAACAGAACACAGACATAAAAAAAAAAAATCAATTTAATGGTATGAAGAAAAAGTCTATTGTGTGGTCAATTACTACTCACCATTTTCATAGAGATAATTAATAAGGTAGTAGATATGATTTGGGCTTTTCATTTGGGTATATTTTAATATAAATAAACAAAAAGGGAAGATAAATCTGCAGACCAAATATACATTAACGTGATATAAGTTTTGAAAAGCAAACGTATAATTTAAATAAAATAAAAGGAGAAGCATTTGAAAAATTTAAATATATAGCAGTAACCCGTGCTATGCACGGGAATGTATAATTTGATATCTACGTATATACATATAACAGTAAATATATAGTTTGATATCATATAAATTTTAAAGAGTAAAAGATAGATATATATTTTAGATATCAAATGTATATTTTAAAGATACATTGTTGGTATATAGATATAGCAGTAAATATAGATATACCAAACTCTATTATAGTTGGTATATCTATCAAATTTGGTATATCAGTAAACTATTAAAATATACATTTGATAGATATATCAGTAAGTTATAGACATAACATCAAATGTCTATTTTTTAATATAGCAGTAAATGTCTATTTTTTAGCTAGCAAAGATACCAACTATATATTTAAAATCCCGTGCATAGCAGTAACCCGTGCTATATATTTAAAATTTACTGCTAGCTACAATTCCCTGATATCTATTTTATTGTTACATTATTTTAACGTGATATAAATCTACGTTTAACGTGATATACTTTATCTTTAAGCTTTTAAATCTTTTATTATCTAGGACTTCTTATCTCTTTTTTTAACGTGATATAAGTTTTTCTAATGTTTTTCTAAAAGCAAGTGCAAGCTTTTCTAATGGATGGTTATAGACTGGTATAGGATTTTTTATTATTTGCTGATAAACTGGTGGAACAATTGAAGAAAACAGACCAAATATACACTATATTAATTGAATGGAACAGGAAATCAAGTATTTATTTGCTAGTGGAGCATGAATGAAATCAAAGTTCAAATAAAGCTTTAACTAATTTTAGCCCTTCTTTCGAATATATATATCTGCGTGTTTCATTGAGTATTCTCATTGAATCTGCCAAAGTTGGTTGAATGTTTCCTATCACAGGTCCGGTCAATTTTTATTTTACAACATCATGATAATATATCCAAAAACAAAAACATTAGAGCAAAAGAAAAACAAAAACAGAGACATGGAGATTACAATTTTCTGAAAACATTAGACCAAAGAAAAAGAAAAACAAAAACAGAGACACGGAGATTACAATTTTCTGCAATCTTTGTAGCCAAAATACAAAATCTCAAATGCTTGGAGAAAAAATAAATTATTAAAGCAAAAGAAAAAGAAAAACCGAGCAAAAGAAAAAGAAAAATCGAGACTTGCCTTCAATGGCGGACTGCGGATTGCGGACTGTTGGGTTCACTGCTGATGCACGGAATTGATGAGGTAATGGTTTAAGGGGATGGGTTCACTGCTGATGCACGGAATTGATGAGGTTAAATGAATTGATGAGGTAATGGTTTAAGGGGATGGGTTCACTGCTGATGCACGGAATTGATGAGGTAATGGTTTAAGGGGATATGGAATTGATGAGATAATGGTTTAAGGGGATATGGAAAGATGGGTGGGTTTGTTTGGATAGGTTTTGACAGATTTGTTAGTTTTTTATGGATAGGAGTTGTGGGTAGTGGGAGAGTGGAAGTGAAACTCTTTGAGGGTAGGGGAGAAACGTATGGCATGTTTGGATAGGTTTTGTATTTTATTTATTTTTTTTTTTTGACAGTTTGTTATGGATAGGAGTTTTTAATGGTTTAAGGTTTTGTATTTTTTTTTTTTTTTTTGATAGTTTGTTATGGATAGGAGTTTTTTTTGGTTTAAGGGGATATGGAATTGATGAGATAATGGTTTAAGGGGATATGGAAAGATGGGTGGGTTTGTTTGGATAAGAGAAACGTATGGCATGTTTGGATAGGTTTTGTATTTTATTTTTATTTTTTTTTTGACAGTTTGTTATGGATAGGAGTTTTTAATGGTTTAAGGTTTTGTATTTTTTTTTTTTTGACAGTTTGTTATGGATAGGAGTTTTTTTTGGTTTAAGGGGATATGGAATTGATGAGATAATGGTTTAAGGGGATATGGAAAGATGGGTGGGTTTGTTTGGATAGGTTTTGACAGATTTGTTAGTTTTTTATGGATAGGAGTTGTGGGTAGTGGGAGAGTGGAAGTGAAACTCTTAGGGGAGAAACGTATGGCATGTTGTATGGCATGTTTGGATAGGTTTTGTATTTTTTTTTTTTTTTTTTTGACAGTTTGTTATGGATTTGTTATGGACAGGAGTTTTTTTTTTTGACAGTTTGTTATGGATAGGAGTTGTGGGTAGTGAGAGAGTGGGAGTGAAACTCTTTGAGAGGGGAGGAAAGGAACTATAAACAAAAAATGAGCTGCCACGTATTTTTTGAAATTATGAGAATTTTAGAATATCATTTTGAAGGCTTTTGGAAACACTACTACATTCTATTATATATATAGTATAGATATCAGTGGTTGGCACCCCCTCAAATCACCACCCCCACAACCCCTTTGACACGTGGCGGGTGGTGATTGGAGGGAAACGAAAAAAAAAGAAAAGAAGAAAAAGGTGACCAATCAAATCAAGAGGGGATCCAAAGGGGGTCTTAAAAAGGGGGTCCTGCACATTATTCATGAGAAATTCCTGGTAGCTCGAATGCTACCAGGCTCGATTGGCTCGAAAAGAAGAAAAAGAGAGAGAGAAGGAGAAAAGAGAGGGAGAGGGAGAGGGAGAGAGAGAAGCAGAGGGGGTCGTCTGCCGCCGTCCTCCTCTTCGCCGTGAGTCGTCTGCCCCTCTGCCGCCGTCGTCTGCCGCCGTCCTCGCCTTCCTCCTCCTCGCCGTGGGTCGTCTGCCCGCCGTGGGTCGTCCTCGTCGCAGCCCAGTCCCGCCGTCCCAGCCCCGCCGTCGTCCTCGCCTTCCTCCTCCAGCCCCGTCCCCTCCCCTCCCCTCCCTCCCCCTCCTCCAGCCCCGGTTTTTATGGCCCCCTCCCCTCCCTCCTCCTCCTCCTCCTCCTCCTCCCCTCCCTCCTCCTCCTCCCTTCTTCTTCTTCTTCTTCTTCTTCGTTCTGTAAGAAAACCAGGAGGAAAGAAAAAAAAAAAAAAAAAAAAAATTGACCCCAAAACGACGTCGTTTTGGGGTCGAGCCACGTCTCGAGCCACGGTTTCGAGCTACCAATCGCGGTTGATTATTCATATATATCAGTGGTGATTAGGAAATACATGTAAATTTGTATCTATTTGTAAACGAGTGCATTTTGCACTAATAATTTGGGTTTGTATTGTGGTTGAGTTTCATAATCTGAATTGTTTTTTAAAAAATTTCCAACTAATTTGATAAAAATATACACCAAAAAAATATTTTTATCCAAAAAATAAATAAATATCATATGAAAATATTTTTATCTAAAAAATAAATAAATATCATATGAAAATAATGAATTTCTTTTTTTTTTCATCAAATTAGTTTTTAATTTCTTCATTTTGTTCAATTTTTTTATTTTATTTTATTTTAGTTTTGTATCTTTTTATATCATCAAAAACATCAAAGCAAAGTGTGGGTTGGTCTGTAATGGTGTGCAAGATGGCGGCAATAAGTATGAGATGGTTGAAGGTGATAGTAGTTGGGTGATTGATATTGAGATAGGGGAGAGATGGCAGAGAGAGAAAATGGAAGAAGATGATAGCAACAAGAGAACAATAAGGTAGTACTGTAATTTCACTTTTTTAGTTGAGGGTGTTTTGCTCATTGTATACTTCTAGTTTATCTGTTAAAAAGAAACCACCTAACAAGGGTAAGTGTAAATTCTAAAATGTCAAGGGGGAATTTTTATTAAACCTAAACCTCAGGGGGTGTGTGTGGGAAGTAAATATTCTTCACTTTCTTACTCCTTGCCTCCGTATTCGTCTCACTCCAAACGGCATCGTCTCTCCTGCAAACACAACAGGAATGAGCTAACCAGCGGGTGTCCTATCGGAAAACCCTCCGACGGTCAAGTCAGCACCCTCACAGATTATAGAAAAATGAGAGAGTTCTTTGGCTCAAGACCACTTACCTTTCAGAATGAACTCGTAGGTCTTATATAGTCAACTTGTCTCACTTTTCAATGTAGTGGGCATTATTCCCATTGTCTTGGGGTAAGGACATTCTGTGCCGTTATTCCGTTACACGCATGTACTTGCCAGAAACAACACTAATTAACTTGGATAGATCATTGTTTGTCCCCCACCAACTGCTAGGGCATGACTAACACCCAACCGAGTATCCCTTGGTCGAGCTATCGATAGCTCGGTTAAGCCTATGATCTTTGCCCATGAGTCCAGTGCTGGGTTGCCACTCGGCTCAAGGATCACATTATGCTCGGTCCTACTCAGCACGGTTGGCTTAGCTTAATTCACATGAAGAACACCTCGACTGGTCAAAGGGAGCTCAGTCAGCTTTGTAAGCCATTCCCAAGCTCACCTTTGGTGTGGCCCAGCTAACCCACAAAGCGGTGGGCCGAGCTTGGCCCATCGTATCTCGGCCTCTTTAGCATAAAACAAAACTTCCCTCTCAATTGCCCCTTACTCTAGTCTGCTCCAGTACGAGCCAGATTACCATTACCAGCCAAGCTTGACTCCATGCCCGGTTCACTGATCTGCACGGCACAAATCGGACGCTTTATAGAGCATGGTGCAAGTCTGACACTTTAAAGTGCACGATGCAAACCTGACTCTTCAAAGAGCACTGTGCCCCCACTACACTGACACAACATCTTCTCAGGGGACATGTGTCGTCTTGTCATGATGATGGGCGCGAATTCTCAAAAAAATTTCAAATCTTCATGCCCCTTCGAGTTCCATATACACACATATCGCCATTCGTCCACATTCTTCACTGTTCATCATCTCTAAATTTAGTACCACTCCAAAATATTACACTTTGGTTGATGATAATAGCACACCAAATATATGCTTATCATTAAAAGCATGCTTTATTTAGTAAAATTCTTGACTAATTTTATAGATTGTCAATCATATTATTTATATAGTTTATAGAATTGTATATTTACCTTGGGTTCTTAATATAAGTTTTTGGGGTTAATAATGACAACTGGCCTATGGCACTTAAGTTTTAGAAAAGTCTTGACATTAGATACTTAATTCGTTGGGTTTATAGCCAAGTTACGATTTAGCTCATTAATTTAGTTAATTGAGGGTGTGGTTTTGCTGCTGTTGTGTTTGATGCAGTCATGTCTGGTTGCTAAGGTTCCATAGTGTGCATTTTTGACTTCCACTATGGAAACATAATAGGAGATCTGTCATTATTGTCTGCCACATCAATGATGTATGGAAATGTAACGGGACGGGAGATCTCTCAGTCTAAGGGTGTATATTTGCATTTACAATTAATATAAATAGTTGTTAAAATGTCGTCCAGCCAATGATACAGAGTAAAAGAAGCTTAAGGAAGAGTAAATTCAAAGAAGTGGTGATATTTGGAAATTCATCTTTAAAGTCGTCGCAGCGCTGTCCTACATCAGCCATGTTTTGGAATGGTGCAAGTACATTAACCATAAACTAGGGTGGTTAAACAAGATAGTAGTGAGTCAACTTTCCATTTATAATGTTTTGAGACATTGTTGGGTTTTTAGAGGAAAAATCTATTTTGCCTAAACCCAAACTAATAATTGACGAAAAAATTATTTCTATAGCACAAAATACTTCTATGTTTAGATTACAAAGATTATTGTTTTATTTTATTTTTTCTTTTTGTTCTTTACATTTTTGGATCTATAAAAATACACTGGAATTCCTATGGAAACTTCTACATTAAATATAATGTTTTTGACACTTTCTAGTGGCTTTTCAATCAATTAAAAACTATGACATCTAGAAAAGAATCAATTATGAAAATGTAGAAAAGTAGTCAATTTTAGTGATCTGATTCCATTTTTTATTATTTATCTTTTCTTTACTTACCTTATACGGTGATCAGTTGTTCTAATTTAAGTTATTGTTGCCTGTTAGATCATTCATATTCTAGAGGAAGAGTGGTTAGAGCAAGAGAGCAATAGAGGTGCAGAGCAAGTTGTGGTAAAATCTGCCTTAGTCTTCTGGTGAAAGTACATTGTGTACAGGAGCTATTTTTTTTAAATTTAATTCCATTATGCATTCTTTAACTTAAGCTTCTAGCAAAGCTTAATTGCTTCAAAACGTTACTGTCATGATTTTGTGCTTTTGGTACTTTTCAGGAGCCACCTTTACTGACATTAAAAGAATTTTTAGATTCGTTCAAAGGGGATGAGAACAAGGAAGTACAATGTGTTTTCGATGCCTATAGGAGTGACAGCCAAGGTGATAGTAGTGACAATCCAAAAGATTCCTTGTATTTAGACAAGACCTCTACTGAGATTATGAAAATACTTGTTTCGAAAAATCAAGTCATAATGCCTAAGGAAAATTGGAATTCCATGTCAAAGCTTATCAAGGTCGGTAACTATATGATCCTTGAGAACTTGGCACCCATTTTAGGAACCTTGCTGGGGAAATATGGGGACTTCAGTGGCATGTCCAATTTGAGTCCAAAGGCAAAGATGTTATACATAATGACAGTATGTGATGCTATAAACAGCATGTGGAGTACCAAGGTCAAGGACATTACTACAAATCTACTATTGAGTTGGTTTCACTGCTTCATGCTTGGCCACTGTGCTGGCTTTGAAATTCAATTTGCTTTTGGTCGTTTGATGAGAGTGGTGCGTTCTCACTTTGGTCTCCAAGCTTTTTTTTGGGTGAATACTTTGGTCTCCAAGCTGATGTTTCTACTGACCTCACCCTTGCCAAATTGGGTGAAGAGATTAGAGAGCAATGTGCACTGTTAGATTCTAATGAGATCATCGCTTCTGAACAAGATAGGGAGATTGATAGGCTCTGGGAGAGGATAGCTTCTATGCAGCTCACTAGTACCAAAGTACATATAGAGATTCCAGAATTTCATAAGAAGATAAAGACACTAGAGGAGAAGCGTGCAATATCTAGGTTCACAGAGGAGTGCCTCAGTGATGCTCTGGAGCTAGAGGGACAGACAGCAGGTATGGGCCTGTAGTGATGTGCAGTGAAGAGTCTACTAACAGCTAGCTTGTTTCTATGTTACTACAAACATGTTGGTATCAATTCATTACAAGCACATCAATATGTCTATGTAGGCAGCATCTTGTGCTCTTTAGCTCTTGTTGTGGATTTGGATCACCTTATGTTTGATAGGTACTACCAAAATTTAACCATGTAGATTGTTCTTTCTTTTTTAATTATATTAGTTGTCCTGTTTTGCATTGACAAAATATAGTCTGGCCCTTTCTATTTTATGTATGTTTATGCATTTGAAAAGGCACATGATCAATCAAAAAGGGTTACAATTCTATGTCAAGTCTTGGGATGTGGGTGGGTACACTACTAAAAAATGCATCTTTCGCTATGGAGTTTTTTTGTGATGGTGTAAATGACGTGGTAAAAATGTACTTTTTGAGATGGCAACATTACCGTCTCAAATAATATGTTTATTTGTGACGGCAATATCGTATTGTCGCAAATAATGTTTATTTGCATATTATTTGCGACGAAAATATCTTATTGTCAACAGTATCGTTATTGTCTCAAATAAGTTTCTACGAAACTACGGCTTTTTGGAAATTCTCAAATAAGACTCATGATTTTGCCCTATCTGTTCTCTCATTCACTCTCTGCTTGCAGGTCACAGCTGTGCTCTCTCTCTCTCTCTCTCTCTCTCTCTCTCTCTCTCTCTCAGGTCGCTCTCCCTCTATCTGACCCTCATTGTGGCCACTACAACTGCGACCCACAACATTCCGCCGCTCGTGTCCAACTTGTTTCATGTCCGCTTTCTCGACTGCCACCAGAGCTCTACCTTTTTCCTCCTCCGCCATCGTGACCGCCACCACAACATGAAGACTAGAGAGAAACCCCTAGCTTGTAACCCATAAGCCCTCACCCCTCTCTCTCTCTCTCTCTCTCAACCCACAAACTCACTTCAATTTTATAATTATAATAATTATTATTATTATTATTATTTCAATCCACAAACTCATATCTTTTCTTCAGATTGTTGATTGGGAAATTTTATACACCAAAGTCTATGACTTGCTGATATATATATCAATGAAAGTGACAAGTTAGTACAGAGCGTATCTTCTACAAAGATATGTTCTATTTACAAAGATATGTACAGAAGGGGATGAAGCAGTAGAATACCTATTCCCAAATGAAGCTATTCTACAAGTCGAGGAAAAGACTTGGACAATATAGTTTGACGGAGCGTCTAATCAATACGGTTATGGGATAGAGGTGTTGCTGATAGCACTCAACAATTCCCATATACCCTTAGCCTTCAAACTCCGGTTTAAGGTATCCAATAACGAAGCAGAATATGAGGCGTATATCGCTGGTTTGGAAGCCGTCCTGGAACTAGAGGCGAAAAGGTTGGACGTTATCGGGGACTTGAACCTAGTTATGTCTCAAGCCAATGGAGACTAGAAAGTCAAAGAAGAAAAGATGAAGATTTATCACCAAACCCTAGACGTTCTGATTCCTAGATTTGAGAAGCTAACTTTCTTGCATCTGCTGAGAGAGAAGAACAGGTTCGCTGACGTCTTATCAACTCTATCTTCTATGATAGACATCTCACTTGGAGTCCGAATGCGTCCACTCAACATCAAGTAGAGGTATACGACAGCCTACGAGACTATTGCCGTAATAGATGAAGTGCAAGATCAAAACCCTTGGTTCTATGATATCTGGAACTTCTTGGAAAATGAGGTTTATCCACCAGGGGCAAATTCCAAAGACAAAAGGGCAATACCGCGGATGGCCGTTCAATTTATCGTCTGCGCAGGTAAAACTGTACAAGAGGGGTCATCTGGGCATGCACAAGTTGTGTGTCGACGTAGAGGAATCAAAGCGCCTAATGGAGGCAAAGTTCATCCGAAACAACATCCTTTGCCGATATGGAGCCCCAAACGAGATCATCTTAGATAATGGCTCCCACTTCAAGAAAGAAGTGATCGAGTTGTTGGAGAAATACGATGTGGCTTTCCATAAGTCATCTACATACCGACCGCAAACCAACGGAGCTGTTGAGGTCGCCAACAAGAACATAAAGCATATTTTACAAAAGATGGTTGGGACCTATAGGGACTAGCCAGATAAATTGCCGTTTGCACTCTGGGGCTACAGAACTTCAATCTGGACGTCTACAGGGGCAACTCCTTATTCTCTTGTCTATGGTATGGAGGCTATTCTGCCAATCAAAATAGAAGTTTCATCACTGCGAGTTATGGCTGAGTGTCAGATAGCAGAGGCGGACTGGCAACAAAGCAGGTTCAAAGAACTGATGTTGTTTGATGAGAGAAGGCGGAAAGTATTGTACCATGTTCAAGGTTATCAACGCAGGATTGCTAGGGCTTTTAACAAGAAGGTTAAGCCCCAGAATCTCAAAGAGGGGGATTTGGTGCTGAAAGACAACCGAGCTCCCATCCATGACCCTAGGGGCAAGTTCAAACCCAATTGGACTGGTTCTTACATCATCAAAACTATCTGGTTGGGTGGAGCTGTTATTCTCATTGACCTGGATGGCCTAGAATTTTCCTAGCCAATCAACTTGGACAAGTTGAAGAAATACTATCCTTGAGAGGCTTGCTAGGCTGAAAACTCGGAAGGTCGACCTAGGCAAAAGTTAGAGCATAAAAAATTGGAAATAAAGAAAAACTGAGCTCGCAAGGTTGAAAACCCTAAAGGGCAGCCTTGGCAAAAGTTAGAGCGCAAAAGGAGAACGCTAATACTCAAGTGAACCCGAACCGAACTACGTAAGGCCTGATTCCTATCTTCGGGATACGTAGGCAACTTCATCTTGAAGTCTGACCGTAAACACCTCCAAATCAACTGTCCTGTCCATGTGTTCGATCATGTCATCTTTGTCTGTTCTTTATCTGAAAGTTCGGTTGTGATCCTCACTCTGAAAGACGAATTGGTTACAGTGCTAAGCAGTGTTATTCAGTTAAGGGGCAATTTTTTTATCTTTGGATTCGGGGTTGTACATCTCGAGGATAGATTATGTGTGTGCCAAGTGATGATCCTTATCGAAAACAGTTTTGAAAAGTTTTGATAAAGGTTGATTTTTGTTCAAATTTTACCTTTTACAACTTAGACCGTTTTTGGACCGAAAGGAAAATTTTTAGTGCTCACAACTTTAATTTCGTTGATTTCAATACAAAGTTCTCCAAACTCTCGATACAAATCAAAGTTGCTTTTATTACATCATAAAAACTTGAAAAGTAAGATCAAAGCAATAAACTGGGGGCATAGATGAGTCAGGTGCTCCTGCGTTCCCTGCTTGTGCTTGTGGATGCTTTTGATGCTAAGGTGGGCCCGGTTTGTGCCTCATTCTAGAGCCAAGTCAGGCACTCTCCAGAAAAGGCATAGCTGAAACTAGGGGCAGGAGCCAGAAGTTTTTTCATCCTCTAAGCAGTGAGGTATCTAGCCAAATGTGAACCTCAGATGGGGAATGAAACCGAGTACTATAGCTCGACTTTCTTCACTCCCCCTTTCGGAGAGCTTGAATTGGTCCTACAGTTCGGACTCCTGTCACGGTTTTGAATCTAGTCTCACAAAGTGCAATGTGAAACTGATAAACACCAAAGAGTCCAATTCGGCAAATCATTTTGGAAAATCAAATTTTGAATCAAATAATGCTAAAACTGGACTGCTTTACCAGATTACAAAGTTGCCACCTAAATATTTTATTTTTGAGAAATTTAGGAAACCTTGACTCGTGCCAAAGGCCACGTGTCCGTCATCACCAAAGTTGCCTCGGCTTGGAAACTTGGGTACGAGAGGGGAAGGTCCTGAAATGAGCACCCCCGCTCGCCTGATCAAAGATCGGCCTCTACTATCATGATATGTTGTTTTATAAACCTTATGTGTTCTTATTCTGATTATTAGCTAACTTTACCACGTGATGCACACAAGCAAGTATAAACTAAAATCGCAAGAATTCGAACAAAACAACTCATGTTTGTTTTCGGAAATGGTTTGAATTTGTCACCCTCAAATGGGCTTGGAAATGCGGATTTGCCACCTCAAATGGGCTTAAAACATGATTTGTCACTTCACAAAGTGGGCTTAAAACTCACAATCGTCGAATTGTTCCAACTCAAGCAACAAAGCCTTCATCCACAAGCATTTATGTAGTTAATCACTTAAGCAAATAGCCTCGTGGCAAGGATGCTATCATGGCAACATACACATCTCATGCAGTATGCTAAAGCGTAAAGGCTTACCGAGTACTCCAAGCCAAAACAAAAACTAGTCAGAAACAATGCATGATCCTAACTATATTAAGATGCCTAATGCAACACATGCAACATGAAATTAATAGGCTCGGCCACTAAGATGGCATATGAATGCAACAATTTGATAATATGCTTTGAAACACGTGTTCAAATAAGTATTGGAATACAATGCAGATTGAATGATGCACCGAGGCTCGGTGCATGCAAGACAAATGAATGGATGCAAACATGTGAGCATAAGGTATGCTAATTGAAAATGTCCTTAATCTAACCATTGAAAGCTATTAAATAATAGGGAGAAAGACGTGGGGTTGGAAGACATGCACACACGCACGCACACACGCACGCACACTTATTACAACATTGTGCCCTCGTGAAGGATGGTCCGAATAAATCGGCTAAGCTACACTAAGCTAAGCTAATTATTACAAAACAACTAACTAACTAACTTAGCTAATTAATTATTACAAGACAATTGAATAAATAGCTATGCTAAGCTAATTAAAATATTACAAAATGAATTTAAGCTAATTAATTACAACACATGTATGAAGGAATTAACTAACTTATTCTAAGCTAACAAAAGTGACTAAATGGCCTCGAGGGCGAGGGATGTATGCATGCTCGGTTGCTCCACCCGAAAATCCACCGCCTTGCCTTTGGATGCCTCTGTTTGCACTCGTTTGATCTCCGAAAATTGTGCCAACTCCTAGAATGCCTATGCTCCAACTCAGAAACATACTGATGCAAAATTCATTTCTGGTCGGTCGGCTACCAATGGTGGCTGTCGGCTACCATTGGTGGCCGGTCGGCTGCTTCAACTGGCCGGTCGGCCATTGCTTTCCTGGATTTCCCTTTTTGCTGCAACAGAGAGCAAACAGAGGCAAAGCAGTGTATTCTAAGGAATATATGTGTGTACTTCTACCCTCTTTATCATCTCTCAAGCTCAAAGGAGTGTAGCTCTTGGCTCTCAAGCCATCAACCAAGCATTTTCAAAGCATGATGGCTAGAGAACCAAGCTTGTACAAGGTCAATGAATGCACAAACAAGACCAAAACAACCACCACCCTATCATGCATGATCAAGGGTGACAGTTGTAGACGTCCCCGAACGCCCCGGGAAGATGAGTCCCGTTCTGTTCATTTTGGGCTCACTACAGTTCGGACTCAAATTGTCATGGTTCTCAATCTGAACCAAAGAGTCCAAATCCGGCAAATCGTTTTGAGAAAACAGATTTTTTTTTAAAGAAGTGCCAAACATGGACTGCTTTGCCAGATACAAAGTCGTCACCTAAATATTTTATTTTGGGAAATTTAGGAAACCCTGACTCGTGCCTAAGGCCACGTGTCCGTCATCACCAAAGTTGCCTTGGCTCGGGAACTTGGGTACGATTGGGGAAGGTCACTTCGTAAGCACCCCCGCTCGCGCCGATCAAAGATCGGCCTCTACTAACCATGATATCTAGTTTTGAAAACATTATGCGTTCTTATTCCGGTTATTAGCCTAGATACGCACAGCATACAAGTATAGACTAGGTCGCCTGTATTGGAACAAAACATTTCCTGCTTATTTTTGAAAGTGATCTGCTACTCGCAAGTAGGCTTAAAATGCAGATTTTGCCACCCTCAGGTGGGCTTAGAAAAGATGGTTTTGCCACTATCTAGTGGGCTTAAAACTCATAGTGAATGAATTGTTCCAATCCAAATAACCCAACCTTCACCCACTGGCATTCAGGCAGTTATATCACATAAGTACATAACCTCATAGTAAGCATGCTATCATGGCAGTCACTCACACGCGTGCAAGGATGCTAAAGTATAACCACTTACCGAGTACTCCAAGCCAAAACAGAAGCTATGTTAGAAATCCATGCATGATCCTAATTATACAGAAATGCCTAATGCAACACATACAAAGATGCAACTATAGCAGGCTCGGCTCTTCTAAATATGGCATGTGAAATGCTATAACTAACAAGTATTCAACTCGGAATTGAAATACAATGCAGTTAATATGATGCGCCGAGCCTAGTGCATGCAAAACAGATGAATGAATGCAAACATGCTACCATACTGTATGCTAATTGAAACATGCCCTAATCTAACCATCATAAGCTGGTAAATAAAAGGGAGAAAGACGTGGGGTTGGAAGACATACACCACACGCACGCACGCTTATTACAATTGTGCCCTCACTCGGAGGGTCCGAATAAATAATACAGTCCGAATAAGTACAAAATCCTAATTAATTAACAAATTAACTAGGAAAGCAGTAAACTAACACGCAAATCTATGGACCGCCTCAGCTCTGTTCCGAATGATGAATGATGCATGCTTGAGTTGCCTTGTGCGGAAATCCATTGCGATACCCCAATTAGCCTCTGTTTACAATTAAGCCCGGAATATTGCACGAAACTCCAAAAGACTGCCGGTTTCTGATTTGCTGCAACAGAGAGCAAGAAAGGGGCATGGCAAAGTATTTTCACATATGTATGCACACCTCGATCCTCGTGCCACCAATCACGCATCTCGATGCATGATGGCCGAGGAGTCGAATTGCACGACTCAATATGAAATGAATGCACATATAAACATAACAAGACTGAGACTCCATCATGGTTAATTCGGAGTGTCGGCGACTGGGAATTGAGACACGTTCCGTCACTCGGAGTACGAAACGTTCCTCGTTTCCCGTGCTTGGGCTAACTTCTATCCCAAGCACAATGCAATATGCATGACATGCATGAATGCAATCCTAACATGCAACCTAGCATACGCAATGCTATGAGATGGCATACACAATGCACGATGTAGCAAGACATACACAATGCTCTAATATACAATCTAGCATACGCAATGCTATGAATTGAAATGGCATACACAATGCATAATGGACTTACACCAACATGAGTGGACCTCAGCCACACTCACATCAATAGCCATAAGATGAAAATGAGACAACCGAAATGCGTGCACACATGCACGCAAATCGAGGACCGAACCTAAGGTACCAAATGCCACTCTACCAAAGCATGGCGAGAGATGCAAGATGACATACAAGCATGTAATTTCCAGCACTGATACATGATGCTAAAAGGTCCCGAAACATGAAAACATGGCACCTGATGCATGAGATGAGCCCCGAAACTCAAAACTAGGCACGTGTATTGACTTATAGCTATACAAAGCATGCATTATTTGACTATGAAGCACAAAGACAGAGCCAAGGCAGTCCCAAAACATGAATATTTCTAGTTCAAAGCATGACCAAAAGATGCTAGCATGATGGACTAAAATAGCATGCAACTTTGACTAGTAAACATGGGTTACATGGCATGTACATGAAGCATGTGAGAACTCATCAAACTAGAAAAAATCAGTAAATAAAACATGCCAAAATATGCCCAAATAACCTCTGAAATACAGCCAACATATGCAAAAATGATGGGTTCCTTTAGAGGGCCATACAAGGGATTATTAAGCACATGCAAGATAGACACTTAGCAAGACCAAACCAACTTTAGAAATGGGTTATGACAATCCTAAAACCCACCAAATAGGCCCTAGAATCAGTCTCGGAAACATGCAAAGAAAGGCCTCTTTGAGAGGCCTTGAATGGGATTGCTTTACACATGCATCATAGACATAAAATATGGCCAAAAGGGCCTTGGACAGAGCCAAGGCAGACCTCAAAACCCTCAGAATAAGGCCTAGAAAGTGACTTTGAAGCATGCAAGATAGGGTCCCTTTGGAAGGCCAATAATGCTAGTAAAGAGAATGAGGGGTGAGAGGGTCACCCCTCTATGATTTCAAAGCTCAAAACCTCATCAAAGCCACTAAAAATCCACTAGATTTCAGTGACTAAGAGGCCAAACCACGGCCAATGCAAGTGCTCTAATGCATAGCCCTAATCATGAAGGAATGAAGCATGCATAGGGGAAGATGACCCCAAACAGAAATGGGACCTTAACCAAACTCAAAGAGGAGGCCAAAAAAAGACTTTTTGAAGTTTAGGTTGAGGTCCAAAAAGGCTCACAAATAAGGCTAATATATCATGCAATAAAAGTCCTAAAAGAGAGAATGAACAAACAGGGCAGTAAATGACTTCAAACAGAAAAGTGCCCTTAAACAAAGTTGAAGAGGAGCTCAAAATATGACACTTTACAGTTTGGCTCGAAGCCCATAAATGCTCACAAACAAGGCTAATATGTTATGCAAAATAAGCCCTAGAAGAGAGATAAAGCACAAAGGGTGAGTAGAAGACCTCAAACTAAAAAAAGTTCTTGATCAAACATGAAGATGAGCTCAAAATAGGACTATTTTCAGTTTAGGTCGAAGCCCAAAAATGTAAGAAAAAGGAGCTAAGATATCATGCAAAATAAAGCAAGAAAAGGGAAATAAGGACTCACCCTTGAAGATCAGCTTTCCAGCAGCTTTTGGTCCAAAATTATGAGCTTCCAAGCTCTGCAAATGGCCTCCAAGGTGCTGGGATGAGTGGTGGAGGTGGTAGGCTATGAGGTGTAGGGTAAATATGCAAGAAATGTGGACTTTTAGCACAAAAGAGAGATATATGGAGATGTATGTATAATGCTCCAGCTGGTTTTTCTAACCCTTAGAAATGAAGCTCAAGGGTTGGTTTTATAGAGGGAGAGGAGCCAAAGAAAAAGGGGGGGAAAACAATTCAAATTTCCCCCCAAAAGGACAGACCCTCGGGCAGAGGATCTGGTGCAAAACAGCTGGCACAGCTGGAATGCACCTGGAGAGACAAACTTGGCCGGCCAGGTTCAAAAGGTCCAGGTGGCCGGCCGGCCACCTCCCCTGGTCGGCCAGCCAGGGGTCAAAAAGGTCAACAACAGATGTTGGCCGACCACCCCAAAAAGGTGGCCTCCCAGATGAGTGCAACACAGCTGCATGGTCAAAACCTAGAAAATGTGAACCAGGAGAGAGAAAATCCAGCTTTTTAGAGGGGTTCAAAAGGGTCAAGAACAATTGCTGGCTGGGCTACCCATATTGGTGGCCTCCCAGGTGTGTATAACACAATGGTGTGGCGGAAAGTCAGAAAAAGTGGCCCGGGAATGGGAAAAACCAGCTTTCTAGTGAAGAAAACGGGCGACGAAGAGCGATGAAGAAATAAAACTGGTTTTTTAGAAAAATTGATGGCCTCCCACATTTCTACAACCTTTCTAACAATGAAAATAAGGTCCCTGCCAAAAATGGACCAAGACGGATGCAAAACGAAGGTTCGGGGGCCGAAACACGCAGTTCGGGGCCCCGAAAACAGGCTGTTAGGCACCGGAAGTGGCGTTCGACCACGGAGTTGGTCTCTCGGGCCACAGTGTCCCTTAAAAGGGAGGAAATAAGGTGTATGCCAAAAACCAGAGCAAACGGAGGTAGTTAAGCGGTCCCGAACCGAGGCACACGGCCGACGGCTCCGAAAACCAGAAACCGAGCTCCAAACGGAAAAAGTGGCCTATGACCACGAAACGTAGCCTACAGCCACTGAGGGATAGTCTACGAGACCTCTCCCTCCCTTTGGGAAGAGAAAACGAAGAAAACAGGGCCTGGTTTGCAAACCGAGGCAAAGCACAAAAGAGTCTGGAAGTCCGGAGGCAAAGCTCGTAGCTGTGACTCCGCAACCCCAGAACGAGCACAATATGCAACATCACCAAGCGCTCAATCGGTGACGTCTGAGTCTTAAGGTCGGTCAAAAATGGGGTGTCTACAACAGTGACCAAGAAAAATGGCACGTCTCATCACTTTGAGCATGAAACGTCCCATTTTCCTTGTGTTTGGATTAACGTCTGATCCAAACACATGCAATGCAACACAAAAGATGTTTTACCTTGCCTCTTTTACTTGTCCAATTTTATTTACTCATTTTAGATTACCAATCCATTCTTTAATTGATTAGTCCAAAAGTGAGTGTCCTCTAATTGAAAGTAGGCTTAAACCACAAGTGCCTTGAGCATGAAAAAGTCTTCATGCCGTTGGTTAGTAGAAACCCTCAAAAGAGGATTAAAACCATTAAGCACAAGTGTCTCAATTTCACACTCAGGCCAACAAAGGGCTCAAATTCACTTTCAAAATAAATGAAAGAGTGAAGAATAGAGGGAGATTGCAGAGATTTCAGTGCTAAAATGGAGTGCAAAATGACACTAAAGCATGTAAGCAACTCATGCAATTCATGTTTAAGAGCCTAACTCATTAAGCAAGTGAAGACCATTACACTATAGCCATGCAATACAAGCCTCAGCTGACCAAACCAGCTCAGAATAGAGTTAAAATATGCCAAAACAATGGCTAAAACTTGCTGAGATTAAGGCACAAAAGGCTAGAAAAACATGCTCACATGCTAGCTTTCAAACAAGACTCGAGAGCAACTCTAAAAGGCAATGAAAGAGTGAAGCAAATGAGCATGTGACAGAGCTATAAACACTAACATTACATGTAAAAAGACACTTCAACATGCAACCATCTCATGCAAATCAAGTTTAAAGGGCTAGAATGCCAAGCTAGTGAAGCTATTTGCACTACAACTATGCAAAACAAGGCTCATGTGACCAAGAAAACTCAAAACAGAGCTAAAACTAGTCAAAACAGTAGCTAAAACATGCTTGAATTAAGCTAAGTTAAACCACAAAATCATGCTACCATAGGATGCTAACTAGGTATGCAAATGAGACACAAGGAGGGGAGGCTAACCCCTCCATTTTTGGACTTCAAAACATGCTTTCCACCACTGAAATAACCCTGACTTTCAGTGGTTTAAAGGCCTAAAAAGTTTGATTTTAAGATGCTAAAAGATGGTGCAAAAAGCTTCACAGTTAAGCAACAAGATGGGTAAATAACCCCTTAGCACAAAATTGCTTCAAACCACCATATTAAGCTTCAAAAATCAGAGTTTTTTGTAGTTGAAAACTACGCCCAAAATAGTATAAAAGGATAGCCAAGCAAGTGATTAAAACTAAGCTTACAAGGTAAGCAATATACCTCTTGAAGCACAGCACAAAACAATCACAATTCTGGGCTAAAACACCCTTAGGAGTTCAAACTAAGCCTCAAAGAACCTTAGCTCCAAGATGAGGATGTTTGGTTAAGGGTCTTTGTGCAAAAGTGTAGAGAAAATCAACTATCAAGCATAAAACAAGAGGGGAGAGAGAGAGAGAGAGAGAGAGAGAGAGAGAGAGAGAGAGAATTCTATAGAGAGGGAGAAATTTACTCAAAATTGCGTAACCTCCAAAATGTGGGAAAGACCCTCCTATATATAGAAAATCAAGCTAAAGGCTTGTATTCATCCCTCCATACATATGTATGGAGATGAGCATCAGTGAACAACAGCTGGCACAGCTGGCAAATAAATATCTAAAAAAGGAGAAAAATGGCTGTCGGCCATCATCAGTGGCCGATCGGCCATCAATGTAGCTAACCGGCCATAAACATAGCCGACCGGCCACCACTGGTGGCCGGCAGGCACAAGTCATGGCCAGCAAGCTAAGGGGATGGCCAACAGGCCACCCTCTCCTCCAGAAGTGAAGCAACAAGCTCTTAGTCCACAACCAAGCACAAAACAGACAAAATTAGAGGCTCCAAGGCAAGGCGCTCGGCCAAGACCTTTAGGGACTCAAAACGAACACAAGCAAGCACAATCATCGGGTGTTCAAACGATGACGTCCAAGTCTTGAGGACGGTAAAAAATGGGGTGTCTACAGGTACTCTACCCCCTTCTCTAGGCAAGTCTGGTCATGTCCAAACTGACGCTTGAACCGGAACGAAAAGTAGAATACACAGTGTGTAAGGCCGATCAGCTGAATGCCAGGTTGCCGAGTCATGCTATAGCTTATTTCCGTCAGATTAAGCCAGGGGCAACGCTAAGCAATGTCAACGGTGGACCTATTGCATATCCAGTGGCACCACCATCCCTCATTCGGGAAATCCACTAGTTGTTGGTGGAAGAAGTACGCTCAAGCTGAGTATGCAGGGCGAGAGTCCATTACCTTCAGCTTGTCCATAAGCCACACCTGGAAAGGGATGAAAGAAAAGAGAGATTAAAGAATAGAAAGATGCATGTTGAGAGAAAAGTGAGAAAAGGGCTTTGAGAGAAAAACAGAGCATGAATGCCAAGTGATGTGAGAAACACATATTAGAAAGGGTGGGAAACATTACCTGAAGAAGTAGTGGACTTCCTGCGAATTTGTTAGTCTCTCGCCGATGGAAAGCGTCTAAGCCTATCAAAGTCTCGGCCAGCACCAAACTAATGCAACTCTTGCCTTCTTTCAAACCTTGGGCCACTTCGACTAGCCGAATGCTAGACCCGCTAAAATTAAGGGCAATAAGGAAATGTGCCAGCATATACAAGCAAAGGGCATGTTGCCGAAAACCCCGCCAAAGAAGATCGCCGCGGTCACCGATGTCAGAAAATCGATGAATTAGGTTGGGAATATCCAGCTCTCCGTTGTGAACCAAAGATCAAGCCTCGTGTAAAGTAAGCTCACACATTCGTCCCAAAGCTTGGATGTGGCTAAAACAGGGCTGAAGTATGATTTCCTCATCGCGCTGGGATTCCATTAGCACTTGAAATTCTTTGATTGTCGGGCATATCTCTTGTCCCCCGAAGCTAAAGACATGTGTAATCGGGTTCCAACATCTAGCTGCGGCATGAAAGAACGGAAAACAAAGGGGAGAATGGCTCAACGGGAAAAGTGAATTTATGCTGAAACCCTGAAAATTCACCTTTTTCAAGCCATCTAAAGTCGCGATCCAATCTGAGAGTTTTTGGGCAAAAAATGGCTCCATTCGTGAAGAATTTGCAGCTGAATTGAAGAAATCATGAAGCTCAACCTTTTGTAGAAGATAAGGCAGTGATTGGAAGCTAGGTGTCAACAATCTGGAGGTCCTACACATTAATGGCTGCAGGTGGTCGGTAGGTAGCCGGCAACCTACATTGGTGGCCAGCAAAGGACATTAGTGGCCGGCAGGCCACCCCTCATGGGCGGCATGTGGCCGGCAACCCCTACTTGTGGCTGGCAGCCTCTCACTCTGACCTGCTGTAGACACCCCATTTTTGACCAGCTTTAAGGCTCAGACGTCATCGATTGAGCACTCGGTGATAGTGCATGTTATGCTCGTTCTGAAGTTTCGGAGTTCTTGGTTGAGAGCCTCACCTCCGGACCTCGGGACTCTTTGTGCTTTGCCTCGGTTTGTGAACCAGGTCTTGTTTTCTATTCTCGAAGGAAGGGAGAGGTCTCATAGACCATTTCTCAGTGGCCGTAGGCTACTTTTCGTGGTCGCAGGCAACTGTTCCTGTTTGGAGACCAGTTTCCGATTTTCAGGGCCGTCGGCTGTGCGCCTTGGCTCGGGACCGCTTAACATTCTCCGTTTGCTCCAGTTTTTGGCACACACCTTGTTTCCTCTATCTAGAGGGACACTGTGGCCCGGGAGACCACCTTCGTGGTCGTACGCCACTTTCGATGCTTAACAGCCTGTTTTTGGGGCACCCGGCTGCGCGTTTTGACCCCCGAACCCTCGTTTTGCATCTGTCTTGGTTCATTTTTGGTATGGACCTTGTTTTCTTTGTTTGCGAGGTGGTACAAGGGTGGGAGACCACCTTTTCTCTTGGAGACCACTTCTCTCTTCGCTAGACAATTTTCTTGTCAGGAAGCTGGTCTCCCTGGTCTTTGAGCCACATTTGCTGGTCTCCCACCATACCACTGGCTTGCATTCAGTTGGGAGACCACTAAATGGGCTGGCCAACCACCTTTCTTTGT
Source organism: Camellia granthamiana (assembly GCA_036172215.1). Lineage (NCBI taxonomy): Eukaryota > Viridiplantae > Streptophyta > Magnoliopsida > Ericales > Theaceae > Camellia > Camellia granthamiana. The sequence continues at coordinate 9,664,516 of CM069909.1, forward strand.
GTTGACCCTTTTGACCTGGTCGGCTGACCAGGGAAAGTGGCTGGCCGACCACTTGAACTGGTCGGCCTACTCCCTCCAGTTTTGTCTCTGTGAGTTGTTGCCAGCTGTGCCAGCTGGAAGGCACAAACTGGATCCTCCATACACGTGTATGAAGGATCTTCAACCTTGGTTTTTAGCTTCTTTGAGAAGCTTTGGTCCCTTTTGGCTATAAAGGAGGGCCTCCCCCTCCTTTGTGAGGGTTCAGATTTTGGCTAAGGCAAAGCTTACATATCTCTCTATATCTCTATATTTTGCCTCATAGTGTGTGTTGTTCTTGACCCTATTGCACCACATCTCATATCCTAACACCTCCACCATTGTCACTGAGTTCTTGGAGGGTCTTGAGAGGTTTCAAAGGTTGAGTTTTTGGTCCAGAAGGCTGTTGGTTTTGCTGAGCTACAAGGGTAACCCCTTTTCCCTCTTTTTAAGCTCTATCTTGATCATTCTATAAGCCATACTTGCATACATATTTAAGCTTTGTTGTCAACTGAAAAAAGTCTTGTTTTAAAGTCCTTGTGATGTTCGTTTAAGACTATTTTGGTATTAAAGGTCCTTTACACTCTTGCATGCTTGTTTTAGCCTTGTTTTGTGCCATGCCATAAAGCCTCCAAGCTAGTCTTTTCTTGGCCTTCCTACCACTAAAATCCAGTGGATTTTCAGTGGTGAAGATGTGGTTTTGAGGGCCAAAATCAGAGAGGGGTGACCCTCTCTCTTGTTGTCTTGTTTACTAGCATATTGGGCCTTTCAAAGAAGCCTTCATTTGCACACCTCCAAGCCTTGTTTTAGGCCCTTTTCAGTGACTTTTAGGGCCTGCCTAGGCTCCGTCTAGAGTTGGTTTTGTCACCTTAGGTGTGTCTCTTGCATGTGTAGAATAACCCCTCTTATAGCCTATCAAAGGAGCATGTCATTCTTGCATGCATTGATCATGTTTCAGTGGGTTTTTCGGCTTTATTTGACATGTCATGTCTCTGACTTTTTCTGGTTTAGTGGCCTCTTGAATGCTTCATATGCTTGTAGTGTAATCCATGTTCACTAGCTTCCATTGCATGTTGTTTTGGCCATTGATTCTAGCATATTTTGGCCATGTTCTAAACTAAATTTATTCATGATTTGGGCTGCCTTAGCTCTATTTTAAGGTCCCATGGTTGAATGATGCTTGCCATGCATGCTTGTAGTGTAATACCCTTTGCCTAGCTTCGAGTTTTGAAGCCCCTTGCATGCTTAACTTGAGTCCTTTTCATGTTTTGGCATCATTGAACATGTTATTTCATAGCCTATACTTGTGCCATATTCCCATGTTTTCCACTCTTTAAATGCGTTTGAGAGTTGAGCTTGTATGCCTCATTTTTTCGGCTATGGCATGAGCTTCATTTTTGTGCATTGCAAACCATCATTTTAGTCCATTTTGCCACTGTTTTGGGTCTGCATAGGGACTGTTTTGGGTTGATTTGGTCATTTGGGCATCGCTTTGCATACCTCTAGTGTAATGCACTTCACTAGTTTCGGTAATTGTGCCATCCAACATGCATCGGGTGAGTTGTTTGCATGATTCGGGACCATCTTGTATGTCATTTCAGAGCTGGAACATGTGTCATTGTATGCCATATTTCATCCTTGTCATACTTTGGTAGAGTTTCACTTTGTTCCTTAGGTTTGGTCCCTTGCATTTGTGCATGTTTGCATGTACCTTGTTGCCTCATTTTCATCATATTGGCCACTGATTTGGGTGCGGCTGAGGTCCATCCATCTTGGTTTAAGTCCATCTTGCATTGTGCATGCCATATAATCCACGTGCATTGAGTATGCCCTTGATTAGTCCATATCATTGTGTATGCTAGTTGCATGCTTGCATGTCATCCTCTACATGTTTGCATTACTTAGTCGCATCACATTTAGGATTGCATACTAGAGTTGCATTTGTACATGCCATGTCATTCCACTTGCTGCATTGTGTTTGGAGTAGGGTTTAGTTCAAACACGGGAAACGAGGGACGTTTCGTACTCAAAGTGACGAAACGTGCCTCGATTCTTGGTCACCGACACTCTTGACTATCCATGATAGAGTTGTTGGCTTTAGATGTTTACATGTGCATTCATTTCACATTGAGTCGTGCAATTCGACTCCTCGGCCATCATGCATTAGGATGCGTGATTGATGGCACGAGGATCGAGGACTACACTCCCTAGAGCTTATGCAATGACGGGGAGAGTGGTCATGCACACATGTGTTGCAAATACCTCGCTTTCTCTCTCTCTTGCCTTTGTTACAGAAAATACAGAAACCAGGAGAATGAACTGGTCAGTCGACCAGGTTTTCTGGCAGGCCGACCACCTTTTCTGGTCTTCACCACCAAGGGTGGTCGGCAGGTGGCCTCCCTTGCCTATAGCTGGTCTGCAGCCTTCCCACAGCTTCTCTAGGTGGAGTTTCATCTCTCTAGAGCCTAGTACAACTTTCTGAAATCAATTGCAAACAAAGGCGAGCCGGGGCATCGCGATGGATTTCCCGACAAGGTGACTCGAGCATGCATGCATCCTTTATCATTCGGAACAGAGCTGAGACAGCCCATTTTACATAGTTTGCATGCTAGTTTATTTAATTTGTTAATTAGCTAGTTCTTGTGTAATAATTAGTTAATTCGATTTTGTATTATTTATTCGGACCCTCCGCGAGAGGGCCAACTGTTGTAATAAGTGTGCGTGTGTGAGATGCATATCTTCCAACCCCACGTCTTTCTCCCTTTTATTTACCAGCTTATGATGGTTAGTTTTAGGACATGTTTCAATTAGCATCCTTATGCTCGCATGATTGCATCCATTCATCTATCTTGCATGCACCGTGCTCGGCGCATCGTACTAACTGCATTGTATTTCAATTCCGAGTTGAATACATGTTATCTGTAGCATCTCATATGCCATCTTAGAATAGCCGAGCCTATATTAGTTGCATTTCACATGTGTTGCATTAGCCATCTTAACATGAACTAGGATCATGCATCGATTACTAACTAGTTTCTGTTTTGGCTTGGAGTACTCGGTGAGTGTTTATGCTTTAGCATCCTTGCATGCGTGTGAGTGACTGCCATGATAGCATGCTTACTATGAGGCTATTTGCTTATGTGATATACTTGCCTGAATGCCTGTGGGTGAAGGTTGGATTACTTGAATTGGAACAATTCATCGATTGCGAGTTTTAAGCCCACTTGAGAGTGGCAAATCACCATGTTTTCTAAGCCCACTTGAGGGTGGCAAAATCCGCATTTTAGCCTACTTGCGAGTAGCAAACCGCTTTCAAAAACAAACATGAGATGTTTTGTTCCAACCCAGGCGATCTAGTCTATACTTGTATGCTGTGTGCATCACATAGTAATCCTAGGCTAATAAATCGGAATAAGAACGCATGTGTTTTCAAAAACTCGATATCATGTTTAGTAGTGGCCGATCTTTGATCGGGCGAGCGGGGGTGCTCATTGCATGACCTTCCCCAATCGTACCCAAGTTCCCGAGCCGAGGCAACTTTGGTGATGACGGACACGTGGCCTTAGGCACGAGTCAGGGTTTCCTAAATTTTCCCAAAATAAAATATTTAGGTGGCGACTCTATATCTAGCAAAGCAGTCCATGTTTGGCACTTCTTTCTAAAAATCTGTTTTTCAAAACGATTTGCCAGATTTGGACTCTTTGGTGATTTATCAGTCTCGCATTGCACTTTGCGGGATTAGATTCAGAATCGTGACATTTGAGTCCGAACTGTAGTAAGCCCAATGAACAAAAATGGGACTTTCTCCCGAGACGTTCGGGCGCGTCTACACCTGTCATCCTCCTTTGTGCTAAAAAGTGCTGAAAACATATGTTTTGTTTTGCTCTTTGTGTGTCTTATGGTCTTGTTTTGAGTCCTTTTGTTTTTAACAATTTTGTCGAGTTATATTTGAGTTGTTTTGTTTGTCGAGTTGTATTTGAGTTGTTTTGTTTATCGAGTTGTTTGTTGTTTAGTTTATCAAGCTGTATATTGCTTTGTTTGTATTTCAATTATTTGTCAGTTCATTACCCGATTAAGATTTTGTTTCAGTCAAGAGTGCTCTTTGCCGTTTCATTTCCATGCCTATTCCATGCTATGTGGTGCTCATGATGCAAAATATAACACTTTTTCATAAAAAAACTGGTTTTCATTTCGATCATGGTTATTTTTTTTACAAAAGTTGAGTACAAGTTTTTAAAGAAAATAAAGCCTATCTGAAGCTATATAATGTGCTAAAACTATAAACAAAAAGAACTAAGCAAAAATACAGAAATCAACGCTGGTTGCCTCTGGCTCGAGAAGCCCTCTTTGTCCTCTTCCTCGGGGGAGAGGACTCTGGGGTACTATCTCCGTCGGTGCCGCTGTCTAAACCTGGACTAGAACCCAAGCCGGCGTCATCTCTGCTCCCTACCTCAGAGCTTGCCTCGGTATCTCCTCCACTCTCGGAACCCAAGCTGGCGTCATCACCTCTACTCTCAGATGAATCTGAATGCAGACTCGCTACCTCCTCAGAGTCGCTCGTCTTAGTATCATCATCACTCAGAATAGGCTCTAAAGAACCAGTCTCGGCTCGGGTGCCCCTAGCTCTTCCTTGACCACGTGTCAGAGCCTGTTTCTCTTTCCTCCCTGCTGCTGGAGGAAGTATTACTGGTATAGGTGCTGCAACTGCTGCTGGTGCCATCGGCATGGGTGGGATCTAAAAAGATAGTTATCACGTATCAGTAACAGTATGTGTATTAGATATAAGCATGATATGTGTATCAGATGCAAGCATAGTATGCAAAATGAGTGTATGCAGAAGTCGGATACAGTGTATGAATACAGTGTGTGAGTGCAGTGTGTCAGATGTGGTGTATAGATGCAGTGTATCAATGCAGTTTGGGAAGTTTTCAGTTGAGATGTTAATGTCAGTTTGTTAGTGGAAATTTGATGCCTGGAATGGAAAATTGAAGAAGTTACCTAAATACCGTAGAGGCTGAGCAGCACCTCTCTCCTCTGTACCATCCCTATCAAAGAGGCTATCAGCTCAAGAGTGCCTCCTGTGTACTCAATGGATGCCTGTAAACGCAGTTTGAATGATCAGTATCTACAAATGAACATATCTAAAATGAAGTATGGGATGCAAATGTAAAGTGTGGTTCATACCTGAGTCAAGCCTCGAATCCTGACAAGCTCGTGACCAGCCACCGCAGGCTCAATCGAAACCTGGTAGGTATCCCTGGTATGTCGCCAGCAAGTCAGCGTGGTAGGAAGCTCTAGCCAATCAGTCCTCTGCCTCGCCCGGGATGCCCCTTTGCCACGGGCCCTGCTTGCCCGGGTCACTCTAGGCCTCTCTCTCGCGGTAGGTGCTCTCACTTCCTCGCCTCCACAAACGCCAGTCAAAGGCGGCATCAGATATGTCTGGATGAAGGCCGCATAGTCAACCTTCACTCAGAAGTAGTCGGCATCCAGGCCTACCATAAACTGGATGACCTCCTCAATGGATAGGCCATATGTAGATCGCATAGATCCTGGCGGAGCCATCGGAATGATCGGGTCAGGCAGGCCCATAATCTGGCTCACGAAGCGCTCGCCCAAGAACCAGGCTCGGCAGACTGGGCCCTTGAGTAGAATGCGGTAACGGGAAGTGGCCCAGGCTCCGGCGAACTGGTCTCGAATCCCTGCTGGCATTGTGTCCCATGGCTGCCACAGGATCTACAAATAGAAATTGTAAAAGATCATTAGTTGTTGTCAGTTGCTAAATATGTGAATCAGAACAGTTTCAAAGCAAAAATAGTTGTGTTTCGGATTACCTCATGGGCAGCTACTATGTCAAAGTAATGCCTGAAGAATGTGAAGGTCTCACGAGTCCTACAGTGGAGCCGACCGTCATATCTCCGCGAATAGGGGACTACCAATGGAAGCTCCTCTATAGGCTTTGGGGCGAGAGTCGGGAAATATGCGTACGCCAATAGCTGCAGGGAAAATGCAATAATATGTGATCAATACAGTATTGAGCAGATGTAGAAAGTGCAAAATAGAAAACACAGTGTATAAATAGTGTCGAAGCAGATACAGAAGTGCAAAGCAAAAAGCATACAGTGTGAGCAGATATAGAAAGTGCAAAGCAGAAAGCACGTGTGTTGAAATAGATGTAAAGTAGAAACTGTAAAAAAATTGTAAAGTGCTGAGAGGGAATTGAGATATGCACCTTCCAGGCTCGCCAGTAGCCTTTGATCAAGTCTCCTCACAGACGAGAGGTAGAGCTCATGTATCCGTATAGCATGGGGAGGCCGGCTCCGCCCTAGTCATAAAAACAAACCTGAGGAAGGGTCACTAGGGCACTCAGTAAATGCAGGCCTATGGTGTTCCTCCTGTTCGAAAACAAGGTGGTACCGAAAACGAACATCAGGAAGCCCCTGGCGTACGGCTCTGTCTCCTCTACTGTCATGGGCTTGCTCCCTCTGAATCGCTCGGTGAACCAGGTGTATCTGACTATGCCCATTCGGTATATAGGTGAATGTGCCCCCAATAGCTCGAACTAAGCTGCCTTCCACTCCTCCATATCTGTATCGAGAGGGATTGGGTCGCTCCCTACATTTAAGCCGGTGATCATGGTGAAGTCATAAGGAGTCATCGTCATCTCCTCTGTGGTGAAAAAATGGAAGGAGTTGGTGGTGTCCCACTGCCTCTCCACGAGCGCTCCTAGGAGAGGATGACTCACGACGACCCGAGTCAGGCCAAAGCAGAAAAGGCTGAAGCCAGCCTCGTCAATAATGTCGCGAACTCCAACAAAGAGCTTGTCATACCAGTCCTGGGAAGTCGTAGCACCGTATCCTCTGGAGGAGCGAGACTCGCCCTGTGGCAGAGAACAAATGCAATTAGATAAAAGACAGATGAATCATATATAAGGCAGTACATGAAATGCAATCAGATAAAGGCAGTGTAAGAAATGAAATTACGAAAGGCAAAATGCATGAAAACAGAGTTCATACCTCAATGACAATGGCTGACAAGTGAGAAGCTGGCTCCCTCAGCAGGAGGTCCTCTGGTGCGCCGCGAGCAAACTCAGTAAAACGTCTAATGCCTCCGGCAGGAGGCAATATATGTGTCTGAGGGTGATATCTCTCCGGATTGAAAGGTCGTACCCTCAATGGTAGCGGCTCTGGCTCGGCCTCAGGCTCAAACTCCGCCTCTAGGTTGGCCTCAAGGTTAGCTACCAGCTCCTCTACCTTGGGAACATATGGAACTACTGGGGAATCTCGTAAGGAGCCCTGTCATGAGGAATCTCGTCCACCATTTGAAAATGGGTGCGAAATAGGTGAAAAAGTGAAGAAAAATGAAGAAATAGGGTAAACTTGGAAAAAGTAAACCCTAGGATAGAGAAAATGGAGGAAAAAGTCAAAGTCGAGAAAAGTGCACAGAACTCGAGAGAAACTTGAGGGAAACAGCCTAGAATGGTGGAAATGAGAAAAGAAGCACCGAAATCAAATTTTGATCAGTTCAAAGTGAAGGAAACAAAGAGGGTTTAGCGAATCAACTTCGCGTGAGCATTGCAAAACGCGTAAAAAGCACAAATCTAGAAAGAATGAGTGCCTAGAGAGAAAGGGAGAAAGATTTCGGCCCTAGAGAAGTGAGGAAATGAAATGTGGAGGTGTGTATTTAACGACCTGAGCCAAAAGGTCAAATTTGCCCCCGCCTTTCCATCGATGGCCGGCAGGTGGCCAACAAGGCTCATTGGTGGCCGGCAAGGCTCACCAGTTGCTGGCACCTGGCCGGCAGCCTCCCTTTGTGGCCTCCCCTGTGGTCCTGATGCTGTATTGTGTCCTTGGTTTCCAAGAAATGCAAAGAAAGTTCACTGTTGGGTTCAATTTGCCTCTACTGAAGCTCTAAACTGTGTTTTCGATGCACGATGTTCGTCACTTGTCAATATGAACAAGGTGCATCCTTTAAACATATTGTAACTCTTTCGAGAGGTAAGTCGAAAGTTACCATGCATGAATATGCATTTTGTATATGTTGTTACATAAAACATGCATTTCACGCATATTGCATGTGCGTCTTGTATCCGTTATGAATCATGGATGGAATATGCATTCGCTCTTGAATTATGCGTAGAACATGCTTTCGCTCTTGAATCATGTATAGAATATGCTTCTGTTTTTTGTTTGTTTCGCATAGAACATGCCATTGCCATTGTATCTCGGTTGTTTGCCTTGCATAGAATATACATTTGTACTATGTCGCACTTGTTAAGTCACTTTCTTACACATGCACGATATTGTATATTCGGTTAACTCAGAAGAGTTCCAGGAAAAATCATTCGTGCCTCATTCAGGTCCCATCCTTTTTACCCTTCGGTTAAAAAGATTCGGGTACGCCCGGTGTTCACACCACCCTGTAGACATCCCATTTTTGACCGTCCTTAAGACTTGGTTGTGCTTGTAGGTACACCCATTTGGCCGGTTCGATTGCTCGCCCAGCACTCGACTGTCGCAGCGGAACGTCGCCGTTTCGGGTTGTTGGGTTTCCCGAACCTTGTATCCTTTTTGTCTCATTTTTGGACCCTGACCTGATCCTTTCAAGGTGGCCCCTGTGAACACCTGCCGGCCATGGCTTTGCCCCTGCCGGCCACTGGTGAGCACCTGCCGGCCATCAGTGTGGCACTGCCGGCCATTGCTAATGGCCGGCACCCCCCCTTTCTCAGCTAGTTTCCGGGCAGATATTTTGTACCGGCTGGATTCCTCATATTTGCCCTCCATACACGTGTATGGAGGGATCAAAGCCTTTAGAAGCTTGTTCAAGAAGGCTTAGCCTTGCATTCCTCTATATAAGCAAGGGGCTTCTTCCTTACACCAGGTTCTGAGATTTTGGAGGGCAAAAATCTATCTCTCTCTCTATATTGCTTGTGGTTAGAGTTTGGAAGTTGGATTTCTTTGCATTTTTGCACTACACCTCATAGCACAAGACCTCCATCCTCCATTCAAACACCTTGAGGCTGATCTTCAGAGGCTAGAAGCTCAGATTTTGGGACCAAAAGGCTGCTACAGACTTGTTCTTCAAGGGTAAGTACACTTTTCCCCTAAACTAGCCCTTTTTTGTTTCATTTATAAGCCTTGCTTGCAAGCATTTTTGGGCTCCGACCCTAACTGCAAATAATCATATTTTGAGTCCCTTTTCATGTTTGATCAAGGGTCTTTCTCTGTTTGAGACTTCCTTCCATCACTTGCCTATTTAACTTTCTTTTAAGCCTATTTTTGCATAGTATTTTAGGCTTATTTGTGAGCTGTTTTAAACTTGGTCACAAACTATAAAGTGTCTTGTTTTGAGCCCCTCTTCAACTTTGTTGAAGGGCTCTCCTCTGTTTGAGGTCATTTACTACCACTTGCCTCTTTACCCCTCTTTTAGGCCCTTTTCTTGCATGCTAGTTTAGGCCTACTTGTGTTTACTTTCGTGGTTTGATGTAAACTGTGAAGTGCCTTATTTTAAGCCCCTCTTCAACTTTATTGAAGGGCTCATTGCTGTTTGGGGTCGGCTACTGCCCCTTGTCTCTACTCTCACTTTTAGGGCCATTTTTGCATGATAGATTAGCCCTATTTGTGTTCATTTTTGAAGCATGTTGTAAACTGTAAAAAGTTTTTTTTTGAGGCCCACTCCATGTTTGATCAAGGGAATTTTCTTATCTGAGGTCATATGCTATCTAGTATGCTTAGTTGCCTCTTGTTTTGAGCCTTAAGCCTAATCTATTGTTGCATGCCTTGTTTGGCCTTCTAGCCACTGAAATTCAGTGGATTTTTAGTGGCTAAGACCCTGTTTTGAGCCTCCAAATCAGAGGGGGGTGACCCCCTCTCACATTGACTTGCTTGATGGCCATTTTGGTCTTCTAAAGGGCCCCCATCTTGCATGCTTTGTTGACTGATTTTGGGGCCAATTTTGTGAATTTTAGGACTACCATATTTGATTTTCAGAGTTGTATATGTCATGCCACTTGTCTATCTTGTATGTGCCTAATAACTCCTTGCATGGCCCTCTAAAGGAGCCCCTCATTTTGGTATGCATTGGCTGCATTTCCATGGTTATTTGGGCCTATTTTCACATGATTTATTCACTGATTTTTGCTGGTTTGATGAGTTCTCACTTGCATCATATATTTGCCATGTAAACCATGTTTGCTAGTCAAATTCGCATGCTAATTTAGTCCATCTTGTTAGCACCTTTTGGTCTTTCTTTAAACTGGAAAAGTCCATGCTTTGGGACTGTCTTGGTTCTGTCTTTAGACTTCATAGTCCAATAATGCATGCTTTGTATAGCTGTAAGTCATTCTATGTGCCTAGTTTTGCATTTCGGGGTTCATCTCATGCATCGGGTGCCATGTCACCATGTTTCAGGGCTGTTTAGCATCATGTTTGAGTGCTGAAATTTGCATGTTTGCATACCATGTTCCATGCCTTACCATGCTTTGGTAGAGTGGCATTCGTGCCTTAGGTTTGGTCCTCGGTTTGCGTGCATGTGCGCACGCATTTCGAGTGTCTTATTTTCATCTAATGGCTACTAATTTGGACCTAGTTGAGAGCTGTCCATGTTGGTGTAAGCCCATTTTACCATGTTGTCGCATGCTTGTTACACATAGTATGTCATTGCATACTTGCTTAGCTTTACATGCCTCGCATGCTCGCATGTTCACATTGCATTTTGCCATGATTATCCAAGGTTGTCGCCTCACATTATGTTCATATGCTTGTCGCATGTTTGGTTTAGTTGCATGTTTGCATACTTAGTCCATATTGCATGTTTGCCATGCTTATGTGTTGCATTGTTCGGGTTAAACGTTAATCCAAGCACGAGAAACGAGGGGTATTTCATACTTCAAGTGATGGGATGCGTCTCAATTCTCGGTCGCCGAAGCTCTTGATGATTCATGATAGAGTTCTAGGCTTTACTTGCTTTACATGTGCATTCATTTCACATCGAGTCGTGCAATTCGACTCCTCGGCCATCATGCATCGATATGCGTGCTTGGTGGCACGAGGATCGAGGACTACACTCCCTGAAGAGTAGTCATGCATACATGTGTGAAAATACTTTGCCATGCCCCTTTGTTGCTCTCTGTTGCAGCAAATCAAGAATCAGCAGCCTTCCGGAGCTTGGCACGCATTCCAAGAACAATTGTAAACAGAGGCTAATTGGGGCATCGCAGTGGATTTCCGCACAAAGGCAGCCCGAACATGCATCATCCATCACCCGGAGCAGAGTCGAGGCAGTCCCTAGCTTGCATGCTAGTTTACCGCTTTCCTTAGTTAATTTGTTAATTAATTAGGATTTTGTATTATTTATTCGGACTGTATTTATTTGGGACTGTATTATTCTTTCGGACCCTCCGAGTGAGGGCCAATTGTTGTAATAAGGGTGCGTGCGTGTGTGCATGTCTTCCAACCCCACGTCTTTCTTCCCTTTTATTTACCTGCTTATGATGGTTAGATTAGGGCATGTTTCAATTAGCATACAGCATGATAGCATGTTTGCATTCATTCATCTGTCTTGCATGCACCGGGCTCGGCGCATCATACGAACTGCATTTGTATTTCAATTCCGAGTTGAATACATGTTAGTTGTAGCATTCCATATGCCATGTTTAGAATAGCCGAGCCTACTATAGTTGCATTAGGCATTTCTGTATAGTTAGGATCATGCATGATTTCTAATTAGCTTCTGTTTTGGCTTGGAGTACTCGGTAAGTTTTTATGCTTTAGCATCCTTGCATGTGTGTGAGTGACTGCCATGATAGCATGCTTACCATGAGGCTATATGCTTATGTGATATAACTGCCTGAGTGCCTGTGGGTGAAGGTTGGGTTATTTGAATTGGAACAAATCATCGACTGTGAGTTTTAAGCCACTAGATAGTGGCAAAACCATCTTTTCTAAGCCCACCTGAGGGTGGCAAAATCTGCATTTTAAGCCTACTTGCGAGTAGCAAACCATCTTTCAAAAACAAGCATGAAATGTTTTGTTCCCATTCAAGCGACTCAGTCTATACTTGTATGCTGCGAGCATCACATAGTAATTCTAGGCTAATAACCAGAATAAGAACACACAATGTTTTCAAAATTTGATATCATGGTTAGTAGAGGCTGATCTTTGATCGGGCGAGAGGCGGTGCTCATAGCTGACCTTCCCCAATCGTACCCAAGTTCCCGAGCCGAGGCAACTTTGGTGATGACGGACACGTGGCCTTAGGCAAACGAGTCTGGGTTTCCTAAATTTCCTAAAATAAAATATTTAGGTGGCGACTCTGTATCTGGCAAAACAGTCCATGTTTGGCACTTCTTTCAAAAAATCTGTTTTCTCAAAACGATTTGCCAGATTTGGACTCTTTGGTTCAGATTAAGAACCGTGACAACAATTCGAGTCCGAGCTGTAGCGAGGTCCTCCGCGGACTTGTTACAGTTTCTGGCGACTTTGCTGGGGAGTTAGAGAACTTAACTCGAACTCATGATATCTGGTTTTGACTACACTCGTGTGTTTCTTTGCATTGCATTTGCAATGGTGCGCCTAGGACACCGTGTTTGCCATCTGCTATTCCTGAACGATTTGCCGGAGGCTTGTCTTGTCAAGGTATGACCATAAGGCTGACCGGTTGTGGGCTCTGCCAGTATGGGAACACAAACCCCGGTTTTACCGGGGCACCCTTTTTTACCATTCGACCTAGTGCATATTCGGATCCATAGTGACCATTCCAAACTAGGACAGGTTGCTTAACCGATATAGGTTGTTTGAAACTGCTATGTGCGTAGTGAAACCCTAGCTCCTGACAAAATAGGACAGGGAAACCCTACCCCAACGTAGGGGTGTTTTGGCTCTCTTTTACATGCTATGTGCTTTTAGAGTGTATCTCTACAGGGAACGCATATACCAGTTTGCAAGTCTGGGCATCAGGCCTGCGGGCATTAGTATCAGTATTCTGGGAATCAGTTATATCTGCGGGTGTCAGATTCAGTTTTGGGGTAGTGATTTTGCAGAACAGTGATCAGTAGTAGAGTACAGTGATTCGGCTATGCTTGTGTCTGTTCTGCTTGGGCTGAAATGCTGTGTGTTTTCTCTTCTAGGGGGGGTTCAGAGAGTTAGTTCAGAATAGCTAGTATTCTCCTTCGCTGAGGCAAGACAGATACCTGATCCGTCAGTCACCATTCAGAGTAGTGGACTTATCATGACACAGAATTCAGAAGAGATCGTGGTTATGGCAACCGCGTTAGATCAAGGAATTACTCTGCAAAGTGAGACCGACGTTGATATACCGCATCCAGCCAGGTCACCTGCGGCGCACCCGGTCTGGATCCCCCAGTTGTACCAAGCTCGTGAGCCCACCACATTCGAGTTGATGGGGATGATACGTGACCTCCAGAGGTCCGTCGCAGATCTCGCTTACGGAATGTCAACTTCGCCACCAGCCGCACCATATGCCGGAAGTTTTGTACCGCAGGAGCCCCCGCTATTGGGACGGATTATGATCGAGCTTAGCCAACCGGAGATGGCCTCCAATTATAACCATGACGTATCAACACCAACCCAAGCCCTCGATCAAGCTGAGGCCAGAGGTAAGAACAAAATGAAGGCAGACACCGATCCCATTGAACGACTGCTGTGCGCAGTCGAGGCTTTGAAAGCCGGGGGGATGAGTAAACAACAGGTGCTCGCGGTCACAACCAAGATCGCGGATGATGTTTTCCCCACTCCAGCCACGGGCAGTACAAGCCAGTCAGAAAGCCGGGATAGGCCCCGTCATGCCAGAACAGTTCCTTCCGTTCCCAACCCTGCACCCGGGAAAGATCAGAAATCCAAGGCCGCACCTGCCGCCCTTTTGCTAGTGCGTCTAGCGAGAATCCACAGGCTTCAAAATATCTGCCTCGGGGGCGCAGAGTCTTTCATCCCCTCTACATGCCTTTGTCTAGGGCACTTCTAATTTTGTCTAAAAAGGGGCGTCTTACACCCCTTGAGCCGCGGCCTCTCCCGCATCCCCTTCCAGCTAAACACGATGCTACTTTGTACTGCGCGTACCACCAGCAAACCGGTCACAGCACCGACAGTTGTTTCCGCCTTCGTCATGAGGTGCAAGATTTGATTGACGATAAGGTCATTCACCAGCCTACCTCGGCCAAGTCGGTCACTACAGAGTTCTTGGATTTTGATGATACCGCGAGTATGTGATCGGGGAGTGAACCACCTGTAGGCGACCCTCGGCGTATTTTGGATGTGGCGTCTGGCACGCATTTTTGAGCATCTGCGAATGCTAGTTTTGTAACTTCTGGCTTGGGTGTCGAGTCAGTCCTTTGTTTTGTTTTGAGACTGTCTTATCGTCTTGAGTCAGTTCTTTTTGCTTAAGGGTCCGCCTTGTTGTAGCAAGTCAGTCCCCTTTGTATAGAATGTCAGGTGATTCCGGGGTTGTTGCCTCGAACACCATTTTTTGTCTTCTTTTGAGTCTGTCTCTGCTGTGGAGCCAGTTGCAACCAGGAAATCTGAATGAAACAGCTGCGGCTATCATGTTTCCGTGCTTATTGCTATTTTGGGCTGGTTGTGCCAGAGGATTCGAATGAAATGACGGAGCATCTCACTTACTCTTCTGTGCTCTAAACTCATTGTAATGGCCTAAGTTTTTTTAAACCTTTTTAAACACTGTGGTGATGAAAACGAGGAGGAAGGAATTCCTCGAGATTTGGAAAACTTTGATCAAATGGAGAGAAAGAGAGGCGTGCTAAGCCCTTAATGATCGAAATCATGCTTGTTAGCGTGAGTACTGAGAAGGACCCTGGCTTGATCCAGATTGGCTCCACACTGTCTTCGGCGCGAGCGACTAGTCGCTTTCTTAAAAGATTTCAAAAATGTTTTGCGCGATCCTGCGAAAACCTGTGTGGGATCGCTCTTGAGATTGTGCAGCCTAGGATCGCTCTCAGCCTCAAGACTCGACCTCTTTTACTTTCGAACTTTGAACCCAGATTCAGAATATTCAAAGGTCAATCACGATATAAGGCCTGTGTGGCCAGATTTGGAGCAGCCCTCGAACTAGGGGCATAGAAGATCAGATGTCATCAGAAGAAGCTTGTGAACCTAGGACAAAAGCCTCCCCCCCCCCCCCCCCCCAAACTAGGGGCAAAAATGTCAGATGTGCTCGAAGAGCCGGAGATGGATCCTTCTGCAAATCAATACAACAGCCACTCTCCTGGATACGGATGGCTTCAAAACCCTAAAACCATTTGGCATGGACTTGTTACACTTTTACCCTTTGAGAGGCTCGCTAAGCCGAAAACCCGAAAAGGGCGACCCAGGCAAAAGTTAGAGCAAGAAAAAGAAGAAAAAGATCAAAAAAGAAAGAAAATCAAAAATGCAAAGAACAAAGAAAAAAAGAAACATACAAAAAAATACAAAAAAGAGAAAGCAAAAAAAATGAATGAAAAAATGAAAAGAAGTGAAAAAAAAAGAAGAAAAACGAAGGTCGCAAGGTCGAAAACCCGCATCGGGTGCCTTGGCAAAAGTTAGAGCCTAAAAAGTGAAGGTTAATACCCGAGTGTACCTTAACCCGGAACTACGTAAGGCTTGATTCATATGTTTGGGATACGTAGGCAACTTCATCCTGAAGTCCAGCCCCCAACGCTTTCATAACGTCTCAGTCCATGTAATGGTTTTGATCACCCTTGCCTCCCTTGAATCCGATAGTTCGGTTGTGACAACCGAAACCACGAAGTCAACTTCCTCTTGAAGTCCAGCCACCAAAGCTTTCCCAATGACTGTGTCCATATATTGGTTTTGACCGTCTTCGTCTTCTCCGTGTTCGAGAGTTCGTTTGCAATCGTCACCGATAAGAGCATGCTGCGGCATCATCCAAACAAGGGGCAACTTTCCGTTGCCATAAGTTGCCACGAGTCACCGTTTAAACCAGGGGCAACTTTCCGTTGCCGTGCAGTCCTTCCAAGCAAGGGGCAATTTTCCATTGCCTCCGATCCGGGGTTGCGTATCTCGAGGGTAGGTTCCATGCTCGTTTAGCATTGGCCGTTTGCAAAAATAGTTTTTGAAAATTTTTACTGAGGTTGACTATTTTCTCGTAAACTATTTCCTTTTTACAACTAAGACCATTTCTGGGACCCAAAAGGGAAAATTTTCAGTGCTTATAGCCTGACTTGCATGATTTTCAAATCAAAAATCGAATAAAGTATGTTAATCTAACTCTCATTTTGGTCAAAACTGTTTTCGTCGGAAACCAAAACAAAAAAAAAATGGTCAAAGTGATGAACTAGGGGCACAGTTGAGTCAGGTGTTCCGTCTTTTCCCCATTGTTAACATACCTGCCAGAAAGGGCACAGCTGAAGCTGTCTGTAAAGGGCCGAAAGCTCTCCCTCAACCTCCAAACAACAAGGTGTCAAACCAAGTGCGAAGCACAAATCAGAATGGATCAAAATACTCCATTCCCCATCCGGAACATCGACTAGACGTCACCGGAAGAGATAGCCGCGAGCTAATAGTGTTGGGCGTGAACCCACGACTTTCTATTCATCTATCAATCACCCTGGGGAGGGACAAAAAATGAGAGAATAAAGAATAGAGAGGTGTAAGTCGAGAGAAAAGTGAGAAAAAAGGGTTTGAGAGAAAAATTGAGCCTGAGGGCCGAGTGATGTGAGAATCACAAATCAGAAAGGGTGGGAAACATACTCGGAGGAACTGGCTCCTCGTGATCTGAGGTCTCTCCTCTTTGTAATACGTCTGTGTGTCGTGTCTTTTGTTTTGTTTTGATTACCTCAACTCTTCTTTTGAGACAGTTCCGAGCGTGTCTCGATGTGTTTTGGTTGTTTACCTTTTTATTTTCCGTTGTTGAGTCTTTTTCACTGTGTTCAGTCGTAGGCTCAATACCCGGTTAAGAACTCATTTTGATTTCGAAAATATAATCGTTTTGTGCTCAGAGTGCTGCACCTTTCTCTACATTTGTGCAAAACAAGATTTGTTCTTTCATAGAACTGCAGGGTCCTCCCCCGATAAGTGTGAACGGTAAAACCTAGACCTACCTAAAGCTTTTTGGGTTCCGGATTGCGATGCCAAAAGAAAATAAGGAAAGTTCGGAGCATCTGAGTTTGTTTCGACTCCTACAAATTCCATCTTCCCATCCAGTGTTTTCAAAATGAACAGAGCACCGTGTTATGGGCTGTGTGATCAGGAATGAGCTGTGTGCAGAATAAACCAATTACTGCGTTATGAGCCATGCATTCAGAGTGAGCAGTGTGTTCAGAATAAGCCGTGTGCAGAATAAACCGAATATTATGTTATGGGCTGTGAGTTCAGAATGAGCAATGTTCAGAATGGGCCGTGTGTTCAGAATTAGCTGTATGATGTATTAAAAGTTATGGGCTGTCAGTTCAGAATAAGCAGTGGTTGGAATAGGCCATGTGTTTAGAATGAGAAATGTTGTGCGAACTATGCGCTCCAAGTAAATCAAGTACTGTGCCGACTATTTTCGTGCCAAAATAGCAATCAGAAGTGCTCTCTCGGAGTACCAATCCCTGCCAGAGGCACCTCAATTGTCAGTATGATCAGGAAGAAAAGCGGCATCCGTGGTTTCTCTAGCAGATGTTGCTCCTTGTCAGTATTTCAGAACCTTTTTGTACTGTGGGTTGAAGGTTAGTGTTCGAAGAACACAGGGAGATCCCTGTCGGAGTAGAGCGGTTCATCGCCACTCACCCCATGAGGTGTTTTCTAAAGCACCGCTTTATTTATTGCATTCCTTACCCCACGTCAATGCATTGTATTGTATTCGACCTATCAAGTTTCTTTCTCATTCGTGCACAGTATTGTATGTACTGTTCATTTCAGGCAAGTTCCGGTTTAGTTTGACTGATACCTTTCCCCTCTTGCATTTGGCATGCATTTGGACCTAACCCTTCTCCTCTCGCATTTGGCGCGCGTTCGGATATCTTTCCTCTCTCACGTGTACTACACTGAGAGATTTTTCTCTTGCCTCTCTCGTATGTACTACGCTGAGAGATTTTCTCTTTCCTCTCTCGCGTGTACTACGCTGAGAGATTTTCTCTTTCCTCTCCTCGCGTGTGCTACGCTAAGAGTTTTCCTTTCCTCTCTTGCGTGTGCTACGCTAAGAGTTTTCCTTTCCTCTCTTGCGTGTGATACGCTGAGAGATGCTTCCTTTCTTCTCTTGCGTGTGATACGATGAGAAGTTTACCTTTCCTCTCTTGCGTGTGATATGCTGAGAGATGCTTCCTTTCTTCTCTTACGTGTGATACGCTGAGAAGTTTTCCTTTTCCTCTCTCGCGTGTACTACGCTAAGAGGTTTGTTTTTCATCTCTTGCATGTGCTATGCTGAGAGATTTTTTTCTTTCTTCTCTCGCGTGTGCTACGCTGAGAAGCTCTTTCTCTTATCCCTCTCGCATTGTTATGCGTTACACTTAGGTTGCATTGTTTTGCATCCCTTCCGCATTGTTATGCGTCACACTTAGGTTGTATTGTTTTGTACCCTTTCCCTTTCCACATTGTTATGCATTACACTTAGGTTGCATGGTCATGCACACCTCTTCACTTGTGTTGTCACACACATTCCATTTGCATTGTTATG
Organism: Camellia granthamiana; assembly: GCA_036172215.1. Classification (NCBI taxonomy): domain Eukaryota; kingdom Viridiplantae; phylum Streptophyta; class Magnoliopsida; order Ericales; family Theaceae; genus Camellia; species Camellia granthamiana. The sequence goes on from CM069909.1 coordinate 9,683,152, forward strand.
CACGCATCTTTCTGAAACACCGGGATACGTCCTTATGTTTCTTCTTCTCTGGTTAAAAGCATTTGGAATACGTTCTGATGCTCACACCATTCAGAGACACGGGGATATGTCCTTATGTCTCTTTATCCTTCTGAAACACTGGGATACGTCCTTATGTTTCTTCTTCTCTGGTTAAAAGCATTTGGAATACGTTCTGATGCTTACACCATTCAGAGACACGGGGATACGTCCATATGTCTCTTTATCCTTCTGAAACACCGGGATACGTCCTTGTGTTTCTTCCTCTCTGGTTAAAAGCATTTGGAATACGTTTCGGTACTCACACCATTCAGAGACACGGGGATACGTCCTTATGTCTCTTTATCTTTTTGAAACACCAGGACATGTCCCTATGTTTCTTCTTCTCTGGTTAAAAGCATTCGGAATACGTTCCGATGCTCACACCATTCTGGGACACGGGGATACGTCCCTATGTCTCCTCTTCTCCTTGGAATACGGGGTTGTCTCCTTTTGTTTCTCCTCCTTTGGCTTAGAGCATTCGGAATACGTTCCAATGCTTTTACCTTTCCGAAACAGCTACGATATGTCCCTATGTTTCTCTTTGTGTCCCATTCCATACGTGATTTTTAGCGTGTTTGGAATTTATCCCAGGTTGCGTTGTAGATGCGCTGGGCAGTTTGTTGGACCTCCTCTCACGATTTCAGCGTGGTTTGAGTGTCCCGTTCCTTACGCGTTTTTAGCGTGTTTGGAATTTATCCCAGGTTGCGTTGTAGATGCACTGGGCGAGTTGTCGGACCTCCTCTCACTATTTCAGCGTGGTTTGTGTGTCCCGTTCCTTATGCGTTTTCAGCGTGTTTGGAATTTATCCCAGGTTGCGTTGAAGACGCGCTGGGCGGGTTGTCGGACCTCCTCTCATGATTTCAGCGTCGTTTGAGTGTCCCGTTCCTTACGCGATTTTCAGCGTGTTTGGAATTTATCCCAGGTTGCGTTGTAGACGCGCTGGGCAGTTTGTTGGACCTCCTCTCACGATTTCGGCGTGGTTTGAGTGTCCCTTTCCTTACGCGATTTCAGCGTGTTTGGAATTTATCTCGGGTTACGTTGTATACGTGCCTGCTTGGTTGTTTTTCTTCCTCTCATGATTCCGGCATAGTTAGGGTTTGCCACCCTTTTGCATCTTTACTATCATAGCATTCATGCATCGCGCTGTCTTGCGCACCTTACCTGATTGCATTTTGCATGCATTCATTGATCGCGCTATTTTGTGCATCGTACTGTTTTGTGCACATTACTTGCATTGATATGCACATCCATCTAACATTGTCATGCATTCCCGTTATCGCGCATCGTCATCCGCACCAATGTGCATTGTCATGCATTTTCCTTATCAAGCATCGTCATGCGCATCTATTATGCATTAACATGCATTTTCTCTATCATGCATTGTCGTGCATTCTCCTTACCGCGCATCATCATGTGCACCTGTCATGCATTGTCATGCATTTCCTTCTCCCTATTATGCATTGTCACGCATTCTCTTTATCAAACATCGTTATGCATTTTACAAGAGGTTACACATTGCTTGCATTAATCGCGCTTGCTTTACTTACATGTGTTCATTCCTGCTATGCACATTGCTTGCGTTATTGCATGCTTTACTTACATGTGTATAATGTATCTTCTAGGTGGTTACACATTGTACACGTTTCGACGTGTGCTTTACTGACATGTGTTCATACCTTTGCTTGCTTTACACATTGCATGCGTTTATGCGTTTGTTTTACTTACATGTGTTTATGCATCTTACAGGAGATTACACATTGCTTGCGTTAATCGCGCTTGCTTTACTTACATGTGTTCATTCCTGCTATACACATTGCTTGCGTTACTGCATGCTTTACTTACATGTGTATATATATCTTTCAGGTGGTTACACATTGTGCACGTTTCGGTGTGTGCTTTACTGACATGTGTTCATACCTTTGTTTGTTTTACACATTGCTCGTGTTGACCACTTGCTTTACTTACATGTGTATTTTCAAGTTTCGTTACACATTGCTCGTGTTGACCACTTGTTTTACTTACATGTGTATTTTCAAGTTTCGTTACACATTGCTCGTGTTGACCACTTGCTTTACTTACATGTGTACGTTCAATTTCTTTCGTTACACATTGCTCGTGTTGACCACTTGCTTTACTTACATGTGTTCAAATTCAATTCCTATTTCACACGTTGCATGCGTTGTCGCGCACGCTTTACTTACATGTGTTAATGCACATTTCGCATGCGTTGTCACGCACTTTTCAAATGCATTGTTATGCATCTTCCTAACCATATTGTACCTGTTAAGTTCATTTCTTTTTCAGGCACGATATTGTATGTACGGTTCATTTGAAGTTGGTGCAACCCGACGAGCCGCACAGGTATTGTATTCACTCCGTGTGAAACGTGGTAAGAATTGCATAATTCTTTTACATCCTTTCTACATTGTAGTGTAGTCGGATTCGTGTTCGCCTGCTTAAAACTGTTGCATGTCTTGCTTCATTACAGCATCCGTGGCATGATTGTTAGTCATGCCCTTGCATCTTGCATATCGTTTGCATTTTGCCCCAGCCTTCAGGCGCATCTCTGCATGCTTATACTAATGTTTGTCTGAGTCTTCGGTCTTGTCAAAAATGGGTCGTCTCTGGGCTTTGACATTCACTCCCGTCACTTTGTGATTTCTGAGTTCTGTCAAAGAGGGGCAACTGTAGACACCCCATTTTTGACCGTCCTTAAGACTTGGTTGTGCTTGTAGGTACACCCATTTGGCCGGTTCGATTGCTCGCCCAGCACTCGACTGTCGCAGCGGAACGTCGCCGTTTCGGGTTGTTGGGTTTCCCGAACCTTGTATCCTTTTTGTCTCATTTTTGGACCCTGACCTGGTCCTTTCAGGGTGGCCCCTGTAAACATCTGCCGGCCATGGCTTTGCCCCTGTTGGCCACTGGTGAGCACCTGCCGGCCATCAGTGTGGCACTGCCGGCCATTGCTGATGGCCGGCACCCCCCTTTTCTCAGCTAGTTTCTGGGCAGATATTTTGTACCAGCTGGATTCCTCATATCTGCCCTCCATACACGTGTATGGAGGGATCAAAGCCTTTAGAAGCTTGTTCAAGAAGCCTTAGACTTGCATTCCTCTATATAAGCAAGGGGCTTCTTCCTTACACCAGGTTCTGAGATTTTGGAGGGCAAAAATCCATCTCTCTCTCTATATTGCTTGTGGTTAGAGCTTGGAAGTTGGATTTCTTTGCATTTTTGCACTACACCTCATAGCACAAGACCTCCATCCTCCATTCAAACACCTTGAGGCTGATCTTCAGAGGCTAGAAGCTCATATTTTTGGACCAAAAGGCTGCTAAAGACTTGTTCTTCATGGGTAAGTACACTTTTCCCCTAAACTAGCCCTTTTTCGTTTCATTTATAAGCCTTGCTTGCAAGCATTTTTGGGCTCTGACCCTAACTGCAAATAATCATATTTTGAGTCCCTTTTCATGTTTGATCAAGGGTCTTTCTCTGTTTGAGACCTCCTTCCATCACTTGCCTCTTTAACTTTCTTTTAGGCCTATTTTTGCATAGTATTTTAGGCTTATTTGTGAGCTGTTTTAGACTTGGTCACAAACTGTAAAGTGACTTTTTTTGAGCCCCTCTTCAACTTTGTTGAAGGGCTCTCCTCTGTTTGAGGTCATTTACTACCACTTGCCTCTTTACCCCTCTTTTAGGCCCTTTTCTTGCATGCTAGTTTAGGCCTACTTGTGTTTATTTTCGTGGTTTGATGTAAACTGTGAAGTGCCTTATTTTAAGCCCCTCTTCAACTTTGTTGAAGGGCTCATTGCTGTTTGGGGTCGGCTACTACCCCTTGTCTCTACTCTCACTTTTAGGGCCATTTTTGCATGATAGATTAGCCCTATTTGTGTTCATTTTTGAAGCATGTTGTAAACTGTAAAAAGTTTTTTTTTGAGGCCCACTCCATGTTTGATCAAGGGAATTCTCTTATCTGAGGTCATATGCTATCTAGTATGCTTAGTTGCCTCTTTTTTTTGAGCCTTAAGCCTAAGCTATTGTTGCATGCCTTGTTTGGCCTTCTAGCCACTGAAATTCAGTGGATTTTTAGTGGCTAAGACCCTATTTTGAGCCTCCAAATCAAAGGGGGGTGACCCCCTCTCACCTTGACTTGCTTGATGGCCATTTTGGTCTTCTAAAGGGCCCCCATCTTGCATGCTTTGTTGACTGATTTTGGGGCCAATTTTGTGAATTTTAGGACTACCATATTTGATTTTCAGAGTTGTATATGTCATGCCACTTGTCTATCTTGTATGTGCCTAATAACTCCTTGCACGGCCCTCTAAAGGAGCCCCTCATTTTGGTATGCATTGGCTGCATTTCCATGGTTATTTGGGCCTATTTTCACATGATTTATTCACTGATTTTTGCTGGTTTGATGAGTTCTCACTTGCATCATATATTTGCCATGTAAACCATGTTTGCTAGTCAAATTCGCATGCTAATTTAGTCCATCTTGTTAGCACCTTTTGGTCTTTCTTTAAACTGGAAAAGTCCATGCTTTGGGACTGTCTTGGTTCTGTCTTTAGACTTCATAGTCCAATAATGCATGCTTTGTATAGCTGTAAGTCATTCTATGTGCCCAGTTTTGCATTTCGGGGTTCATCTCATGCATCGGGTGCCATGTTGCCATGTTTTGGGGCTATTTAGCATCATGTTTGAGTGCTGAAATTTGCATGTTTGCATACCATGTTCCATGCCTTACCATGCTTTGGTAGAGTGGCATTCGTGCCTTAGGTTCGGTCCTCAATTTGCATGCATGTGCGCACGCATTTCGAGTGTCTTATTTTCATCTAATGGCTACTAATTTGGACCTAGTTGAGAGCTGTCCATGTTGGTGTAAGCCCATTTTACCATGTTGTCGCATGCTTGTTACACATAGTATGTCATTGCATACTTGCTTAGCTTTACATGCCTCGCATGCTCGCATGTTCACATTGCATTTTGCCATGATTATCCAAGGTTGTCGCCTCACATTATGTTCATATGCTTGTCGCATGTTTGGTTTAGTTGCATGTTTGCATACTTAGTCCATATTGCATGTTTGCCATGCTTATGTGTTGCATTGTTCGAGTTAAACGTTAATCCGAGCACGGGAAACGAGGGGTATTTCATACTTCAAGTGATGGGATGCGTCTCAATTCTCGGTCGCCGAAGCTCTTGATGATTCATGATAGAGTTCTAGGCTTTACTTGCTTTACATGTGCATTCATTTCACATCGAGTCGTGCAATTCGACTCCTCGGCCATCATGCATCGATATGCGTGTTGGTGGCACGAGGATCGAGGACTACACTCCCTGAAGAGTAGTCATGCATACATGTGTGAAAATACTTTGCCATGCCCCTTTGTTGCTCTCTGTTGCAGCAAATCAAGAATCAGCAGCCTTCCGGAGCTTGGCACGCATTCCAAGAACAATTGCAAACAGAGGCTAATTGGGGCATCGCAATGGATTTCTGCACAAAGGCAGCCCGAACATGCATCATCCATCACCCGGAGCAGAGTCGAGGCAGTCCCTAGCTTGCATGCTAGTTTACCGCTTTCCTTAGTTAATTTGTTAATTAATTGGGATTTTGTATTATTTATTCGGACTGTATTTATTTGGGACTGTATTATTCTTTCGGACCCTCCGAGTGAGGGCCAATTGTTGTAATAAGGGTGCGTGCGTGTGTGCATGTCTTCCAACCCCACGTCTTTCTTCCCTTTTATTTACCTGCTTATGATGGTTAGATTAGGGCATGTTTCAATTAGCATACAGCATGATAGCATGTTTGCATTCATTCATCTGTCTTGCATGCACCAGGCTCGGCGCATCATACTAACTGCATTTGTATTTCAATTCCGAGTTGAATACATGGTAGTTGTAGCATTCCATATGCCATGTTTAGAATAGCTGAGCCTGCTATAGTTGTATTTTTGCATGTGTTGCATTAGGCATTTCTGTATAGTTAGGATCATGCATGATTTCTAATTAGCTTCTGTTTTGGCTTGGAGTACTCGGTAAGTTTTTATGCTTTAGCATCCTTGCATGTGTGTGAGTGACTGCCATGATAGCATGCTTACCATGAGGCTATATGCTTATGTGATATAACTGCCTGAGTGTCTGTGGGTGAAGGTTGGGTTATTTGAATTGGAACAAATCATCGACTGTGAGTTTTAAGCCCACTAGATAGTGGCAAAACCATCTTTTCTAAGCCCACCTGAGGGTGGCAAAATCTGCATTTTAAGCCTACTTGCGAGTAGCAAACCATCTTTCAAAAACAAGCATGAAATGTTTTGTTCCCATTCAAGCGACCCAGTCTATACTTGTATGCTGCGAGCATCACATAGTAATTCTAGGCTAATAACCGGAATAAGAACGCACAATGTTTTCAAAATTTGATATCATGGTTAGTAGAGGCCGATCTTTGATCGGGCGAGAGGGGGTGCTCATAGCTGACCTTCCCCAATCGTACCCAAGTTCCCGAGCCGAGGCAACTTTGGTGATGACGGACACGTGGCCTTAGGCAAATGAGTCAGGGTTTCCTAAATTTCCCAAAATAAAATATTTAGGTGGCGACTCTGTATCTGGCAAAGCAGTCCATGTTTGGCACTTTTTTCAAAAAATCTGTTTTCTCAAAACGATTTGCCAGATTTGGACTCTTTAGTTCAGATTAAGAACCGTGACAACAATTCGAGTCCGAGCTGTAGCGAGGTCCCCCATGGACTTGTTACACACCCTTCGGTTAAAAACATTTGGGTGCTGTAGACGTCCCCGAACGTCCCGGGAGGAAATCCCATTTTGTTCATTAGGCTCACTACAGTTCGGACTCGATGTCACGGTTCTGAATCTAATCTCGCAACGTGCAATGCAAGATCGATAAATCACCAAAGAGTCCAAATCCGGCAAATCGTTTTGAAAAATTGATTTTAGAAAGAAGTGCCAAACATGGACTGCTTTGCCAGATACAAAGTCGCCACCTAAATATTTTATTTTGGGGGAATTTAGGAAACCCTGACTCGTGCCTAAAGCCACGTGCCCGTCATCGCCAAAGTTGCCTTGGCTCGAGAACTTGGGTACGATTGGGGAAGGTCAGCTATGAGCACCGTCGCTCGCCCGATCAAAGATCGGCCACTACTAAACATGATATCAAGTTTTTGAAAACACATGTGTTCTTATTCCTGTTTATTAGCCTAGAATTACTATGTGATGCACACAGCATACAAGTATAGATTAAATCGCCTGAGTTGGAACAAAACATTTCATGTTTGTTTATTTGAAAATGGTTTGATGGTGCTACTCGCGAGTAGGCTAAGACGTGGATTTGCCACTTTCAGGTGGGCTTAGAAAACATGGTGATTTGCCACTCTCAAGTGGGCTTAAAACTCGCAATCGATGAATTGTTCCAATTCAAGTAATCTAACCTTCACCCGCAGGCATTCAGGCAGTTATATCACGTAAGTACATAGCGTCATGGTAAGCATGCTATCATGGCAGTCACTCGCATGCATGTAAGGATGCTAAAGCATAAACACTTACCGAGTACTCTGAGCCAAAGAAAGAAGCTAATTAGAAAACATGCATGAATCCTAACTATGCTGAGATGGCTAATGTAACACATGCAAGAATGCAACTAATATAGGCTCGACTATTCTAAGATGGCATATGAGATGCAGCAATTGATACATGTATTCAACTTGGAATTGAAATACGATGCAGTTAGTATGATGCACCGAGCCCGATGCATGCAAAACAGATGAATGGATGCAAACATACAAGCATAAGGATGCTAATTGAAACATGCCCTAAAACTAACCATCACAAGCTAGTAAAATAAAAGGGAGAAAGACGTGGGGTGGGAAGACATACATCACACACACGCACACTTATTACAACATTGCCCTCTTTCGGAGGGTCCGAATAAATAGTACAAAATAAACTAGCTTATCTAAGCTAATTAAACTAATTATTACACAACATTAATTAATTAACGAATTAACTAAGTAAGCAATAAAAATTGCATGCAAATCTAAATGCAATGGACTGCCTCAACTCGGTCTTGAATGATAAGGAATGTATGCTCGAGTCGCCTTGCCGGAAAATCCGTCGCGATGCCCCGATTTGCCTCTGTTTGCAACTGGTCCCAGAACACTGTACAAAACTCCAGAAGGCTGAAACTCCACCACACTGTAGGGATACTACCGACCAGTTTTTGCTACTGGTTTCCGGTTTACTGCAACAGAGAGCAAGAAAGGGGCATGGCAAAGTATTTTCAACATGTGTGTGCACAACCACTCTCCCCGTCATCGCATAAGCTCTAGGCAGTGCAGTCCTCGATCCTCGTGCCACCAATCACGCATCTCGATGCATGATGGCCGAGGAGTCGGATTATACGACTCGATGTAAAATGAATACACATATATACATAACAAGGCCTAAACTCCATCATGGGTAATCCGGAGTGTCGGCGACCGAGAATCGAGGCACGTTTCATCGCTTGGAGTACGAAACGTCCCTCGTTTCCCGTGTTTGGACTAAACCCTACTCCAAACACAATGCAATACACATGGCATGCATGAATGCAACTCTAGCATGCAACTTAAACATAATGCCATTAAATGATACAAACATGCAAATGATGATATGCAAACATGCTACTAGCATACCCAATGCTATGAAATAATCAATGGCATACTCAATACACATGAAAATTATATGGCATACGCAATGCACACATGGAGACTAACAATGAAATGATCAAGGCATACACAATGCAATGGTCAATCATGCAACAACATGGACATGGCATACACAATGCAAGATGGACTTAAACTAAAATGAATGGGCCTTAGCCACACTCAAATCAGTGGCCAAACATGATGAAATTAGGCAACACAAACACATGCAAACATGCACGAATGCAAGGGACCAAACCTAAGGCACCAAATGCAATTCTACCGAAGCATGGCAAGGGATGAAATATGGCATACAATCACACATTCTCCAGCTCTGAAATGACATGAATGATGGACCCGAATCATGCAAACACCTCACACAATGCATGCTAGGTGGCCCAAATACCGAAACTAGTGAAGTGGATTACACTAGAGGTATGCAAAGCGATGCTCAAATGACCAAACCACCCCCAAACAGTCCCTATGCAGACGAAAACAGTAGCAAATATGGACTAAAATGGTGGCTCAAAAGGCATGGAAATGAATCTCATGCAATGGTCCAAAAATGAGGCAAACAAGCACAACTCTCAAATGCACTTAAGGAGTGGAAAATATGGGAACATGGCACAAGTATGAGGTCTGAAATAACATGCACAATGATGCCAAGACATGCAAACACCTCTATTCAAGCATGCAAGAGGCTACAAAAGTCAAGGCTAGGCATGGATATTGAACTACAACCATACATAGCATGCATCATTCGACCATGAGGCACAAAAATAGAGCTAAGGCAGTCCAAAACATGCACAAAATCAGGTTAAGGCATGGCCAAAAAGTGCTAGAATCAAGGGCCAAAACAACATGCAATACAAGCTAGTGAAGAGGGTTTACACTACAAGTATATTAAGCATTCAAGAGGCCACTAAACCAACAAAATTCAAAGGTATGGCATGCCAAATAAAGCCCAAAAACTCACTGAAACATGGTCTATACATGCAAGAATGAGATGCTCCTTTGATAGGCCATGAAGAGAGCTGTTCTACACATGCAAGATGGACACCCAATATGACAAAACCACCTTTGGACAAAGGTTATGCAGGCCCTAAAACTCACTAAAAAGGGCCTAAAATGAGGCTAGAAGCATGCAAGTATAGGCTCCTTTGATATGCTATGAAGAGGGTTATTCTACACATGCAAGAGGGACACCTAATATGGCAAAAATAGCTCTGGACAGAGCTCATGCAGGTCCTAAAACTCACCAAAAATGGCCTGAAACATAGCTTGAAAGCATGCAAATAAGGGCTCCTTTGTTAGGCCAAATATGCTAGTAAACAAGACAAGGGGTGAGAGGGTCACCCCTCTCTGATTTTGGTGCTCAAAATAGCATGCTAGCCACTAAAAATCCACTAGATTTTAGTGGCTAAGAGGCCAAACAAAGGCCAATGCAAAGGCTCTAAGACATGGCTCAAGATAAGATGAAATGAAGCATGCAAGGGGGTAGATGACCCCCAACAGAAAAATGATCTGAAACAAACATGTTAAGAAGCTCAAAATAAGACTTTTTTTCAGTTTATGACAAAGCCCAAATATGCTTGCAAACTAGGCTAACAGATGGAACAAAACAATGCCAAAAGGAGGGAAATAGAGTGTTACCCTTGTAGCCAAAAGGACCAGCAACTTCTGGACCAAAACAGCAAGCCTTCAACCTCTGAAAATGGGCTCCAAGATGCTTAGGTTGATAGTGGAGGCGTTGTGCTAGGAGGTGGTATGCAAAAGGGGCAAGAACTATGGAGCTTTGAAGCTAAAATATAGAGACAAAGGGAGAGATATAGTGTATGCCCAAAACCAACTTCTGAACCTTTGCTAATGAGGGAGAGGCCCTCCTTTATAGCCAAAGAGGTTCAAAGCTTCTCCTAGAAGCTTAAAACCAAGCTTGAAGATCCTCCATACACGTGTATGGAGGATCAATTCTGTGCCTTTCAGCTGGCACAGCTGGCAACAACTCACAGAGACAAGACATGGGGGAGTAGGCCAACCAGTTCAGGTGGTCAGCTGACCACTTGCCCTGGTCGGCCGACCAGTTCAAAAGGGTCAAGGTGGTCGGCAGCCTCCCAGGGTGGTCTCCAAGCTGAAAGCAAGCTAGTGGTATGGTGGAGACCAGTCAAAAGTGGCTCAAAAACCAAGGAGACCAGCTTCTTGACAAGAAAACCGGCCGGTGGGAGAAAAGGTGGTCTCCCACCCTTGTACCACCTTCCAAACAATGAAAATAGGGTCCATACCAAAAATGAACCAAGACGGATGCAAAACGAGGGTTCGGGGGCCAAAACGCGCAACCGAGTGCCCCGAAAACTGACTGTTAAGCATCAAAAGTGGCGTGCGACCACGAAGGTGGTCTCTCAGGCCACAGTGTCCCTCTAAAGAGAGGAAACAAGGTGTGTGCCAAAAACCGGAGCAAACGGAGAAAGTTAAGCGGTCCCGAACCGAGGTGCACGGTCGACGGCTCCGAAAACTGAAAACTGGTCTCCAAACGAGAGCAGTGGTCTACGACTATGAAAAGTAGCCTACGGCCACTGAGAGATGGTCTATGAGACCTCTCCCTCCCTTCGGGAAGAGAAAACAGAACCTGGTTCGCAAACTGAAGCAAAGCACAAAAGAGTCCCGAGGTTCGGAGGCAAGGCTCTCAGCTGAGACTCTGTAACCTCAGAACGAGCACAACATGTGCAATCGCCGAGCGCTCAATCGATGACGTCAGAGTCTTAAGGTCGGTCAAAAATGGGGTGTCTACAGGTACGCTCAATGTTCACACCACCCTTCGGTTAGAAACATTCGGGTGGGCTCGGTGTTCACACCACCCTCCCGTTAAAAACATTCTGGTACATCCAGTGTTCACACCACCCTTCGGTTAAAAACATTCAGGTGCGCCTGGTGTTCACACCACCCTTCTGTTAAAAACATTCGGGTATGCCCAGTGTTCACACTGCCCTTTGGTTAAAAACATTCGAGTGCATCCGGTGTTCACACCACCCTTTGGTTAAAAACATTCTGGTAAGCCCAGTGTTCACACCATCCTTCGGTTGAAAACATTCGGGTATGCCCGGTGTTCACACCACTTTTCGGTTAAAAACATTCAGGTACGCCCGGTGTTCACAGCCCCCCTTCAGTTAAAAACATCCTGGTACATCCAGTGTTCACACCACCATTCGGTTAAAAACATTCGGGTGTGTCCGGTGTTCACACCACCCTTCGGTTAAAAACATTCGGGTACGCCCCGTGTTCACACCATCCTTCGGTTGAAAACATTCGGGTATGCCTGATGTTCACACCACCCTTCGGTTAAAAACATTCGGGTACGCCCAATGTTCACAGCCCCCCTTCGGTTAAAAACATTCGGGTGCACCCGGTGTTCACACCACTCTTCGGTTAAAAAAATTCGGGTACGCCCGGTGTTCACACCACCCTTCGGTTAAAAACATTCGGGTACACCCGGTGTTCCCACCCCCCCTTCAGTTAAAAACATTCGGGTACACCCGGTGTTCCCACCCTCCCTTCGGTTAAAAACATTTGGGTACACTCGGTGTTCATGCCCTCCATCGGTTAAAAACATTCGGGTGAGACTGGTGTTCACACCACTTATCCTCCTATCGCGTGAGATGCGCTAGGATTGTTTGCATCAGTTGAAAATATCCAGGTGCACACGGTGTTCACACCATCCTTCCCCTCACGCGTGCAACACGTTAGGTTCTCGGTTGTGACCTCGGGTGTGCCCGACGATTACGTTGTCCTTCACCTTTATTACACGTCGTGTAGTTAAGCTTTAATTTTCTTACATCTTTTTTGCATGAAATGTGGTTCGGTACGTGTTTCTCACGCGTGACGTGTTTTTTTACTTACTTTTTTTCATGATTGGAATTACTGTGCCTTGTTTTAGTTTATTTAACTGTTACATTTTCTTTGCATTGCTTTTGCATTCAAATGTTTCATTGCACAGCCTCATTGCATGATCATAAGTTATGTTCTTGCATTATGCATATCATTTGCATTTTGCCCTAGAACTACACTGGTTTGATTCCTTGCAAAGGGATACGTAGGCAGCCTGCGGGCACAACAATTTATTTTTGTCTTAATTATTTGTCCAAGTCTAACGGCCTTGTCAAAGTGGGTGGTCTCTGGGCTTTGACATTCACTCACATCATTTCATGACTCTGAGTTCTATCAAGGAGGGGCAATTGTAGACACCCCATTTTTGACGGCCCTTACGACTTGGATGTCCTTGCAAGTACATCCGATGATGAGTCTGTTTGCTTACCAAGAGCTCGAAGTCCTCAGCAGAATGCCACAACTTTGAGCCTTTCAAACCCTGCATCCTTTTTGTCTTATTTTTGGACCATGCCTTGGTCTTTCTAGCCTGCAACCTCCAGTGGCCTACCGGCCATCCCTAGAGGCTGTCGGCCATCACTTTTGGTGTGCCAGCCATTGATGTGGCTTGCCGGCCACCAGTGTTTTCTGTAGATATTTTATGCCAGCTGTGCCAGCTGTTTGCATAGATGCTTGCATCTGTCCACATGTGGAGGGCTGAATCTCCTTGTAGAAATTTTATGATTTCTATATATAGGGACCCCCTCTCTCATGTTTGGAGGTTAGAAAATTTTAGACTCAAAAATTTTCCTCTCTACAATTCTCTCTCTCTACAAAGTCTCTACACTTTTGCCTATACTTCCTTAACCAAATCCTCTCACCTTTGAGCTAAGGTTCCTTGAGGCCTTCTTGGAGCTCTTGAAGTTGGTTTTGGCTTGAATTGTGACCTAGAGTTACTCTTCTCTTCAAAAGGTATAATACTTGTTTTATTAGCTTGCTTTCCATACTTGTTTTCCTATCTTTTTCCCACTGTTTTGGGCTGTTTTTGAACTGTAAAAAGCTTTATTTTTGTGGATTGAAATTGGTGTTTTTGGCCATTTAAGGTTAGGGGGTGGTTCACCCATCTTCATTTCTTGTTTGTAAGGCCATTTTACCTTTGTTTCCCATTTTCAAACCATCTTTTTTTGGGCCTTTAAATACTGATTTTTAGAGTATTTTCAGTGGTAAAAATCAAGTTTTGAAGTCCAAATTTGGAGAGGGTGGCCTCCCCTCTTTGTGCCTTGTTTGTTAGCCTACTTGGTGCCATGCTTTAGCTTATTTTTCTAGCTTGTTGTAGCTCTATTCCAGCATGCTTTAGGCTCTATTTTAGACTATTTTAACTCTGTTTTGGATTGGTTATTGCATTTGAGTCTTATATTGCATAGTTGTAGTGTAATAGTCCTCACAAACTTGGTGTTTTAGGCCTTTAGACACCACTTGTTTGAGTTGATTGCATGTTTTTGGTGCTTTTCACACTTAATTTCAGCACTGATCATCTCTGCGACATCCTTCCTTTCTTGGCTTTTAATTTTGCTTTGAAAGTGGTTTCAAGTCACTTGCTTGCCTAAGTGTGAAATTGAGGTTTCATACTTAATGGTTTAACTCCTTAGGGGGTTCATTACCAACAGTATGATACTTCTTTCATACCCAAAGCAACTTGTGTTTTGAGCCCTCTTTCCATTAGAGGACTTTAATTCACCTTTGGACTTAATTTGATTAAAGGATGGTTAGTAAAGTAAAATGAGTAACTAAAACTTGGGACTAGAAATGAGCAAAGATAAGAATTTGGTTGTGTTTTGATGTGTTCAATCGGACATTAATTGAACACATGGAACTTGGGCCATTGCATACTTGCTAGTGATGAAATGATCCAAGTCTCCAAGGTCACCTTCTTCCCTTGATCTTTCATGAAAGGGAAGAGGTTTGTGTCTTGTTTTGCATTTATTGAACTTGCACATCTTGAGTCACAAACCATCATGCAATGAAATTGCTTGAATTGGTGGTTTGTGGCTTAAGTTCATAACTCCTTGGATTTGTTAATGAAAAGGAGGGGTGAGTTATGCAAACAATCTGTGAGAATACTCTCTTTTTGCTCTGTTTGTCCTCTATTGTAGCAAGATGAACCAGTGCATCAGTGGCCAACATGCCACTTTTCATGGCTGGCCGGTGGCTGGCAAACCACCATCCATGGCCGGCAGGTGGCCGGGAATCTTCACTAGTGGGTGGTTGGCCACTAATGGAAATCTCAACAGGGTCTTGGTAAGGTGGAGCAAAGTTGTTCTGGAAGCGTTCAATTGTACAAACAGAGGGTTTCAAGAGCAAAACGGAGGTCTTTTCGGGTGGAAACCGAGCATGCGCGTGCACATCTTTCGTTTCCCAAGGCAGAGTAGCTAATTGGCTTAATTTAGTTACTTAGTTTAATTATTTGTTGCAATTGTTTTATAATTATTTAATTAGTTAGTTAGCTAATTAGTTCATTTGTTGTTGTAATAATTAGTTAATTAGTTTAACTAGTTATTTATTTTGGTTTGTACTAATTAGGTTAGCTTAGTTATTCATTTGGACTCTCCTTTGTGAGAGCAAAATGATATAATAATGTGTATGTCTTCCAACCCCACATCTTTCTCCCTTTTACTTAACTGCTTTTGATGGTTAGATTAGGATCATCACATTTTGTTTAGCTTACCTTATGCTTGCACCCATTCATCTTGTATTGCATGCACAGAGGCTCGACGCATCATTCTAACTGCAT
This sequence comes from Camellia granthamiana, assembly GCA_036172215.1. Lineage (NCBI taxonomy): Eukaryota > Viridiplantae > Streptophyta > Magnoliopsida > Ericales > Theaceae > Camellia > Camellia granthamiana. Next base: position 9,698,548 of record CM069909.1, read on the forward strand.
TGTCATTTCAATACTTCGTTGAATACGTGCTTAGACCACATGTCTTGAATCAATTCATATGCTATGCTTAGTAGCCGAGCCTAGTAATTGCATATCGCATGCGTTGCTTTAGACATTTGGCATAGTTAGGAATCATGCATTTTTTCTAACTCTTTTGTTTACTTTGGTTGGGAATACTAGGTGAGTTTTTAATGCTTTAGCATATTTTCATGAGTGTGAGTGATTTCCATATCTAGCATGCTTGCCGTGAGGCTAAGTGCTTACTTGCTAAACTGCTTGAATGCTTGTGGATGAAGGCTTGTTGTTTGAATTGGAGCAATTCAATAAATGCACGTTTTAAGCCCACTATGTTTAGTGGTAAATTCGCAAACTTTAAGCCCACTTGAGGTGGCAAAATCAAACCCTTTTCGCAAAACAAACATGAAATTGAGTTATTCCAATTCGGGCAAACTAGTCTATACCTTGTATGCGCGCATCACGTAGTAATGCTAGCCTAATAACCAGAACAAGAGCACATAATGTTGATAAAAATCATATCATGATTAGTAGAGGCCGATCTTTGATCGGGTGAGCGGGGGTGCTCAATTCATGACCTTCCCCTCTTGTATGTAAGTTCCTGAGCCGAGGCAACGTTGGTGATGACGGACACGTGGCCTTTGGCACGAGTCATAGGTTTCCTAAATTTCCCCCAAAATAAAATATTTAGATGGCGACTCTGTATCTGGTAAAGTAGTCCAATTTTGGCATTTTTGATTCAAAATCAATTTTTTAAATGATTTGCCGGATTTGGACTCTTTGGTATTTATCAATTTCACATTGCACTTGTGAGATTAGATTCAGAACCGCAGGAGTTCAAACTGTTAGGCTTTCTTTCAAACCTTTCGAAAGGGGGCGCGAAACAAGCGAGCTACACTTGTACATGTGGTTGGGCTATCTGCTCCTTTGATGTTGAACCTGCCACCAGTTTTGGTGGTGCCAACCCTTCTTTGGTCCACACTAAATTCCTTGGGCTTCCATCACTTGCCATTTTAGACATCATGGCATGAAATTTTCTCTGTTCACTTCTTTTTTGGGTCCTATTAGGTCCCATCTGTCTCCATCCCCCTGAAGGAAACTTTGGATGAACAACCCCATGCCATCTTAAGTTAGGTGGCATTGGTGGCTTCACCAATCTTGGCTGCACATTTGGCCTCATCCTTGGCCCACCATGCTACTACAGTTCCTCAAATGGTCTCATAAACTATTTTTGGCCTCCATATGGCCTTCTAGTCTATTGCTAGCCAATATGTGGCTTCATAAGCTGTTGCTGCTGGCCAATGTATGGCCTTGTCAGTATTTTTGGATTTCCATAAGGCTTGGATCCCTTTCACTATCTTAGCGTGGACTTAATGTTGCTTGAGCCAACAAAACGTGAATGAATAGGAGCTCTCTGAAATAAGAATGGAGCATTATCCTTGCCATAATCCTCTGCAGGCCCAAATAATCCTGGGTCTGATCGATCAGAGAACATGTTGTCATTGTCAAATATTTGCAGGTCACCATTTTCCATGGTGTTGAACCTAAGACCAACATCCTTTCCTGTTTTCTAAATTCCATCCATCACAATGGATTTGGCTATTTCTGTTTTAGTGCCACATCTGAAATAAATGAACCTCTCATCAAGCTCTTCTTGAATCTTTTTCCCTTTTGCCTCCTTGGCAATCTTTTCCATTCTCTCCTTGTGGAGCTTCTTCAGCTCTATCAAGAGGACTCTAGGGTTCCTTTTTTTTTATTAGTTATTTGTTTTTTTTCCTGGGCAGTCGGCTGGAGGCCAGTAGCCACCATGTTAATGCCTACCATCTCTGAGAAGGGGTCACTATCAACTACCATTACCCCTTTATCCTTCTCAGCATACTTTAGCATCCCCTTTTAGATCAAATCCTTCACACAATTTCGAAATATAACACAATTATTAGTATAATGTTTGAAAGAATTATGCCATTTGCAATACTCTTTCCTAACTCTATCTCTTTCCTTAGGAATATTGTGACCGGGAGTTAAAGTTAAAAACTCGTTGGCCAACAACTCATCAAACAAGGCAGCTACCTATGATAAGTCAAATGAATATTGTCGACTAGATGCAGTCACATTACTTTTTGCTGGTTGTGTTGATGGCATATCTACAGGCTTTTCAACCTTTTTCAAAGTCTCACAAACTATAGGTTTTTTACCAATTACTTGTGCCACATCAATGTCTACATTAAAGTCAAACTCAACTTCTTGGTAATAGGTGCCAAGTGAGGTTGCCTTTCTTTGTTGTTCCTTCCTAAGAATTGACTCATAACTAGTTGCCCTTGAGGACAACTCATACAAGTCTCTGAACATCATTCCTTCAAATTCCTTTCTCAACTCAAAATCTAAACCGTTTTGAGCCAATCTTATGGCTTCTATCTCAGGGACATATGCACAACATCTATTTTTGGCACTATTAAAACTGCCTATATATTATTCTGCTGTTTCCCCTTGCTTTTGTTTAAATTTCGATATGTCTACCAGAGTAACTTCAGGTTCAATTCTAAAAAACTGAACATGAAATTGACTCTCCATGTCCTGCCAAGTATGCACAAAATTTTCTAGCAAGTTAATAAACGAAGTAAATGCAATCCTAGATAATGAGTTTGGAAATAATTTCATTTTTATAAGGTCATTTTGCCTACTTCTCCACATTATAGAACAAATCTTCCTATTTGTTCAATTGTGGACTGCCTCTCTTCCCCTGTAAATAAGAAAAATTCAGGCCCTTTGAAGTTTCTTGGGAGAGGTGTATTATCCACATCTAGAGGGTACGGACCCTTAAACATAGGTCTCTCTGGCCTCCTCAAAATTGCGCCATACATTTCTTGAATTAAATTCATTATCTGTTGCATATTGTTCATCATAAGATCTATGTCTATTTATGCTCGTTGTTTCCCTCATCCTTGAAGTTCTGGCTTTAGGCCTTGGATTCATTACATTACATTCATAATATGGTTGTTGCATGGCATGGTCTTGCATATTCTGAGGCCTAACTTGATTAAATGGCATGTGCCTTTGGTTTGCCATACCATAGTGGCCTACTACAGGCCTATTGAATGCATAATTATCATATACTTGTGGCCTTGGTTGCCCCGTAGGTCTTGTCCCTAAGTCATTTGGGTTATAATTGAAGACTGGGTTTGGAGGATATTCCCTGTGTATTCAAACATTGGATTTAGATTCATTCCCTCTTCATATCTTTCTGGAAGTGTGGGAGGTTTGTAAAATGACACATATTCAATTACAGTGTTATGTTTTTCAGGAGTTATAGAAGGACCACATTGTACTTTTCTTACCTGAGTCTCTTCTACAGCTTTTCTTGACTGGTTGGGCTTAATATTAGCCTTTTCGAACAAGGCCAATAGGTCGTCAACCATCACCTGGTTCTGATGTGTAGACACGGAACCAATTGTCTGATGAATGTGTAGCAGAAGAACCTTCCTTGGGTCTGTAGTAGGACAACTTTTTGGCCTGTAGAGGCTATATTCTGGTCATTTCCTTGGCTTGCTTCTTGTCCAACCACTGAATGACCAGCATTTACGTTTTCGTTAACGCCTTTGAACTCACCATCAAGTTATTCCCCATCAACGACCCTTTTCCTAGGGTCTTCAAAGAACTCATGTTGTTTCCTCTTAGCCATCACTCCAAATTTGTCATAACCCAAACCCGTCCCTAGAGGTTAGGATCAGAACCGGCCATTAATCATGAGATTACCTATGGCCTCAAACAGAAATCAGTCATATTTAATATTAATAAGGGGCCAGATGCGGAAGCAGAATTAGAAATTTTGTCCAATGAGTTGTGCATATATGGTATTACAAAAACTTTGCACATTATATTAATAACTCACACCATACAGTCAATATAGATATACATATATCCAAGATCATTCCAAAAATAGTCTTAACAGGCACAAAAGTAAACAAAAGGAAACGAAAGGAAAATAATAAAAAAAGCCTCGCACGTAAGGAGTCCAAAGCAGACTCCATGATATCTGATATCCTTAACGGGTTCACTAGGGCTAAGGTTGGACATCTCACTGCTCACCTACACACATATAAATAAAGAGCGAGCTAACGCCCAGTGAATAATACCGAAGTAAAGGGGTTGAGTGAATGGAACCCATTTAACAAATAAGCATTTTACATTAGAATGACCTCGGCTCCAACATGCGACGGAACGACCTTAGGTCCAAGAGATAACAGGATATACAATACGAGTTAATTCATTACTCACCTTAGGCCCAATAGTGTATAGTATGACCTCAGATCCAACAATTAACAAACTCACCGATCGGATTTCGTCGTCTTTTATTAGAATGACCTTGGGTCCAATCATTTACAAGAGAATAATGGCCATTCAGTTATCACAATTGCATATCAGTCATTCAGACTTGTCAGAGATTCAATCATGTCATATCAGAGATTTAGAGCGACCTTGGGTCCTCTTTATCAGATACACAAAATGGCCTTAGCCCCAATTCAGATATGTCAAGCAATCTCGCCCCACGATTCAGTTGTACAGAATGACCTTGGGTCTATTTGTCCGAGTCATTTCATATCATTCATGTGTACAGATAGTATATCATTCAGTTGGTCGGTAACTCATTCATATATGTTAAATTGTTGATTCAAAAAAACTTACCAGATAGGGACAATCAGAAAATAAGGTATAAGTAAAATATTTTTACTCAGATATTACTCACAGTGTTCAGTCGATTGAATTGTCCTTGCAGTTGACCCTACACAATTTATAACACATATGCAAATATGGTCACAATACTATTCAATTCGTTCTTTAATCCATTTATCTTTATTAGGCTTCTTATTAACTCTTTATCTCATTTAGAATGCTCAATGTATGCCTGAGAATGCTTAGAAACGAAAGAAAATGGAATCGGAACAATATGCAGCTTTTCAAAATTTTATGAACTAGGACAGTTTGCTCAAGTGCAACATTGGTCACTCAAGCGAACCCCTTGGTCTGCAAAAGTACTAGATGGTTCAATTTTACATTCGAGCTAACACTTCATCACTCGAATGGTAATTCGCTTGAGCCACCTTTTGGTCGCTCGAGCCAATGTTTACAAACTACAAAAATACTAGATGCTCTCAATGTGTGCTCGAGCCACCATTTGGTTGCTCGAGCGGTCTATCAAATTTTTGGAATTTCCAAAATACTTCTTGAGCTTCAAACCACATGTGTAAAGAGTGTAAACTTGTACGGCATGCTCTAAACTTCAACTATACAACCATAAGCATGAATTCAATAGCCAACTCACAAAAATTGAAGCTCAAAACATCATTAATTCATCATGCATGTCCCATTTTGGTCTAATTTCCTTTCTAAAACTCTATATACATGAAATTCAAGTCCAAAGACTCATAATTTATGCATGCATGAACTCAATGAATCATGCCTTAAAATGATGCCTCTTTTCTTCTTAGACAATGTAAATCATGCCTTAAAATGATATTTCATAATAAAATCATACATGCATGTACAAAATGATCTCATTTTTGTTCAATTCACGCATTTAACTACATTTTCTTCTTGAATTTACAATTACTTGACTTAAACTCATGAATTAAGAATCAATTACTCACTTGGAGCCTTTAATTCTTCCAACTCTAGCAAGTTCTTTATCCTAGTTTCAATATCCTTCAATCTCTTGAGCAAATCTTCAAGTTCTTCTCTTCTCTCCCTTGAATTCTCACTCTTTCCCTATTTTATGTATAATCTCAGCAAGTTTGAAGGGGAAGAACTCAATTATATGAGCCTAAACACTAGTTAGTCATATATATAGTAGGCGATTAGCTTAGGTTAATTAAGTTTGATTTAGGCTAATCAATTCTACTTAATTTTAATCAATTTAATCTAATTATTTTGATCTGAATCAATTTTTAATTAAATTTCTCCATTGGCTCCAAAGATTATGCTAATCATAATTATACAGTCAATTTCAGTTTCTGTCACCTCTACGACTCTCAATTTCAAATTATAACAGAATATAGTTCATATATATCTACAATGTACAGATATGAGTTCAAAAACACATATAATCACATACTTAGCATCCAAATTCATATTAACCACATAATCATAAGTGCAATTAGAGATCAACGACATAACACAGAATGAGGTTGTCACATTCTTCTTCCCTTTAGGAAGTTTGGTCCTCTAAACTTATGTTACCTTCTGTTGGAAATAGATATAGGTAGCGTTGTCTCATCTCATCTTCTTTTTCCCATGTGGCTTGCCTTCCATAATGCTCTTTCCATTCCACTTTCACCATTGGAATCTTTCTCAGTTGTTTCACTTGTCGGTCAATAATCTGTTCTGGCCATTCTTCATATTTCATATTCTCGTCAAAGGCTTTTTGGTGATAATCAATTACGTGGAACGGATCTTGGAGATAGCCCCTCAACATTGACATGTGGAATACGTTGTGCATTTGTTCCATTCCCGGGTAGAGCAACTCTGTAAGCAACTGGACCGAGCCTCTGTAGAATTTGAAACTGCTCGGGGTGACAACTTACCCTTCTTACCAAATCTCGATTGGCCTTTCATTGGAATTATATAGATCAACACGTGATCACCAACCTCATATTCAAGAGGCCGTCTTCTAACATCCACATAACTCTGTTGTCCGCTTTGAGTTGTCTTGAGTCTTTGTTGAATAACTTTATGTCGTGTTTGGTTGGGGAATTTAGGGAGGGGTTTGGAAAAGGAAAGGGAAAATGTGTGTGAAACTAGGTGAAATATAGGTATGTTTTATTCACATTTCACCTACTTTTGCTATTTCCCTTTCCAAATCCCTCCTCGAATCCCCAACCCAAGCACAACATTAATCTTTTTGGTGGTAGTTTGCACAATTTTAGCCCCAAGCAAAACTCTATCCCTGACTTTTGTCCAACCAACTGGTAATCTACATTTTCTGTCATATAAGGCTTCATATAGTGCCATGCTAATGCTGGAGTGAAAGCTGTTATTATATGCAAACTCTACCAACGGTAAGTAATCTTCCTAATTCCTCTAAAAATCTAAGGCACACATTCTAAGCATATCTTCCAAAGTCTATATTGTCACGACCCAAACCCGCCCCTAAAAGTTTGGTTCATAACCGGCCTGAACATAGGCCTCAAACAGAGTTTAGAATAATATTTAAACACATACGGGGCCTTAAGCGGAAGCAATGTCAATAAAAGACAACATCCATTGAGCTTATGCATACATGATAGTTTAATTAGATTCAAGTATTTCAATATATTCCCAGAGTTACCCATACAATCACAGAATCTATATAGATCTCACACACACTTAAATAAGACTCCAAAAATTACACAACTCCCAGTAATCAAAATTACGGCCTCAACATGGAGGCGTACCCCAGGCGGCTTGACAGATGGGTAGACCTCAATACAACTCTAGTGTCAATCCCCGGTGGCTTACCTACATAAATATACACAAAAACGGAGTGAGCGAGGCTTAGTGAATAATAGCAATGTAAGGAGGTGAGTTAAACGAGCATAGACTTAAAGAATGTAAATATGCATATTGAACCATGCACATGTCTTATTCATAATCATGTCTTAAAACGGCCTCAGGCCCACATGTAACATAGAACGGCCTCAGGCCTAGATATAATACAGAGCGGCTATAAGCCCAGAGATAATACAGAACGACTGTAAGCCCGAATATAATACAGATCGGCTATAAGCCCAGATATAATACAGATCGGCTATAAGCCCAGATACAATACATAACGGCTGTAAGCCCAGATATAATACAGATCGGCTTTAAGGCCAGATGTGATACAGAATGGCTTTAAGCCCAAACATGATACAGATTGGCTTTAAGCCCACAGATAATACAAAACGGCCTTAGGCCTAACATATTATGCAGAGCGGCCTTAGGCCCAGATATCAACAGATTGGCCTCGGGCCCATTATTAACAAAACAGAATGATTCTAGATACACAAAGATATCATTGTTCCATAATACACATATGTTCATCATGAATTCAGATAGTTAACTTGCAGATAATAGAACGTCAGTATTAACTATTAACAGTAAGCAAAACGTACTGCTACAGTACTGTTACTCAATAGTGCACAAAGATTTTCCCATGGTTTATTACAAGTCGACATAGTTATCTTGCGGATAACAGAACATTAATAATAACTATTAACAGAAGGCAAATGTATTACTGCATTAATAGGGACAGAACAATTCACATCATAACGGCCTTGGGCCCACGTCTATTACTGGGGACAGAACGACCCTAGGTTTATATCAATGCCATTATTCAAGCATATCGATTAATTGAATCAAAGCACAACATCAATCGAATAGACCATTCACAAATAACAATACATAAATCATAATCACATGAAGTAAGTGAAACATATTGTTACACTACTATTACTCACAGTGATCGGCTCCCGGTAGTAATGGGACGATGTCCTCGTCTCGACCTACAAGTACAGTGCACAACACATAATATGAGATTATACTTGATCTTTTACTTATTCTCTTTGATCATTCAATTAATTAGCCATGGTGGTACCAAGCTCATTATTCCTTAATAAGTTATAATCCATGTCTCAGAAAACAGGAGAAATCGATGGGAAATGGTTTAGGTGAAGAAATGGTATAAAATTGGTTGACAGAAAGTGAACAGTCGTCACTAATTTGGGCATAACTATTTCTGTATTTATAATTTGGGAGTGAAATTACCGCCATTGGAAACTAGACTTCTGGGGCTTGATTTTAGGCTCAAGAACCACTCAAAACGGAGTCCCGAGGCAGAAGATATGCTTATTCAAAGTTGGCTAAACAGAGCTGTCTCCCGCACATGCGGGAAACAGAGCCGCACGTGCGGCCCTAGGCAGTTTGCAATCCGAAAATGGCTGAAAAATTGGGACTTCTCATTTTCAAAATCAAACCTCAATTCCATGTAAATCAAAACCCAAAACCCTTTAATACATGACAAATTTCACATTATTAATCTCCATCAAACATCATAACCTCAAAATTACTCAATTTCCAAGCACAAGAACACAAGAGCATAATATAGCCATAGTTGGGGTTCAAAGTTCACATCTTCCATATCAATCCTTGATTTCATGTAATTGATGCTTTAAACATAAGGATTCAAGATAGATGATCATACCTTAGTTCAATCTTTGTCTTCCTCTTAATTCTCCTCCATTTCCTCAAACCTCCATGGTTGATCTCCCTTCTCTTTCTTCAATTCCCTTCAATCCTCTTCAACCCCCATGATTGTTAAGCTTTTTTTTCAAGAATCTTGGTCTCTCTTCTCTTTTCTCCCTCACGGTTATCTTCTCTCTCTTTTAGATATTTTGGGCTCCCAAAAGATGAGACCAACCACTCAAAGACATATCTATATATATAAATAAACACACACACACATGGCTTAACACAATTAGGGAAAGCCAAACGTGGCCTTACGAATCGCACGAAATCAAATTTCAATTAAAGTTCCTAGGTGACTCTAAAAATTGTGCTGATCATAAATATCCACTGTTCTGGTTTCTGAAACCTCTAGGACCTTCAATTTGTAGTACAAAGTTAACCACCCAAATATGCATTAACAAATCAGACAAATTAAATTTCCAATTACTTTTCCCAAATAGCTTTAAAAATTCCCATTAACATATCTATGTACTCAATTCCGATTTCTGAACCCACAAAGGTCGTCAATTCCAGTTTTAAAGTCATTAACTCAACAGATAGTTCTTCAATTCCAATAAATATAATTAAATTAAAAACACATTATCCCATAGTTAAACAAGGATGACTTCTTATACGCATTTTGGGGTCATAACATATATAGTCTGTTCCGACTGTCCATCAGTTTGTGGATGAAATGCAGTACTAAGTCTCAATTCTGTTCCCATACAATAGACACCGACACTTCCATGTAAACGAAATGCAGTACTCTCTGCAGGCTTCTCCAGAATCTAGATTCAAATTTCGAATCTCTATCCAATACAATAGACACTGACACTCTATGTAAACGAACAATTTCATCAATATAAATTGTGGCCAATCTATAAGCATCATAAGTAGTCTTACAAGAAGAAAATGTGCAGATTTAGTCAGTCTATCAACTATAACCTAGATAGAATTCATACCTCTCGGGGTTCGAGGCAAACAAAGGGGTTCGAGGCAAACCAATAATAAAGTCCATGTTAATATGCTCCAATTTCCATTCTAGAATAAGGAGAGGTTAAAGTACACTTGAACACATACACTGTAATTTCCCGCTTCATATTTGGCCACCAATAGTTTTGTTTCAAGTCTCGATACATCTTATTATTGCCTAGATGCATTTGTAAACATTGACTTGTAGGCTTCATCTAGAATTCTCTTCTTTAAATCAGAGATGTTCGGAACACACAATCTGTTTTGGAGTTTCAACACTTCATTCTCCACACTAAGCCCCGGTCTCAGATTTGATTCAGATTCATCAATTACTTTCTTGAGGAACTTATCCTCCATTTGTTTTTGTTTGATCTCATTAATAATTGTCGGTTCAGTTAAAATGGCGGCTATTAGTCCGCCATGTTCATGAAATATTACTTCAATCTTCGAATTTCTCAAAATATCTTAGTACTTCTTCTTGTTCAGTAAGCAAACAAGCTAAGTTCCCCATTGACTTTCTGCTCAAAGCATCGGCTATAGTGTTGGCTTTACCCAGGTGATACTGAATTTGAAAATCCTAGCCTTTTATCAATTCGAGTCATCTTCTCTGTCCTATGTTTAACTCTTTTTTGGTAAAGAAATACTTCAAGATTTTGTGATTGGTATAAACTTCACATTTTGCTCCACACATGTAATGTCACCAAATTTTCATAGCAAACACATCTGTGGCCAATTCCAAGTCATGCGTTGGGGTAGTTCTTTTTATGTGGTCACAACTGTCTAGAGGCATAGGAAATTACTCTCTCATTCTGCATTAACACACAACCCAGTCTCTTGTAAGAAGTATCACTAAATATCACAAAATTTTTTGTACTTGAAGGTAATGTCAACACTGGTGCAGTAGTCAATCTCGTTTTCAGTTCTTGGAAGAGAGATTCCCTTTTATCATTCCATTCAAATGGTTGCCCCTTGCTTGTAAGTTGGGTAAGCAGTACAGCTATCTTGGAGAAGTCTTTTACAAACTGTCTGTAATACCCAGCTAAGCCCATGAAGTTGCAGACTTCCGTTACATTTGTTGGTGTGGGCCAGTTCACAATTGCCTCTATCTTCTATGGGTCTACAAAAAATCCCGTCTCTGTTGATGACATGCCCTAAGAAAATAACCTCATCCAACCAAAATTAACATTTATTCAGTTTAGCAAATAATTTCTTTTCTCTAAGTATTTGTAAGACAGTTTTTAGATGTTGTTCATGTTCAATTCTACTCTTTGAATATATCAGAATATCATCAATAAAAACCACAACAAACTCATCAAGGTAGGATTTAAAAATTCGGTTCATAAGATCCATAACTGCTGCAGGTGCATTAGTTACTCCAAATGGCATAACTAGAAATTCATAATGTTCGTACCTTGTTCTGAATGCGGTTTCTCAACATCTTCTGCTTTCACCTTCAATTGGTGGTATCTGGATCTCAAATCGATCTTTGAGAACACTTTCGAACCTTGCAACTGGTCAAATAAATAATCAATTTGATGCCAATGGATATTTATTCTTGATTGTCACCTGTTCAGCTCCAGGTAGTCAATATACAAATGTAAGGTCCCATCTTTCTTGCTTTACAAATAAAACCGGTGCTCTCCATGGCAAAGTGCTCGGCCGAATAAACCCTTTATCAAGCAAGTCCTACAACCACTCTTTCAATTCTCTCATTTCAATAGTAGACATTCTGTAGGGGGTTTTCGAGACAGGTTGGGTGCCTGGTACAACCTCAATAGTAAACTCTATTTCTTTGTCAACTAATTCCCCTAGCATATCCTCAAGAAATACATCCATAAAGTCTCTAGCAACAGGAATACAATACTTTCTAATTCAACATTCATAGAGTGTTTAGTCAAGATGCTACACAAGTAAACCTAACACCCCTTCCTAAGTAGTGTACATGCTTTCATTGTTGAAATTAGATAGGGTGGAGGCACTACATCATTACCAACAAATTCAAATTCATCGTGTCCTGGCAGTCTAAACAAAACCGGTTTTGTTACATAGTCAATAGTAGCGCAGTACTTAGACAACCAATCCATTCCCAGAATTACATCAAATGCCTAATATCCAAAGGTAACAAATCTACACATAAGGTAACACCGCCAATAGGCATATCATAAACATGGTACGTAGATGCACATAACACAGAATCCTTAGATGGAGCAGATACACATAATAGGTATAGCAATGATTCTAGGGGTCTATTCAATCTAAATGCAAACGTGGTAGACACAAAGGAATGTGTGGATCCAGAATCAATTAACACAAAGGCATCTTGACTACATATAAAGATAGTACCCAAGACAACAACTTTAGTATTCCGTGTGTCACAGGGGATGAGTGTAAAAACTTTCCCTTGCTTTAATGTGTCTCTAGTAGCAATAGGTCTCACAGTGTTCCCTGGTATAGGGATAGATCCAGTTGAGCTAGCGAATGGCCTTCCGCATGTTTGGTCAGTTTGAGGACAGTCTTTAACCATATGCCCAGTTTTGCCAACTGAAAACATGCCCCAGATGTGTGGTAACAAACTCCCCTATGCTTTCTACCATAGATGTTACATGCTGGTGCAAAGTCACATGAAGAGCTAGAGCTCGATGAACTTGTGTTTTGCTTCTTAAACATCTTTTTCTTCAAAAAGAAGCCTTGTCTCTTGCCTTTCCATTCAGATAGTTCATTTTGATTGGCCATATTAGTTTCTGACATTAATGCCTGGTCTAGCACATCAACATAAGTAGCCAATTTCAATACATTCACCCTTTCTAGGATATCATTACGGTGACCACCCTCAAATTTTCTCACCTTTTTATAGTCGGTGTCGACCATATGTGGTGCAAACTTAGCCAGTTCGGTAAACTTGGCCTCATACTCAGCCATAGTCATATTGCCTTTCTTCAGCCCCTTATATTTAGACACCTTTCTATCACGGACACACTATGGAAAATATTTATCATAAAAGAGACAAAGAAATTGTACTTGAAAATATTTTTCTTCAGCCCCTTATATTCAGACACCTTCCACCACCTTCTTGCTTCATCCTCCAATGCAAAGGTGGCCAACTGTACTTTCTGTGTTTCAAGGCATGGGAATACTTCAAACAACTTTTCAATACTGAAGACCCAAGCTTCGGCCTTTAATGGGTCTACACCCTCGTGAAACAGTGGTGGCTTCATTTTCTTAAACTCTTTGGTTAGAGCTATTGTTCAGTCGTCATTTTGTAAGTCATGCACAGGTTGACCCGAAGGTGGGGGTGGCGGTTGTTGCCACTGTTGTTGTTTACCTTAATGTTTCTGCCATGTCCTGTATCAGTCTTTCCATTCTGTCTAGTCTGGCAATAAAGATTCTTATATTTTGTTGGATCTTGTTCTCACCATTATCTGATGAGACTTGCATTATATTTCATACAAAAACACATATACATAGACAAGAAGAACACGCATATGCGGATAGGCAACAGTTCATTTGTCATGTAGTCACATATTTCAGAACCCTTTAGCATATTATTAATGCATTCAAGCATAAATTCATCACATGAATGCATCTTAAGTCTTTTCTAAACACTATACTGCTCCTTGGGACAAGTGTGTGAATTATTACTCGTACATTGATACCACTCTATCATAACCCAAATCCGCCCCTAGAGTTTAGGATCATAACCAGCTAGTAATCATGAGATTACCTACGGCCTTAGATAGAAATCAGTCATATTTACTATTAATAAGGGACCAGATGCAGAAGCAAAATTAGAAATTTTGTCCAATGAGCTGTGCATGTATGGCATTACAAAAACTTTGCACATTAAATTAATAACTCACACCATACAATCAATATAGATATACATATATCCAAGATCATTCCAAAAACAATTTTAATAGAAGTAAGTTACATAGTTAGATACAGACTTGGTCCTACGGGGCCACAAAAGTAAACAAAGGAAAATAATAAACAAAACCTCGCACGTGAGGAATCCATAGTAGACTCCACGGTATCTAATATCCTTAACGGATTCACTAGGGCTGAGGCTGGGACATCCCCCTACTCACTTACATACATATAAATAAAGAGTGAGCTAATGCCCAGTGAATAATACCGAAGTAAAGGGGTTGAGTGAATAAGCCCCTTTTAACAGATAAGCATTTTACTTCAGAACGACCTCGGGTCCAACATATGAAGGAACGACCTTAGGTCCAAGAGATAACAAAATATACAATACGAGTTAAATCATTACTCAACAGAATAGCCTTAGGGCCCAATAGTATATAGTATAACCTCAGGTCCAATAGTTAAAAAACTTACTGATCGGATTCAGTCGTCTCTTATCAGAATGACGTTGGATCCAATCATTTACAATAGTATAATGGCCATTCAGTTATCACAATTGTATATTAGTCATTCAAACTTTTTTGAGATTCAATCATGTCATATCAGAGATCTAGAGCGACCTTAGGTCCTCTTTATTAGATACACAAACCGACCTTAGGCCCAACTCAGATATATCGAGCAATCTCGCCCTATGATTCAGTTGTATAGAATGACCTTCGGTCCATTTTTCATAGTCATTTCATATCATTCACGTGTACATATAGTATATCGTTCAGTCGATTGGTAACTCATTCACATATATCAAATCGTTGATTCAGAAAAAAACTTACCTTATAAGGACAATCAAAAAATAAGGTATAAGTAAAATATCTTTACTCAAATATTACTCACAGTGTTCAGTCAATTGATTTGTCCTCATGGTTGACCCTACACAATTTATAACATATACGAAAATCGAGTCACAATACTATTCAATCCGTTCTTTAATTCGTTTATCTTTCTTAGGCTTCTTACTAACTCTTTAGCTCATTTAGAATGCTCAATGTATGCCTAAGAATGCTCATAAATGAAAGAGAATGGAAATCGGAACAATATGCAGCTTTTCAAATTTTTTTGAAACAGGGCAGTTCACCGGAGCGCAACATTAGTTGCTCGAGCGGACCCCTTGGTCTGCAAAAGTACTGGATGGTACAATTTTGTGCTCAAGCTAACACTTGATTGCTCGAGTGGTAATTCACTCGAGCCACCTTTTGGTCGCTCGAGCCAATATTTACAAATGGCAAAAATACTGGATGCCCTTAATGTGCGCTCGAGCCACCATTTGGGCGCTCGAGCCACCATTTGGTCGCTCGAGTGGTCTGTCAAATATCTGGAATTTCCATAATACTTCTTGAGCTTCAAAACACATGTGTAAAGAGTGTAAACTTGTATGTTCTAAACTTCAGCTATACAACCATAAGCATGAATTCAATAGCCAACTCAAAAAAATTGAAGCTCAAAACATTATGAATTCATCATGCATGTCCCATTTTGGTCCAATTTCCTTTCTAAAACTCTATACACATGAAATTCAAGTCCAAAGCCTCATGATTTATGCATGCATGAACTCAATGACCCTCTTTTCATCTTAGACAACATAAATCATGCCTTAAAATGATATTTCATAACAAACTCATACATGCATGTACAAAATGATCTCATTTCTTGCAATTTTTGTTCAATTCATGCATTTAACTACATATTCTTCTTGAATTTACAATTACTGACTTAAACTCATGAATTAAGGGTCAATTACTCACTTGGAGCCTTTAATTCTTCCAACTCTAGCAAGTTCTTAAGCCTAGCTTCACTATCCTTTAATCTCTTGAGCAAATCTTCAAGTTCTTCTCTTCTCTTCCTTGAATTCTCACTTCTCTCTCTATTTTATGTATAATCTTAGCAAGTTTGAAGGGGAAGAGCTCAATTATAAGAGCCTAAACACTAGTTAGTCATGTATATAGTAGGTGATTAGCTTAGGTTAATTAAGCTTGATTTAGGCTAATCAATTCTACTTAATTCTAATCAATTTAATCTAATTATTTTGATCCAAATCAATTTTTGATTAAATTTCACTGTAGGCTTCAAAAATTATGCTAATCATAATGATACAATCAATTTCAATTTCTATCAGCTTTGCGACTCTTAATTCCAAATTATAACAGAATATAGTACGTATATCTCTACAATTGACAGATATGAGTTCGAAAACACATATAATCACATACTTAGCATACAAATTCATATTAACCACATAATCACAAGTGTAATTAGAGATCAACGGCATAACACAGAACGGGGTTGTCACAAAATTAGACAGGTCCCACTAGGCATGCTAAAATATGTTAGCAAAAATCTAGTTTGGGTCAAATCGATAGAAAAGATTCAACAGAGAAAGCAATTTTCACAAACAGAAGTGCAATTTAGCAATGTGGTTGGTGTCCCATGCCTTGACAGATTGAAGGACTTGTTTAGAGATTGTAATGTAAAGAAACAAGTACAAACCAACTGACATTCGATTGAATAACACTTAAACTTGTCATTTAATTACAAGCTCAAATAACATCACAATTGACGAGGCCAAAGTGGGTTACAAACACTGAATTATAGATGAACTACTCCCAAGTACAAGAACTACTCTTAGATAAGTTACATTACCCATAGTTTTCACATGTGTTGTGAATTTGGTTGAAGGTCCTTTGCTCTTCGAATTTCCAGCTTTTGTATGGCTTTACTGGCCATATTGTGTTGTTACGTGTCCATTTGTTGGATTCTCACATTTGCCCATGATCTGCAACTGCTTGGAGCTCTCCTTTTGCCTAAAATTGGGATGTGTCACATCCTTAATCTTATTTTCTTGGGCCACTAACTTCATGCCATTGACTCTTGGACCTCTTCTGCACATGTCCATGCCCCTGTCGACAGAAGATTTCAAGTTTATGGTGCCAACACATGCGAATAGAAATGTAGACAAATAGGGGATACTAGACAAATAAGTGACGTGGACAAATAAATTTTTATTCTCCTTATGATTTCAAATTATAAGAAGTTGAGGATATTACCCCCCAAAAGTTTCAAAATTGAATTTATGATCCCCTTGTCCGAATTTAAGAAAATAAAATTAAAAAATGAAGAAAAAAAAAATTTGACACAAAAGGGAAGAGAAGGAAAGTAGTACAACTCATTGAAAGCCAAGACTGGTGCACCAAACGCATGCTTGTTCTGTTCCAAAAAAAAAATAGAAAAAATACATGCTTGATCGGGGTGAAATTATTGTGATCATTGATGACGATTTCATTACTTAATTAAGAGTTCAGCTGACTTTTGACTATCCCCTGTGGCCCCCTAAGAGCAATTAGTTTTTCCCTATCAAACACATGCTGCTTGATCTGCCATATATATAATATTAGATTAGAACACCAAATTTTGAGCAAAAAAGCACATGTTTTCTAGAAAATTCCACGACTAACAACGTTTCTTTTTTAACTATTATGGAGCTTAGAAAATGCTTTTGCCTGGTGTAGCACGAAATCGGTGAAAATAACATCCATGGTCAAAACTGGATCTGTTCTCGACAGATCATCATTCATTGCCTCTTCACAAAATTAAACTATCAGAGTTCTCTCAAATCATAGTTTGACTAATAATTGGCTGTTTCATTAAATTGAAATATGAAAAATAAAAATTTAATATTGAAAAGCTTTTTAGAATTCATTGTAATTTAAATATTGAATTTAATCAAAGTTATTTGATATGTAAAAATATGAAATTTATTAATTTTCTTTTACACTTTCTATTTTTGGTGGTGGCTTGTTAGCCACGTGGTGTAGTGTGCGGCCAGCGGTTGCAGCAGCAACGGCAGTAGCAACAATAATCGTGTAGTGGTAAGATAGCTTGATAGTTCTAGGGGTGGTGGTTGTGTGGGGTATAGAATTGGCGAAGGTGGTGGTGGTAGTGTTAGACTAGCAATGACAACAGTTGTGTAATGATGGCGGTAATGATGATATTGGTGATTGAAGTATAGTAGTAGTGGTCATGGTGGTGACCAATCCTCTTCTTAATACATGTTTCTTACTTTATTGTTTTGTTAGCAAACGCGTGTTCTTATGTGTTCTTACTGTTGATGAACTATGACATGTGATATTATCAATTAATAATAGGGAGCAATGCCCTCAAAGACTCTAGTTTTATTCCTAACCCTCTAAACTTCATTTTGTAGGCCTAGAAGACCCACGACGGTTATCTAAACCGTTCATCTCATTTATCTCATAGAAAAAAATATATATATGCAAAATATCAATTTGATTAGAAATCGACAGACACACTAATTGCTAGTGTTTTGCTGTATGAAATTGATGATAAATATGATTTAAACTAAATTGTCTATTTTATAAAATAAAATATGATAAATTAATATGCTTATTGATGCTGTATTAAACTAATTTTCCGTATAGAACAGAAATGAGGGGAGTTGCTCCCTTAAAAATAAAGTAACATATAGGGTGGTAAATTTTACCAGTTAGATGTTATATATTCAGATCCAAAATAATTTGAGATTGGTTTGGAAATAGATTATTTTAGTAACTATTGACTTTTTGGCTAACTATAAGTTGAAAAAAATTAATATCTTTGTGATGATTTTTTTTATTTTTTTGAGTTTTTTTATTTATAAAAATACGTGTAAAAAGTAAAAAAAGAAAAATAATAATTAAATTTTTTTGTACAATTCTTTAATTTTTTGACATTTTTAATAACTTTTTAACTATTATTTGATATAGCCAAACTTATTTGTGTATACCTATATAACGATTTGTTATTAATTATAATACTACATGTTGATAATGACATGATATCAAACTAATATTCAAAATTTATTTCATTTTATTTATTATTATTAGTTATTTATTTATTTTGTGTGGTCATCCACAGCTTTCCTTTTGGTTTCTTTTTCAACTCTTAACTAATAGTTTAAAATATATATATGCTTGTTTTAGCCAGATACATGACAACTACTCCATCTTAATTTTATAAGTTGCTGAAACTCATAGTTCTGGTATTTTCTTTTATTATGTCATAGGTGTTTTTGTTATTTTGTATGTTGGGTGTTGATAAACAATAATATTTGTTAATTAGGGGTGGAGAAGATCTGAACTAATTTAGGATGCAATAGTTAAAAAATAAGATAAATTTGTTTAATTTATTTTGATCGTAACTTATAAACCCTAAATAAAGAGAATGATGAAAACAAATTAAAAAAAAAAAGCATGTGACCGACTCTTCTTAAGTACGACACACAGTTTGATATTGTTGCTTCAAAATCAGTGCATCATTTTAAATGAAAAACACTTTATCAACTTTTTATTATTTAGGTTTCGTTGGAGAGCACGTTTTTTAATTATTTTTAAATTTTTATTAAAAGATATGTAGAAAAGTAGAAAATATGACGTAATAACTTATATTAACTTTTTTACTAAAATATTTAATTCCCAAACAAGACTTGGAATTGCTATGAATTATGAAACATAAAAGAGGTAGAAATACAGATAGGTTTCCTTTATTAGATGCATATTAACTTCACATTGACAAAGCTGATATATTTGGAGTACTTAGCTTTTTTTTTTTTTGAAATATTTGGAGTACTTAGCTTGATCACATACAAACACAACATGATGGTACAATATTTTTTTTTTTTTTTGATCAACAAAAGAAAACTCTATTGATGAAGAAAGTATAACATACAGAACTTACATCAAAAAAGAGAGAAGAGCAGATAGCACAAGACCCTAAATTGGTGAGAAACCAATAAAGGAAACAAAAGAGAAGAGAAAAGAAAAGAACACAGAACAGAGTTACACAAGGGAATCCAGATACACATTCAACCAACCCCACTACAGCTTCACACACCCGAATTAGCCTACAGCCAGACCAGCATCAGCATAGAAGCAACAACCAAGGCAACACACAGCATCTCATCTTAATTCAGATTAGCAGACTTCCCTGATTCAGATTAGCATAAGCATACCAGAGCAGACCAGCAGACACAGATTCTCCACATTACTAATCTGAGGCAGACACAGATTCTCCACATTGCTAATCTGACTCCCCTGATTCAGATTGGCAGACTACCCTGATTAAAGCAGACTAGAGCAGAAGCACACACACCCCATCTGGCATGAAGTAGACTACACAGAGGGCAACATACCAAGCACACACACCCCAGAAACACACACACCCCAGCAGCAAATCCCTATAAACAACAAGTCACCTGATTCAGATTAGCCACTACATCATGCACTGAATAGTGAAACTCTGGCAGCCCAGACTTGGCCCACAGCCCAACCCTTACTTTCACTATTTCACCAAGCTCATCCATATTAGGCTGATTTCCTTTAAAAACACACTCATTTCTTAACCTCCATTCTGACCACAGCATTGCAATTGGAACAAGCCTCCAAATCCTCATAACTGACTTCTTAAATTTTGTTCCCAGCCACCATAACAGCACACCATCAACTGTAGCAGGAATGACCCAAGATACTCCCCACCATTGAAGCATAGATGACCAAACCTTCCAAATCTCTGAGCATTGCAGAAACAAATGATCCACTGACTCTGGTTCCATCTTGTAGAAAAGGCACAGATTCTCCACATTACTACTTAAGGCCCTAAACCTCTGTAAAAGACTAATGGTTTTAACCCTGCCCCTCCATGCCAACCAGCTCAAAAATTGAGCTTTTGGAGGGGCCACACCTCTCCATAACAGATTGGGAACCTGCAATTTTGGGCCTTGAATCACCTCATACCATTTCCTCATTGATGCCACAGTGAATTGACCTGAAGGAGACACTGTCCACCTGACTGAGTCTAGCAACTCCTCATTAATCCTGGAAGCATCTCTAATCAAGTCTTGCAGCCTTTGAACCTCCTCTTCCTTCCAAGCAAGAAGTGATCTTGAAAACAAAAACCTCCAATTTCCTGAGATATCCCTCCTCTGCATGAAAGAGCTCAGATTCCCCTCTTTTTCCACAGATAATCTAAACAACCTTGGGAACTCTACCTTTAATTGAACATTCAACAGCCACTTATCATGCCAAAAGTGAATCCTACACCCATCTCCTATCACAAGCTTGCAATTAGACTTAAAAAATTCAAAAAGCTCAGCATTAGCCCTTAATACACTCAGAATGTCACTCTAAACATAAGATTCTTTACCAGTCCCTTCCATCACTGGTAACCATCTTCCACCAACTCCCCCATACTTGTTCATAATTACTTTCTTCCACAGAGATTCATCTTCCACCCCATATCTCCACCACCACTTAGTTAACATGAAATCATTAAAGTCCCTCACCCTTCTTATGCCTAACCCTCCCTACTCTTTACTAAGAGTTACTAACTTCCAGTTTACCAAATGAATCTTCCTCCAGATTTCTGAACTACCCCATAAAAATGTTGCCCTCAACTTATCAATTTCATTAGCTACCCCTTTAGGTAATTTGAAGAGAGAAATGTAGTAACCAGGCAGACTATCAAGGACAGATTTGATCAGAGTTAGATGACCAGCAAATGAAAGCGTCCTTCTCTTCCATAAGGCTAATTTAGCTTTTACCTTCTTCACCACAGGTTGCCAAGTCTTCTTTCTTCTTGGGTTAGCACCTAGAGGTAAGCCCAAGTACAAAAGAGGAAGCTTCTTACTTAGACAATATAGTTTAGAGGCAAAGGCTTGAGCAATTTCACCACTAATCCCAACTCCGCACACCACACTTTTGTGGAAATTTATTTTAAGGCCTGACATAATCTCAAAGCATCTAAGAATCCTCTTAACATTTACTATCTCCTCCCACTCTGCATCGCAAAAGAGAATAGTGTCATCGGCAAACTGAAGATGAGACAGTTTCAAATTTCCTGACCCAATAGAAGCTCTCTTAATTAAGCCCAAAACTCTAGCCCTTTCCAACAAAACATTGAGGCCCTCAGCTGCAATATTGAACAAAAAAGGGGATAGAGGATCACCTTGCCTTAACCCCTTCTGTGGACTGAACTCTTCTGTTAGTGAACCATTAACAAGAATTGAATTTATTGCCGTGGTGACACAAGTTCTCATCCAACCCAGCCATCTCTCCCCAAACCCGAGATTGGCCATCATAGAAAAAAGGTAACCCCAGTTGACCGAATCATATTCTTTTTGAAAGTCAAGTTTGAAAATGACACCCTTCTCTTTAGACTTCTTCCACCAATCCACCACCTCATTAGCAATCATTACCCTATCGAAGATATTCCTCCCCCCCAAGAAAGGAGTTTGCACTTCTCCAATCACATCTGGAAGCACCCTTTTCAATCTTTTGGAGAGTACCTTAGCCAAGATTTTATACACTACACCCACCAAACTAATTGCTCTATAATCTAACAAACTCGAGGGACTAGTAAACTTTGGAACTAAGGTGATAAAAGAGCTATTTAACCTAGAAACCAGCTTGCTGTTATTGTAAAACTCCTGCATAAACTGGAATAAATCACTTTTCATAACCTTCCAGCATTTCTGGATGCACGTCATGTTGAAACCATCCGGACCCGGCGCTTTATTCCCATTACAGTCTTTTACAGCCTCCCAAACTTCTTCTAGAGTGAACTCAGGATCAAGAGACTCCACCACCTTAGCACTATTAATCAGCTTAAAGCTACCAGACAATGTTGGACGAGAAGGCCAATCATCCGAAAATGCCTTTGTAAAGAACCTCAGCACTTCTTGTTTTACCAATTCTGGATCTTCAACGCGAACCCCATGCACAACCACTGAGTCCACTAAGTTCCTATTCTGCCTTTGGCTAGCCATAATATGAAAAAACCTGGTGTTCCGATCACCATTATGAGCCCAATTTACTCTAGACTTTTGGAACCATATGTTGGAAAAAATGATTTTTGGGGACTTTAATTTATTATTAAAGTGTGGTGACTTTAATTAAATATTAAAGTGGGTCCTAACCACTTTTTGTGTTAGGTCCAAGTGAGCCCAAAAACCATTGGGTTTTGAATAAGAAATTGCCAAGAAATTGCTTCATGATGTTAGATTCATGAATAAGATTTTAAAGAGTATTTAAATCCTTTTTCTTGGCTAAAGGGTGTGAATCCTTTGGGCATCCATACTTTTCATTTTGTGGAAAGGGGCTATGGATGCTTGGTGTTTTAATGACTAGCCTGAAAGGCTGGAGGCTCTTCCTCTCTCCCCTATACATGTATAAATTGAGACCCTCCTGTCAAGTTTCTATATAGAAATTTTTGCTTCCATTTTACAAGTCAGTTTGCCAGAAAGTTCCTATTGTGAGAGAGTGCTGACATTGTTTTGTTCGCTAAGCTAGACAGATAGTGCTTCTGCCGTAGCTGGTTTTGACCATCGTATCCTGGAAGACAGACGCCGGGTTTCCTCAAGCACTCGACCCGTGAGGCGGCGAAACCTGTTTTAAGGAAACTGCTTCCGTGCAGGCTTCGGTTTCGTCTCTTTACCCTTTTATTGTTTTGTATATTTCTGTTGAAATTTAGTTGTAATTATCAGCATATGTTCTTGGTATATAATTTGTTTTCTTCATAAATCTATTTATTTAATTTCACAATTTAAACAACAAGCTTAAAACAGATTTTATATATCTTTTCTATGAAATTGATCAAATAGATTTATATAGACTATTAGGTTAGCTTTGCATAATGTTACTAGGAACTATTGCAGAATTACTCACTACTTCAATGATTGTAAATCATGCATTGGTACTCTCTAATTGCTTAGTTTAATTAGAATGCTCTATTATAATTTGCATACTTAATTGTATTAGTATGATCTTGTTTTATGCGTATGGTTCATCATTCCCCTACCATGATTTGCATGAATTTTAAGGTTATAAAATATAATTTATGGATGTTGCAATTTGACATGCTAATTCTATTCTAGTTTCAATTTGTTACATGCTTATTATTTTCTAGGCTAGATTACATATTTTAATGTATTTGGAATTATAGAGTTTTTATGAATTGTGTACATGATTAATTTGATTTTAATTGGGTGCATTAATCTAAATTATTTAATTAGGTGCATTAATGTGAATTATTTAATTAGGTGCATTAATCTAAGTTAACTAATTGGGTGCATTAATGTGAATTATTTAATTAGGTGCATTAAACTAAATTATCTAATTAGGTGCATTAATCTGAATTATTTAATTAGGTGCATTTATCCGAATTATTTAATTGGGTGCATTAACTTTGAATTTGACTTATCTATTTGGAGTTATTAGTTTAAATGTTTATTATGAATTAATTTCATTCATGACTCATGAGTATTGAACTTTATTTTAAAGTTGTAATTTAATTTTGAAGTTACAAATTGTATTTTGTTTTGGTACCTTACATTAGTTGGTTATTTATATAATTAATAGTTGGCTAGATGGTTTCAATTATTTATTATAATTAAAATTTTAGATTATTTGTTTGTATTTTGTTGTGGTTTGCTACTAACTTTCTTTGTAGGGATACCAATGGGAAAAACAAATATAAAACCAAATGAATAGTATTTGGGATGTAAAAACAAAAATGTTTGGACTACTAACATTTGTGTTGAATAGGAATACCTAAGCGTGGAAAAGCTTTTGGACTAAATAGAATCCTTATGGATTGGTTATTTTATCAAAATGTTTGAAGCATGTTTGCTTGAGATGTAGTTGGTTTGTTTACCAATTTATAGTAGCAAGTTTTATTTGCTTATATTGTTGTAGCAATTGTTTTACATTGCCTGTAAAAGTTTTGGACCTTTTAACCTAGTTCATCCCTAAGAAAATTTAATTCTTAAAATTGTTTATCACGGACTAGGAGTCAACATGCTCTTAAAAGTTTTGTCAAAAGGTTAACTGGGTTTTAAGTAGGACCAATGTGACCCCTCCAGTCTTCCTGGGAACTTTCTTGACCATGTTCGATTCTAGATTTTGTGGTGAGACTAATTTTTGAATTAATTTTTCTTCTAAGGGATTTTCTAAGGGTTAAGTTTAATTTCTGGAAACACAGAAGTGATATTCTGGTGTAATTTTCAGAAATGGAAACTATCACTGATGCTGCTGCTACTGCTAATGTTGGTGGGGTTTTGAACCCCGGGGCAACTGGATTGCCAACCCCTACTGCTGTGACCTCTGTGGTCAACCCTGGTGTTACTACGGCTGTTCCGGGAGGACCGCTTAGTCACCATGAGCGTCCAGAAAAAATTTGCTGGGGAAAACTTTAAGAGATGGCAGTAAAAGATGCTGTTTTACTTGACCACGTTAAACCTTGCCAAGGTTCTGAGTGAGGATCCTCCAGCCGTGGCAGAGAATGAGCCTGACAGGCAGAAAGTCATGGCGCTTGACACATGGAAGCAGACAGACAATCTTTGCCGGAACTATGTGTTCAACAGCTTGGCAAACTCACTCTATAGTGTGTTTTGTTCCAAGAGCTCAGCAAAAGAATTATGAGAATCTCTGGAAAAAAAGTACAGGACTGAGGATGCCAGGGCAAAGAAATTTGTGGTTGGCCGTTTCCTTGATTTTAAAATGGTAGATTCTAAAACTGTGATAAGCCAAGTCCAGGAGTTCCAAGTGATCTTGCATGATATTCATGCTGAGGGGATGCCTTTGAACGAGTCATTCCAAGTTGCTGTGATCATTGAGAAACTTCCCAATGGTTGGAAGAATTTCAAGAATTACTTGAAGCACAAGCGCAAGGAAATGTCTGTTGAAGAGCTGGTTGTCCGACTCCGGATTGAAGAGGATAATAGAAAGAAAGGAGGGAGTACCTCCTCAGTAAAGGCCAATGTCGTTGAGCATGGCAAATCTTCTGGGATAAGGAAGAAGCCCCCTGTGAACAAGAGCTCTAAGCTGGGGCCAAGGGGTGGTGTTGCAAAGAAGTCGGCTTACAAGCCGCAAGAAACTAGTTATCGGTTCTTTGGGAAGTGTTATAACTGTGGTAACGAGGGGCATCGGGCTAGTGACTGCCGCAAGCAGAAGAAGCCATACAAGACCAAACCTCGTGCTCATATGGCAGACTTACAAGAGCACTCCTATGAGGAGGATGATATGCACTTGTCTGCCGTTGTCTCTGAGGTGAATCTGGTGGGTTCAAACCCAAGAGAATGGTGGATTGATACTGGGGCTACACGCCACATCTGCTCCGAGCAGAAACTGTTTACAACTTTCGAACCGGTTACAAACGGTGAGAAGTTGTTTATGGGAAACTCTGCTACCTCGATTGTTGAGGGGAAAGGAAAGGTGGTCCTGAAGTTGACGTCAAGAAAGGAGCTGACCTTGAACGAAGTCCTGTATGTTCCGGACTTTCGTAAAAATCTTGTCTCAGGGTCTCTTCTTAGTAAACATGGTTTTCGCATGGTTTTTGAGTCCGACAAGGTCGTTCTTACCAAAAGCGGAATGTATGTGGGTAAGGGTTATATGTTGGAGGGTTTGTTTAAACTCAATGTTATGACTGTTATCCCAAAGATGAATAAAGGTGCATCTTCTTCTGTTTACATGCTTGAGTCTTCCAATTTGTGGCATGGTAGACTAGGACATGTGAACTTTGAATCTTTACGTAGATTAATCAAGTTAGATCACATACCATCTTTTAAGATTAATCCGAAACACAAGTGTGAAACTTGTGTTGAAGCGAAGTTGACAAGATCTTCGTTTCATTCTTTTGAAAGAAGTTCAGAACCGTTGGATTTAGTGCATAGTGATGTGTGTGACTTAAAATTTATACAATCACGTGGTGGCAATAAGTACTTCATCACTTTTGTTGATGATTGCACTAAGTATTGTTATGTCTATTTGCTCAAAAGCAAAGATGAGGCGATTGACAAGTTTGTTCTTTATAAGAATGAAGTTGAGAATCAAGTAGGCCGCAAGATTAAGGTTCTAAGAAGTGATTGTGGTGGTGAGTATGAATCTCCATTTCTTGAGACTTGTGCTCAATCTGGGATTATCCACCAAACCACGGCGCCTTATTCTCCTCAGTCTAATGGGATTGCTGAGCGGAAGAATAGGACGCTAAAGGAAATGATTAATTCAATGTTGATAAGTTCTGGATTGCCACAGAACTTGTGGGGAGAAGCAATTCTCTCTGCAAATTACATTCTGAATAAAGTACCCCAGAAGAAAGTGGACAAGACGCCATATGAGTTATGGAAAGGCGTTAAGCCTTCGTATAAATTCTTACGAATGTGGGGGTGTCTTGCAATAGTTGCGATTCCTACACCCAAACGGGTTAGGATAGGCCCGAAATCTGTGGATTGTATATTCATTGGTTATGCACATAATAGTAGTGCATATCGGTTTCTTGTTCATAAGTCTGAAATTCCAGACATACACAGGAATACCATCATGGAGTCAAGGAATGCATGTTTCTTTGAAGACATTTTTCCTTGCCGAACCCATGCAGGGGTTCCAAGGTCTTTGGAGCAATTTGATGAGCTTGCTAGTGAGGATGATCCACGTGATGATCAAATTGAGGTTTTAGATGAGCCCAGAAGGAGTAAAAGGGCTAGGACATCCAAATCTTTTGGTCCAGACTTCTTGACTTATATGGTTGAGAACGAACCTCAAACTTTCCACGAAGCTGTAACTTCTCCTGAGAGTCCTTTATGGAAAGAAGCGATCAAAAGTGAGATTGACTCCATCTTACAGAACCACACCTGGGAGTTGGTAGATTTACCTCCAGGTTGTAAGCCTTTAGGTTGCAAATGGATTTTTAAACGAAAGATGAAGGCCGATGGGTCTATTGACAAGTATAAGGCGAGGCTCGTTATCAAAGGGTATAGGCAACGAGAAGGCCTGGATTACTTTGATACGTACTCACCTGTAACTAGGATAACATCCATTCGCATAGTGATTGCGATAGCAGCTTTGCGCAATCTTGAGATACACCAGATGGATGTAAAGACAGCTTTCTTAAATGGGGATTTGAATGAAGAAATCTACATGGAGCAACCTGAAGGGTTTTCAGCTCCAGGACAAAGCAAGAAAGTCTGTAAACTTGTCAAATCTTTGTATGGTTTGAAGCAAGCGCCTAAACAATGGCCTGAGAAGTTTGACGATGTAATGTTGTCAAATGGGTTTCGAATCAACGAATGTGACAAGTGTATTTATGTCAAAGACACTGACAGAGGTTATGTCATTTTGTGTCTATGTGTTGATGATATGCTCATTATAGGTAGTAACGATGAAATGATCAAAACTACCAAGAAGTTGCTAAACTCTAAATTTGACATGAAGGATATGGGCATAGCAGATGTTATTCTGGGAATTAAGATTACCAGAATCTCTGGCGGAATTGTACTTTCTCAGTCCCATTATGTTGATAAGATACTTGAGAAGTTTAGTGGATCAGATACGAGTGTGTCATCGACACCTGTAGACTTAAGTCTACACTTTACCAAGAATAATAAAGAGAGTGTCTCTCAGTTAGAATATTCTCGGGTAATTGGAAGTTTAATGTATCTGATGAGTTGTACTAGGCCAGATATAGCTTACTCGGTTAGCAGGCTTAGTAGATACACAATTAATCCTGATGCTTCTCATTGGAAGGGCATTGTGCGGGTGTTAAGGTATTTATGCTACACTCGGGATTATGGGCTGCATTATACTCGATATCCAGCGGTACTTGAAGGATATAGTGACGCGAATTGGATATCAGATATAAAGGACTCAAAGTCCACTAGTGGATATGTGTTCACTCTTGGTGGGGCAGCCGTGTCTTGGAAATCTTCCAAGCAAACGTGTATATCTAGATCAACGATGGAATCAGAGTTTATTGCTTTGGATAAAGCAACGGAAGAAGCATAATGGCTTCGCCATTTCATTGAAGATATTCCACATTGGTCTAAACCTGTGCCAGCTATTTGTATTCATTGTGTTTGTCAATCTGCAATTGGTAGGGCACAGAGTAATATGTATAATGGAAAGTCTAGACATATCCGTCGTAGACATAATTCCATACGACAACTACTCTCGAATGGAGTTGTCTCTTTAGACTATGTAAAGTCTAAGGACAACATTGCGGATCCGCTAACCAAAGGGTTAAGTCGAGTGTTAGTCGAAACGTCGTCAAAAGGAATGAGGTTAAGGCCTTTGGAAGTTACCGGAATGGAAACCCAACCTAGTTGACTGGAGATCCCAAGATCTAGGTTCAATGGGACAACCTAATTGCGTGTAACGGTGGTATGTCACTGAGGAGGTTAAACCTCTAGCCATTCCTTCTATCAGTGATACCTGCAAGTGTAGAGGATAAGCTAAGCTTTTAATGACTCTTATGTGTTAAGCTGTTGAGCTAAGTATTGCAGGATACTTTAATAGAGTCACCTATGTGAGTTTGAAGTGGGGCCGCTTCTAGAAGAATTGGGCAGGCCAAGATTCTTTGAAACCACTCGCTGAACCAGGCTAGTGTCCAGGGCCACACAGGGCACACCAGTGAGAACATAATGGTGGTAGGAGTAATTCCCGTGTGAGATCTATTGTCTCAGTTTACACAAACGGCAGAGCAGTTCAAGATGTCTTATTCATTGATCAGCCAGTAAACTTGATAGGTTTTCACTGGGAGAGGTTCAAAGCCAAAAGCTACCTTCTCTGATGTCGGGGTTAGTCCGTTGTACTCTCTCTCAGAGTCTTTATTGTTGAACGATGTCCGTTTGTTGAGTCATTCGGTCAATTTTTATTCATGTGGGGGATTGTTGGAAAAAATGATTTTTGGGGACTTTAATTTATTATTAAAGTGTGGTGACTTTAATTAAATATTAAAGTGGGTCCTAACCACTTTTTGTGTTAGGTCCAAGTGAGCCAAAAAACCATTGGGTTTTGAATAAGAAATTGCCAAGAAATTGCTTCATGATGTTAGATTCATGAATAAGATTTTAAAGAGTATTTAAATCCTTTTTCTTGGCTAAAGGGTGTGAATCCTTTGGGCATCCATACTTTTCATTTTGTGGAAAGGGGCTATGGATGCTTGGTGTTTTAATGACTAGCCTGAAAGGCTGGAGGCTCTTCCTCTCTCCCCTATACATGTATAAATTGAGACCCTCCTGTCAAGTTTCTATATAGAAATTTTTGCTTCCATTTTATAAGTCAATTTGCCAGAAAGTTCCTATTGTGAGAGAGTGCTGCCATTGTTTTGTTCGCTAAGCTAGACAGATAGTGCTTCTGCCGTAGCTGGTTTTGACCGTCGTATCCTGGGAGACAGATGCCGGGTTTCCTCAAGCACTCGACCTGTGAGGCGGCGAAATCTGTTTTAAGGAAACTGCTTCCGTGCAGGCTTCGGTTTCGTCTCTTTACCCTTTTATTGTTTTGTATATTTCTGTTGAAATTTAGTTGTAATTATCAGCATATGTTCTTGGTATATAATTTGTTTTCTTCATAAATCTATTTATTTAATTTCACAATTTAAACAACACCATATCCAATCCAGTTTCTTTCTGTCACGACCCAAACCCGGCCCTATGGGTTTAGTACCGTAACTGGCCAGTAATCCGTGATTACCAAAGGCCTGCTTAACAATCATACAATATAACAGAGTTCAGGGCCTGGCGGAAGCCAAAACAATAATGAATAGCGTCCAATGAGCTGTGACAATCTGTATGCCAAAAGTTTTTCATGCATTCAAACAGTCCTGAAACAGTACGGTCTATACGACCATTTACAGTCAATCGATACAGGGATCCAATCCCTTGACAACAGTACAATACAGTATGGCGTACACAATATACATATACATAACAGTCGGTGAAAACAGGGACTTAATCCCTTGGACAGTACAGTAAACAGTAAACAGTCTATACAGTGATCTCACAATAGTACAAAACAGTGAGACAGTCAGGGGAAATACAAAAGACCCCAAAGCCATAGCATGGCAACACGGAACCTCGCAGTGAGGCACACAGGCTGGCTTGACAAAACTGGGGACCAATCCCACGCTCCTAGCTCCGGTCTGGCTGCTGAGAACCTACATATATATATAAACAGTGAGCTAAAGCCCAGTGAATAACATAATGTGTAAAGGGGTTATGAATGAATGTCCTTATAGTAATAAAATCAATTCATTTACACAGTATTTCAATCTTTCAATATTTCAATCAATCAGTATTTCGATCAATCAGTATTTCAATCAATCGGTATATCAATCAATCAGTCATATGTGGTACATCCATTAGCCTATAAACAATAGGTCCAAAAGGACCGGGCCTTAACAGACCCAACAATAGTGATGGCCATCAATCAATAACAATATGGTTCCACGAGGAAACCGACAGAGCTCTGTACCAATCAATAACAATGGGTGCTAAGGATGCCACAATACAGTTCGAAATACAGGACATACATTCATTCAATAAACAATATCAGTTCAATAAACATTTCAGTTCAGTATTCAAAAGATAACCATTTTGAACATATCTTTACACAGTCTGTTACTCACAGAGATTGGGCTATTAGCAGCTAGAGCGTGTCCCCGAGAGCCAACCCTAAACAATTAAACAATTGAACACACACTAAGTTATACAATTGGGAAAGATCAATAACTTAATTCCTAATTTGCCTTGGTGTGGTTCTATGTCTAAATCCTCATTAAGATGTCTTAAACTAGGCCTAAGAATGCCTAGGATGGGATGAGGATGCAAAAATACACTTGGAAGGCATTTTTCAAAAGTTGCTGAAAATAAGAGCTTCGCTCGAGCGAGCCTTCCTTCGCTCGAGCGAGCTTCCAAAATCAAAGGCTTCGCTCGAGCGAGAAATCCTTCGCTCGAGCGATCTGCATGAACAGTGAAAGTACTGGTTGCTGGAATTTTACGCGCGATGGTCGCTCGATGCTCGCTCGAGCGAGATTGCAAAATCAAAGGGCTCGCTCGAGCGAGGAATCCTTCGCTCGAGCGAGGAAGTCAAATCTGGAATTTCCAAATTTGTCTCCCAAGTTCGAACCAAGCATTCAACCATCCAAAACTCAACCTCTTGGGCCCAAATTCTGGGAAATACATCCCAACTCAATATATAAGAGGTTTCAAAAGCCAATTTAAGAATTCAAGCCCCAAAGGTGAGTCAATTGAAAGCATTTTCAAACCCATTTTCATGAATATGAAGAACATGCAAACATGCATGAATCAAAACCATTTTAATGCTTCAATTCTTGCTCTAATGAGCTCAATCCTTTCAACCCAAGATGAAAACATGGACTATAACAATAATATGGACATGCATGTGAGGAATGAAGAATTACAACCTCAAAACTTGACAATATGCACATGCATGCAACAATTGAGCTTCATGGCAACAATTTAACTCCAATTCATGGCTTGAGGCTTTAATCTAACATGAACCATGCACAATTTAACTAGAATACAACAATGAAAGGTTGATTCTCCTACCTTAGGCCTAGAATTAGAAGTGTAGGAGCTCAAACATGCAATTATTCTTCCAAATCACCAAGTCTCCTAGCAAATTTGCAAGAAGAACTCAATCTCTCTCTCTCTCTAGCTCTCTAATTTCGGTTGAGAGGCAACAATGAGCTGATGGAGTGTTTTTGATTCCATGTAATAAGGCTCAACATATAATAAACAAAAGCCCCACTATGATGGCAAAACGGTAATTAAGTCGAAGTTCTCAATTAACTCATTTTAATCTAATTTAATCATTCCTAATCAATTTTCAGATAAAAATACCTTTAAATCCCAAATATTCTACTGTTTACAAAACACTAGACGGTTCTCCGTTCGGCCGCCGATAAGGCCTTGAATTACCAGTTTAAACATATAAATTCAAACAGTTAATCAATCAATCAAACAGACGCAATATGCAATTCAATAACTAAACTTATTCAATTTCAGTTTCGATCTCAATCGGTCTATCCGGTACTTCAATCAATTCGATTATCAGTCATTATCAATTCAGTTCAACAATAATCAGTATATAATTCAGTGATTTCCGATAATTAGTACGAGGGTCGTTACACTTTCTATATGACCAGACCAAGTTTTTGACCTCTCTTCTTCTTACAACTTCAGGAGGTTCTAATGGCCCCATTACTGCCAATAGATCAAGCTCATGCAACTCAACTTCAGCCTTTTTGAGTTGGTCCTCCACACAACCAAATACTTCAGAATTCCACTTTTTCAACTCAGCTTTGAGACTACACAATTTCACCTTAGCTCTATACCCAGCCCACCCTTGTACCTACGAATCCAACCAGGAATTTTGCACAACAGACAAGAAGCTAGGATGCAGGGTCCAAGCATTCAGAAACCTAAACGGCTTTGGACCCCAATTTTTCTCATCTTCCATTAGCAACAAAGGACAGTGGTCAGACACCAGTCTAGGGAAGTCCCTAACTTCAATCTAAATTTTTCTACCCAGATGGGCTCCAACAGAAACCTATCAATTCTACTCCACCTTTCACCATCCAAAGAATTACACCATGTAAAATTCCTACCCAACATTGGTAAATTCTTCATTTTTATAACATTGGTAAATTCATCATTTCCAGTAAAAAAAGATAATTATTGATGCAAAAATTAACTACAAGTACACACACAAAAACATCAATGAAGGGAAAAATAGGAGAAAAACAACATTAATGCTTAGAGAGCTTATCCTGATTAGATTAGCACATGCACCCAAGATGAGTGATACAATATAATAATATACTATTAGGTCGGCCTTCACTTGAAAGTATTGTTTATTATAGTGCGATTTTCATGTGGAAATAGCATTGTCGGCAATAACTCAACTCAATGATTGTGCTTTTTGTTTTTTGTTTTTTTTCATTTTATTTTTCCGATGACAATCTAGTTGGGATAATTTACTTTGGCTATGATGGTTTGCGCCTCTTGCCTTTTCATAACAACATTACATTTATTTTTATTTATTTTAAATTAACAGTTATCATCATTTTGATAACTTTTTTAAGAATATTTCATCTAGTTACGAATGTTCAATTAACTTAATTTTTTGTATGGACGATATACTCGATAAACTCTACAACATAAATAGTTTAGATTATTAAAAAAAAATCTGACATCAACCCCCATTACAAGTCACAGCAAGCTGCTGGCACAACAACACCCCAATAATTTATCTAAAATTCCAGAACTCCAAAAACCTATAAACTGAATGTAAAAATTACAAAACGTAGCGAAGTAATAAAAATAAAATAAAAAGAGTAAGATAACACCTAATAACCTTTGCTTTTCTACTTTTGACAATGGTTGCAAACTCTCCAAATAAAAATCAAAACGGTAAAACATAAATACACTAACTTAAAATATGAATGGTTTCTTATAAATTTGAAAATTATAAATATCATTTTTTTTCATAATTTTTTATTTAGTAAAATTAATAAAACAAATAAAATTTCCAGCTATTCTTCTATTATAATAAGAAAATTACTTGAATTATTAATTGAAATATATTTCTGATATCATTAAAACTGTTAATTAACTTGATGATTATTAATAAAAACAGGTCATGTGTTATGCAATTAGAAACTGAAAGGGTTAAAATGTAATTTTCAAAATTACAGTGAGCAATCCATATTTTATATACACAGAGGCATGTATTTGTAATTTATCCAAATCAAAATACAATCAATAATATATTTATTTAGGTATTAATTAACAAAGCTTAGTATAGGGTTAAATTCATTTGTGGTTTG
Organism: Camellia granthamiana; assembly: GCA_036172215.1. Taxonomy (NCBI): domain Eukaryota; kingdom Viridiplantae; phylum Streptophyta; class Magnoliopsida; order Ericales; family Theaceae; genus Camellia; species Camellia granthamiana. Next base: position 9,733,360 of record CM069909.1, read on the forward strand.
GGTTAGAGCACTTTACCCCATGGGGTTCAAATATAGTCAGAAAGCCTTCATTTGGTTTTGAACTAAAGTGCTACTGTTTGTTTTTCAATCCAAAGTAACAGAAGGTATATTACATATACCATTTTTTAGAGTGAATTTGTTTTTTGAAAAATTAGAATGAAATTAATACAACAAAAGGACAATTTTATCCCAATTTTCTCCAAACCTAAAATTAGATTAATACGTTAATTAAATAAAATAAATTAAACTAACATATAATTAAGAATTGATCTAAAATATAAAATATAATTAAATAAAATATAAAATAAACAATAATAAGAATTGATCTAAAATGTAATTAAATTAAAATTAGATTAACATGTTAGAAATTATAATAAATAGTTAATAATTTTGAATTAATTGTAATATAAAATATAATTAGATTAAAATTAGATTAAAAAGTTAGTAATTACAATAAATAGTTCAATATTTAGGATTAATTGTGATAAAAAAAATACAACAAGAACTAAAATTAGAATAAAAATTTAAGAATTACAATAAATAATTAAAAATTTATAATTAGTTGTGATTTAATTGAATTAGTATTAGACATTATAAATTATGTGTATAAGAGATGAGAAAAAAAGATAATAACAAAAAAAATATAGAGTTTAAGGATATTATAATCATTTTACATATATAGTTAACGGTGTTAACAGTTGTATTTTAGTCTAAAACCACATAGAAGGCATATGATTATTTTTAAAAAACAGAAGTAAAGTACTATTAAGTCATACCATACGGAGGTAAAATAGATTTTGTCCCTCAATATACATTAATATATATATATATATAGAAGGGGTTAAGAAATAAAAAATAAAGGGCTCTTCTCTCTCTTTCTCTCTCTCTAAAAACCTCCACCCCGGGCCTCACTTTTGGCCAGCCGACTGCCGCCGTTGGCTATGGCGGTCGGCTGGCCCAGCTTTCTTTTGTGTTTGTGTGCGGTTTTCTGCCTTTAATAAACTTGATTCCCACATTTTTTTTTCCACTTTAGTGTTCTTTTTTGTTTCATCAGGGGGTGCTTTAGGTTGGTTTATTTGGTATCTTCAGGGGGTTGTTTATTTTGGTGTATGTTCTTGTCTCGATCTTGGGGTTGCTCATTTTTGCTTCAACAGGGGGTGCTTGTTTTTAGGGTCAAAACAGAGTAGAAGAAGGTCGGTTTTGGATCGGAATAGAGGATGGCCAGACCTGGTTGGAGCTTCATTCGGGCGCTCTTTTGCGAATGGGAGTTTGAGGGATGAGCTCGGTTTCGGATCTATGGAGTTGCTTCGGTGCTTTTGTTTGGAGGGAACGAGGGTGTTGTAGTTGATCCAGATCTGTTTAAGTTTTCATTCGAGCGCTCCTTTCGAGTGGGAGTTTGAGGGGTGAACTTCATCCAATTGAATGGTGGTGTCTCGGCGGTGTTTCGATGTTGTGGTTTCGGTGGCGTGTGTCTTGGGTTTGGTGGGCAGCAGCATGGGTGATTTAATTAATCGGGTTGATTAGTATGTGTGGTTTGTTGATAAGAGGAGTAAGTTGTTTCGGTGTTGTTCGGAGTTTTGCATCTGAAAACAAGTTTCCATCCGTGGAAGTGGGTCTTGGCGTGGTGACCAAGCTGTGTTCAGATGTGTTCAGATGGGTGGACATGGTGCTTTCTCGGTTGGGTGTAGCAGCATGTTGTCCGGAGTGGGTCTTGGCTGGGTGTTGAGAGTCTAGCCGCTTGTGGGTCTCTGCTAGGCATTGGAGGCTCTGGGCGTTTAGCAGCTTGGTGTTGACAGGCAATGGGAGTTTTTCCAGCCATGGAGATGGTGGCTATGGAGTTTTTCCGACCAGCGATCTTCCTCGGTAGGTGCAGAGGTGCGTGCAGCAGGTTGGGGAATGATTTAACAGTAGCAGTAGCAGCTTGCGTGTAGCAGGTTTGGGCGTTGGGTGTTGTCAGGTGTGGGGCGTAGCTGTAGACGTTGGAAGTTGAAGCTGCATAGGTGTATGATTTAGTTTTCAAAATTTGCAGGCGGGCGGCAAAGTTTAGTTTTTTTTTTTTTTTTGGTCTTGGGTTTTGGCTTTGTTTTTGGGTTTTGTGCGTTGATTTTGTGGGAATTATTGTATGTTTATTGTTTTTTTTTCTGGTTAAATTCTTCTTAACTTTTTGTTCAAAAAAAAAAAAACAATCGTGAGGCCAAGGGGTTGGTTGTATGGATGCGAATAGCAGTAGTAGGGGGTATTTTGTACTTCCGAATCTCTCTCGATGCATGTCATCTTCCTGTACCTTTAATTTCATACTTTTAATGAAATTTTTCTTTGCTGATCAAAAAAATATATATATATATAGAAGGACAAACTACCAAAACTTTTTTTGAAAACGTGGAGGGGAGGTTATATATTTTAGAGATAATTCATAGTCAATACTAGTATAATAAGAAATTTTGTTGAAATTGTCCTTGCTTGCCACCCTAGAATAGATCCATTCTTGAATACAATATGCATTTATCTTATTTATATTGGGTTGAAATCACAAAAACATACTCACCAAAAATAGAAATAAGACTGTATACATCTTACAATCTCAAACTCTACTTTAATAGAAGTCTTGTGTACTGACTTGTATTTTTTTGAGTATAAATACTTATCTTAGGTGTTTGCAATTGTAACACTTGAAAGCAATGGCATCATCAAAACCAAAGGGGTTAGGGAGTTCACTGAGCATTCAAGAGCTTGCCGAACAGCCCATGCTTGGCATCCCAGAGCGCTATGTTCGTTTAGATAATGAACCTTCATCAATTCTCTCAGAAGATGCCACTTCTCTCCAAATGATTCCCATCGTTGACATGCAACAATTACTCATGGATGAAGCAACAGATTTTAAACTAGAGAAGTTGCACTCCGCATGCAAAGAATGGGGTATCTTTCAGGTTTTGATCTACCATATATCTTCATTTTTTGTTTAATTTTATTTTTACGACTCTGATCTGAATGGCCGATGGCAAGATTCAAACCCTTGAACTCGTAGTAAAGTGTAGGGATTCTGTCCATTTAACATCAAATGATTACACCAATTGTTTATAGGGCCTGTACATAAACCATGAAATTTTCCCATAATTAATCTTGATTCTAGAAAAAGAACAAGTCACAGCATAAAACAAGAAGAAAATAATTTTTTTGAATATTAATAGATTAATATGGTTTTTCCAAACAGCCTTGTATAGAATTATCATAATAAGATGTATGTGGGGCTAAGTTTGGGAAGACTAAATAAGTGTACTTTTTGACTTTTTATAAAATATGGGTTGGATTTGGGTTAGGTTTGAAGTGATGTGTTAGAGAGGTGATGTGACTTAAATAAGATGATGTGACTTAAATAGAATAGTAAATTTTTGACTTTTTGAATTTTTTTAAGGATGCCAAACTTGGCCTAATACTAGACCCGATGCTTGCAGTTGGTAAACCATGGAGTTAGCTCTTTACTAGTGGAGAAACTGAAATATGAAATTGAAGAATTCTACAAGCTTCCTTCTGAAGAGAAAATGAGATTCAAGATACAGCCAGGTGATGTTGAAGGGTATGGACAAACCATACTCGTGGAAGAAGATCAAAAAGTTGATTGGGCAGATAGGTTTTATATGTTCGTCAACCCTGTCCATAGAAGGAAGGCCCACCTACTTCCAGAGCTCCCTTCTTCACTTAGGTCCTCTCTCTCTCTCTCTCTCTCTCTCTCTCTCTCTCTCTCATGTTGTATGAATCTATGTATGTGTATGTGCTTTCACACAAGAACATGTTCCTACCAGCTGTAGCGGAGCGAAGAAATTAAGTTAGAAGGGCACTTATTAATTATAATTTTTTATTTAAAAAATTCATCAGAAACATTAAGATAATAATAATTTTATGAGATAAATTTAAACATAAAAAAATTATATATTCATTATTAATAAGAACAAATCAAAATTCTATCATAGTCTGGAACAGCTCGGTATGCGATGATGATGTAAGTATGTAATTTTAGCTCAAAAAATTATGAATCAAAATTCTTAATTTTAAAAATAAAGACACATCATTTATAGCACAAATTATTATAAAGTCTATTTAATTTTTATTTGACAGAAGAATATTAAAGAGATGACATTACTTATAAATGATGTGTTTTAAATGAAAATTATTAAACAGCCTTAGAATATCATATGGCATTACCTATGTGATGTTCAAAGCGTAGAAAATCACAAATCACACTAAGTGATATGTCAACTACTTGAAAGTAATAAGTTCATTATATTCAATCTATAATATTTTTCACTACACTATTGATTTAAACTACTACATAAATAATACCATATAGTGTTATCAAAGTATCAAATAATTACTTGTTGTGAACAATATAATAAATCCTTAGTCAAAGAACATGTTCAAAAAAAAAAAAAAAAAAAAAAAAAAAAAAATTCAAAACTGAAGGGGGCATGTGACCCCTTGCCCGATGCTGCTTCCGCCCCTGCCTACCAGTGAAGTTAAAACAATACTACAAAATAAAAAAAAATTAAGTGTTTAGAATTTGATATATTGATTAGATTAATCTTAGATGTAACCTTACATCGTAAAATGTGTCCGTCTATATCATATACTATTCAAATTTTAAATATTTTTTCAAGTCTTTTCCCTAGCTACATAACATTTGTGGTGTATCCCAATCCAGTTTAAATATGTTTCATTACCTATGATGTAGTCTTTCCACCGTGGTTTTGCTTTTTATATAATCTTCGGTATCTTGTTTATTACATTAATATAATGTCTTTTTTTGTTTATCAATATAATAATTATTATTAAAAAAAAATAATTATGTATTGAAGGGTTGGTTTGGCAAATAGTCTTTTAGTGTTTTTTTTTTTTTCATTTATTTATTTATTATTATTTTTTTATTTTCATTCTTTTACTTTTTTATGTTAAAGCTATCCCTAACAAAGTTGATTTGACAAATAATAAAAGGTTGATTTTGATTTTAGAGGAGTTTAGGTGGAAATTGATTTATTATTATTTTTTTAATTTTTAGTGTTTTTTTTTTTTAAATATCTTTATAGATCTTTCTAGACTAGAAAAACTTGAAAAATAAAAAATAAAAAAAATTAATTGAAAACAAAAAGTTTAGAAAAAAAATTATAACTTTTGTCAGGACATCAAAAAGCAAAAATGTTTTTGGCTTAAATAGTGAAAAAATATTTTTTTTTTTGTTAATTCTTTTTTTTTTTTTTTTTTTTTGAAACCACACAGAGCTTAAGGATTGCATAATCTTTTTTTCTTTCTTCTTGTAGGGAAACCTTGGAGTCTTACATATCAGAGTTGCAAAAACTTGCAATGACACTTTTTGGATTCATGGAAAAAGCTCTAAAGATTGCCAAGGGAGAGATAGAGGAGATGTTTGATGATGGAACGCAATCGGTGAGGATGACATACTATCCTCCATGTCCCCAACCTGAAATGGTGATGGGCCTTACGCCTCACTCCGATCCTACCGGCATCACCATCCTTCTACAAGTCAATGGAGTTGAAGGCTTCCAAATTAGAAAAGATGGGATTTGGATTCCTGTGAATTTCCTTCCAGATGCATTTGTTGTTAATGTGGGCGACATTCTAGAGGTCTGTTTACCATTCTCCCTCTGTCATTTTCAAAACTCTTTAGGTTGAATATTTCTGTTTCACACATGGTAGGAAGGGCTATTTTGGGAAGTGGGTTAAAAGTCACTTCCCAACTTTTTAACCCACTTTCCTCTCTCATAAAAAAATTAAAAAAAATAATTTTTAACTATCTTTCCAAAACACTATAGTACAGATAATTCAAGTTCTACTATCTTCCACCTTTCTTTATTTATGGATAAATTACATTCAATTCTCTTCAGATTTAATGAAATTGTCTTGTCTAAGATTTTTAAAATGACAAAAATCTCCTTTTGAGGTATAGTTTTAAATCATATTGATATTTCTTGAGATTTAGTAAAATTGAAAAAATCTCCCTTGAGATTATTGAAATGACAGAAATCGCCATTTATGTTTAGCTTTTCTTATAGATTCCCCCTTTGTTAATTTATCATAAACAAATAAATAAATAATAGAAATTGTTGATATCATCATATAATTTAATTACATTTTAATTTTACCCTTAAAATTGTGTGTAATTACAATAAAATAAAATAAAAACAATACAATTCCTATTTTATTCCACTGTTTATTGATCATATGTATGCCCTTTATCAAGAATCCACATGTTTCCCAGTATGTTGTAAATTAATTTTCAGAGATCCTGCACAATATACTATCACAATCTTGGGGGAAAGAATACGGATGTAGAAATAAAATAGCAATTGTGGGATCGATTCTGCGGGATCTCTTAAAGGCAATTGATAATATTCTTAGCAACATAAGTGTTTTGATGAAGAGACACACACAATCAACCGTAACTACAAGTATAATAAAGAAAGAAAATATGAATTGTATTTTTAAAAAAATTTCTTTGTAATTGGAAATAATTTTAAAAAGTAAATTGAAAATGTAATTAAATTATTTGACAATATGAACAATTTTTGCTACTTCGTATAAAGATAAAGTAATAGAAAGAAGAAATTTTTAATAAAAAAATTAAACCTCAGAGGGTGTTTGTATCATTTTAGAAACCTCAAGGGGTTCCTGTAATTTTATTAAATTTCAAGGGAGGTCAATGTAATTTAAAACTAACCCTCAAGGAGATTTTTGTCAATTTTTTTACAATTTCATTAAATCTCAAGAGAGGCCAGTGTAATTCAAAACTAAATCTTCAAAAAGATTATTATCATTTCAAAAACCTCAAGGAAGGTTAGTGTTAAAAACCTCAAGGAAGGTTAGGGTAACTTACCCTTTTATTTTGAATTCAAGATAAAAGTGCCCGTAACATTATGGTTATGTTTGGTCTGTATTTGTGAAATTATTTTGAAAAATAATTTTTTGGAAAGAGTTTATAAAATTAAAAAATTTGTTTGGTTGTATGTTTTAAAAATAGTTTTGGAGTTTTAGAGTTTTGGATGATTTGATTTTTATTTTTACTTTTGTTTTTTTTTTAATTTATTTTTTTATAGTTGAATAGATGAGTGTGAGAGAAAATGTGATTGATTGATGTATAGGATGTCAGAAAATGAGTGATGAGAGAGAAAAGTGATTTAAAAAAAAAAATTTCCAAAAAATCTCCATCAAACAAATTTTTGAAATTTTTTCTCAAAAATTGTCTCTCAAGAGACAAACCAAGCAAGGCCTCTGTCATTCCTTATTTTATTTCTTATTTTAGCACAAATTAGAAATTATATATAACAAAATCTAAGTTCATCCATGGGAGATAAACATATTAATAGATAAGTTTACACCTTCAATTTGAATAAAAGAATCAACCTATGAATTGAGGTTGTGTGTGTTGGTTTCCTCACTAGATAAATGAATCGTGGTCTCTGCGATTGCATTGGACAATTCAAGAATCAAGGGCCCTGAAAAATGAAAGAACTGTAAGAGTTGCCCGATCGGGTTTGGCCAGAAAATCCGTCCAGCGTGAAAATTAGGAGTCGGAGAAGATGATGTAGTCTCTCCCTAGGTGTAGAGAGAGGGGAAGAGAGTCTTTGTATGTGTGATAGCTGGGAATTCCATACCTTGCACTGAAATGGGTGTGTTGCTTATGTAGATGACTTGATTTGCTCTCTAAGGTAAGGATGATGGAGCTTTGGTGCCTTTTGGTATTCTCTGTCATAGCTTAGGTGGGGGACCACTGAGCTAATCATCCATGCTTATACATGCCCACCTGAACTGTATATATATCATTGCACATTCATTCTCCTAATAGTTTTCTTGATTCTTGGAGAGGGGACCAACTGAGGTGGCATTTGCACATGCGTGCTCACAGCTTAGACGCCTGCCACTAGAGGCCTCTGGTTGGTCTGCTTGTTTCCTTGGCCCAAGCTTGTTCGGCCTTCTATGAAGTTGTTGTAGAGATGGGCTAGGCCCATATGGATGACTTTGTCTGAGCTCGACCCTCGTCAACTCTGTTGATGGACTCAATCCATAAGGTTCTACTTATGGGTTTGACCCATATCGTTCGGTTTATGGGTTTGACCCATATAGTTCGGCCCATCTTAGCCCCTTGTCTAAGTTAGCCTTGTTGTGATAGGTTTGGCCCAAGTGCTTTGAGGAATTAGGAGATGATCCCAGAGGATCTGGACTCGATGTGGCTAGCCCATGTTGGTGTTTGGCTAATTAGGTTTTGGGCTTGATGAGTTGGACCGGCCTAATAGGTTTGACCCACTCCATTTATATTTAGTAATGACAAAAGCCACTTGGGCATCCAAAAGTTTTATGTTTGGCATTTTCTTAACTCAGTTGAGGATATTCTTAGAATTTAGAGGAATCCGGTGCAGGACGTTCTAGCATCCCTATGTTTGTTGTTAAGTATACTTGCTTTCCCTTCATTTTCCTTCCTTTGTCTTTGGTTAGGTTTTTTACTTGTTGGACCCTTGCCAACTCTTAGTATCGTTTTTTTTGTGGGTTCTTGCACATGATTTACTAGTTGAACATCTGTCAACCTAGTTAGGATATGCTCTGCAATGCCCCCAAATTATTTAATACAAAACATCAAATAAAACATAGTTAAACCCAAAAATCTCATAAACATCATAATAATATTAACCCCAAAAGGTCCTCTTTATCATTGAACTAAGGTTTTCATTTGCAGGTCTGTGTTCAACATATTATATACACTTCTACTTGACAAAAGTTCAACAAGTTAGACGATATAAATAGAATGCCCTAATGGCATACAAAAATTCAAGGCATTGCCTTGTTACAACAAAAATACACTCACGGTCCTAAGAAAATAAGCTCGGAGCTTCCACATTAATATCCACGAGCCTCGGTGCTCCAATCAAAACAAAAGAGTTTACTTTTTCTCATTGAGGTGGTGGCACGTCACCAATTCTTGAAAATGTTAGATAGAGATGAGCTATATGCCCAGTAGAGATACATTTAACAAAGTATCTAATTATTTGAACATTCACATGGCATTATCATAACCCAAATGCTATTTAAAGCTTATGTTCACAAATAAAAAAGGCAAGAAAAAAACAAATGCATCTTTGTTCCATTGAAAACCTTTCTCAAAACAGGGTGGTAAATATGCCATGAGTCCCTCATAGGAGCCCCATGCTACATATATATAGATTTATAACCAAAACTATTCCCCACATTTACTGACTACTAATACGGCAAGTGGTGGGCACCCAAAACTATCCATTTTTTCATTTTTGCTGACTATTATGTGGCAAGACCAGTGGATACCCAAAAACATTTTCCTACATTTATCTGGCGATAAGCTCAAGATAGGGCATTTGGGCATCTTAACTCCCTGCACGGATACCGACACAACACATTGTTCTAAAAAATCGACTCTCTACCCCGACCCATACACTATTTACATCCCCCTTTTCACCACCTTCCAAGTAACCAAGCATTCACAAATACATGAGATAAATAGTCAAATATACAACATATGGATTTTCAATTTCCAAATCCACCAATCCCAATTCAACATACATTAATAGTGTACTCAAAAATCTAGTTATCCACTTATTTATGTCTAATGTCTAACAGATTTCATGATTTGAAAATCAATTCCATCCAAACATTATTTTTTATCAAAATCAAAACTAGGATTTTTAACAAATTTGGGGTTTTTATGCCCTCTTCATATATGTGGGAGTTCTCAACATCAATACTCATAATCCATAAGAATTTATTTGAAATCATGATAAAAGTTTGGTAAAATCCCTTTTTGTTGAACAAAAACTCAACTTTTGCTTAATCAACAAAATAAAGTATTATGGTCACAACAATACCATATAATCATCTTCAAAATAAAGAGATACTAAGTTTAAAGTAACCCTACCTCAAGAAAAGAGCAAGAAGACTAGACTTTAGGAAGAAGCATTTGTAGAATTGAAATCCAATTAGTAGAAAGTAAGATCTTTATATACACTTCACTTCTTGCAAGGGATTTAAGCTTGAATCTTAGTGGAATAAGAGATATATAGAGAGGGAAATCTAGGGTTTTCAGAATTTGAGAGAGAAGAAGGAAGAGAGAAAAACAAAGTGAAAGAAATGATCTAAAAAGTGACTTTTAAGTTGCTAAATTTGCGCAGACCGCTCGAGCGGTTTGAGACCTCTCAATATCTTTGCCTACAAAATGAGATACTGGGAACCCCTTATCTTCGCTCGAGCGGTCTTTCGACCTAGAAAAGAAACTACCGGAAGCACCTTATCTCTGCTCGAGCGGTATTTCCACTGCTCGAGCGGTCACCTGAGACAAGTTGTCAAAATCTCTCCCCCTTAAGGAATTTCGCCCTCGAATAACGTCAATCTTCAACACAACAACAACAATAAGATAATAATATAATAATCATCAATTCTTAATAATCCTTAAATAGTGAACGAACAATTTTTTAGTAGCAAAAGAAGGAAAAGAAGAAGGTATGGGTTACATTGGGTTTACCACATATTAAAGGAAAAAGAAAAAAAGAAAAAAAAAGAAAGAAAAGAAAACAACAATCCAAGTGGATACATCACATATTTTAGAATAAGCTCGGGTTTTCTCTCGAACCTCGACCTCATGTTCCCAAGTTGTTTCCTCAATGCTGTGATGATGCCACAACACTTTGACTAATGAAATGGTCTTACCCCTCAACACTTGCTCCCGGGTATCTAGAACTTGAATCTGTCTTTCCTCATAAGACGCATCCTTATCAACTTCAATATCTGTCCAATCTAATATGTAGGAAGCATTGCACTCATAGTTGCGAAGCATTGACACATGGAACAGATTATGCACTCCTAAGAGTTATGGTGGTAAGGTGAGACGATACACAACTTTTCCTATCCGCTCTATGATGTAAAAAGGGCCAATAAATCAGGGAGATAATTTTTCGCTTCGACCAAACCTTATTAATCCCCTCCAAGGCGAGGTCTTTAAAAATACATGGTCTCATACTTCAAAGGACAATTGTTTCTGCCTCCTATCGACATAACTTTTTAAATGGCTTTGAGCCGTGACTAATCTCCTTCGAATGAGAGCTACCTTCTTGGTGGTCTCGCAAACCAACTCAGGCCTAAGCATAGGTGAATCCCTTACTTCAGCCCAACAAACAAGTGATTTGCAAGGACATCCGTAAAGAGCTTCGAAAGGTGCCATCTTAATGCTAGCCTGGTAACTATTGTTATACGCAAACTCAACTAATGATAAGTGTTTCTCCCAAGACCCTTTGAAGTCTAACACGCACGCTCTTAACAGGTCTTCTAAGATTTGTATGGTACACTCAGATTGTCTATCAATCTGAGGATGGTAGGCAATACTAAAATTCAGTTGGGTACCCAAGGCACTTTGAAGACTCTGCCACAACCTAGTAGTGAAATAAGGCTCTTTATCAGACACTATGCTCACCAGAACTCCATGGAGTCGAATGATTTCACGAATGTAATGTTCGACTAAATATTCAACAAAATCACCCGTACTCATGGTAAGAAAATGGGCTGACTTGCTGATTCAGTCTACGACCACCCATATCGCGTCATTACTCATTTGTGTTCTCGACAGGCTCGTAACAAAGTCCATGTTAACATATTCCCACTCCATTCAGCAATTGGTAGAGGTTGTAATAATCCCGCAGGTTTTTGCTGTTCGGCCTTGACTTGTTAACAGGTTAGGCACATAGACACAAATTAGGCTACATCCCTCTTCATACCCCTCCACCAAAACTGACGGCTAAGATCATAGTACATTTTTGTGCCTCCTTGATGTACCGCAAGATGAGAGTCGTGGAATTTCGGAAGAACTTCATCTCTTATAGGCTCAAGCACAAACAATCGGTCAAAATAATGGACACTCACATCGACATAAACATTCAAACCCTTCTCTTCCTTTCCCTTGGAGATTCTCTCCCTAATAGTCTCTACTTTTGGGTCACTTTGTTGGGCTTCCACTACTCGTGTAACAAGTGTAGGTTGTATGATAAGGGTGAACAGGGTAGCTTGCTCAGCAGACTCGCGAAATTGCAAGTCAAACTCATTAATATCCCCTGTCATCTTCTATTCCCTCACTGCGAGACTAGCCATGGTACTTATGGATTTTCTTCTCAAGGCGACAACCACGACATTGGCCTCTTCGAGTTGATAGTGTAATTCAAAGTCTTAATCCTCCGTAAATTCCATCCATCTCCGTTGGTGCAAATTCAAAACTTCCGTAGAAAATAGGTACTTAATACTCTTATGATCAGAGAATACTTCAAATTTTTCACCATATAAATAATATCTCCAAAGTTTCAAGGCAAATATGAAAACGCAAGCTCCAGGTCATGGGTCGGGTAATTCCTCTCTTGAGTTTTTAATTGTCGAGAACAGTATGCTACAACCCCATCCTTTTCATCAAAACACATCGCAACCCTTCTGTAGAAGCATCACAATACACTGTATACCCAGCCACGTTCCGGTGTAATGAGAATAGGAGCGATAGTCAACCTAAGCTTTAGTTCCTGAAAGGATTTCTCACAAGCTTCACTCCAAACAAATTTCATTCCCTTACGAGTCAATCTAGTCAAAGACGATGCTATAGAAGAGAAATTCCTTACAAAGCGGCGGTAGTAACCAACTAGACCTAGGAAACTACGAATTTCAAAGGCATTTTTAGGTTGATCCCAATTTTGTACAGCTTCAATTTTTGAAGAATCCATTGTAACCCCGTCCCGGAAACTGTGGCCCAAATATTTCACTTCCGAGAGCCAAAACTCACACTTGTCAAACTTCGCATACAAACGATGTTCCCTAAGGAGTTATAGGACAATGCGGAGGTGTCCTCGTGCTCCTCCTTGGAAGATGAGTAAATGAGAATGTCATCTATAAAGACAACTACAAATTTGTCGAGAAACTCTTGGAAGATTCGGTTCATCAAGTCTATGAATGTAGCAAACGCATTGGTCAACCCGAAAGGCATGACTAGAAACTCATAATGACCATATCTCGTACGAAATGTCGTCTTAGGAATATCCTCAACCCTGACTCGTTGCTAATGGTAACCCGATCTCAAATCTATCTTTGAAAAAGAATGTGAACCTTTGAGTTGATCAACAAGGTCATCTATTCTAGGCAAGGGATACTTGTTCTTAATCGTAACTCGATTCAATTTACGATTATCTATACAATATCTCAACAAACCAGCTTTCTTTTTAGCAAATAGGGCTAGAGCTAACAACGGTGAGATGCTAGGGCGTATGAAGCCCTTATCTAGCAATTCTTGTAGTTGTTCCTTTAGGACAACTAGTTCAGCTAGTGCAAATCTATACGATGACATGGAGATATGTGCCATGACTGGCACTATGTCTATGGAAAATTCAACCTCCTAGTGAGATGGTAATTTGGTGAGATCCTCTAGAAAGACATCTAAGTACTCGCAAGCCATTCTTGGAAACACATCTCTAATCTTACTACTCCTTTCGTCTAAGAAGGTTGCTAGGAGAAAGCTAAGTTCGCCTTGACCACGTGGGTCATAGAATGGTGGCAACAATCTATCAGTTCTACTCCCTAGGAAAGAGAAGCAATCACCACTTGACGTGCACACAGTAACTCTCCTACGGTAGCAGACTATAATGGCACGATAGGAGGACAACCAATCCATGCGGAGGATGATATCAAATCTGGACATATCTAACAACCCAAAGCCAAATAGAAGTCAATGATCAGCGACCTCAATTACACACCCACGGCATCCTTGATTCAAGAAAATCTTACCACCAACGGGTGACTCTACCTTAAGCGAAGACTCTAATTGCTCGCTTTCTAACCCCAATATGGATGCAAATGCAAATGCGAATGCTATGAATGAATGAGATGCCCCAGTATCTATCAACACACTGGCCTAAGTATTGAAAGTAAGATAGATACCTCTCACCACAAATGGCTCTAAAGATTGTTCTAATGCGGTGACGACATACACCCTTTCCTGTGGCCTCTACTCTCCTAGGTCGCCTCTCGGAACATGGACCTGCTACACAGATTGTGCAGACGTAGCCTCGTGCACTACTCTGGATGCTTGACCCAATTGGTTTGGCTGATGAGATTGTCTTTGCCCCTAGCTTGTTTGGAAGCCCACTGACTAGCGAGATCTCGATACATTAGCAGTCCCTGCTTTCTATAGGCAAAACTACTTCAAGTGCCTCGATTGGCCACACTGGTAGCAAGATGGTGCTTGGCCCCTAGTTTGGGATTGATTATGGAAGCGAGCCAACTATATCTAAGCCCCAACTCGTTGACTACATGCTAAAACCTTGTAGCCCAACTGACCAGATCTATAACAAGCACAACGGGTTTGACCCATGTTCCCCGAACCACCAATCGTCATTGAGCTGAACGACTTAGCTTATTGTGGTGACGAATGATAGGATGAAGAGCTCCTACACTTTTTCGAAGACCCTGAATCACCCTTAGACTCTGAGTACCCTGACCTCTTTGATTTTTGTCTGCCATCCTCAACCACCTTCATAATCTCCACATGAGCCATGGCATTCACAAGCCGGTCATAATCTTTGATCACGTTACCCATTACCTTCATTAAAATTTTTCGGTCTTAACCTCTTCTCAAATTCTAAACATCGGCATTCTTCAGTTGTTATTAGTTCGGGTGTAAAGCGGGATAAACTAGTAAATGTGGCTTCAAACTCGGCCACAGGTGTGTCGAGTTGCAATAGCTCTTGAAATTGTCTCCTCAACCATTCCCTAGCAGTAGGAGGGAAGAACTTCTCCTGGAAGGCATGCGTGAATGCCTCCCAAGTGTGCTTGACATGATTTTTGGTATACTTCCACCATTGTCCAGCCTCTCCTTTCAATTAGTAGGCTGTCAATGCTACCCATAAATCACCCTCACGAATGTCGAAGATCTCAAAAGACTTGACAATCTGCTCTAACCACTCATCTGCTTTCATAGGGTTGGGCCAGCCATTGAACTCGGCGAGATTTGAAGGAAAGAATTCTTTTTTTAGGAAGGAAGTTCTAGTCTCTCCTTCGACGGTCCTAGCTACTTGTTCAGCTCTCAGTATGTCCATAGACTCTCTAAGAGCTTCAGCTATCTGCCGGGCCAAAGCCCCCATTGCGTCTTGGGCCAGTGGAGTGGCCATATTGTTCTAACCCACTCCTTTTTCTTGTGGAGGGATCTCCGATTGGGCAGGAATATTTCGACCATCCCAGGGAGGTCTACCACGGCCTCTACCATGTCCTGAAATACTATAAGAATCATAGATAAAATTAAATTCATGACTTGTCTTTCTACACTTAGTCTCACCCGTCTCACATACACTAGCATGGGAATATACATGTATTTAAACCACATTTGGAAAACCACATAAGCACCTTGTCGTATAGAGTACATATAAACCACCCTTCTAAGATATCAATATATCCCACGATGCTCAAAGACTTCCAAGTGAAAAAAGCATTGATCAGGTGCTTTTCCAAAAGGACTTCAATGAGTGCAGTGGATCTAAGTTGTATCCTAAAAGTTTGATCCCCATACCCACTTAATCACATAAACACATAAAACATACAAGGTAAACTAAGAGCCTCGGTGCTCCAATCAAAACAAAAGAGTTTACATCTTCTCATTGATGTGGTTGCACGTCACCAATTCCTAAAAATGTTAGATATGGGTGAGCTATATACCCAGTAGAGATACATTTAATAAAGTATCTAATTATTTGAACATTCACATAGCATTATCATAACCCACATGCAGTTTAAAGTTTATGTTCACAAATAAAAGGGGCAAGAAAAAAACAAATGCACCTTTGTTCCATTAAGAACCTTTCTCAACACGGGGTGGTAAATATGCTATGAATCCCTCGTAGGAGCCCTATACTACATATATATAGATTTATAACCAAAACAATTCTCTACATTTGTCAGCTATTAGTACAGCGGATGGTGGGCATCCAAAATCATCTGTTTTTTCATTTTTGCTGACTATTATACGGTTGGACTAATGGACATCCAAAAATATTTTCCCATAATTGTCTAGCAATAAGCTCAAGACATGGCATTTGGGCACCTTAACTCCCCACGCTGGTACTGACACAACACATTGTTCTCAAAAACCGACTCTCTACTCGGACCCATACACTATTTACCTCCCCTTTTTGACCACCTTCCAAGTAACAAAGCATTCACAAATACATGAGATAAATAGTCAAATATACAACACATGGATTATCAATTTCCAAATCCACCAATCCAAATTCAACATACATTAATAATGTACTAAAAAATCTAGTTATCCACTTATTTATGTCTAATGTCTAATAAATTTCATGATTTGAAAATCAATTCCATCCAAACATCATTATTCATCAAAATCAAAACTATGGTTTTGAACAAATTTAGGGCTTTTTATGCCCTCTTCATATATGTGGGAGTTCTCAACATTAATACTCATAATACATAAGAATTTATTTGAAATCTTGATAAAAGCATAGTAAAATCCCTTTTTGTTAAGCATAAGACTCAATTTTTGCTCAATCAACAAAATAAAGTATCATGGTCACAACAAAACCACATAATCATCTTCAAAATAAAGAGATATTAAGTTAAAAGTAACCTCACCTCAAGAAAAGGGCAAGAAAACTAGACTTTAAGAAGCATCCTTCGTAGAATTGAAATCTAACCAGTAGAAAGTAAGATCTTTGCATACACTCCACTTCTTGCAAGGGAATTAGGCTTAGATCTTAGTAGAATGAGAGATATATAGTGAGGCAAATCTAGGGTTTTCTAAATTTGAGAGAGAGGAAAGAAGAGAGAAAAACAAAGTGAATCAAATGATCTAAAAAGTGACTTTTAAGTTGTTGAATTCACGAAGACCACTCGAGCGGTCTTTTCATTGCTCGAGCAGTGAACAGGACCTCTCAGTATCTCTGCCTGCAAAATGAGATACTGGGAACCCCTCGTCTTCACTCGAGCAACCACTCATTCGCTCGAGTGGTCTCTCAACCTGCGAAGCAAACTATTCGAAGCACTTCATCTCCGCTCGAGCTGTAGTTCCACCGCTCGAGCTATCACTTGAAGCAAGTTGTCACATGCTTCCCTAGTAATGATTTATCCTCGACCTTTTTTGTTATTGATAAAGCTTGGTGTATTCTCTTATGTATCACTCTTTCTTTATAAATAAAATTTTCCGTTTCTTTTTTGCTGAGCAAACAAAAAAATCATGCGAAAGTTACTAAATTGGGTTGGATTATCTGATTAGGTATCCAAAATTTTTGAATCATTTTTTGATGATTTAATGTCAATTATGGCAATGGCAAACCCAAAACAAATTTGAACAAGAACTTAATTAGATTGGATTCAAATTTTATTAGATCCAATCCAAATTGGGTCCATTTGTAAGCCTAATTCCATATGCATGGCATAAATAGACATGTAAAGTTGATCTACACTCCATATAGTGATGTTCGAGATTTTTGTGTTCTCACTCAAAATATAATTTTAATTATTGCTAAATATTCTACATTATACGTTTCTCATTCTTCATGTTTTTCTTTTTGGCCCCTCTCCGCCCTCCTCCCCCCTCCCCTCACCCCTCGCCCCTCGATGATCAAATCTTGGGTTCGTCCCTGGTGATAATACACCAGTGTAGGTTTTAAACATCTAGAAGGAGGTCCCATTTATAATAATAAAAAGACCAAATGCAAACCTATCATCTCAAAGAGTCTGAAATGATACATGTCGTCTCTGTAATGCCCTGATATATATATCACATGAACACACAACAACCAAGCATAGCCAAGTACCATAGAATCTTCTTTCTCATTGAACTAAGGTTTCAAATTTACTCACCCAAAAAAAAAAAAAAGGTTTCAAATTACAAATCCCAAGGTCTACACAACAATGACAATTCAAGTCCATTATCTAGTTCAATAAGCTAGAAGACAATTCTAAAGTCATTTCCATAGAGGCATACAAAAGTTTAAGATTGTGACATATAGAACAAAATAAATTCTAAATGCCCGTCACATGGCTTTAAGTCTTCACAATTAATTATCCTTGAGCCACAGCTCCTAACCAAAAACAAAATGTAAACTCCAGGTCACTACTATGGTGGCACATCACCAGTTCCTAAAAAGTCAGATAGGGATGAGCTATATGCCCAGTAGAGATGTTTTTAACAAGGTATCTAATCGTTTGAAAACATGCATGGCACAATTATTATTCAGAAAATAATAATTCAGGATTTAAGTCTAAACATTTAAAATGAATGAGTAAAACAAATATGCTCGTTGCAAAAAAAAAACCTTTATCAATACAGGGGAGTAAACAAGTCATGAATCCCTTGTAGGATTTCCAACACCTATACATATACATTTGTAACTAAAAATATCCCCCACATTTACTGACCACACTACGGCAGGATGTGGGCACCCAAAATCATTCGTTTATCCACTTTTGCCGACTTATTATATAGCGTGACCAGTGGACACCCAAAAATGTTTTCCCACATTCGTCCGGCGATATACGCAAACAGGACAATTGGGCAACTTGAGTCCCCGTGTGGGTACCAACTTAAACCGACTTTCTACCCCAAACTCATACTCAATTTACCTCTTCTTGAACCAGTTTTTCCAATAACACAAGAAATAAATATAGAAACAGGATTTATAATTTCATTTATATCCAAATCACAATCTCAATTCAACTATTACCATCTATAACTTCCATTGTGTAATCATTCATAAAATTCCAAGAACTAAAGGTAACTTTAATCACAATATCACTATACATCAAGATCAAAATTAGGGTTTCAATAATTTTGGGGCTTTTACTTTATTTTCATAAATATACAAGTTTCCAACATCAATAATCATACTCTATGAAAGGTTGAGTAAAGTTCCAACAATAGTCAAATAAAGTTCCGCTTTTTGTCAAATACAAGTTTTACCTCACTCAATCTTTAAATCAAGTCTTATATTTACCATCACACCACGTAAACAGTTTCAAATCAAAGAGATACTAAGTTAAAAGTAGCCCTACCTCAAGAAAAGGGTAAGAAAGCAAGACTTCTAGAAGAATCCTTCACAAAGCCAAGATCCAATTGGTAAAGATGATGATCTTCACGCATACTTCACTCCTTGCAAGTGATTTAATCTAGATCTTAGAGAAATGAGAGAGAATTGGGGTTAGAAACTTAGTGTTTTCGGAAAGAGGGAGAGGAGAAAGAAGATAGAAAGAAAAAGGGTGAAGAAATGATCTAGAGAGTGCCTTTTTAAATTGCTGATTTCGAGCAGTCCACTCAAGCGGTCTTTTCATCGTTCGAGCGGCGAACGAGGCTTCTCAGTATTTTTGTTTGCAAAACAAGATACTGAGAGCCCTGCATCTTTGTTTGAGCAAACTAATGGTTGCTCAAGCGGTCTACCCTAGCCTGCAAAACTACTGGATGCCCTCAATCTGCACTTGAGCGGTGCTTTCACGGCTCGAGCAGTCACCTGGAACAAAATGTCACAATCTCACCTTCCCTTCCATAAATCTGAGATAATCCATCTTTCGTATTCTGAATAATCCAAATCTTCATGAGCATTTTGCTAACTTAATTCTACCACACTAGGCGAGCCAACCAAAGAATTTCATTTTGTTTGGAGCTGCATTGTTCCAAACAAAGCTCAAAACCTTTATCTTTAGACTTAAACTTCCTAAGAATTTTTTAATATTCATGGGATGAAAAATAACTAAAAAAAAAAAAATTTACAAGGATAAATTATAATTTTTCCTCCTAAAGTATTAGTGAATTTTCATATTAAGTCCTATACTTCTTCTTCTTTTTTTTTTTTTGTTTTGTTTTTGTTTTGTTTTGTTTTGATTTGTTTTTTTTTTTTTTTTTTTATTCGTTTTTCTCCAATTTGATATATAATCGCTTCTAATTTTAGACCAACAACCATTCAATATTTTTTGAAAAATTCCATGTGGACGCAACTTGGTGAGATGTGGCACTTTACTCAACTCAAACCTGATGGCAATCCATGTATAAAAAATAATTTCCCACATTTACCTCTTAAGTATTGTATTTCTCACATTTATCCCTTCAGGGTTGTACATATATATTAGACAACAATTGTCAATGTAAGAAAAATATATTACTTATAATAGTCATGGGTTCCTCTCGGGTTTAGGTTGGGTAACACATTACATTTCGCCAAGTGACACCACGATATTTTTTATTTAAAAAAAAAATTTCGAACAACAATTTATTATTAGGCCTAATTAGAAATAATTAATTATTTTAAGAATCAAATTTGACAAAAAATACTTTGAAAACTAAAAATTGAGATTTGGCTAATACTTTAGGAGTAAAGTGTAATTTGCCCATAATATGATATTACATGTACTTCTAATTATTTTTCCTCACTTATGATGTGAATTTACAGATATTGAGCAATGGTCTCTACAACAGCATCGAGCACAGGGCAACTGTAAATTCAGTAAAGGAGAGAATATCCATTGCAATGTTCTTCAACCCCAAGTTCGAAGCAGAGATCGGACCTACAACTAGTCTTGTAAATCTACAAAATCCACCATTATTCAAAAGGGTTGGAATGGAAAAGTATACTAAAGATTTCTTTTCTCGTAAGCTTAACGGCAAGTCATTTTTAGAGCTAATGAGAAAGATTGAAAATGGAGAAGATAGCACGACTTGATGGCAATCACTTTAATAATCTTAAAAATAGCAATAATGACTAGATTTGTGGTCATCCTAATTAATTAAGAAAACAAAATATTGGTATATGTACTACATAATGTTATGTTATGGTTTCGAATGCAACCTCTAAGCAACATGTCATGTGTGAGAGACAGCACATGATCCTTCACTTCATTTGTTAGACAAGCCTAAATATAACTAGTTTGCTCAATGAAATTAGATGTTTGATATCTTTTTATGTATAAATATTGTATGAATAAAATGTTGTGTGGCTAAAGTATTATAATTGTTTCAAGTTTTACTACTATCCATTTATTTTCTCAGCTGGCTGAATATGTTAATCTTAAATCGAATTTATATTTACTCAGGTTTGATAGTTAATTTTACAAATGAAAGTATCTAAAGATAAGAATTGTACCATGTTGGTTATATTTAGTGTCAAAATTTCCTGAATACTACTTTATCCATTTATTTTGTTGTGTTTTTGTGTAAAGAAAACTAAATTTGGTCCTACTCATTTATAAGTTTTTGTTATTGTTATAATATATTCCATATATAAATATATATATTCCATATGTAAAAAAAATTGATTTGATTTGATTGTATTACCATAGAAAAGTTATTTGTATTACCATACTTGATCTCTGTCCTTCACTATATAAAGGACCTTGTACTAACTTTTTTATTATTCAATTCAATACATTATTTTTTTTGTCTCTTCTTTTCTTTATCATGGTATCAGAGCCATTGCTCTTCTCAAAAGCCACCTCCGGCAAGGCAATATATATTTTTTTTCTTTTCCCTTTTACTGTTTCTCTTACCAGACCACCTCCGTTTCTAGGTTACACACCTTCTACACTCATCTCTATATCACCATAATATCCTATCACTGAAATCACACTTACTCAAACAATGCAGGTTTCCACGCAACCAAAATTGTCACACCCCACTTTTTATACCAACGGATACCATTACCAAATCCTTTATTATAACACAATTTCAGAGATCATGCGAGGAAATTCAATACAATAACGAGTACTATTAATAAATGTTCTCTCATTCGAATATGAAGTAAATGCAACATGAGTTAAAAATAAATAAATTGCCCGTAGGCTTACATCTTTTTAAATTAAAAGAAAGGGTTTAACCCTTTTACATCAATGGCATTCCGCCCACAAATAAAGGGCCATGTGGCCAAAACATAAAGAAGATCCTCGATCTTGAAACGCTTCTCAACGTTCACCTGAAAAAGGATTGGCAACGTGGGATGAACATAAAGTCCAGTAGGGATTCCAATATGATCCTAAACAATAATAACATACAGATAGCTATGATCATGAATGCTTTATATCATATCATATACATAATGTGATGGTTTATATAGAAATATACTTATATAAGAACTTTTATCAAAATCATTCATTTCATTCAACA
Organism: Camellia granthamiana; assembly: GCA_036172215.1. Classification (NCBI taxonomy): domain Eukaryota; kingdom Viridiplantae; phylum Streptophyta; class Magnoliopsida; order Ericales; family Theaceae; genus Camellia; species Camellia granthamiana. The sequence goes on from CM069909.1 coordinate 9,755,567, forward strand.
ACAAAAGCAATTCACTTTTCTTTCTTCTTGTTACCTTTTACCAAAATTCATATGACAATAACAAATTCCTGAAAACAATTTCACAAAGCCCATTACGTTTTCTCCCACTTTCCGAACTTACACCTGATTTGCCTTTTTGAAACATATTCACAAGTATTCGATGTCCTTCACATTATTCACAATCTCAATACAGTACCTACGTCCGTTTCCAACACATTCATATCTATACATATATACATCTAACACGAAAGGAAAACAACAAGTAACCAATAACTATCTACTCAACAAATGAGACAACTCGGCCTTCCTGAACCATAATCATCATAACCCATAATATACACAGATCCACTGAGACAATAATGATAAATAAGTTTTGCTCTACCTGCCTTAAGCACTGTAAGCCAAGGATACACCTTTCCATAACAAAATGCCAATTTACCAGACACAAGTTGAAAGGTAATGGTACCTCTGCCAATCTACCAAGCACCGGCTGAAAGGTAATGGTACCTCTGCCAAGTTCTCTAGGCGCTAGCTGGAAGGTACTGGTACCTCTCATTCTAAGCGCGGTCAATTCTCCAAGAGCTAGCTGGAAGGTAATAGTACCTCTCATTCGAAGCGCAAGCACATTCCCAACCATCACATAATTCAACAAATATAAATAACCCGAGTGTACTACATATACATAATCTATTCAATATCACAACATCATCCTCCACCGATGACCAAGGACAAAACCTCTAAGAATAAATATTTAAATACACATAATACAATAATCCAATGTTCACTTGACCTTAAGTCCCAACAATAATGATAATAACAATATTCAAAATCTTTAAAATCCATCCCCAAGCATCAGTTATAGATTTACAATATGCCATGGTTTCTTTCTCTTATAAAAATCAACTCTTTTGTTTTCCAAGTTAACATGTTCAAATCTTTATCCAAAATCCATCATCTCTAATTTACAAAACTAATTCCATTCTCCTTGTTTTAGAAAACTAAAATCCATGAATGTCAAAGCCATAGCTCAACTCAATTTAACATGATTAATCAAGAATAATTCTAATACCATGGTTAATCCACCCTTTTATCAGTTAACACAATTACACAATCCATATAATCAAGCACAAAATATTACACAACTTTCTCTCATCTTTAATCCATTAAGTCTATAATATTAAATTAGATATTTTTCCCCCTCTCAATATCAACATGCTAAACTACTCCCCAAAGAACCCAAACAACAATTTATATGATGATTTCCAACCCCAAAGTAAACCCTAAATATCTCTCATATGATTTTTCAAAAAGAACTCCAATATACATGGCTTTTATGCAGTAAAAATCTACCACATATCTATCTATAGACGTAGTATTGAAGAGGAGCAGGAAAACCCTACCTCTTGAAATGAAGAGGAGACAACCCAAAAATCACTGGTGACGAAACCACGAACTACTCTTATAAATAGAAAGCCCTTGACAAGATCTACAACCTTTCCCAAAGGACCAAGGTGAAAAGATGGCTCTAGGTGAGTAGATTTGAAGATCTAAGTGTGAAAAAGTTAAGTTTAGAGAGAGAAGAGAGAAGTCACAGTTTGAGAGGAAAAGAGAAGGAAAAGTAATGAGAGGAAAGTGTTTTGGAACCTATTTATGGTGGCTAAGCACTAATAGAACATTAGCCCCAAAGTCAAATGAAAAGAACAAGTCAAAAACCCTCAAAAAGTAGGGCCCAAACCGACCCAAAAATCTGAAAATTACACACAGGGGTTGACCCTTCAGACAGAGGTGTCGACCCTTCAGGAAGAAAAGCTGAGACAGTAATATGTGCAGCAGGCAAAGGTCGACCCTTGGAACCCTTGTTGTCGACCCTAAATTTCAGTAGCCAATTCCAGATTCAGCAATAGACAAGGGTCGACCCTTCCCAGACTGGTGTCGACCCTTGAGGCCAATAACAAAAGGCAAGTGTCGACACCACCAAAACTGGTGTCGACCCCAGAATAAGATTTCTAAGTTCTTAAACAACTTTTCAACGTAAACAAGCGTGAACGAACAATCCAAATAAGTTTAAATCGATTTTTACTCCTCCAAAACTAAGATACAACAGTACCAAAGATTCCCAAAATAAAATAAAGGATTCAAATACACTTCCCAAAAGTTTTAAAGGATACAAATGCTGCAACCTCCCCATCTTAGGAAATTTCGTCCCCGAAATTAAGAACACAGCGCAGCACAAAACAAACCACCCACAAAAAGGTGACATTATTTACGACACAACCATGTAAAAAAATAAAATAAAACAAAATAAATAAATTTTCCACATTTTCCCCTTTTCTTTGAAGGTTTCCACAAACAAAATACGTTCTCGATTTCCAAGTAAATGCTTAAAATTTTTACAACCATCTTCCAACAATAAAATAAAGTGTTACTCAGAACACTGAATCATTCACATTATCATACTTTGTTAAATTCAGCATTTATTAAATCAAATAAACTACGCATCGAAATCCTTTATTAGCACTTAGATTAAATCCAAAACATTATAGTTCAACATTGCCATCTGAGGCTACAACATAAGGAAAAATTCATCTTCCGAGTTCGTTTCTCAACATAAGACAAATTGGTGAACCTCCACAGTCACCCAACAACTCCTGTCACCTTTATAGGGATTCCATAACCAACATAAACATAACATTTCTATAATAACAATTAATAGAAATTACAATTGTGCTATCAACACAATAAGGCACAAACACAAAACAAAGGAATCCACTATCTTGCAATTCCATTCCGTCATACTATCATCATAAATTATCAACTACATGAGGCATACTGCACACGCAAAACGAAGAGTTCACAATATGTTACCCTAACCAGAGAATTTTCCACAATTTCCACAATCTTCACAACCACTTACACGAGACTTATTGCTCGCCAAACCACTCTAATGCACCCACAACCTTACAACCTCGCACACCAGGCCAAGCTATTCCCAAGGTGACTACATGTTAACCAAACAAATATCAACCAACTGACTAACCAACTCGATAAAACTTTACACTCGATACCAAACACCGACATGCTACCCAACACCACTTACTCCAAGAGAGAGTGCCACACATAAGTCCTCATATTCCTTGAATCTCACTGGATTCCTCAAGAATTGGCCATAGTACCATCATTTCCAAGGAAACCACCACTCATATGCTTACATGGCAAATACTCCTTTACCTTTCGGACATAAGACCGATATGGTCAGCAACATTCACAAAATTCTGGGCACAAAAGAATCCTCACCAATGCCACACTCGTCACTCTGGAACACAACCTTACTTCCTTCCAAGGAATACTTCTAGCGTCTACCCACTAAATTCTCCTCACATTCATAAGCTTCATCCAATATCTAATAGCACTGCAAACCTATACCAACTCATAACAACCATAACACAAACATTACCCTTACCATGATCAATAGGATCACAACGACTTATTGGCTAACAAAACCAAAACACTAAACCACACACACAAGTACCACCCTTACTAACTCGAAATCCAAATCTCACACTCCCACGAAATATTCCCGTGTAACATGGCAGTTCTGCAAAACCGTAAAGTCTCACATTCCTCTATACTCAACACATTCAAGCCTTATAATTCGTTCTCACCGCACAACACCACTAACTACAACAATCCACGGGTTACCCGTTCTCAACAGTTAACTCCCAAACAAAACAAGGCTCACACGCCATTACATAACCATCTCATAAGACAATAACGCATATACAACACTGTTAAGATTATCAATCCATGAACCACTTCTCATTGCACATATAAAAGAGAGTTTGAGATTCACTGCATGCCCCCCAACACATGAGAGTAAACAAACAACAATACATATACATATCCAACACATAATCATGGTGTATCAACACCCAATAGTACACCGGTCAACAATAAAAAGATTCACATATTAAATCACCGGCATCTAATACAAAAGTCCCTCTCTAGGGTAATACTATTGTGTTAGTTGAAAAGTAGACCCTCGCGAAGCTCTCAAAGCCTGGCCTACACAAGTCTGGTATCGGTACCGCCCTCGACTGAATTGAAGAGACTGAGTCTAACTAGGTTCTGAAACACTCAAAGTATTCACACGCAAAGGGAAGAAACGTCTAACATGGCCCAAATGACCACAATCAAAACAAACAGTAGACTCCCTACTCTGCAACTGACTTGAAGCCTGAACCTCACTAGGCCTCCCAACTGATGAGTTTGAAACCCCTGACGAAGACAAGGACTGAGCCTACGATTGAGCATGCGTTCGTCTCCACCTTTTACTGAGCCTAGAGTGCTTATGAGCCATAGGAGTTGCCAAAGTGGCCTCCTCCCTAACCCGACCAACACTCATAACCATGGCCTCCACATGGGTCGCTGCCTCAACTAGAGCATCGTAATTCTTCCACATAGATCAAGCTACCTTCTCCCAAATATCATCACGTAACCGCCTCTCAAACTCATAACAATGACGCTTCTCTGTTGCCACCAACTCTGGAGCAAACCTCGACAAACTTGTGAACCGCATCTCAAACTGTGCCAAAGGAGTAACATCCTGGCGCAACTCAGCAAACTATTCCCTCAACCTTTCCCGAGCGGAAGGAGGGAAGTATTTGGCCCAAAAGGCCTCCGTGAAAGTAACCCACGTGTTACCTACTGTGTCCTTAGCATACTTCCACCAATACCTAGCATCCCCTTTCAATTGGAAAGTCGTCAAAGAAACCCTCAACCCCTCATCCTCAACTCTAAGCATATCAAGAGTCTTAGTAATCTATTCCAACCACTCATCTGCCTCCAACGGTTTAGCCTCCCCCAAAAACTCTGGTGGATTGGAGTGAAGAAACTCCTTAGTAAGCTTGAGGGTGCGCATGTTGTCACCCTCATTGCGAGCTAGAGCATCCTGCACCACTCATACAATCTCACATGCAACTTTCTCGCTGATAGCTGATGCTACAACGGTAGGTGCTAAAGGAACCGTTGTGCCTCTACCAACACTCTTACTCCCTATCTGTCCTCTATTCCCTCGTGTAGACATCCTCTTCGCCGGCGTCGGAACCCTCAACACTAATATCCCTTAGACTTTTGTGGCTAGGGAATATAAGTGCAGTAAGTTGTCGTTCATGTTTCGACATAGGGATATTATCTGCAGCCGAGAAAGTGCAATAGGTTGGGTCGTATCTCAGCAAAACAAGGGCTACACGCCCTTATCCTTGAAGGTTTGCACGGCCTTTGTAATTAAGGACCGCCTTGACTTGCACCAAAATAGCTTCGTTCGCTGATGTCAATGCTCTTTTCAAGTCGTTGCCTACGTGACAAACAAATGATTAGCACCCAGTATCTATGCTGAATAAACTATTCATTTAAGACATGCTAACAATTCTAGTCGGCCACCTGGTTCACCTTTTTTCCTCGGCACTGGGTCTTGGCGATATTCTCCCTCGTCGAATTCCCAATTGCCTCGGACGGTGACCATGACATCGTCAACCCTTTTGCCAGAGCTGGCGAGCATGGTCACCAAGTGATGGTCAACGTCTTTGGCTCTAAGAAAGTAACAGCCCTATCGATCGATTGATTTCACCACAACGTAGCAGCGCCAAATGACTGGGATTCCTAGGTTAAGACCTAGTCGGCGATTCAATTCTACTATACCGATGATTATTCGGAAGAATTTCACATTAGGCTGGGAGAGAATTAATCCCCAATAGCGCAGGACTATCCTAAGAAGAGGATGGAGGGGGAATCGAACTCCACCCTCAACAATTGCCAAAATAAGGAAGTTAATGGTGTTTGTGTCTGCCCTCTCCATGTCCACCACACTATCTGCAACAAGGGATAGTGTAGCTCGACTTTTTCACGCCCCCTTTTGGAGGTTTGAATGAAGCCCTACAGTTTGGACTCCCACGGTTCTAAATCTAATCTCACAAGTGCAATGTGAAATTGATAAACACCAAAGAGTCCAAATCCAGCAAATCGTTTAGAAAATTAATTTTTGAATCAAAAATGCCAAAATTAGACTGCTTTGCCAGATACAGAGTCGCCACCTAAATATTTTATTTTGAGGAAATTTAGGAAACCCATGACTCGTGCCAAAGGCCATGTGTCCGTCATCACCAAGATTGTCTTGGCTCGGGAACTTAGGTATGAGAGGGGAAGGTCATGAATACATTTGAGCACCCCTACTCGCCCGATCAAAAGTCAGCCTCTACTAATCATGATATGATTTTTATTAACATTATATGCTCTTGTTTTGACTTATTAGGCTAGCACTACTATGTGATGCGCACACACACACAAGTATAGACTAACTTGCAAGAATTAGAACATTTCGAGTCATGTTTTGCTTTGAAAATTGCTTCAAAATATGCACCACTCGAAAAATCAATCGCATATGAACATTACTCAAATTATTCCAATTCAAGCAAATAGCCTTTATCCACAGTCATTCAAACAGTTATAGCACTTAAGCAATTGACTCATGGCAAGCATGCTAAACATGGCAACACTAACATACTATGCAATATGCTAAAGGGAGTAAAGGCTCACCTGGTACTCCAAGCCAAAATGAACAAACGAGTTAGAAAGAAAAAATGCATGATTCCTAACTTATGCAAGATGACTAATGCAACAAAAGCGATTTGCAATTTAAATAGGCTCCACTACTAAACATGGCATATGAAACAATTTGATAACATGTGGTCTAAGCACGTATTCAAAGAAGTATTGAACTAACAATGCAGTTAGAATGATGAACCGAGCCTCGGTGCATGCAATACAAATGGATGTAAACATGGAGAATGGTAATTGAAACATGATGGCCCTAAACTAACCATCATAAGCAGTTAAATGAAATGGAGAAAGATGTGGGGTTGGAAGACATACACATTATTACAACATTGTGCCTTCTCGAAGGAGGGTCCGAATGAATAAACTAGCTAACTAGCAAACTAATTAAAGCTAAGCTAAAGCTAATTATTACAACACTTGGATTAACTAACTAATTAACTAACTAATTAAATAATTTCAACACAAGTGTAATTAAAATAAGTATTTAAACTAAGCAACTAACTACTCCACCACGGGAAACGAGGGATGTGCATGCGCATTCTCGGATTCTACCCGAAAAGACCACCGTTTTGCTCCTAAATGCCTCTGTTTGCACAGTTGAACATTTCCATAACAACTTTGCTCCACCTTATCTACACTCTGCTGAATTTTGCATCAGTGGCCAGCCAGCCAAAGATGAAGGTTGTCGGCCACCACCCGGACATGGAGGCGGTCTACCGGCCACCTACCAGCCATGGAAAGTGGCCTGCTAGCCACTGATGCCTAGGTTCATCTTGCTGTAACAGAGGACAAACAGAGCATATACAAGGTATTTCATGGATTATCTGCACAACTCACCCCTCTATTTCATGAACAAATCCAAGGAGTGGTGAATCTAAGCTACAAACCACAAATTCAAGCAATTTCATTGCATGATGGTTTGTGAACCCAAGAGTGCAAGTTCAATAAATGCAAGAAAAAAAGACACAACCCTTCTCCCTTTCATGAAAGATCAAGGGAAGTGGTTGACCTTGGAGACTTGGATAATTTCATCACTAGCAAGTATGAAATAGTCCAAGTTCCATGTGTTCAATTAACGTCCAATTGAACACACCAAGACACAATCAAATTCTTATATTTGCATAATTTTAGTTTCAACTTTTAGTTACTCCTTTTAATTACCCTTCTATTCTTTAACCAATTAAGTCCATTAGTGAGTTGAGTCCTCTAAAAGAGAAGGAAGTGTCAAACAAGGGGTAGTTTAAGGCAAGAGAGAGGTGTCATGCCGTTGGTAATGAACCCCCAAAAGAGAATTAAACCATTAAGCATGGACCTTAATCTCAAGCTTAAACAATCTCCAGGTTGAAACAACCCTCAAAGTAAACAAAGACTGAAGAAATGAGGGAGGTTGCAGAGATTATGCTTGCTGAAATTAAGTGAGAAAAACACTAGAACAATGCAATCAACTCAAAGAAGTGATGTCTAAAGGCCTAAAACACCAAGCTTGTGAGGACACTTACACTAGAAGCATGCAAAACAAGACTCAAATGACTTAACCAACCCAAAATAGAGTTAAAACAGTCCAAAGCAGCCCAAAACATGCTGGAATTAAGCTATAAATGGCTAGAAAATTAAGTTAACACATAGCATGAACTAGGCTAGTAAACAAGACACAAGGAGAGGAGGCTAACCCCTCCAAATTTGGACTTCAAAACATGATTTTGGCCACTGAAAAAGTTTTGAAAACCAGTAGAAGGATGGGAAACACAAGGGCAAAAGCCTCAAAACAAAGTACAAAGAAGGGCAATCAACCCCTCAACCTTTAATGGCCTTAAACCCAAGCTTCAACCCAAAAAAAACAAAGTTTTAACAGCTCAAAAATAGTGGAAAAATAGTAGAAATAATAGTAGACAAAGCAAACAAAAGGCAAAGCCTTATACCTCTCGAAGAGAAGAAGCAATTCCAAGCAACAACACAAGCAAACAACACCCTCTAGAGCTCCAACCAAGCTCAAAAGCACCTCCGCTCAAAGGTGAAGAGATTTGGTTAAGGGTGTATAGGCAAAGGTTGAAGAATTGTAAGCTAAAGTGTAGAGATTTGGTAAAGAGAGAGAATTGTAGAGAGAAAGGAAAATTTTTGAGTTCAAAATTTTCTAACCTTTAAAACAATATGAAAGGTCTTCTATATATAGAGAACCAAGCAATTCCCTCAAAAACATCCAGCCCTACACGTGGGTGAAGATGTATGCATCTATACAAACAGCTGGCACAACTAGTATAAAATATCTGCAAAACACACTGGTGGCTGGCAGCCCAAAAATGTTGGCCGGCAGCGTCTAGGGATGCCCGGTAGGCCACCAGAGGTTGCAAGCTGGAAATACCAAGGCATGGTCCAAAAATGAGACAAAAAGGGTGTAGGGTTTGAAAGGCTCAAAGTTGTGGCATTCCGCTGAGGACTTCGAGCACTGGACGAACATTTAGACTCATCATTAGGTGTGCATGCGAGGACATCCAAGTCGTAAGGGCCATCAAAAATAAGGTGCCTACAGATAGGTGGACATCATCTGGGATGGAAAAATGACGACGAAAGGCTATGATTCGCTCCTCTAAGAGGCGGGCTTTCAAATGCCTCGCCATTTAAAACGAAATACAAACAAAATGTGTACTAAAAAACAAAACACGTAGGAGACTGGAATAAGAGCAAAATGAGAAGAGAAAGTGGAACTTATAAGTCAAAAAAGAAGATGAACAGTGGGGAGCGGAATTGCAGAAGTCCTGAAGGAGGTTGGTGTGAAGGATGCCAAAGGAAGTTGAGAGCCTTTTGATTCAAGAATATACAGAGGGCTAGTTTTCAAATCGAACATTAAATGATTATCAAATATGAAGTGGTGGGAAGCTGTAATTATTAAAATATCGCTCCTGTTCTGACGAATCAGTTCCAAAAAGAGTGCAACCGCCGTATTTTCAACTTTCAAGAGTTTTTTTGACATGGTATCCGAGAGGAATGTATCAACCAAAGATGCCAACCAGAATGAACTTACTTGGATGTTTGGGGGGCAATTGTGGGGGCGGAGTTTAAGTCGGCTCAGATTGGGCTTTATCCTCAAGACTGCCGAATATACAGTGAAAAGTAAGACCGTGGCCGACTAGAACCTCGCTATCGGGCTGAATAGGCCACGGATCCTATGAAATGACTAAGGGCCCAACTGTGAAGGAAGAGTGTCCATAATAGAAAGTGGGCCCCTGGAGAGCAATATAAAAAGGAGGACCATCAGCCAAACGTGGAGGATGGGAAAAAAGAGGGATAACTGGTGAGAGAAGAAAAACCTGAGAGACTACTAACTTGTCCGTTGAAGTGCTAATTCCGGCACCCCCGACCAGAGTGTACATCCCCATTTCAGGTACCAATTCGAGGATTAAGAAAGTCTACTGGGGCCAAATGGTATTTCCAAACTCCATCACCATAATAAGTAATCACTAAAATTATAAAAGAGAAAGTGAGTAGAGACCAATCTTCAGATTGGACAAAAGGGGATAATTCCATGTAAATGGCCTTCCCCTTTCGTACCTGAGGTTCCGAACTTGAAATTTTCTTGGCTATGACGCACTAGGCCTTAACTTAGTTTTCATCGTTAAAGGTTTTTTAATTCCGTTTTAAAAATTAAGTGTCAACTCTTCGTTGGTCAAAACAAGTCATTGTTAGAAACAATGCCTTAGAGTCAAAAAATGGACGGTGCCCACACTATGGTCACTAAAAAATTTAAAATTTTTGTGAAAAAAGATAAGCAATTTATAATAAGATTTCACAAAAAACCATTCAACAAAGATAAAGAAGAAAAAAAAGACTAAATAATCTATTATGAATGCAAGAAACCGAGATACGTTAAGTATGATTGTCTCAACCTAAAAAAGGTGAAGGAAAATAAGAAGAGCAAAAGAAGAGCTATGATGGCAGCATAGGGAGAAAGTGACTACAATAGCTCAGATAGCAAATCAAGAGACTCGGAAGTGGCAAATCTTTGCTTCATGGGGATTGAAGATGATTAGCTAATCGAAAACTATCTTTCCTATGTAGAATTGCTAGATGTTGTTGAGGAACTTCATGAAGATTTTAAAAAGATAATTAAAAAAAAAAATTTCTTTTCTTAAAAAAATCAAATGTTTTATGTCAACGAAAATGAAAGTTTGAAAAGGAAAATGATTCTTTAAAAAATTCTTCAAGTGATTTGAAAATTGAAAATAATTCTATAAAAGAAAATATAGAAGATTTAAATAAAATAATTTTTAAATTCACACAAGGAAAAGAAAATTTAAATCAATTACTTGGAAATCAAATATGTGTTTTCGACAAAACGGGTATTGGATACAAATCCACAAGAAACAAACTTTTTATAAAAATTTCTTTCTTAAACCATGCTCTTCTAGTAGCTCGCATATTACTTGTCATTATTGTTTTAGAAAAGAGCACTCATTTTCTTCTTGTCCCTATAAGAAAATTTTAATAGGAACAAATATGAGATGGGTTCCAAAATCAAGTAATCCACAAACTAACAATAAGGGACCCAAGAAGATATTGGTACCAAAATCAAATACTTGGTTCTTTTATATAGGTATGCTACAAGGCAAAATTCGTTAAACAAAAATGGTACTTGAACAGTGGATGTTGAAGCTACTTGACCAAAGACAAATTAATATGCACTATCTCTAAAAGATGGTGGATGTGTAATATTTGGAGACAGTAACAAAGAAAAAATCATCGGTGTAGGTAGTATTGATAAAAATCCCTGTCCCATTATTGAAAATGTTTTACTTATTGATGGATTTAAACACAACTTAGTATTAGTCAATTGTGCAACAAGAAAAATCGAGTTAACTTTGAAAAATCTCTTTGCAAAATAAAAAATCTCAAAGATAACAAAACTTTATTTGTTGGCCACCGGCATGAAAATGTTCATGTTTTTAATTTTTCCGATTTATCATCTTTTAACATTACATGCCTCTTTGCACGTAGTGAAAATAGTTGGTTGTGGCATAGAAGACTTGGCCATGTTCACATAGATTTAATTTCAAAACTTTCTAAAAATGAATTAGCCATTGGACTTCCTCAAATTTTCTTTGAAAAAGACAAATTATGCAATGCATGTTAACAAGAAAAACAAAATAGAATTTCTTTTAAATCAAAAAATTTTATTTCAACTTCTAGATCACTGCAACTATTACACATGGATTTGATTGGTACTTTAAGGACACTTAGTCTTGGTGGAAAACAATACATTCTTGTTGTGGTTGATGATTTCTCTAGATTTACATAGGTTAAGTTCCTAGCTCATAAGGATGAAACTTTTCAAAATTATGTACTTAACTTCAAAATGAAAAAGCTTTTATTATTTCAATTATACGGACGAATCATGGTGGAGAACTTAAAATGATTCTTTTAAAACATTTTGTAATGAAAATGGTGTAGACCATAATTTCTTAGCTCCTAGAACTCCTCAACAAAATGGCGTGGTTGAGAGGAAAAATAGGACTCTAGAGGAGATGGCTAGAACCATGCTTTGTGAAAACTCTTTACCAAAATATTTTTGAGCCAAAGCTGTTCATACTGCTTGATACATTATAAATCGGGTTATGATTAGACCCATATTCAAAAACACTTCATATGAGCAATGGAAAGGAAGAAAACCAAATGTAAGTCATTTTCACGCCTTTGGGTGTAAATATTTTGTTTTAAACAATGGCAAAGATAGCTTGGGAAAATTTGATCTAAATTCGATGAAGCTATTTTCCTTGGTTATTTTCCAACAAGTAAAGCATATCATGTGTTGAACAAATGCACTTTAATTGCAGAAGAATCAATTCATTTTACATTTAATGAATTTAGCTTCCCTACTTCCAAAAATATTGCAAGTAATGATGATGTAGATATTGAACAAGAAATGGAAAGCTCAGATATTTCCAAAAAAAAATAAATGATGAATCTCAAAAGGAACCTCAAATGGATGAACCGAAAGAACTTCATAAAGATCAATGTGGAGACAATTGAAATTTGCCAAGGGAATAAGAATTTGTGCAAAATTATCCCACGAATCAAATTATAGGTGATCCTTCCAAAGGTATAATAACCCGAAACTCTCTTAGAAATATTTGTGGTAATTTAGGTTTCATTTCTCAGATTGAACCTAAAACATTTTCTGAAGCTAAAAATGATGAAAATTAGATTTTGGCAATGCAAGAATAATTAATCCAATTTGAAAGAAACCAAGTTTTGACTTTAGTCCCTCGACCTCAAAACTACGTCATCATTAGTACAAAATGGGTTTTTCAAAACAAACTTGATGAATCTAGCATTATTATTAAAAATAAAGCCAGATTAATTACACAAGGATATAATCAAGAAGAATGTATCGATTTTGGTGAAACTTTTGCACTTGTAGCAAGCTTGGAAGCCATTCATATGCTTTTAGCATTTGCATGTTTTAAAGATTCTAAACTATATTAAATGGATGTTAAAAGTGTTTTTCTTAATGGTTATATTTCAGAAGAAGTTTATGACAAACAACCTCTTGGTTTGAAAATCATAAATTTCCAAATCATATTTTTAAACTTTTAAAAGCTCTACATGGTTTGAAACAAGCACCTCATGTGTGGTATGAATGTTTAAGCACATTTTTTTTAATTGAAAATGGTTTTACTAGAGGAAAGATTGACAAAAACACTTTTTGTTAAAACCAAAAATAATGATTTACTTATTGTACAAATATATGTAGATAATATTATATTTGTAGCTACAAATGAAAATTTGTGTAAGGAATTTGCTAAGTGCATGCAACTTGAGTTCGAAATGAGCATGATGGGTGAAATAAAATTTCATGATGGGTGAACTAAAGTATTTTCTTGGGCTTCAAATCAAGCAAACAAAAGATGGAATATTCATTAACCAATCCAAGTACACAAAAGAATTATTTAAGAAATATGGATTGGAGAACACAAAGTCAATGGGAATTCCAATGAGTCCAGCAACAAAGCTTGAGAAAGATGAAAATGGTAAACTGGTATATGAGAAAAAATATCGAGGCATGACTAAATCCTTGCTCTATCTTATGACCAGTAGGTTGGATATAATGTTTGGCATATGCATGTGTGCTATATTTCAATCTAGACCTAAAGAGTCACACTTATTTGTTGACAAACGAATTTTTAGATATCTCGCTAGTACTCAAAACTTGGGATTATTTATCCTCGAGGTGTCTCATTTAAACTAATCGAGTTTTCGGATGCTGACTATATCGACAATTTACTAGACCGAAAGAGCACCAGTGGAACTTGTCAGTTTCTAGGACTTGCATTAGTGCCTTGGTTTAGCAAGAAACAAAACTCAGTTGCTTTATCCACTGCTGAAGTTGAATATATAGTAGTTGGAAGTTGTTGTGCTCAAATATTATGTAAGAAACAGCAATTGGAGGATTTTAATTTGTATTATGATCATATTCCTATTAAATGTGATAACACAAGTGCAATAAATTTGTCTAAGAATGCAATTCAATATTCTCGAACTAAACACATTGAGATTAGACATCATTTTATATGAGATCATGTTCAAAAAGAGGATATTAACCTTGATTTCATAAACACTGATAAACAATTGGCGGATATTTTCACAAAACCCTTAAACGAAAATCAATTTTGTTTTATTAGAAAAGAACTTTGAATGTCTAATCCAATTTCTTACAAATTTTGGAGCCTATGTCAAATTCATAAATCTTGGGTTATTGAGTCTGATATGGAGTAGGGATAATTGTAATGTAAAAATGGATTTCAACATTTCTATTGTGAATTCTTTTTACTGACAACTTTACATTTTGAATATATCCATGATTTGAGGGGAAGTTTTTCCCAAATATATATTTTTAAGGGATGGGGACTGTCAAGCACCAATGCCACGCCCATACATGGCAGCGAGTCCATAAGGTGATCGCTAGCCTCATTACCAACAATCTCCCCCCTAGCGACACCTAGAGTACTCAAACCCATGACCTCGCTCTGATACCAATTGTTAGGATCAAGTGCTTACCATCTCACCAAAACCCATAGGTAGAGGTAAAGGTGCAACTGTATTTTCTTATATGTTTGGCAGCACAAAGCCCTACACTAAGTGGTAGGTGGGCATGAAGGTTACGTCATAAGCACCAACGGGATGGGCTATCAAGCACTGATGCCACGCCCATACGTAGCAGCGAGTCCATAAGGTAATCAATGGCCCTATAACCAACAATGTGAATGAATTAAAGTAACATGACTTATTGTCAATCTACCGTCGTTGCGGGTGTTTTGATAGTTAATGTAGAGTGTGCTTTGGTGAGATGTTGAGACTTAGATTTGTTGTGGGTGTTTTGATAGTTAATGTAGAGTGTGCTTTGGTGAGATGTTGAGACTTAGATTTGTTGGCCATGAAGATGGCATCCTTGTTAGTCATCATTTGGGTTCATGTTAGTACAGTTGCATTAAACTTAGTTTGGACCTTATTGACCACCATAGGGTTAGTGTAAGGCTATCAGCTGCCATTTTAACATAAGTGTTGTTATAAGGTAATTTCAGGAATATAAATCCATGTGAGTTGGGTTGTTTTTTGCGTGTAATGTCTGGAAGTAGTCCTAGTGTGCATCTAACCATAATGAGTTTGGCATGGGTTCAAGGAATATTGTAAGGGTTGTGCTGAACTCTACCTCAGAGCAAACCACTTTGGTGAGTGTTCATAGGTGGTGAGAGTTGCGAAGGGATACTAGAAGGATTGGTTAACTATCGTGCAAAGAAGGGGTTGACATGGAATCACCATGGAATTATCTTAGCCTTGGGCAATAGAACATATAGTAGGGAAATGGTTGGTGATGCGCATAGGAGTGCTAGGCCATGTTTAGTGTGTGTGTGTGTAAGAGGTTCCTATTAACCTTATGTGGAGTACCCAGTGTTGGAGTGATTGTGCGAAATCACATTTTGTGACTGTAAACTTAATGAAAATGAAGATATCGTAATGTTAATGAGTTGTGGTTGTGGTTATGATGGGATGAAAGTCCTCAAGTTCTTATATGTTTGTTTAAATCCTCTTCTTTTCTCTTATGTTTTCATTTCTCTCTTATCATTATTGCTATTAACATTGTTGTTGTTGCAACTCTTATCAGTGAGACTGATTAACATCACTTTAGTAGTGGCAAAATATTGTTGTTGGGTGATGGTAAGTGGCCACCAGATGAATTGTTGGGTGGAGCTCATGAAGTGAGTTTTCCTTAATATTTGAAACTTGAATAATAACGTTGAATTGGTTTCGATAACATTGTTGCATTAGACCTTAGAATAGGTCCGTTTATGAAGAATTATTACTAATCATGTATTGCATGTGGTTTTTAGTTATTTTCAAGATTTCTTTTGTGAGTTCTCATTTTCATTCAAGATTTCCATTTTTAGTTATTACTAATTATGTATCGCTAGGTTTTCCTTAATATTTTCAAGATTTCCATTTATGAAGAATTATTGCTAATTAACATAGTTCCAAATTTTACATGATAAGGAGCGTTTGTTCTAATCAGATTTTCGTTTATGAAGAATTATTCATAAGGTCTGTTTTGTAAAATGTTAATGTTAAGTGTTAATGTGGATGTTTCCTGATGAATCTGTGTACATGTAAAATTTGGAACTCTGATTAGAACAAACATTCCTTATCAGCTGTCTTGAATTTGACTTTGAGCCTTGGGAAATTGATGCTAATTCACTAAACTACTTGTTGATTAAACGATATTCTCCTTAATCCCTCTTGAAGTCAACGTGAATTAGAGACTCTTTGGTTAACTCTTGAATGAGTGTAAGGGCTTGATTTTGTCTGCCGAAATTATTGTTGAGAGTTGTAACAAGAACGAGAGTTATTTCGTGATTTGACCAAGGTGAATGGTATTGGGTGCACTTGTATTATGTTGTCTCGTGATGTCGTCGGAGGAATCTAGATGTCAAGACTGGTACTCACCCCTATAGGTTAGGATCATAACCGACCAGTAATCATGAGATTACCTATGGCCTCAACGGAAATCAATCATATTTAACAATAAAAGGGGGCTAGAAATAGAAGCAGAATTAAAAATTTTGTCCAATGAGCTATGCATATATGATATTACAAAAACTTTACACGTTATATTAATAACTCACACCATTTAGTCATTAAAGACATACATATATCCAAGATCATTCAAAAAGAGTCATACATAGACTTGGTCCTACGAGACCACACAAGTAAACAAAAGAAAATTTATAAGCAAAGCCCCACACATGAGGCATCCATAGTAGACTCCACAGTATCTGGTAGCCTTAACGAGTTCACTAGGGCTGAGGCTGGGCATCCTGTTGCTCTCCTACATACATATAAATAAAGAGTGAGCTAACGCCCAGTGGATAACACTAAAGTAAAGGGGTTGAGTGACTGAGCCCCTTTTTAACAAATAAGCATTTCTATTCAATTGGTAACTATTTACATCAGAACGACCTCGAGTCCAATATGCGACAGAACGACCTTAGGTCCAACAGATAGTAGAATATACAGTACAAGTTCAATCATTACTCAACAGAATGGCCTTGGGCCCAACACTGTACATAATGACCGCAGGTCCAACAGTTAACAGACTCATTGATCGAATTCAGTTATCTATTATCAGAAAGACCTTGGGTCCAATCATTTACAGTAGTATAATGGCCATTCAATTATTGCAATTGCATATTAGTCATTTAGACTAGTTAGAGATTCAATCATATCATATTAGTCAATCAATCTTATCAGAGATCCAGAACAACCTTGGGTCCACTTTATCATATACACAAACGGCCTTAGGCCCATTTCAGATATATTAAGCAATCTCACTCCATGATTCAATTGCACAGACATTATATCGTTCAATCGGTTTGTAACTCATTCATATGTATCAAATCGTTGATTCAGATAAACTTACCATACAAGGGCAATTAGAAAATAAGATATTACTCACAATGTTCAATCAGTTAATTCATCCTCAGAGTTGACCCTAAATAATTCATAGCACATACAGAAATCAGGTCACAATACAATTTAATCCGTTCTTTAATTCATTTACCTTTCTTAGGGTTCTTTATAACTCTTTAGTTCATTTAGAATGCTTAATGTATGCCTAAGAGTGCTCAGAAATGTAAAAGAACTGAAAGTGAGGCATAAAACAACTTTTCAAAGCTTCCTGAAATAAGGCACTTCGCTCGAGCGCAACATTGGTCGCTCGGGCGAACCCCTTGGTCTGCTAAAGTACTGGATGCTCTCATTTTACGCTTGAGCCAACTTCATGGTCGCTCGAGCCAACTTCTTGGTCGCTCGAGCCAAGACTGAAAATAAAGGGTGGTCACTTGAGCAGTCTTTTGGTCACTCAAGCCAAGCTCCAATGCCTGCAAAATTACTGGGAGCTCGACATGTACGCTCGAGCGACAATTCCATCGCTCAAGCAAATTACTCGAATTATAGAATTTTCATAATTCTGTTTGAGCTTCAAAACATAGTTCAAAGGCTTTAAATTCAAACATGACATACTCTTGACCTCATATACTCATTTATAAGCATAATTATTAGCTCAGTTTACAAAATCAAAGCCCAAACTTGGGGAATTCACCACGCATGTCCCAAATCATTTCAAATTCTTTTTCATAACTTCAAAACTCATGCAATCAAGTTCCATAACTTCATGAATTATGCATGCATGTGAAATGTAGTCTCTAATTTCATCTCAAATGATATAAGTGATACTCATATTCATGAGACTCACCAAAATTATGCATGCATGTGTGATTCGACACCAAATTCTTCATGTTAAGTTCATTTCTTGCACTAAGTCACCAATTCTTCTTGAATTCTCACATTATATGATTTCAATTTACAATTTGCATTTCAATTACTCACCTAGAGCCTTAAGCTCTTCCAAATTTAGCTAGAACTTGTGTGAATCTTCCTAATCTCCAAGCTTTGAGTTCAATCCCTCAAGCTTTCCCCTTCTCTCCCTTGATTCTCTCTATGTGTGTGTGTGTGTGTGTGTGTAGTGTAAAATCTCAGCCAAGACTTGAAGATGAGCTCAAATATATGGGCTCAAACATTAATTAGTCCTATATGTAGTCGGTGATTAGCTTAGACTAATCAATATTGACTAAGGTTAAGCAATTACACTTATTTTAATCACTTTAATCTAATTATTTTGATCCGAATCAATTTTTAATTAAATTTCACCGTAGGCTCCAAAAATTATGCTAATCATAGTGACATAGTCAATTTCGGCTTCTATCGCCTCTACAGCCATCAATTGCAGATTATAGCAGAATACCAAATAGATTTTCCTACGACAAATTGATATGAATTCAAAAGTACATATAATCACATGCTTAGCATCCAAAATCATATTAAGCACATAATCACAAGTATGATTAAAAATTAACAGCATAATACAGAATAGGGTTATCACATTCTCCTCCCCCCTCCCCCCAGGAAGATTGGTCCTCCAAACTTAAGTTACCTTCCGTTGGAAACAAATGTGGGTAGTGTTGTTGCCTCTCATCTTCTTTCTCCCACGTTGCTTTCCTTCCATAATGCTCTTTCCATTCCAGTTTCACCATTGGAATGGATTTGTTTCTCAGTTGTTTCAATTGTCGGTCAACGATCTATCATGTCCATTCTTCATATTCCATATTCTCATCAAGTGCTATCTGGTGATAGTCTATAACATGAAATGGATCCTGGAGGTAGCCCCTCAACATGGACATGCGGAACACGTTGTGCATTTGTTCCATACCCGACAGTAAAGCAACTCTATCGGCAACTGGACCAAGTCTCCCCAGAATTTGAAATGACCTAATGTAATTGGGTGACAACTTACCCTTATTACGGAATCTCGATTGGCCTTTCATTGGAATTACATAGATGAACATGTGATCACCAACCTCATATTCAAGAGGCCTTCTTCTAACATCTACATAACTCTTTTGTTGACTCTGAGTTGTCCTAAGTCTTTGTTAAATAACTTTAATCTTTTTAGTGGTAGTTTGCACAATTTCAAGCCCAAGCAAAACTCTATCCCCAACTTCTGTCCAACAGACCGGTGATCGACTTTTTCTGCCATATAAGGCTTCAAACGGTGCCATGCCAATACTGGAGTAGAAACTGTTATTACACTTAAACTCTGCCAATGGTAAGTAATCTTCCCAACTCCCCTAAAAATCTAAGGCACACATTCTGAGCATATCTTCTAAAGTTTGTATAGCTCGTTTTGATTGTCCATCATTTTGATTCTGAGCATATCTTCTAAATTTTAGTTCCATTCCCATTGCTCTCTGTAGGCTTCGCCAAAATCTTGACACAAATTTTGGATCTCTATTAGACACAATAGATACCGGCATTCCATGTAAATGGACAATTTCATCAACATAAATGGTGGCCAATCTATATGCATCATAAGTGGTTCGAACAAGAAGAAAATGTGCAGATTTAGTTAGTTTATCAACTATAATCTAGATAGAATTCATACCCGTCGAGGTTCGAGGTAGTCTAACAATAAAGTTCATTGTAGTATGTTCCTATTTCCATTCCGGAGTAGGGAGAGATTGAAGTAGACCTGCTAGTTTCTGGTGTTCAGCTTTAACTTGCTGGCATTGAAGACATTTAGACACGTATTTTTCAATTTCTTGTTTCATATTAGACCACCAATAACATTGTTTCAAATCTCGATACATCTTGTTGTTGCCTAGATGCATTACAAACATTGACTTGCGGACTTCATCCTGAATTCTCTTCTTTAAATCAGAGATGTTTGGAAAACACAATCTATTTTGGAATTTCAACACTTCATTCTCCATACTAAACCCCGGTCTCGGATTCATTTCAAACTCATCAATTATCTTCTTGAGGAACTCATCCTCCCTTTGTTTCTATTTGATCTCATCAATTATTGTCGGTTCAGCTAAAATGATGGCTATCAATCCACCTTGCTCACGTAATACTACTTTAATCTCGGATTTCTCAAAATCTTATAGTACTTCTTCTTATTCAATAAGCAAACAAGCTAAGCTCCCCGTTGACTTTCTGCTAAAAGCATCGGCTAATGTGTTGGCTTTACCCGGGTGATACTAAATTTGAAGATCATAGTCTTTTATCAGTTCAAGCTATCTTCTCTGTCGCATGTTCAACTCCTTTTGGGTAAAGTACTTTAAGCTTTTGTGATCCTTATAAACTTCATTTGGCCCCATACAAGTAATGCCTCCAAATTTTCAAAGCAAATACTATTGTAGCCAATTCCAAGTCATGTGTCAGGTAGTTCTTTTCATGTGGTCTCAATTGTCGAAAGGCATATGCAATTACCCTTCCATTCTACATTAACACATAACCCAAACCCTTATAAAAATCATCACTAAATATCACAAAAATTTTCGTACCTAAAGGCAATGTCAACACTAGTGCAGTAGTCAATCTCGTTTTCAATTCTTGAAAGGCAAATTCCCTTTTATCATTCCATTCAAACGGTTGTCCCTTGCGTATATGTTGGGTGAGTGACATAGCTATCTTGGAGAAGTCTTTTACAAACCGTCTGTAATACCTAGCAAAGCCCATGAAACTGTGGACTTCCGTCACATTTGTCGGTATAGACCACTTCACAATTGCCTCTATCTTCTATGAGTCTACAAAAATCCCATCTCTATTGATGACATGCCCTAAGAAGACAACCTCATCCAACCAAAATTCACATTTCTTTAGTTTAGCAAATAATTTTTTTTCTCTAAGTATTTGCAAGACAGTTCTCAGATGTTGTTCATGTTCAATTCTACTCTTTGAATATATCAGAATATCATCAATAAAAACCACAACAAATCCATCAAGCTAGGATTTAGAAATTTGATCCATAAGATCCATAAATGCTATAGGTGCATTAGTCACCCCTAATGGCATAACCAAAAATTCATAATGTCCGTACCTTGTTTTGAATGCAGTTTTCTCAACATCTTCTACTTTCACCTTTAACTGATGGTAATTGGATCTCAAATCAATTTTTGAAAATTCTTGTGATCCCTGCAACTGGTCAAACAAATTGTCAATACAAGGCAAAGGGTATTTATTTTTATCGTTACCTTGTTCAGTTCCCGGTAGTCAACGCACAAGCGTAAAGTCTGTC
Organism: Camellia granthamiana; assembly: GCA_036172215.1. Taxonomy (NCBI): domain Eukaryota; kingdom Viridiplantae; phylum Streptophyta; class Magnoliopsida; order Ericales; family Theaceae; genus Camellia; species Camellia granthamiana. The sequence goes on from CM069909.1 coordinate 9,777,360, forward strand.
TTTCTTCTCTATAAATAAAACTAGTGTGCCCCATAGTGAAGTGCTCAGTCGGATAAACCCTTTATTAAGCAAGTCTTGCAATTGTTCTTTTAATTCTTTCATTTCAACAGTAGACATTCTGTAGGGGGTTTTGGAGATAGGTTGGGCGTCTGGTGCAACATGAATAGTGAACTCTATTTCTCTATCAACTAATTCTCCCGGCAGTTCATCAGGAAATACATCCAAAAATTCTCTAACAATAGGAATACTATCCATTTCAACATTTATAGATTGCTTAGTCAAGATACCACACAAGTAACCCTGACACCCCTCCCTAAGCAGTTTACATGCTTTCATTGCTGAAATTAGATAAGGTAGAGGCACTACACCATTTACCAATAAACAAAAACTAATCATGTCTTGGTGGTCAAAACAAAACACATTTCATTACACAGTCAATGGTGGCACAGAATTTAGACAACCAATTCATACCCAGAACTACATCAAAGCGTCTAATATCCAAGGGTAACAAATCCATATATAAAGTAGCACTGCCAATACGCATATCACAAATACGATATACAAATATACATAACACAGATTCCCTAGATGGAAAAGATACACATAACAGATATGGCAATGATTCTAGGGGTCTATTCAATCTAGATGCAAATGTAGTGTACACAAAAGAATGTGTGGATCCGGAATCAATTAACACAAAAACATCTTGATTACATATAAAGATAGTGCCTGAGACAACGACTTTAGTATTATGTGTGTCACCTGGAACGAGTGCAAAGACTCGCCCTTGCCTTAATGTGTCTCTAGTAGCGGTAGGTCTCACAGTGTTCCCTAGTACAGGGATAGATCCAGTTGAGCTAGCAGATGGTCTTCTACCTCTTTGGTTATTCTAAGGATAGTCTTTAACCATATGCCCAGTTTTACCACACTGAAAACATGTCCCAGATGTGTGGTAACAAACTTCCGGTGTTTTCTACCACAGATGTTACATGTTGGTGCAGAGTCCCTTGAAGAGCTAGAACTCGATGAACCCGTACTTTGCTTCTTAAACATCTTCTTCTTCGAAAAGAAGCCTTGCCTCTTGCCTTTCCATTCAGACGGTTTATTTCGATTGGCCATATTAGTTTCTGACATTAAAGCCCAGTCTAGCACATCAACACAAGTAGGCAATTTCAATACATTTACCCTTTCCAGGATATCATTTTGGAGACCGCCCTCAAATTTTCTCACCTTTTTATAGTCAGTGTCGACCATATGCGGTGCAAACCTAGCCACTTTGGTAAACCTAGCCTCATACTCAGCTACAGTCCTATTGCCTTGCTTCAGTCCCTCAAATTCAGAGACCTTTCTATCACAGACGCACTATGGAAAATATTTATCATAAAAGAGCTTAAGAAACCGTGTCTATTCTATGCCCTTGTTGTCATTACGAATTAGCATCCACCACTTTCTTGCTTCATCTTCCAATGTAAAGGTAGTCAACTGTACTTTCTGTGTTTCAAGGCATGGGAATACTTCAAATAATTTTTCAATACCAACGACCCAAGCTTCTGCCTTCAATGGGTCCCACCCCCGTGAAATAGTGGTGGCTTTACTTTCTTAAACTCTTTGGTGAGAGCTATTGTTCAGTCATCGCTTTGCAAGTCATGCACAAGTTAAATCGGAGGTGGGGTGGCGGTTGTTGCCACTGTTGTTGCCATTGTTATTATTGCCTCAATGTTTCTGCCATACCTTGTATCAGTCTTTTCATTCGGTCTAGCCTGGCAGTAGAAGATTCTTCTATTTCGTCGGATCTTGTTCTCACTATTATCTGATGAGACTTGCATTATATTTCATACAAAACAAGGTACACGATATACATAGACAGAAAGAACACACATATGCAGATAGGCAACAGTTCATATGTCATGTAGTAACATATTTCAAAATACTTTAGCATATTCTTAATGCATTTAAACATATATTTATCACATCAATGCAACTTAAGTCTTTTCTAGACACTTTATTACTCATTTGGACAAGTGTGTGAGTTGTTACTCGTGTTTTGATACCACTCTGTCATGACCCGAACCCACCCCTATAGGTTAGGATCATAACCGGCTAGTAATCATGAGATTACCTACGGCTAGAAGCGGAAATCAATCATATTTAACAATAAGAGGGGGCCAGAAGCGGAGGCAGAATTAAAAATTTTGTCCAATGAGCTATGCATATATAATATTACAAAAACTTTACACATTATATTAATAACTCTCACCATTCAGTCCTTAAAGACATACATATATTCAAGATCATTCAAAAAGATACAGACTTAGTCCTACGAGACCAAAAAATAAACAAAAGAAAATTTAAAAGCGAAGCCTCGCACAAGAGGCATTCATAGCAAACTCCATGGTCTCTAGTATCCTTAACGAGTTCATTAGGGCTGAGGTTGGGCATCCCGTTACTCACCTAGATACATATAAATAAAGAGTGAGGTAACTCTTAGTGAATAATACCAAAGTAAAGGGGTTGAGTGACTGAGCCACTTGTAACAGATAAGCATTTCTAATCAAATTAGTAACCATTTTACATCAAAACGACCTTGAGTTTAATATGCAATAGAACGACTTTAGGTCCAACAGATAGCAGAATATACAGTACGAGTGCAATCATTACTCAATAGAACGGCCTTGGGCCCAACACTATGCATAATGACTGCAGGTCCAACAGTTAACAAACTCACCGATCGGATTCAGTTATCTTATATCAAAACGACCTTGGGTCCAATCATTTACAGTAGTATAATGGCCATTCAATTATCGCAATTGCATATCAGTCATTCAGATTAGCCAGAGATTCAATCATATCATATCAGTCAATCAGTCTTATCAGGGATCCAAAACAGCCTTGGGTCCACTTTATCATATACACAAATGGCCTTAGGCCTAATTCAGATATATCGAGCAATCTCGCTCCATGATTCAATTGCACAGACATTATATCGTTCAGTCGGTTCGTAACTTATTCATATGTATCAAATCAATGATTCAGAGAAACTTCCCATATAAGGACAATCAGAAAATAAGGTATAAGTAAACTATCTTTACTAAGAAATTACTCAGAGCGTTCAGTCAGTTGATTCGTCCTCAGAGTTGACCCTACGTAATTCATAGCACATACGGAAATCAGGTCACAATACAATTCAATCCGTTCTTTAATTCATTTATCCTTTTTAGGCTTCTTTCTAACTCTTTAGTTCATTTAAAATGCTCAATGTATGCCTAAGAGTGCTCAGAAATGTAAAAGAATGGAAAGTGAGACATAAAACAACTTTCAAAGTTTCCTGAAACAGGGCACTTCACTCGAGCGCAACATTGGTCACTCCAGCAAACCCCTTGGTCTGCAAAAGTGTTGGATGCTCTCATTTTACACTCGAGCCAACTTCTTGGTCTCTCGAGCCAAGACTGAAAATAAAGGGTGGTCGCTCAAGCCAAGCTCCAATGTCTGCCAAAGTACTGGGAGCTCGAAATGTACGCTCGAGCGACAATTCCATCGCTCGAGCGAACTACTCAAATTCTGGAATCTCTAGAATTCTGTTTAAGCTTCAAAACATAGTTCCAAGGCCCCAAATTCAAACATGACATACTTTTGGCCTCATATACTTATTTATAAGCATAATTATTAGCTCAGTTTACAAAATCATAACCTAAACTTGGGAATTCACCACGCATGTCCCAAATCATTTCAAATTCTTTTTCATAACTTCAAAACTCAAGCAATCAAGTTCCATAACTTCGTGAATTATGCATGCATGTGAAATGTAGTCTCTAATTTCATCTCAAATGGTATAACTGATACTCATATTCACGAGACTCACCAAAATTATGCATGCATGTGTGATTCGGTACCAAATTCTTCATGTTAAGTTAATTTCTTGCACTGAGTCACCAATTCTTCTTGAATTCTCACATTATATGATTTCAATTTATAATTTTAGGTTCAATTGCTCACCTAGAGCCTTCAACTCTTCCAAATTTAGCTAGAACTTGAGTGAATCTTCCTAATCTCCAAGCTTTGAGTTTAATCCCTCAAGCTTTCCCATTCTCTCCCTTGATTCTCACTCTCTCTGTCTCTCTCTATAGTGTAAAATCTCAACCAAGACTTGAAGATCAACTCAAATATATGAGCTCAAACATTAATTAGTCCTATATATAGTGGGTGATTAGCTTAGACTAATCAATGTTGATTAAGGTTAAGCAATTACACTTATTTTAATCACTTTAATCTAATTATTTTGATCCGAGTCAATTTTAATTAAATTTTACCGTAGGCTCCAAAAATTATGCTAATCATAATGATACAGTCAATTTTGGCTTTTGTCGCCTCTACGGCCCTCAATTGTGGATTATAGCAGAATGTCGAACATATTTTCCTACGATGAACAGATATGAATTCAAAAGTGCATATAATCACATGGTTAGCATCCAAAATCATATTAAGCACATAATCACAAGTATGATTAAAACTTAACGGCATAATACAGAACAAGGTCATCACACTTGAATCCTTTTCTTTCTAGTTATATTATTTGGAGACCTTATCAGTTTTAAAGTGGGAAAGAATGTGCTACAATCCTAAATAGATTTATGTTATCTTCCTATATTCAGAGGGCATTGTTTACTTTAAACCTTAGTGGCGTTGTTTTGTGCGAGAATGAGTCAATGAGAAGGTTGGACCCTAAGAGAGAGATTACTAGAATTATGTTATTAAGGTGCAACAAGAAACCTTCACCTAGATCCATTTTGTTACCATTGAGTAAGTTAGAAGGATGGCTTATTGTCATAACCTATCATTGCCACGGATCGAGTTCCACGTTGTGCGCCATATCTTTATGTTGGGAGAGTATAGGCTAGACCCATCTCATGTGTTTGGTTTAGGGTGTCAAACCAAACATGAGGATCAAGGGACGTTTCATACTGAAAGTGACGAAACATGCCTCAATCCTCGGTCGCTGACATTCTTGACCCAACATGATAGAGTGTGTAGCATTCATTTGTGTGATGCATTCATTCCATATTGATATGTACCTTTGACACCTTTGGCCATCATGCATCGAAATGCGTGATTGGTGGCCCGAGGATCGAGAGCCATACTCCCTTGAGTTCTTAGCATGATAGGGAGGGTGGTCGTGCATACATTTGGCTTGTAAATTCTTTGCCATGCACTGTCTGTCCTCTGCTGCAGCAAAACTAGTGTTCTGCAGGAAGAAATGACCGGTCGGCCACTTTCAGTGCCGGCCGACTACCAAAATCCAGCCAATGGCCCCACTTTTGGTCGATGACCATATTTCCATGGCCGGTGGTATTTTCTCTTGGCCGGTGACATCCCACAATTCTTGAGGAGTAGGTCAGAAGCATATTTGGGACTCGTGAAGTCTTCAGAGTCATAAAACAGTGCAAACAGAGGCAACAGAGGCATGGCTATGGGTTTCCGAGCGAGGCGAATCGTGCATGCATCATCCAATCATTCCGAGGCCGAGCTGAGGTGACCTCTTTAGTTTAATGATTAGACTATTTTATAATTAATTTGTTAATTAATTAAGGGTTGTGTAATAACTAGTTTAATTAGCTTAGATTAGTTAGTTGGTTCTGTATTATTTATTCAGACCCTCCGTGAGAGGGCGAACTTTGTAATAAGTGTGCGTGTGTGTGATGCATGTCTTCCAACCCCACGTCTTTCTCCCTTTTATTTACCAGCTTATGATGGTTAGTTCTAGGGCACGTTTCAATTAGCATCTATATGTTCGCATGTTTGCATTCATTCGTCTGTATTGCATGCACCGGGCTCGGTGCATCATGCTAACTGCATTGTATTTCAATTCCAAATTGAATACATGTATTGATTGTTGCATCTCATATGCCATCTTAGAATAGCCGAGCCTATTGTAGTTGCATTTTTGCATGTGTTGCATCAGGCATTCTTAGCGTAGCTAGGATTCATGCATGATTTCTAATTAGCTTCTTTCTTTGGCTCAGAGTACTCGGTAAGTGTTTATGCTTTAGCATCCTTGCATGAGTGTGAGTGTTGCCATGATAGCATGCTTGCCATGAGGCTATTTGCTTATGTGATATAACTGTCTGAATGTCTGTGGGTGAAAGTTGGGTTACTTGAATTGGGACAATGCATTGATTGCGAGTTTTAAGCCCACTTGAGAGTAGCAAATCACCATATTTTCTAAGCCCACCTGAGGGTGGCAGAATCCGTATTTTAGTCTACTTGCGAGTAGCAAACCGTTTTCAAAACAAATATGCAATGCTTTGTTCCAAGTTAGGTAATCCAGTCTATACTTGTATGTTGTGCGCATCACATAATAATTCTAGGTTAATAACCGGAATGAGAGCACATGTGTTTTCAAAAACAAGATATCATGCTTAGTAGTGGCCGATCTTAGATCGGGCGAGCTGGGGTGCTCATGAAATGACCTTCCCTAATCGTACCCAAGTTCCCGAGCCGAGGCAACTTTGGTGATGACGGACACGTGGCCTTAGACACGAGTCAGGGTTTCCTAAATCCCCCCAAAATAAAATATTTAGGTGGCGACTCTATATCTGGCAAAGCAGTCCATGTTTGGCACTTCTTTCTAAAATCAATTTTTCAAAACGATTTGCCGGATTTGGACACTTTGGTAATTTATCAATCTTGCATTGCACTTTGCGAGATTAGATTCAGAACCGTGACATCGAGTCCAAACTGTAGTGAGCCCAATGAACAAAATAGGATTTTCCTAGGACGTTCGGGGACGTCTACACCACTAGAAAAGCAAAAGGGAAGGAAAAAGAAGGCAAAAATAGTGAAATTGGGGAAAGTAATAATCTAGAAGAGTCCAAAATAGAGATGACTAAAAAAAGAGTTCCAGGAGGAGAAGTTGGGAGGGTAGTCCCTGAATCCGAGAACATTAGGACAACTAATCCAATAGCAGAAGAAGAAAAGAAAAAAGCTAGTCGAGCATGGGCGCATATGAGAAGCAGAGAGATCTTTGCAGAAATCCGATTAACATCACCCTACTAGCCAAAATGAGATGATTGTAATGTAGGAATGGTACATGTTGAGCCAGATGGTTGCCTATCTATAAATGAAAAGGAATAGTGGAAAGACAATTATTTGCACTTTGCACAGACTGATGAAGGCCAGGGAAACAATGCACTAGACGACACCTTGTACTTTGAAGAAATTGATCGTCTAACTAGAAGCAAGCGTTTCTTTAAGCCCTCATCAAGGTGAGTCGTCGGGAAAGGATATGGAAAAAGCAAAAAGAATAAGAGGAATATTTGGTCCTTAAATAGTTGAAGAAGATCTAAGCTAACATTTCAATCTGGGGATTGCTAATGGTATCACGTGAACACCTACAAGCTATGCTCGTAGCATTAAGCAAAGCCAAGTTGTCCATTGATACTACACCAGACCAACTGGTGTCATTGATCACACCAACTGGGCCAATTCCATCTATGACTTTCTCAAATAAGGACCTCCCTCCAGAAGGATCAGAGCACAACAAAACCTTGTATGTGTCTTTGGAATGCCGAAAAAAGTGGGTGCTTGTGGTTCTAATTGACATTGGGTTAGCTATAAATGTGTTTTTCGCATACTGCTTGTGTGATAGGGTTGAAGCCAGCAGACTTTGCACCGATAAATCAGTTGATCCGAGCATATGATAACACTAGCCAAGAGGTTATGGGCAATGTTAAAATACAAATTTTAGTAGGACCATCTGAGCACGAAATTAAGTTCCACGTCATGGATGTGTTGGCAACTTTCAATTTGTTATTGGCAAGTCTTGGTTACATCAAATGAAAGTCGTTTCTTCCACAATGCGTCAATTGGCCAAATATCTGCATACTGGGGGGATCGCTACTATCTTCGAGAATTCATTTATCCACCCTACCCAAGGTTACAACCCTAGTATTGGAGATAGATCATGGGAAGAATACGTTTTCCTTTCCAGATTCACTTTAGCTGAAGCCCAGTTAGTTCAAACTATCATGGTAGATGAAGATGGAATATACCTAAGTGGTTAGTCAATTTAGTTCATGAGCAAGTTAGGACATATCCCAGGAATAGGATCTGTAAAAAGTAGTAGGAAAGGTATTGCAGCAGCAGAGGAAGCTACCTACAACCCTCATTGATTTGGGTTAGGGTATAGACCCACGAAAGAAGATTAGAAAAAGAAAGGAGATGAGGTGAAACAAAGGGCCAAATCTAAGAAGGTCAACAAGCAGTATGAACTGAAATACAAACCAATCCAAGGAACCCTGAATGGTCGTTTCATCAAAGAGGGGGGATGCTTTTCCCTTTTGCAATTTTCTTAAGCCATAGGTGGACCCCGTGACAAAGGAGCGTCTCTCCAGATTTGAGGTTTTCTTTGACCACCAGCTGTCTGAGAGTGAGGATGAGGAAGCAAACTTCGGAAATGGCCTGGACCAAGATGAAATCAGCTATTTGGCCAAAGCAGAATGAGAAAAAGTGGAGTTGACACTGGTTGATTATGAATCTAGCATTGAGTTACAGGGTTTTGAGGATATCAATGTTTTTGTGATCGAGGAAGGGTCATCCATGAATTGCAGTGACCTTATACTGGATGCATCTAAGGCACCTTATTTGACCTGGCAACTCGAAAGGGGTTGTATCATGGAATCTAAATCTGATAGTGAGTTTGAGTCTGATTCTACTAAGTCTATAGAGTTAGAGTTAGATTTCGATTCTTCTGGTAATTCTAAGTCGGGTGGTTCTGGGGTTAATAATCCAGATGCCACTGTCTTGTCTCTGTTTTCTTTTTCGATTTCTTTTGAGTCCACTATATCTACTGGGCCAGACCTGTTGAATGAGAATCATGTGGATTGTGCTTACTTTTCTGTGCCCTTAATTTATTACATTGACCAAGATTTTCAAAACTTTGATGAAATTAAATAAGCAGAAATTCCTCGGGCTTTGAAAATTTTGAATAATTCGGAGAGGAGAGGCATGCCAAACCTTTAATAGACAAGATTGTTCCGATTAATATAGGTACTAAGAAGGATCCTCGCTTGGTCCAAATTGGTTCCACACTATTTTTAGAGGAATGCAAGCAACTAGTCGTTTTGTTAACAAAATTTAAAGATGTTTTTACGTGGTCCTATAAAGACATGTCAGGAATCGATCCTGAGATTGTCCAGCACAAGATCCCTCTTAATCCCCAGGCCATACCTTTTAAGAAAAAGCTCCATAGAATTCGGCCAGATTGGGCATTGAAAATCAAATAAGAGGTCACCAAGCAGATCAATGCTGGGTTTTTGATTATGTTAGAATATCCAACGTGGTTTGGAAAATATCATACCAGTTCCAAAGAAGGATGGAAGAATTTGAGTTTATGTTAATTTCAGAGATTTGAATAAGGCCAGCCATAAAGATGACTTCCAGCTGTCATAGATTGATGAATTTGACGATTTTACTGCAGGTCATGCTCTGTTATCCTTCATGGATGGGTTTTCAAGGTATAATCAGATCTCTGTGGCACTTGAATAGAGAGAGAAAATGACATTCACTACTTAGTGGGGGACTTATTACTATCAGGTTATGCCATTCGGGTTGAAGACTGTCGGAGCCACTTACCAGAGAGCAGTAACCACCATATTGCATGACATGATTAACAAGGAGGTTGAAGTGCATGTGGATGATATGATTGTCAAGTCAAAGGAATGGGAGGGTCACTATGATGCGTTAAGAAGGTTTCTTGAAAGAATCCAGAAGTACAATGAATCGGCAGAAATATACTTTTGGGATGACTATAGGAAAGATGTTGGGGTTCTTAATCACACAACATGGGATCGAGGTTGGCCCATCCAAAATCAAGGCAGAAATACCCCCACCAATGACTGAAAAGGAGGTGTGAGGATTTCTAGAAAAAGTGAAATTCATAAGAAGGTTTATTTCTAAATTAGCCTCCACTTGTGAACAATTGTTTGGCTTGCTGAAGAAAGGGAAGAAATTTCATTAGGATGACCGATGCAATTATGCTGTTGAACAAATCAAAAAATACCTACAGAATTTGCCTGTGTTATCACCCTCTGAGACAAAGAAGCCATTGATCTTGTGCCTGTCAGTAACTGAGTCCACTATGGGCTACATGCTAGCACAAGAATTGAAAGAGAAAATGGAAAAGGCCATATACTATCTGAGCTAGAAAATGTTGGAATACGAGACTCGTTACACCCCTTTGGAAAAGGCTTGCCTAGCCTTGGTTTGGGCCACTAGAAAGTTGAGGCACTACTTGTTAGCACACTCGGTAATCTTGGTTTCGAGGTTGGATCCCATCAAATATCTCTTTGAGAAACCAACATTTACTAGTAGGCTAGCTCAATGGCTGCTTTTGCTTTCTGAGTTTGATCTTCAATATGTCACTCACAAATTTGTCCAAGGGAGAGTTGTAGGAGAGTTCTTGGAAAACCACCCAATCAATGGAGAAGAAGATGGGGAATACAAATTTCCAGATGAGAAGATCCTACAGTTAGAGGAAGGCACTTGGAAATTGTATTTTGATGGAGCTGCCAATTAGTATGGATACGGAATAGAAGTGTTGCTCATAGCACCTGACGACTCCCACGTATCTCTAGCCTTCAAGCTTCGGTTTAAAGTATCCAACAATCAGGCAGAGCATGAGGCATGCATAACTGGACTGGAAACTACCCTAGAACTAGAGGCAATAAGATTTGATGTGATTAGAGATTCAAATCTGGTTGTGTCTCAAGCCAACGAGGATGGGAAAGTAAAGGAAGAGAAAATGAAAGTCTATCATTAGACCTTGGATAAGTTGATCTCGAGGTTCGAACAATTGACATTTATACACTTGGTGAGGAGGACAATAGGTTTGCTGATTGTAACAACCCCAACTTGTGATTAACTGTTAAACCATGATTAAGAATGCCAAATAAGTAATTAAGAGGAAATCATGTGTTAATTGCATGTGTTATATGTTATTTGTATTTATATCTATTCATGGTAGGAATATCTGTCTGTAATTCTGATTCGGTAAGCGAATTGAAGGCCTTATCGGATTCTGATTATGAAATTGACTTGGTTTGTGTGTTATTTGGAATTTTTATAATTTTATGGTAGATTTGATTGAAATTCGATTCGGAACGAAATAATTAGAACAAACTAATGGCCATTGCTTAAGCTAATTAAAGCTTAATTAGAATTTCCCAATGGGGCCTATATAAGGCCATTGATTCTAGAACACACACACTACACTACATCTTCATCTTTTGTGAGCTCAAATTGTAAGGAGAAAGAGAGGAAGAGAGAGAATTGAGATCAACAAGGGAATTGGAGGAATTAGTTGAAGAGTTAAAGATTTTGTTACTTAGACTCCATTTGAGGCAATAAGGTAGGAAATCCAACCCTTAAGCTTGAAGTTTAAGTTATTCAATACATGAATTCAATGGAATTAAGATGATTAGAACATGAATTAAGCTAAGAATGTATAAAAAAGGAACAAGTCATGCATGCATGCGTAGTTCCCATAGTTTTGAAGTTGTTTTCTAAGAAATCTTACATGCATATCATAGTTTTAGCTTAATTTTGGAAGTTCATCACATTTCACATGTTTTTACCTCATTTGATTATGTTTTGGAAAGTTAAAACTCATATCATTACATGTATGTCATGTTTTCAACATTTCAAGTTTGGTTTTGTACAATTGGCAAAACTTTTGGGCTTGATTTTACGAAATGGTTTGTAATTCTTCACATACTACGAGTTTCTCAATATTTCCTCAAGTTTTGGGCCCAAAAGGATGTGTTTTGTTGGTTTGAATTTGAGTTGTGGAACTTGAACATCAATATGAAAATTCCAGAATTTGCACCCTCCACTCGAGCGCATGTGAGCTCCCACTACTTTTGTAGAATTTGGGGGTTGGCTCGAGCAGCAGAATATGCACTTGAGCAGCCACTCTTATTTTTGACCTTACGCTCGAGCGACCTAAATTGAGCTTGAGCGTAAAATGAGAGCTCCCAGAAGTTTTACAAACTTTTACAGACCGCTCGAGCGATCGAAGTTAGGCTCGAACGGAGACCCTTTTTGTTCAGTCTTACACTCGAGTGACCGTCGAGCGTCCGTCGAGCAGAAAATTCATGCAATGAGTACTTTTGCAGACCTTACAAGCCGCTCAAGCAACGAAAGTTGTGCTCGAGCGGACTGCCCTGTTTTTTAAATTTTGACTAAGTTTTCTGAAGTATATTTTGGCATCCTCATTGCATCTTAGGCATTCCTAAGCCCTAATTAAGAAATAATAATGAGGATAAAGGCTAGAAACACACCAAGGTAGAAAGAAATAAGTTAAGTGTTTTCCGAGTGTGTGTTTCAACATGTGTATCTTTTATATGTTTGTGTAAGTCACTCACTGTGAGCTGTTTGATCCATTTGTTCTATTATTGAAGTTATCTGTGAATAATAACTCTGTAAAGCTACATTTGATATGAAATACTTTCTGAACATTATAATATGATATATGATATGATATAAACAGTTTCTGAAAAGAATGGTACAAAAGGCTATTTGAGGTGACATGAATGATGGCCCAATTCTTTGAAATGTATTAGTGGTATCCTTAGCAAAGGCCCTCACCTAGGGGAAATAATACTGTGGCTTATGGTCATAAGGCTCTCGCCTGGGGGAAATAATATCGTGGCATAAGGCCCTCGCCCAGGGAAAATAATACCATGGCATGACGCCCTCGCCTGGGGGAAACAATACCGTAGCCTATGTATGTTATATGATACCTGGTACTGGAGGTTCCATTATGGAACTTCATATGAATGACCAATGTGATTTGTTAACGCTAATGGATGTACTACGCATGATTTGAACATGAATATGAATTTGAATATGAGTCTGTTTCTGATACAAATACAAACATGATTATGTTTTTGACTTGATAAGAAAATTGAAATATGATTTTTGAATTTGTTTTGGACATTATTCATTAAAATCTTTACTGTGATAGTATTCACTGGGCTCTAACTCGCTGTAATATTTACGTATGTAGGTGATCAGGCGCATGACCAGGCCCGGTGATCATCACCTAGACTTCTATTTTGTCGGCCAACTTTTGTGCCTGCCGATGAGGTTCCAGAATGAGTCAGTGGTCGAGTTTTGTGAATCAAATTATAAGTTTAAGACTTTTGGTTGCTTTAAGTGAACAGTTCTTTTGTATTATATGTTTAATAATGATGCAAGATGGATGTGTGCCTGACGTCATATGTGTGTATATGCATACAAGTTTTAAATTTAATATCACATGTATTTCTGCACAGCTCTATGGACATTGTATTTTGTATAACCCATGTATGTCTGCACAACTCTATGGACATTGTATTTTGTATAATTGCTTCCACGGTCCCTTATATTACATGATATTTTGTTCAGAGGCCTTTGGTAATCCCAGGATTACTAACCGGTTATGATGCTAAACCTATAGAGACGGGTTTGGGTTGTGACCGAGTGGTATTAGAATACGACTTATACCACACACACGAATCCATATTAGCCATAGGATGTCCTAGTAAGAATTAGGGACATTAGATCTACATGTGTAAGTGTGTGTGTTAATTTTCGTAAATGTGAAAACCGAATCTGAACATGAACCTATGAAATTAAAAATAATGAACTGAGATTGAACACTATGAAGAGAATTATTTGCCTATGTTTATTAGTACTCTGTTTACCAATAGCAAATGGAAAATACAAGAAGTGATGGTACAGCTGAATCTTCCGAGACTCGGATGAACCGAATGGAAAGAATGCTTGAAGCTTTGACAGAAGCAATAATGCAACAACAAAGACAACAACCTTTGCCTCCTCCGCCTCCTTCGGTCCAAGCAAAATCGGTAAACAATGACATCATCAGCTTGACTTAAAAATTCAATAAGATGAAGCCACCAACTTTCTTGGGTGGAATTGAACCTTTAAAGGCTGAAACGTGGATGGCTGAAACTGAAAAATTATTCGAAGTCTTTCCATGTACCGAGACTTAGAAAGTTTTGTTGGCCACCTACACTTTAAAGGATAAAGCCCGACGTTGGTCGATGTTTGTCCGTGAAAGTAGTGGGACTTTGACTTGGGATCAATTCAAAGAGATTTTCTACCAAAAGTACTTTCCCCAGTGCTTTCGAGATTGCAAGGTATCCAAATTTCAAGAACTCAAGCAAGGCAACATGTCTGTAGTAGAGTATGAGGCTAAATTCATTGAGTTAGCCCGATTTGCTCCTCATATAGTGGACACGAATTATAAGAAATCTCAAAAATTTGAAGGAGGACTGCATCTAGATGTGTTTGATCAGGTAGGTGTCTTAAAACTGCCCAAATATGTGGATGTACTTGATAGAGCTTTAATGGCTGAAGCCAACTTAGCTGCAAAGAAATAGACTAAAGCTCCAACAACTGAATGGAGAGGTAAAAGATTTGGATTTAGTTTCAAAAAGGGTCGTGCATTTGTGACAAATAAGAAGCAAAACACAAGATTCTCTAATAGCTCAAGCTAAAGCAGTGGTTCTGCACCCGTTTGTTCTGAATATTGAAGAAAGCATAAGGGTGTGTGTTATCGTGAACCTGGTGCCTGTTACCGGTGTGGCAAAGTTGGCCAAATGATGAAAGATTGTCCGCTTGGGTTCGAGAATGCCAACCACTCCGTAGCAAGTTTAGCCAGATCTACTTCTATATCGAGGTCAAATGCAAGAACTAATGCTAGAGGTAACACTGGAAATGAAACGTTAGGCGAGGAAGAGTGTTCGCACTAGTGCCTGGGGATGTGCAGAACAGCGAGTTTGTGGTGTCAGGTATAATTTTTATTTGTGCCCAAAATGCATATGTCTTGATAGATTCGAGTTCTACACACTCTTTTGTGTTGCATGCATTTTCTTGAAAATTAACTAGACCTTTAGAACCCATGAATTATTTACTACTTGTATCTACGCCATCTGGAGGTTCTATGGTATGTGCTTATGTTTATCTGGCATGTAAAATTGTGATTAGTGATATGACATTGTATGTTGATTTATTGCCATTGGGTATTGATCATTTTGACTGCATACTGGGTATGGACTGGTTGACGAAGTACTATGCAACTATTGATTGTGCGAATAAATCTGTTATGTTTCGTCCATCTAGTTTACCTGAGTTTATGTTTGCTGGGAATGGGTAGTTTCTCCCCCATATTTGATTTTTGCCTTAAAAGCTATTAAACTACTTAGGAAGGGATGTAGGGGTTATCTGTGTTATGTTTTGACTGAGACTTCTGATAGTCCTAATGTGGAAACTATTCATGTTGTTTGTGAATTTCCCGATGTGTTTCCGAATGAATTGCCTAGGGACTTAACTGATAGGGAGATTGAATTCACTATTGATGTAATACCTAGAACACAACCAATTTCCAAAACCCCATACAGAATGTCAACCTCTGAATTAAAAGAATTGAAAACTCAAATTCAAGAATTGTTACATAAGAAATTTATCCGTCCGAGTACTTCACCTTGGGGTGCTCCAGTTTTGGTCGTCAAAAAGAAAGATGGGTCCTTGAGGTTATGTATAGATTATCAGGAATTGAACAGAGTAACTGTCAAGAATAAATATCCATTGCCTCGAATAGATGATTTGTTTAACCAACTCCAAGGAGCCCAAGTGTTTTCCAAGATAGATCTTAGATCCAGGTACCATTAGTTGAAGGTTAAAACATAAGATGTCAAGAAAACTGCCTTTCAAACTAGATACGGACATCATAAATTCTTCGTAATGCCATTTGGAGTAACAAATGCACCCGCCGCCTTCATAGACCTAATGAATAGGGTATTTAAACAATTTCTGAATGAATTTGTTATTGTATTCATTGATGATATTTTGATTTACTCCAAAAGCAAGGAAAATCACGAAAATCATTTGAGAACCGTATTATAGATTCTGAGAGAAAAGAAATTGTATGCAAAACTTTCCAAATGTGAATTCTGGCTAGATAATGTGACATTTTTGGGACATGTTATCAACAATGATGGCATATCAGTGGAACCACAAAAAATTGAAAGCTATTGTAAACTGGCCAGACCAACCAATGTGTTCGAAATCAGAAGTTTTCTGGGGTTGCAGGTTACTTCCGTAGATTTTTGAAAGATTTCTCAAAATTTGCTATGCCATTAACACAGTTGACACAGAAAAACGTACCATTTGATTGGAATGATTTACGGGAGTCATCCTTTCAAGAACTGAAGACCAGATTGGTAACTGTACCAATTCTGACATTGCCATATGGTATTGATGGGTTTTAGATTTACAGTGACACTTCGTACAAAGGCTTGGGATGTGTGCTAATGCAAAATGAAAAGGTAATTGCCTATGCTTCTTAGCAACTCCGACCCCATGAAAAAGAAGTATCCAACTCATGACCTTGAATTAGCATCTATGGTTTTTGCCTTGAAATTTTGGCAACATTATCTATATGGTGTGACTTGTGAAGTGTACACTGATTATAAAAGCCTCAAATATTTCTTTACGCAACAGGAATTGAACATGAGACAGAGACGGTGGCTTGAGTTAATTAAAGACTATGACTGGCAAATACTATATCATCCAGGAAAGGCAAATACCGTTGCAAATGCTTTGAGTAGAAAGTCAATTGGGAATTTGTCATGTTTGCTTACCGGTCAGAAAGAGTTGCTATGTGACTTGGAGATGAATGAGATTGAAATTATGTTGCGTGACCAGGATGAAGTCCTAGCTGCCATTTCTACCCAGCCTACAATCATTGAAGAAACTAGAGAGAAATAACTTGAAAATGAGTTCTTGAAGAAAATTGTTGATGAGATTTACTCAACCAAGGCCAAGATTTGTGTTGGAGAACAATGTATTGAAGTTTTGGAATCGACTTTGTGTGTCGAATTGTCTAGAATTGAGAAAATGAATTATGACTGAAGCTCACAATTCAAAATTTACTATGCATCCGAGAATCACAAAAATGTACAAAGATTTGAAACAAAACTCTTGGTGGCCTAGGATGAAGAAAAGTATTGCTGACTTTGTAGCTAAGTGTTTGCACTACCAACAAGTAAAAGCTGAACATCAATGGCCCATTGGATTACTTCAGCTACTTCCAATACCGGAATGGAAATGGGAGCACATCACGATGAACTTCATTGTTGGGTTGCCTCGCTCCTCTGAACATATGGACTCTATCTGGGTAATTGTTGGTTGTTTGACTAAATCCACACATTTCTTACCTGTTAAAACTTTTTATAATGCGAGTAAATTGGCTAACATTTATGTGAATAAGATTGTGAGATTATACGGTATGCCAATATCTATTGTATCTGACAGAGATCCTAAGTTCACTTCAAGATTCTGGCAGAGTTTGCAACAAGCTTTGGGGACTGAATTGAGATTGAGTAGTGCTTATCACCTGCAGATAGATGGTCAATCAGAAAGAATGATACAGACCTTAGAAGATATGCTTAGAATGTGTGTATTGGATTTCCAAGGAAATTGGGAGACCTATTTGCCATTGGTCGAGTTTGATTACAACAACAGTTATCACTCAAGTATTGAAATGGCTCCTTACGAAGTGTTATATGTTAGAAACTGCCGATCTCTAATTTGCTGGGCTAGAGTAAGCGATAAACCATTGTTGGGACTGGAACTTGTGCTGGAAACAACTGAGAAAGTTAAACTGATTCAACTACATTTGAAAACTGCACAGAGCCGTCAAAAGAGTTATACGGATGTCTGGATAAGAGACAAAACATATGAGATCGGAGACCATGTGTTTATAAAAGTGACTCCAATGAAAGGTTAGACACGGCTTGGGATGAAAGGCAAGTTAGCACCAAGATATATTGAGCCATATGAGATTCTTGAGAAAATCAATCCAATGACGTATCGAGTAGCCTTACCGCCAGTTGTGGAGCAAATGCACAATGTGTTTCATATTTCTATGCTTCGGGATTATCTACGAGATCCGTTACATGTGATTGAACCAACTCATGTGCTTTTGAAAGATGATTATACTTACGAGGAGTGAGCGATTCAGATTGTCAATTGAAGGATCAAAAGGCTAAGAAACAAAGAAATTCCACTAGTAAAAGTTGACTGGCAAAACCACAGAGGGACATATGCAACCTGGGAAACTAAGGAAGATATGATGAAAAGATACCCTGATTTGTTCCCTTTAGATCTAGCATTCTTCCAGACTGAAGGTAATTCGAGTTTGGAGGACCAAACTCTTTAAGGGGGGAAGATTGTAACAACCCCGACTTGTGATTAACTGTTAAACCATAATTAAGAATGCCTAATAAGTAATTAAGAGGAAATCATGCATTAATTGCATGTGCTATATGTTATGTGAATTTATATCTGTTCATGGTAGAAATATCTGTCTGTAATTCCGATCCGGTAAGCGAATTGAAGGCCTTATCAACATCTAATTACGAAATTGACTTGGTTTATGTGTTATTTGGAATTTTATAATTTTATGGTAGGTTTGATTGAAATTCGATTTGGAATGAAATAATTAGAACAAACTAATGGCCATTGCTTAGGCTAATTAAAGCTTAATTAGAATTTCCTAAAAGGGCCTATATAAGGCCATTGATTCTAAAACACACACACTACACTACATCTTCTTCATCTTTTGTGAGCTCAAACCATGAGGAGAAAGAGAGGAAGAGAAAGAATTGAGATCAACAAGGGAATTGGAGGAATTAGCTTGGAGAGTTAAAGATTTGGTTACTTAGACTCCATTTGAGGCAATAAGGTAGGAAATTAAACCCTGCTTGAAGTTTAAGTTATTCAATACATGAATTCAAGGGAATTAAGATGATTAGAACATGAATTAAGCTAAGAATGTATAAAAGAAGAACAAGTCATACATGCATGCATAGTTCTCTTAGTTTTGAAGTTGTTTTCCAAGAAATCTTATACGCATGTCATAGTTTTAGCTTAATTTTGGAAGTTCATCACATTTCACATGTTTTTACCTTATTTGATTATGTTTTGGAAGGTTAAAACTCATATCATTACATACATGTCATGTTTTCAACATTTCAAGTTTGATTTTGTACAATTGGCAAAAATTTTGGGCTTGATTTTGCGAAATGGTTTGTAATTCTTCACATACTATGAGTTTCTCAATCTTTCCTCAAGTTTTGGGCCCAAAAGGATGTGTTTTGTTGGTTTGAATTTGAGTTTTGGAGCTTGAACATCAATCTGGAAATTCCAGAATTTGCACCCTCCACTTGAGTGATGGAGTCTGCACTTGAGCGGAGAATTCGAGGTCCTAGTACATTTGCAGAGTTTGGGGGTTGGCTCAAGTGGCAGAATCTGCACTCGAGCGGCCACTCTTATTTTTGACCTTCTGCGCAAGTGACCTAAATTGAGCTCGAGCATAAAATGAGAGCTCCTAGAAGTTTTACAAACTTTTGCAGACCGCTCAAGCGATCGAAGTTGTGCTCGAGCGAAGACCGTTTTTGTTCAGTCTTACGCTCGAGCAAACGTCGAGCATCTATCGAGTGGAAAATTCATGCAACCAGTACTTTTGCCGACCTTACAGACCGCTCAAGCGACCAAAGTTACGCTTGAGCAGACTGCCCTATTTTTGAAATTTTGACTAAGTGTTCTAAAGTACATTTTGGCATCCTCATTGCATCCTAGGCATTCCTAAGCCCTAATTAAGACATAATGATGAGGATAAAGGCTAGAAACACACCAAGGTAGAAAGAAATAAGTTAAGTGTTTTCCAAGTGTGTGTTTTAACATGTGTATCTGTTATATGTTTGTGTATGTCACGCGCCGTGAACTATTTGATCCATTTGTTCTGCTATCGAAGTTATCTGTGGGCAATAACTCTGTAAAGCTACGTTCAATATGAAATACTTTCTGAATATTATGATATGATATATGATATGATATAAATTGTTTTTGAAAAGAATGATACGAAAGGCTATTTGAACATGAATGATGGCCCAATTCTTTGAAATATATTAGTGGTATCCTTAGCAAAGGCCCTCTCCCAAGGGAAATAATACTGTGGCCTATGGTCATAAGGCCCTCGCCCGGAGGAAACAATACCTTGGCATAAGGCCCTCGCCCGAAGGAAACAATATTGTTGCATGAGACCCTCGCCCGAGGGAAACAATATTGTGGCCTACGTATGTTATATGATACCCGGTACCAGAGGTTCCATTATGGAACTTCATATGAATGACCAATGTGATTTATTAATGCTAATGGATGTACCACACATGATTTGAACATGAATATGAATTTGAATATGAGTCTCTTTCTGATACGAATACGAACATGATTATGTTTTTGACTTGATAAGAAATTTGAAATATGATTTCTGAATCTGTTATGGACATCATTCATTAAAATCTTTACTCTGTTATTATTCACTAGTCTCCAGCTCACTATAATATTTATGTATGTAGGTGATCAGGCACGTGACCAGGCCCAATGATGATCGCCTGGACTGCTATTTTTTCGACCAACTTTTGTGCCTCCCAAGGAGGTTCCAGAATGATTCAGTGGTCGAGTTTTGTGAATCAAATTATAAGCTTAAGACTTTTGGTTGCTTTAAGTGAACAGTTCTTTTGTATTATATGTTTAATGACAATGTAAGATGGATGTGTGCATGTCATTATTGTCCCATGTATGTCTGTACAGCTCTATGGACATTGTATTTTGTATAATTGCTTCCGCAGCCCCTTATATTACATGATATTATCTTCAGACACCTTTGGTAATCCCAGGATTACTGGTCGATTACGATGCTAAACCTATAGGGGTGGGTTTGGGTCGTGACATTGATGCTTTGGCAACCTTAGCTTCGATGTTAGACATAGATACACACTAGTATACAATATGATTACTATGGCAAAAGAAGCCCAAGATGAAGATCCTTGGTATTTTGACACTTGATATTTTCTGGAGAAAGAGACATACCAGCAAGGGACAAATGCTAAGGACAAAAGGGGGATACGACGTCTATGCACTCAATTCATCATCTGTGGAGACAAGATGTATAGAAAGGGTCATCTAGGAAAGCATAAGTTGTGCGTGGAGGAAGATGAAGCGAAACGCATCATGGAATGTGTCCATGGAAGTGAATGTGGGGCTCATATTGGCCTTCAATACAACAAAATCAACTCAACTCATGCTCTTTATTCTTATTCAACTCTGAATTTACAAATGGCAAACAAAAACCCATGATTCAAGGGTTAATTACTCACCTAGGAGCCTTAAACACCCAAGTTCTAGCCAAATCTTGAGCTTAATCTTCAAATTCCCATGCTTGAGCCAAAAATTACACAATTCTCTCCCTCTCTCTTTCTACAGCCGGCCCTCTCTACTTTGAGTCCCCAAAATCAGTCAAATGAAGTAAGGAAGAGAGGATAGGGAGTGTAGTGCCCTTACACAACAAATCCCACTAAGTCATTATTTTAATAATAAAGTAATTGGGCACTAATTCATTAATTTAATCAATCTAATTTGATCTAAATCAATTTCCAATTAAATTTTACCATAGGTTCTAAAAATTATGCCAACCACAATGGCGTAATCAATTTCGGGTTCTGTGGCCGATAGGGCCTTCAATTTAATTTCCGAAGCGGGAGAATCAAACAGATATTCCTATGGTGAACAGATAGAAATTCAAAACCACATATTTTCACATAATGGCACATGAAATCATATCAATCACATAATTATACTCATATTAAGGACCAATTGACATATTACGGAACAGGGGTATCACAGAACATGTCCAAACCCTCATCTTGAGCCAGGGATCGAGCTTTATTCGGAGTTAAAGCACACATCCGAGCTAAGGCTTGAGCATGGCAAAAGTTGGGCTGAGGCATGATTTCTTTATCCCAGGAAAGCTCCAATAATGCCTGAAATTCCTCAATGGTCGGACAGATCTCATGCATGCCAAAGTAGAATACATGGGCAATTAGATCCCAATAACAAACCGCCGCCTAAAGGAAATGAAGATGGAGTGAATTGTGACTCAAAGGAAAAAGGGCATTTAGGCCGAATCCTACGAAATTCACTTTATCAGCCCCATCCAAAGAGGCTATCCAATCCTTGAGTCTAACCATAGTTGGAGCCTTCATTTTCATAAGAACCTCCTCAATTTTTCCACTTTTGAGTGAAGAAGCAGTCGCGAGCCACCATTTAAAGAGATAAGGTTATATGAGTGCTTGACAGTTGTACCCCAATGTCTGGCCAGAGCCTTTGACCGGCCGGCCATGTTTAGTTCGACCGGACAAATTTGTGACTGGCCGACCCACAGAATTGCAGGAATAGTATGATATGACAGTTTAGGTTATGAATTTTGTTTCAAGTCTTGTTTTGAGTCTTTTCCACCCCAATAAGTGTGTTCAGGTTATTTTGCAGTGTTATGTGTTTATCGAGTTGTATTTTATGTTTCGGTCAATTGTAGGTTTGATATCAGATTTAGAACTCATCCAAATACAACCATTCTCAATTTCAAAATCAAAATAAAAATGTTATGTGCTCAAATGTGGTGCCATGCACATTTAGACATCCGAGATGGTACAAAAACAAAAGTATTTCTTTCATTGCTTCCTAGTCAAAAGTGTTACAAAAGTTTTTACAAAAACCTCTCTGAAGCTATACATGATTTTTCTAACTACAAAGCCAAAGAAAGGTACAAAAAGAGAAATACAAGAAAAAAAAAAGTATAAGGGTCGACTCGCCCTCTTTGTCCACTTCGTCAGCAGAACCCCACTATCCTCATCAACACCACTGCCCTTAACCTCGGTAACTGCCTCACCCTCAGCCTTGGCAACTACCTCAACCCCAGCCTCATCTCTGCCATCTCCATTAGAGCCACTACCACTGACACCATCTCTAGAGCCATCATCAGCACCACTACCACTCCTACTGCCCTCCTCCTCATCCTCATCATCATCATCATCATTGCCACCAACATCGCTGCCCTTCGAGTGCTCAATATCGATGCTCGCATCCTCCTCACTATCATCAAAGGTGTCATCAGTGCAAAGATCCTCCTCCTAAAAAGCAATGGAAGTCCTCTCAGAAGAGGAAGAGTTCTCTACTACCTGGTCACCTCTGTCTCTACCTCTACCAGAGGGCACCCCTGCTACAATCTTTATAGCACCTCTCCTCTAAGCTGAAGGATGACCTACTCCCCTCCCGATTACTGGAGAAAGCATCATCGATACCACAACAAGCTAAAATGAAGGGTTGGTAAGAAACCATATGTTAGACAAGAAGGGTGCCGAGATAAGACATTCTATCAAAGTGCATCAAAAAAGAAGTATAAGGATAGATAGTATAGAATGAGCAAAAATGGGATATCTGAATGCCAATAGTGGCAAGGACATGCTCCCTCCTCCACACTATGGCCCTGTTTGGTACAGCTTAATTTCAGCTTATTTCAGCTTTCAGCTTAATTTAAACTATTTTGATGTGTTTGGTTTAGCTTAACAATACAGCTTATAGCTTTTTGTAAGTCAGAAATCAACTTATTCTTTGAGTGGGGCAGGAGAAGCTTAATTTATAAGTCAGAAATCAGCTTATGTTCATAGTTATAAGCTATAAGCTATTAAGGTACAAGCTATAAGCACTTTCCCACAGCTCTACCAAACAGGGCCTATATAGACTAGGGACTCGATCACCTCCAAACATCACTCAGTATAGGCTGTGGGAGGCTGCAAACTGAAATGGAAACATGAGGAAAGCAGTGTAGAGCATAAATAAAGCGGAGAAAAGTAGAATGAAACAACATAGGGGTATCTAAGAAAGCTATGGAAGGGATAAGATATACCTGTCTCACCTCTGGAGCAAGGGTGAGCACTTGATCCTCAAGAAGCTCTTGAGAAACCTCTCTAAGAGCACCGCTTGGCCTCATATATGTAACTGAGAAAGGGAGTGCTAGAAAACCAGTGGCAGGATCAACGGGAGGAACAGCAACGCCTACAAGGGTAGGAGCATCAGCAGGAATAGGGGTAACGGCTGCAGCACCTCCCAATACTCAAGCTATATCTGGAGTAATTGGAGACTTTGTATGGGACTGCAAATAATCCCTAAGCACATGGAATAGGTCCGCATCCTGTCCATCCAATATGGCCTCGAGCTCAACCATGTCAATGATCAAATCAGCAATTCTCATGCGAGCAGGCAGAGGAGATGGAATGTCCAGAATAGCACGATCTAGGGTCTGGAGACGAAAGCACTCCCTAAAGTACCAAGTTTAGTTAAAAGAACCCTCAAATAGTATCCAAGCCCTGGAGGCTACCCATGATGCAGCGTACCGCTCCCTTTCAGCCTAGGGCATAGCCATCCAAGGATGCCAATCAACCTACATGTTTGAAAGAGTGAGTTATAATCAAAAGCTTGAGTAAAAAAAAAAAATCCAAAGGGATTAAACATATCAGTATGAGTTTTGAGTTTTGAATGTTTACCCAAGCAGTAGTTATAGTGTCAGAAAGTAGTGAAAATGGGTAAAGCTGCGAGACTGGCGGTCACGTGGTATGAGGACCTCATCAAGATATAGGGATCGAGGTACTACCCAATCAATCTCATGTACGGGAACTAGGGCTAGCTCGAGAGAGTAAGAATATGCCCATATCTGAATAGGAAAAAAGAATGGCACCAGAAAACAGGTAGAAATAAAGTCATGAATGTACAAAGCAGAAAATGCAACAAAGTGAACTAAAAGAGATAGGAGGTACCTCCCACACGTGCCAATATCCTCCAAGCAGCCTTACCTTCTGGCGGGAGAATGAACTCGCATAACTGTACAATGTGGCTAGGCCGGCACCTCCTCAATCATAATTCTTCATCATTGGGATGTCCACCATCGTACTCAAAAAGTACAATCCAACAGTATTTTCCCTGTTCGTAAACAGGGTAGTACTAAGGACGTACAAAACAAGCCCGCAAGCATACTGAGTAGTGGCCTCTAGGGTGTCAAGGTATGTGTCATGGAACCTCTAGTGCCATCAGCTAGACTGAATAATCCCTAGGCTATCCTTCGGGGAAATGGCCTTGAGTAAATAAAGCTGAGTGATGTCCCAAGATCCCATATCTGAATAAAAAAGGATCGAATCACCCCCTATCGGAATACCAGTAATCATGGAGAAGTCGTAGGGGGTCATCATCATCTCCCCTATAGAAAATAAGTGGAAGGAGTTGGTGGTATCCCACCACCTCTCTATAAGGGCCACAATGGTCGATCGAGTTGTCTGTATCTAAGTTATCCCTAAACAAAATGTGCCAAAGCCGGCCTGCTCCACCAAGGCCAGAACTCTAGCAGGGAGAACTTGGTACTACCAGCGAGGGATTATGACTGTTCTATAGCTCTTCGCCTAGCAGTCATCATCCTGTTGCAAGAAAGTCAGATTAGTACAGTGTAGATATGAGCAAATGTAAATCAACCTGTGAATTTGGTATCAAGGCATACTAGTCTAGCACTATGGGATAAGTGCAACTATCTCTCCCAAAGAAGCACATCCAGAGCAACCCCTAACTGGAACTTAGTGAATGTAAGCATGCTACCGTGAATAATGCGGTGAACATCAGGCTGGTAGGTAGCCGAATCAAAAGGCCTAAGATGTAGGGGTGGTAGTTTGAGACCAAACACAAGATGAAGGATGTCTTCTGCCGCCATGTCTGGATCATTCACTTGGATGCCTTTGTCCTCGACAAGCATATGTACGTTGGTCTCGGGAGTCAAAGGAGGCACATCAACCTCTGGAAAGATGGGAAGAGTATCCCTATGAGGTATATCGACGTCCATCAAGAAAGAATAGGTATGGGTGAGCTAAAAATGAGGAAAACCAAAAGTCCACCAGAGGAACCTAAAAACCCAAAAAACAAAAAGAAATGTGAGGAACCGAAGGGAGTGAGCGAGAGGCCAAGCCAAGATATGCGAAACACGTAATGAAGGGTGGGAAACTTGAAACTCCACCAAATCACAAACAGATGGATTCAAAGTGTAAAGAAAAGTGGCGGTTTCAAAAAATGGCATAGGATATTGGGTAATGTGAGGAAGGGAAAAAATCTAAAGAAAGAGTGGAAAAGAGAGGGAAGATTTTTTTGGATGGTGTGGAGTCAAAATAAACCGTTGGTTTGCTTTTATAAATTTTCAAGATGCAAAAAGACAAAATTATCCCTGAAAAACCCTAAACAGCCGGCGAACCCATCATTTGTTCGGCCGACCAATTTTGTAGTCGGTGACCGAAATAGTGATCGACAGGGGCCTTTTGTACAGGCAGAATCATACTTTTTGTCACACCCCAAACTCGCCCCTAAAAGTTTGGGCATGACCTAATCAGAAACGGACACTTAACCTGATATACATAACATACGGGGCTTGAACGGAAGTATTAAATATTATAAAATAACATGAAATAAAAAAAACTACATCCATTGAGCGACCACTATCATGCCAAGATCACAAACAGTGTACCAAATGATACATATTTACATACACGTATACAACCCCACCCCTTGCTTGGGCGTACAACAAAAACATTGGAAATTTCAACATATTATAGACAATCAGAGTATAAGTCAAAACTTAGCAAACTTCACGAAACGGGTAGGCTTCACCCAAATGCTTAGACACACAGAGGCTAACAAAGGGAGATGAGCATCGAGGGCTATGGCTGACCTCCAGATTTATTACCTACAGAATCAGACAAAATACAGAGTGAGACAATCTCAGTGAATAATAGTACTTTAATAACTCAATGTTCAACTTAAATTATAATGCAGAGCAATGCGTATATAATGTAAAAGATAGGTAGTTAATCTGATTCTGTACTCATATTCAGAACGGCCTCGTCAGTTCACAACGTCATAGATTGGCCCTTGGCCTGGTGGGTTCACACATTCACAAATTGGCCTTCGGCCTCATAGATTCATAACTTCACAAATTGGCCCTTAAACAGAACGGCATTAAGCCCTTATCAGAATGGCATTAAGCCCTTATCAGACATGTATAAACTCAAGAGGTGGTTCGCACGGATTCTAGAGGTGACTCGCATGGCAGTACTTAGTTCCGTGCAGCACTTTGTTTCATACTAACAGATCATACAGAATGTCCATAGACCCAGATGTCACAGATTGGCCATAGGCCTCACATATGTCACAGAACGGCCACAAGCCTCATAACGTTTACAAAACGGCCATAGGCCTCATAACTTTCACATATGTATGGACTCAAGAGGTGGCTCGTACGGATTCTAGAGGTGACTCGCATGGCAGCACTTAGGTCCGTACAGCACTTTGTTCCATACCAGAAATCAATAGGCCTTACAGACCGAACAATTCATATCATGTCATGTCATAACTGGAAACAAATTCATATATATTCTTAATCATGCTTGAATCATAAACAGAAATCAGAGTTCATGCTTGATTATATATGGTACATCCAATAGCGCTAACAAATCAATATAGAGCATACTTGTTAGTTCCATAAAGGAACCTCCGGTACTGGGAATTTAGAACATACTTGAACCATGGTATTATTACCCCCGGGTAAGGGCCTTGTGTTAAGGATGCCATGAATACTTTTATATATGTGGACAATCACTCATTGATTCGAAACGTAACATATCAGAAAGGTCCATATGTAACACAACAAGAATAACTTCGGATTCATATGGATACACATAGCTTTTCCAATTATCCTGACTCTTCAGAGGTGTCCACACTTGATAACTTATAACTGAATGGCCTATGGCCTATTAATAACAGAACGATATGCTCTCATATTTACACAGGATTCGTTATTCAAGAATGAACATAAATTCTCTTTATTCATTAAGAAACGACATGGTCCACTTGAGGAGAATAGGATGTTGATATTAACTATTAATCAGAAGCATACACACTTGTTTAATCGTTCATATACGTTAACATAGTTGACCTGCAATTAACAGAGTACTAATGGTAACCGTTGCATCATTCACATGAGTTAACATAGTGAATTTAAGTTTAACAGAACGTTGCTGATAATTATTAGTGAAAGGTAAGTACATTTTACAGATTGAACGATTCCAGAGACACATGGATACCGTAGTTCCATAATGTTCATACGTTCCATTTGTTCGTTGTAAATCAATATAGCTATCTTGCAGATAACAGAATGTTAGTATTCATTATCAACAGTAAACAGAACACACTGCTCAATAATGCCCTTAAATTTTCCAATAGACATATTGTTAACATAATTACTTGCAAGAAACGGAATGTTATACGACCACAGAACTACTACTCACAGTGCTTTAGCGGAGTGCTCGCCCCTCCCGGATTATGACCTACACACATGTATAACTCATTCATTAGTTCTTTTATACCTGCTTCATTTTACTTCGAACGAATTTACAGGCATCTTAGGGACATCAAACACATATTTCAAAAATACCGGAGGGTTAAGCACGCAAAACAGAGCGAACAAAAGTTTACAGCTTGGGCCGCACGTGCGGCTGTGAGCCCCGCACGTGTGGCAAGGCTTCCCGCACGTGCGGCAATTCCCTACACGTGCGGCAATTCTGGACAGAAAGCAGTTCGAAAACTCAACAAAACCCAATTTTTGGTACACTTCTTCAAGGCTCAAAATAGGTTCTTTAATTGCTAGAATATGGTTCAAAAATCATATACATAAACATTACATACATATATCAACCTCAATATGAATTGGATCTTCTACCTTGACAATATTTCCAATCAACCAGTGACAAGAACATTTTCCCAATTCAACAATTAACACGCAACTTCAATTACAACCCCAAATCTTACAAATGAAAGGGGGAATTCTTACTCAAATTTAAGAAAAGACTTAATTAAAGTAAAATTCACATACCTTAAGCCTTAAACCCTACAACCCCTCTCAATTCTCCAACCTTTCCTCTTGAAGAAGTTCTCCTTTTCCCTTCCTTCTTCTCTTCTCTAATTTCCTCCCAGGAGATATTTGTAAGGTCCTAAGTTTTTTTGTTCAAAGAGGCCACATATATATATATAAAGGTGAGTAAAGACAGAACTTAATCAATTTAATCATTCCAAATTGAATTTCACAGAAACACTTATTATTACCTAAAAATTATACTGATCTCAAATATAAAATTAATTTCGGATTATTGATCTCCTAAGGCTTTCAATTCCTGATCCAAACATTTTAATTGTGACAGATATGTTTTCTTATTAAACAGATATGGATCTATCATCATAAGGTTCATTTAATTGAACTTAATCATGAAAGTTCACAATAAGCATTTAAATGCGCAGAATAAAGGGACTGAAAATATATCAGAAAACATGTACGAGGGTCGGGTTATTACACTTTTGTTCGAATGTCTTGTGTTTGTGCCTAGAGGGGGGAAGAGTTGATGCCAATCAAGCTTAGTGCGAAGTTAACATATCAAGTATGTGCTTGGAAAGCTGAGCTATATGAACAAAGGAAGTCAATTGATGCATAAGAAGATTTCTATTACACACAAAAGGATTACAAGAGTTTTTCAAAGCCAAAGAGGAGGTCCTAGTCATTACAAAGCAACTATATTTCACAAGAGGGTGGTTCTAGGACATGCAAGTCCCAAACATCCTTATTTCATATGCGCCAAGTTCTTTATGTACACAAAGATGTGTCTCTTATCCTTTGAGGAGCCAAATAAAGAAAGGGCGTGCCTGGAGTTAGCCTAAGTTACAAGAGAAAGGCTACAATGCTGCAAGAAACGAGAAAGGTTTCTCGGTGCATCGTTGCCTTCGCCAGAATCACCACGATCATTGAAGTTTCCCTTGGCACCATAAGTGGTTCCTGTGTCATCTTCTTCATCGCTACCCACCACCGCAGAATCCGGAGTGGGTGGTCAAAGTGATTCTAAGTTGTCATCCTAAAACCAAGAGAGCCATGTTATTGAAGAAAGAAGTAAAGAATGATGGTGTTGAGTAGGAAGTGAGCTGCAAAGTCAAGGTGTTTTACCTCTAGCAAGTTGGAAGGATAAGGCAAAGACCTTATAGGCAAGGAACTTTGGTTGAGCCCATGAGTCGGCATCGGACCAAGTCCATGAAAATGGCCACGAGCATGAGCATAGCTCAAGGATTAGATGTTAACTTCGCCGCGGCCACGAACTCTTCTTTTGTTGTCAACGATGGGTTCTTCCAAGACCACCAACGGCTCCTCTCTCCTACGAACGAGCCTTATTCTACCTCCTTGACCACTAGAAGGAGTTCTTGAGCGTATTAATTCCAAGTTAGGAACTACAGCATTATCCGATCATTCATCAAATAAGCCAACAAAGCTTAAGTAATGAGAAGAATCCATAGGAAAGGGAGATAGAGGTTATAAACCATTTGAAAGTAAGAGAAGGCATACAAAGCCATATAAATAGCAAGTTCAGGTGATTGTGGGTTGTTTGTAGCCAAAACACCACCTTTTTACATACTTATTAGAAGCAAAAAAGTCAAGACCTACTCGGGGTTTGCCCGAATGAACCGGCTGAATTCATATTTGGCCGGCCGACCATGGTATTGGTCGGCATGTTTTGGGAAAATTGGTTCAAGTGCACTGATGAGTTTCAGAGTGATACAATAGGGACAATAATGCATTTACAGAGTTTGGGGAAAAAGAGGGTGTTTAGGTGTGTGTAATGTCATTCAGAAGCGAAGCAAGGCAAGTAGGGAAAAAAGTAAGAAGTCATCCACAAACAAAAGAGTGTCTGTATATATGTGGGCCACAAATAGCACAAATTGTTTACAAAAGTAGTTACAAAATGTCCCATGGCAATTGAGGATATTACATTCAAAATTCCTACAAGCTTTACAAAGAAAAAAAGAAGAAAAAGAAAAAAAAAAAAAAAAAAAAAAAAAAGGTAAAAGTGGAGCATAAGCTAAAGCAAAGCTAGGTAGCTAACTCCACTAGGGTCGTTGTCGTCACCACTAGCCTCGCTACCAAAAACACTACTGCCTACAGAGGAATAATCAAGGGGTCCAAAGGCGCATCATCATTATTGTCATCACTGCTGATGATGATCACCTCAGGCAAAGCAGCTCCATCCTGCAAGAGAAGAAGTATCAATCAAATAGAGAAATGGGAACCATTCAAAAGGAAGTAATCAGTTCTTGAAGTAACCAAACCTCAATGAGGATGTCAAGAATATGCAGGGACACTAAAGCTGGGTCACGTCTTCATCAACATCGGATGCCTTGGCCATGATACTCGTGAGGAGCCTGTCTAGGACGATAGTAACGTCCATGCCCATGGGCCCAAGTCTGTGTAGGCTCATCGACCTTTGCTTGCCTGCTACTACTAGCACCCCTGTGAGGGTGTCCTAACCCATGCCTCCTTGCATGGGTAACAATATAAGCAAGCTTCGGGTCAATGCCATCTATCATGGCCATGACGAGAGCCTCTGCTACCTTGTTCCTGGAGGAAGTATCATTGTTTGATGGTGTGTTTGGTTTATTGTATCCAATAATAAAGTTAGGAGGAAATGAGAGGAGCTCATCATCAGCATAGATAAGGATCATAAAAAAGTTCAAAGAGTTTGAAAGTTTGTTTTGGACAAGAGTGAAAGGAAGCTAGGTGGTTGCGCCTTTTTATAAAGTTTCAAAACTGTGAAAAGACTGTTCTAACCTTGTAAAAACTTGATAGGGCTGGCCGACCGCTCCTTTATTCGACAGGCCAATTTTCCAGTTAGCCAAAAGAGCAACAGCAGTATGTTAAAAAAGAGGTGTTCAGAGATATACAGTGGTGGCCCAGTGATATATAGTTTTCATCCTTGTCATGTTCTGGGATACTATCATTCAGTGGCACCAACAAAAAATAAGACGAGTCCTTATTTTGTTGTGTTTTTCTTGCATTTGCCTTAGCGACATAATACTTTTATTATTGCAATCGCTCTCCACACGTGCGAAGTGTGTAATGTGTGAACCCTTGGTTAATACTGCCCCCTACGAGGTTGGCGGTTAACACCACCATCGATTAATACCACCCCCTGTGGGGTTAACACCACCCTCGGTTGATACTGCCCCCCTACAGGGTTGGTGGTTAAAACCACCCTCGATTAATACTACCCACTGCGCGGGTTGGCAATTAATATCATCTTTTCTCCCTTCATGTTGCAGCATGTTTGGAGTGTATTATGGAGTTCCTTATTGCTATGACTGTCGGTCATATGTAATTTTGGCCACGGCCATCGTTTTCTTTTTTCCTCTCGTGCCACGACACGGGTGGGTGCTGTATTTCTTTTGTTCATGCATTGCATGCTTGTGTGTGTTGTGTATCGCTCTGCATATTTTCCGTGATTGTTAGCTTGCTTTATGTCATTTGTATGAGTGCCTCATCTTTCTTTTGCCATCTTTGCAGCTTTGTCTTTATTCCACCTGGTCATCTTCTGTGGTGTTTGCATTATCAAGCTTTTCAAAATTCTGGTAGTGTGGTACATGTAAGCCCACTTAACAAATCATGGTAGCGTGCCACGTAAGCCCAACCTTTTCAAATGTGTTTTGAGCATGGCATTCGCATTCTGCCCTTGAAGTACGCTAGTTTGATTCCTTGCAAAGAGATATGTAGGCAACCCTCAAGTTCAATCAAATTTTGTCTACATTGTGTTTGTTTGCCCAAGTCTTACGGCCTCATCAGAAAGGGTCATCTTTCGGGCTTTGACATTCACTCACGTCATGAAATGACGCACTCGAGCTCTATTAAAGAGAGGCAACTGTGGACACCCCATTTTTTACTAGCCTTGAGACTTGGGTACTCCATTTTTAGTTCCCGATGATAAAAATGAGACGTGTTAATCTTTACAAGTTCTACGGCAACAAACCTAAAGTTCAAGCTTTAAACCATCCAATGGTTGTTTTGGACAAAATGTTTTCAACCAAAAGGGAAACATCTTTCAAAACGAGTTTTAATGGTGCAACTCCAAACATTACTGTAGTGTTTTGAGGCTCATAGATTCAAAATCAAAATGTGGTATTCTTTCAAACAAACTGAGCAAAGAATATAGTAGAAGTGAATGGGAAGGATGAAATCCTCTTAAATACCTGTTTCTCCCTTCAATTCAGGCTAACCTACTCTTGTTGATCTGATGATGTGCCCACTAGCTGGCCGGACACCATATGATGGTCGATTACAAAAGCACTCGGCCGATCACCAGGAAGTTCAGCCGACTGAATGTTCTGGATAGAGAGCATTTTCGGGAATTTTAGCTTGTTTTGCTTACCTATCACAGATATCTCAAATATTTATGACCTGAGCTCTATATAAAGAGCTCAATAACTCATTTCAAAGGGTTAAAAAACTTTCCCAAGGCATATGTAAGCTTGGAAGTTTTTCCTTCTTTTTCTCGTACTTCCTACCTATCACCTCCACCTTTTGACATTAAACACTCCATTAAAACTTGATCCTAAGCTTTGGACAAAGGACTTTGGACATTAAAGAACACACTTAAAAGTTCTTGAGGGACCTTAAAGGGAGTTTGTGAACAAGAGGGGTGCATCCTCTTTAAGAGGTGAATCTTTAGCATCTTTAATCTTATTCTCTTGGATTTTTTTTTTTCAATTCTTGTTTTTTTTTTTTTTTTTTAGTTCTAGCTTTGTTTTCATTATGTAATGGTTGTAAGTCCTCATGGATGTGGAAGGAGTAGCCTTAGCCACACATCCATTGAGTTGATAGCATTTTGTTTGCTTTCTCGCTTTCCTTGGGCCTAACCATCTAGTTCATATGTATTTTGGACCCTTGTGGATGTGATTGGGAGTAGTATTAGCCTTCCATTCACAAGTTCAATGAGTATGAGTAGCTTTTCTTGTTATTGCACCCCTTATCTTCACCTATCCTATCTCTCAATTGTGTTAATCTATGTGTTTCAACTCCTTACTCAATGGTAATGAGTGTTAGGGGTTGTTCCATGGGGTTGCTTGAGTGATTCATGGGATTTTATGTTGATGAATGGTGCCTTTCCCTTTTTCATTGAGTATTTTGGAAGTAAAA
Source organism: Camellia granthamiana (assembly GCA_036172215.1). NCBI lineage: Eukaryota > Viridiplantae > Streptophyta > Magnoliopsida > Ericales > Theaceae > Camellia > Camellia granthamiana. The sequence continues at coordinate 9,811,402 of CM069909.1, forward strand.
CAAGAGATTTTGGGTCAAAGGAAGTTGAAACCTCCATCCTCAATCATTTGTGAACATTGAAAGGGGTGTAACCATCCTTGTTTTATGACTAGATGAGGTGTTTTCAATGAGTCTGATGAGTCTCTTGTTTTAATAAGCAAAGCTTCCGTCAAGAAATGATTTGCATTAATCCATGCTCTCTGCTTAATAGCATGGATTTAGATATTAATTTGCCCTTATTCACAAAGAGAATATGTAGGTTCCTATTCCTTTCTTGGACTTGAATTTATTCTTGATTTTGATTCATTGAATCTTTGATTTGTTGCAAAATATTTGTTGTATATACATGTTTTATCATTGTTGAGGGTTTTAGCCTATCTGTCTCTTCTCCAAGTGATCCATGCCAATAAAGGAGATAGAGGGGTTGAGCATCCCCCAAAAGTGCCCTTTTAGCTTCTAGCCCGAAATTCTATACTAACATATTCTCTAGCTGAAGGAGAAATTCAGCCAACCATTTCCTCCTACGATCGGCTCACTTTGTGTCTGGCTGGTCACCCCCCCCCCCAAAGAACAAAACAAACAGTTTATAGAGAAGGCTCCCCTGAGCAGTTCTAGAGCTCCTGGATTGTTTTGTTTTCTTTATTCATTATGATTTGTTAGATTCAATAGTAGTTTGGCAGAATTGATTCATTATTGTAATCTCTCTCTTTCCCCCATTTTCTTATTCGAATTTGTTGTAATAATTTTCCAACCCCACATCTTCCTAACCCTTTTACTTACATGTTTTTGGTACTACATCATGTTTTCTTTATCATGTCTGTATATTGCATCCATTTTTCTTACATTCAGGTTCGGATCATCCACATTTGTGGTATTTACTATCTTCAAAGATGAATACATACATAAACTCATGTCTTGAGATTATGCTTATGTCACGTCTTAGTATTTGGACTCCTAGATACATGTTATGTATGTACTACATTAGTAGTTTGTATATAGGATCATGCATATCTATATCTCTGTATGTGTCTTGGGACTCGCCTTGGAGTACAATGTGAGCATTTTTGAACTTTAGCATATTACATGTTCATGTTCCCTATCATATCTATTGCTATATCATGAGGCTAAATGTTTAAATGAGATATCTGTTTGCATACCAGTGGATGGAGGTTGTGTTGTTTATTTTGGAATGTAGATGATTCTTATGCTATGGATTTTGTCCAAGAAAAACCCTTTTCAAAACGCATGAAGTCAAAGCATAACCAAAATTAATGGCACAATCTATATTTGCATGCTTGAGATAGTAATGGTAGCATTAGAATATGGATATTCATTGATTGTAAAAATCACATTATGACTTAGTAGAGGTTGATCTTTGATCAAGTGAGTGGGGTGCCTAATTAATGACCTTCCCCTCTCACACCTAAGTTCCCAAACCGAGACACTTTGAACGGTGGCCTTTGGCACGAGTCTCAGGTTTCCTAATTTTCCCAAAAGATTAGGTGGCGACTCTGAAATCAGGTGATGTGGTCCATTTCTGGCAATGTTTTGCAATGAAAGTGGATTTTCTGTAGAAATTGCCAAATTTGGACTCTCATTTTCTACTTCACATTACACTAATGATATCATATCAAAGATTGGGAGTCTAAATTATCGAGCGCGCTTAGTAACCCTAAAAGGCATCCCACACACGTGCATCAAGGATGTCCCGTACATACGGATTAGTACAGGCAAAGAAGAGTTTCTGGAGAAGGGCTCCACACATGCGGAAGGGTATGCCCACATGTGCGGAAAAGGAGAAAGTTTTGATGTTGGAGACTTTGAAAAAATGCACATATGGCCGAGGGGCACCACACGTACAGAGGGGTTTACCACACGTTCAACCAAAGGCTCCGTACATACAGGCTAGTGTGTTTCTGACCTTGAATTTCATGTCTTCCTCATAAAAATCTAACCCCTTCTCATTTTCTCTCATTTCTCTCAAGCCCCTCTCTCTCTCTCTCTCTCTCTCTCTCTCTCTCTCTCTCTCTCTGTGTCACGACCCAAACCCGCCCCTAAAAGTTTGGTCCATGACCGGCCTATACATAGGCCTCAAAACAGAATTTTAAAATAATATTTAACCATATACGGGGCCTTAGGCGGAAGCAATATCAATAAAAGACAACATCCATTGAGCTTGTGCATACATGATGGTTTAATTGGATTTAAGCATTTAAATACATTCCTAGAGTTATATATATAATCACAGAATTCATATAGATCTCACACACTCTTACATAAGACTTAATAATTTATATGACTCGCAACACAAATTAAGGCCTCCACATGGAGACATACCCCGGTGACTTGGCAAACAGGCGAACCTTAGTACAACTCTAGTGTCAATCTTCGACGGCTCACCTACAGAAATATTCATAAAAACGGAGTGAGCAAGGCTCAATGAATAATAGCAATGTAAGGAGGTTAATTAATTGAGCATAGACTTAGAGAATGTAAATATGCATATCAAACTGTACACGGATCTTATACATAATCATATTTTAAAACGGCCTCAGACCCACATGTAACACAGAACGGCCTCAGGCCCATATATAATACAGAGCGGCTGTAAGCCCAGATATGATACAGGACGGCTGTAAGCCCAGAGATAATACAGATCGGTTATAAGCCTAGATATAATACAGATCGACTATAAGCCCAAATACAATACAGAACGGCTGTAAGCTCAGATATAATATAGATCGGCTTTAAGCCCAGATGTGATACAGAATGGCTTTAAGCCCAGACATGATACAGATTGGCTTTAAGCCCACAGATAATACAGAACGGCCTTAGGCCCAACATATTATGTAGAGCGGCCTCAGGCCCAGATATCAACAGATTGGCCTCGGGCCCATTATTAACAAAACATAATGATTCCAGATACACAAAGATATCATTGTTCCATAATACACAGATGTTCCATTTGTTCATCATGAATTCAGATAGTTAACTTGCAGATAACAGAACGTCAGTATTAACTCTTAACAGTAAGCAAAACGTACTGCTACAGTACTATTACTCAATAGTGCACAAAGATTTTCCCATGGTTTATTACAAGTCGACATAGTTGTCTTGCAGATAACAAAACATTAATAATAACTATTAACAGAAGGCAAATGTATCACTGCATTAATAGGGACAGAACAATTCACATCATAACGGCCTCGAGCCCACGTCTATTACTAGGGACAGAACGACCTTAGGTCCATATCAATGCCATTATTCAAGCATATCGATTAATTGAATCAAAGCCCAACATCAATGGAATAAACCATTCACAAATAACAATACATAAATCATAATCACAGGAAGTAAGTGAAACATATTGTTACACTACTATTACTCACAGTGATCGGCTCCCGGTAGTAATGGGACGATGTCCTCGTCTCGACCTACAAGTACAATGCACAACACATAATATGAGATTATACTCGATTCTTTACTTATTCTCTTTGATCATTCAATCAATTAGCCATGGTGGTACCAAGCTCATTATTCCTTAATAAGTTATAATCCATGTCTCAGAAAACAGGAGAAATCGATGAGAAATGGTTTAGGTGAAGAAATGGTACAAAACTGGTTGACAAAAAGTGAATAGTCGTCACTAATTTGGGCATAACTATTTCTGTATTTAGAATTTGGGAGTGAGACCACCACAATTGGAAACTAGACTTCCGGGACTTGATTTTAGGCTCAATAATCACTCAAAACGGAGTCCAGAGGCAAAAGATATGCTTATTCAAAATTGGCTGAATAGAGCTGTCTCCTGCACGTACGGGAAACAGAGCCGCACGTGCAGCCCTAGGCAGTTTGCAGTCCAAAAATGGCTGTAAAATTGGAACTTCTCATTTTCAAAATCAAACCTCAATTTCATGTAAATCAAAGCCCAAAACCCTTTAATACATGATAAATTTCACATTATTAATCTCCATCAAACATCATAACCTCAAAATATTACTCAATTTCCAAGCACAAGAACACAAGAGCATAATATAGCCATAGTTGGGGTTCAAAGTTCACATATTCCGTATCAATCCTTGATTTTATGTAATTGATGCTTTAAACATAAGGATTCAAGATAGATGATCATACCTTAGTTCAATCTTTGTCTTTCTCTTAGCTTTCTTCAATTTCCCCCAAGTTTCCCATGGGTGATCTTCTTTTTCTTTCTTCAATTCCCTTCAAGCATCTTCAAAACCACCATGGATATTGAGGAGCTTGTCTCTCTTCTCTCTCTCCTTTTCACGGTTTCCCCTCTCCCTCCTTTAGATATTTTTAGGTTCCAAGAGATGAGTTCAACTCATGCCTCTCATATACATATACATTAAATATACACACGTATAAGTTTAACACAATAGGGAGAGCCAAACGTGGCCTTACGAATCGCATTAAATCAAATTCCAATTAAACTTCTCAGATGACTCTAAAAATTGTGCTGATCATAAATATGTCCCATGTTCTGGTTTCTGAAGCCTCTAAGGCCTTCAATTTGCAGTACCAAGTTAACCACCCAAACGTGCATTAACGAATCAAACAAATTAGATTTCCAATTAATTTTCCCAAATAGTTCTAAAAATTTCCATTAACACACCCAAGTACTCAATTGTGATTTCTGAACCCGTAAAGGTCGGTAATTTCAATTTTAAAGCCGTGGCTCAACAGATAATTCCTCAATTTGAACAGAAATCATTAAATTAAAATGCATTAACCCATAAGGCCATAAAGGTAATCTCTAATACGGATTTGGGGGTCGTTACACTCTCTCTCTCTCTCTCTCTCTCTCTCTCACACACACACACACACACACACACACACATACACACACATCTCTTTTCTCTTCCTTTCTCTGAAACCTATACCAAAACTCACAAATTTCTCAATCAAACAAAATTTTGGCACTAGTTCTTTGGACCAAAGTGATGAGCGTGTCGAGGGTGTCGTTTTGGTTAGAGCAATCAAAATTCCAGCGAGTTCAAGTTTGGAGCTTTTTCTTCTTAGTTTTCCTCTTCTCTCTAAGAGGTAGGGATTCTCTAATTTCTTTTAATATGGTTCTCATAGATGGATATGTGATACTTTCATTACATGTACTTTGAAATTTTGCACAGATTTTAAAGTATGTGTTATGGAAACCTAGGGTTTGGTTTGCGTTGTATATTTCTTAAGTTATTTTCTAACAGATGTAACTTTTAATATTCTTGGAGTGTATGCATACTTTGAAATAGAAAAGCCCCAAAATTTCTTAAGAAAAACCCTAATATTTCTAGAATCTTATGAGTTGATAAATTGGATATTTATAATCATTTGGGAAATTGGAATTTAATTTTATTAATTGAATGGGTGATGAGTATAGAGAGTATGCATTTTGAGCAATTATTGAGATTGGTAATTGTTTGGGTAGTGTTTCACTTTATACATTTATCAAATTCGCTGAGAATGATATAATATATTATTGTTAGTTATGCTCTAATATTGCCTAATTGAAATATTTTGATAGAGGTAACTGTTGTTGACAATCGGTAGAGAATTGTCTTGTTGTAGAAATAATTCAATCGATGGTAAATTGAAACTCAATTGTAATTGACTAATGAAATAGAGACTAAGGTGATGATAGATATGCTTAAATTATGAAATTGTGTAATTGAATGAAAATGAATGGAAGTAAATTGCGGTGCACTTGTTAAGTAGAATGTAATTGTGCTACATAAAGGTAACACATTCCTTCTAACTAGCAACCGCCGTAAAATAGACTGTGCTATATGGAGGTAACGCTTTCCTTCTGGCCAGCTAGCAACCGATAAAGCGGGTTATGCTATATAGAGGTAACGTGTTCCTTCTGGCTAGCAACTGGTCAAGCGGGGTTGTTATGTGGGGTTTGGTAAGACCACAAGATGTATATGTACTTTAGATTCATCGTTGGTGTATGTGTATGCTTAAAAACCCTTATTGATGAATGCATGTGTTGAGAATTATATTGGACCATTTATGACATTAGAACTAATCAAGAGTTATGTGTGTTGTAGTACATTGTAAATTGACTATAATGTATATATATTAATGTTGAGGTGAAAAAAAGACTCTTTGAGGAAATTGTGTATTTTAATATATAAACGGAAGTTGACATATTATATAAGTATAATGTGGAGTATCATGATCATATATATAGAGTATATTAATTGGGATTATAGAAATTTCCTACTGGACTTTATGTTCATCCCACATACCAACAATGAACCACGACCATGAATTGCCGTGGAAGTTGAATACGAGATAGAGAAGCCTTTCTATTTGCGGCCACATGGCCTTTAATTATAGGCGGAATGCCATATATGTATAAAGGGTTACACCCTTTTCTTTTATTGATGTAACTGTGAGAGCACTTAAAGCATTACTGTATTCAATGACTAACATATATTAGATGATCATCATATGTAGGGGTGTGCGCGGTGCGGTTCAGGTGGTTTAAGAGTAAAATTATAAACCGAATGGTGGATTAGCGGATTGGTAGATTAGTAAATTGCGACTTGAGTGGTTTTGAGCGGATTGGCGGATTGAAGAATATTTTAGTCAATTATCAAGCATTTGCATAATATATAAAACAAATTTGCATAATATTTTTCATATATATATAACACAAACTAATTTTATATAATATTTTATATATATATAATAACTAATTTGTAATACATTTCACATATTAAATTTCTTTTACATTCATTTTTACTTTAATATTTTATTATTGATTAAAATATATATATATATTAATTATAGCGGAGTGAAACGGTTTCGAAGGTGGATTGTAAATTTTAAAGTTTAAACCGCAATTAGTGAATGAAGCAGTATAGATTAATGTGAATCGGTGCGATTTTAATAAATTTGATAGTACTTTACACAACTCTAATCGTATATATGTGTTTATTCGAGAGAGACTCCATTTTATTATGTATATCATTCTCTTAACATCATTCTTCAAACTTATTTATCTTGAGTCAGATCTTATATTTTGAGGGTATTGCACGCTTCATCGCTAACATCAGACTCTGTGCTTCAACACCCCCTGCTCCGCTAACGTCATTACACTGCTCAGCATGACGTCAGCCTAAGATTTAGGGGTTGTTTGGGGTGTCTTTTTGTCTTTTTGGACTAAAAAGTTGAGGGAAAAAATATGAATGTTTGTGTTAACTTTTTGACTTTTCATGAAAAAATGTGTAATAAAAAATTCTAAAAATTGATTTGTAGAGGAAAATTAGAATTGGGAGTTGTGCAGCCGTAATTGTTGACTTTTGGTGAATAATGTTAACTTTTTAACTTTTTGAGTAATTTTTTGACTTTTTGACTTTTTTTACATACCCCAAACTTGGCCTTAATGAAATTGTAGAAATCTCTCCTAAGGTTTTTGAAATGACAGAAATCTCTATTGAGGTTTACTTTTCAATTACATTGAACCCCCTGAAGTTTAATGAAATTGCAAAAACTTCCCCTAAAGTTTCTAAAATGACAAAAAGCTCCCTTGAAATTTAAGAGCTTATTATAGATTCACTCTTTTGTTACTTTATTGTAATTAAAAAATAAAAATAAAAATAGAATATGCTGAAATCATTAAATAATTTAATTATATTTTTGGAAAAGACTATCTTATAACTAAAGAAGAAAAAAAAATTGATAGAATTCCATATTTTTTTAGTCATAACTATAACTAAAAAAATCATAATCAAACACCACATTAGACATAACTAAAGATTTGAAAAGTCATAACTAAAGAAGAAAATTTATCATAATTAAAGAAAAAAATTATATAACTAAGGTGCATATGATACAACACTTTCAAAGGGTGTATGTATTAAAATTTTCCTATATTTTTAGTTACCCTTTAAAACTGTGTCCAATTACAAATAAATAAATACAATTTTTATTTTCTCTTTATTAAGCCTACAATTATTGATCATATGTGCCACTTTTATCAAAAACTGCTTAGTATTGTAGAAAAAATAATAATAAATGTTGACATCATTAAAAATTTAATTACATTTCTAATTTTATTATTTAAAATTGTGTCTAATTACCAAATATATATATATAATTCCTACTTTTTTCTTTTTGTTATGCTTATAGTTACTGTTGATTATGTACACTTCTTCTATCCAAAACCCCGATAGAAATTATATATATTTATTTATTTATTTCATTGTAATTGGACACAATTTTAAAGAATAAAATTAAAAATGTAATTAAATTATTTGATGATATCAATTTTTTTGATGATATCAATTTTTTTTTGTTATTCATTTTACCATAAAGTAATAAAGATGGAATATGTAATAAAAATTGAGCCTAGGGGGTTTCTGACATTACAAAAACGTGAAAGGAAGTTTCTATAATTTTATTAAACTTGAAGGAGATAGTGTATTAAAAGCTAAACTTTAAGGGAGTTTTTGTCATTTTATCAATTTCATTAACTCGGAGGTCAGTGTAATTAAAAATTCAGCCAGGAGGAGATTTAAATCATTTTTAAAATTTTAGAAAATTTTCCGAAATATCACTAAATTTTAAGAAAGACTAGCATAATTTATCTTATAAAGGAAATTTATTAGAAAATTTTTTTTTTAAGTGTTTTTATCCCAATTAATTCTTAAGATATTTTTGTATTTTAATAAATTCTATTATTTGGACATTTGATCTACCAAATCATAATTTTCATATTTAAGGTATTTTATGGACATTTCTACCCTTATAAATATTTTTTGAATGGTTGGCAATTTGGTGATGTAAACATTCATATTTTACGATGTGAATATTTACATTGATAGTGTGAACATTCACATTGATAATATAAATATTCATGTTGACATGTTAACATTTACATTGATGGTACCTATAGGATTTATTACAATATAAGAAAATAATATGAATTAAATGAAAGATAAGTAGGTGAAAAAAAAATTATGAAAAAGTATCCCTATTTTAAATTATTTTGAGACTCTTCAATGCTTATTTATCCAAAATTTTATGATTGAAAAATTTAAAAAGAGATTAAAATAAATAAAGAGAAATGTTTTGGTGCCCGAATGAGCCCCGCCCCGAATGCCCCGAGAGAGAGAGAAGAGAGCGGAGAGGGAGATCGTCGCCGATCGTCGCCCGCCGTCGCTCGCCGCAGCTCCGCCTCTGCTCGCCGCCCCCCGCCTCCGCCCCCTGCCTCAGCCCCGAGTTTGTTGGCCCCCTCCCCTCCCCCTCCCCCTCCCCCTCCTTCTCTTCCTCCCCTCCCCTCCCCCTCCTTCTCTTCCTCTTCTTCTTCTTCCTTCTGTTGAAAAAAAAAAAAAAAATTACAACTATGAAACGACGTCGTTTTGTAGTTTCGGGACATTCGGGGGAGCCGGATTCGGACTCTCAATCACTTCTCATAAATAAAATACCTTTATACTTCAGTTAATTTTACAAGCATTTTCTTTTTTGTCCTTTCATTCAAATCTCTTCACAAATCCACAAGCAAACACAGTTAAGGATGCAACGACTCCCTTTGCTTTTCTGTTCTAAGACGCAACTATTACTTTTCCTGAGGCAACCATTGCCTAAGGATTGTTCTTCTTTCAAATCACATCACAAATTAGAAGAATATTGAATCAGAGATTAATAAAAAGTTTGGAACTTTGAAGAACATGGACAGGGAATCAGTAGGAGAAGAAGAAGTGGTCAACTTTGGGAAATCTCTGATAGTACCCAGTGTTCAAGAACTTGCCAAAGTTGCCATCAACAAAATCCCACCCAGGTATGTGCAAGAAGACCAGAAACAGGACCCTCCGGTCATCACATCGTCCGACCAGGTGTTTGTTCCACCGGTGGTGCCGGTGATTGATCTTCAAAGCTTGGTTTCATCATCAGGAGGAGATCAAATGGATTCTCATGAATTGGAGAGGCCGCACTCTGCTTGCAAAGACTGGGGTTTCTTCCAGGTCAGTTTTTCCCATTTCCCCACATATTCATTCCCCCAAACACCACCTTACCTCTATCATGCTCTGTTTCTCTTTATTACATATTTAAAAAAAAAAAACTATCTAGTTTTTTTTTTTTATTATTAGAGAAATTGTGGGTAACATATGCAAGTTATACTAGTTATACTATTTATAAGTTTAATCATCTGATAACTTAATACTATCAAAGTCATAACTAAAAAAATTTAATTAAGATATAATAAAAAATCACATAAGGTATAATTGAATTATAATAAAAATAAAAGTGGTGACCCTACAAGACTCTACAAATCTAGACCACTTATGATGTAAACTTCACACATACATGAGTAAGTCTCACACATACATAGAGAGCCAGAATCACTTTAGGATGTGGCGTCATCCCAAAGAGGTCCCAAATATTTTCCTAAAATTTTGGTGGTGCGGGGGACATCCAAAGGAGGTTCCAAACATTTTCCTAAAAACAATGTTATAATTAATATCTCATAATTAACAACATAATAAGTCGTAACCAAAAACATAAAAATTGTAACAAATGTACATATGGTAAAATTTCTCTTTGTATCGATACAAAATTTTCTCGCATATATATAAGAACTAAAATTGTTAATTTTTTACATGTTCTATGAACGAAAGTTATTTTGAAATATTATGTGATAATTCTAATTTGAAAATATTTTATTAGTGAAGAATTCGCTTATAATTTATTTTTCACAATAATTATTATAATATTGTATTTTCTTAACTATTTCATATGATTTTTATAATGGATATAAATCATAGTTATTGAGACAAACATAAATCATAATTATTGAAATATATTTTAGACATTTCCAATGGATAGCATTACTAATTTATTCAAACTGTTTTTATGATGTTAGCTAATCGAATATATAATTTGATTAACTTTAGCTTTTAAAATAAAAAAATTCTTAAGAGGCAATTGTAACAGGTACAATTGGCAATATTCTACAAACAAAATAAATTTAGCAAATAAATATCCATTAGTATTAAATAATTCACCACTTTAATTATTTAAAAAAAAATTAAGTGAAACTTCACTTTTAAACTACTAATACAATAATGTAATGTTTAGAACATTGGAATGAAATGATATAGAATGGTCATTCTTTAACTTCTATATAGAATCATTATTCTCTCACAATAGTCAATGATAATTTTTTCTGTAATAGATTTTTGATAATTTTTTTAATAAACCAACTGTGAAATATGAATATTATAAAATGATTGTTTTATTCTAGTTCATTTCAATAAACCAAACCTAACCTAAGAATTAAATTATTAGGAGACCCAAAATTTTAGACAAATTTTGGAGACCCTAATCAATATATGAATATATTTCGCGCGTGTTCCTCACGTGTTGTGTCCTTCATTTTTTGGAAATTAACATGTCAACATGTCCGTGTCCATGTCGTGTCACTTGTCCGTATCCGTTCTTAGTTTTGGGGATTATGGTGGAGGTCCAAAGAAAAAGAGAGTGAAGCAATTTGAGTGGTGGGGTTCTAAGAAACTAAGGCTGGTTTGTATGGGGGTGGCAACAGTGCAGAGTGAGGCAGGTTTGTATTGCCTATCCCTGCCCTGTATCATGTCAGAGGTAGGCAAAATCGGAGAGGTTATGGAGGCGGAGGCTGGAGCAGGTCATGCCATACTACAGATAATAATTTATAAAAGTTCAAAAGTGAATGATTATTTCATTTTTATTGTATTTTGCATTATTTTTTTAATGAATAAAGTATGACTGATCATTATATTTCATTTTTATTCCAATAAACCAAACACCTAAAACGAGTTAATAGGACACAGACAACTAATTAGAGTTGAGCGCACTAAGCCCACTAGTTTAAACATAAACCCATTCAACGTGCTTGATTGTTCAGATTGAATATAAGGGGTTCGGAAGGATATGTAACATTTAGAAATATATTATTCGCTGGTAGACTGTGAAGCACAAATACTTCTAAAAGGGAGTCGTATCTATATCAGATACCGATACTCCTTGGATACTCGTGGATGGATACATATCATATACTTTTCAAATGTATCCCATACTTGATATTAATTTTCTTTAATTTTGAGAAGTATTATATAGTTTTCAAATACTTTAGGTCACATATCTGCACTATTATGAATAGGTTAGATTGTAATAATTCTTGTATAGAATTAGAGCATAATTGTTAAGATAAATACAATAATAACTTCTCAATACTTTGCTTACTTTCTATAGAAGAAGAAAACAGTGAAATTAAAATAATACCCTACTTTTATAGGATTTATTGAATTGATGTATCCTTATAATTTACAAATGTGCTATAAGGTCAAGCATCAAGGAGTTGTGGGCATCTTTTGGTTGAATGTAGTTGAGTCAGTTATCAATGTAGCACCTAACAAGGCTTGGCCCAACACTCTGGTTCACCACAATGGCCTAACTATATTCCACATAGAGCCCAATATATGCATTGCCCATTCCACTTTTGTGAGACCACCTAACAAACAAAAATAATTCAGTGCAAGTGCAACATCTCTTCTTATTTTCACTCTCTACAATTGGTACGAGTAGAATAAGGGAAAGAGAAAGCTATATCATGTAATGGTGTGGGTGAGAGGGGTGGTTGGAGATAGTCTGGGAAGATGGCGAGCACTTTAATGGACTGAGATCACCGGAGGTGGAGAGGAGGAGGTCAAGGCAAGCTTGGAGAGGGAGAGGTTGGCAGTGATGGACCTTGAACACTAATGTAGAATGTGAGAGGGAGTGTTTAAGTGTGAGACTTAGTGTGTTAGAATTATGGGGTATTGTTGGGGTGCAGTGAAGTTTCTTGCTACATATATGATACGTTATATAGGCCGCAAGAGTATTGGAGCCCAAGCAACCTGTTAAACAGGTGGCTCGTTCTCCCCAACTCTGCCAGACGTGATATAACCCCTTCTACCGTCTGTGGCTTGACGGCAGGCGGAGAGCAACATTTCATGGCAAGCAGAAAGTAACGTTTCGTATACACATCGGGTGACATGAATGTAAGGTTATTATTGCCAATTCTCCAAGCTTGGTCGAGATGGAGTTGTCTTAGCAAGAAGACAACCATCTCGGCGATCTCATAACCTTAGTAGCTAGTCTAATATCCTCTCATAATCCCGAGCAGTAGTAGTGCCTGGGTCCTACTCCCAACCCAGGAAACCAAGTAGGTGAATGAGCCAGGGCCCACCTCAGTGTTTAGGAGAGCCAAGGGCTCACTTCCAAGTGACCAAGTAGGAGAATAGGCCGCTAGCCTATCTCAATGTTTAGGAGAACCAGGGCTTATCAGTCCAGGTCCAAGTGAACTGGAGACTGATTATATTGTTGTTTGGTCTTCGAACGAGGTATGAAGGACCATGGGCGCTGCGGCCAATGATCCTGCCTACTGCAAGGCTCTTCATATTTGGATATATTTGAGCTTGTATGTATGCTCCTACTTAGGCTAAGCATATAGTCTTGGTTTTGCATGGTGCCTTGGCACACAACGCCAATAGGGCTCGCCATGTATCAAACATGTCATATGCCCACAAGGTGTCTTATTGGTCTGCCACGCGGGTGGAGTTTTGGTGATGTAGCACTTGTAGGGCTTGATACCCACAAATGGTAAGACTTGAATTTGGACATCATGTGCAATAAGAGAGGGTTTAGCGTCTCATCAACTTTTTAATTGGGAGTTCTAGTTTTTTTTTTTTTTTTTTGGTTTCCTTCTCTCTTTTCTATGAGCAGTTATTTAGTGTCACTTATTTCACTGATGTGACAATGCCGCAAATAGATCCTGACCATCCATTTGTGTGGTCTTCAAATTGAAATAAGAACATAATAAATGTAGGTATTTTAATTAGGTAGTTTTTAAGTTATAATTAACTTTTTTTATAAGATAATTGGTGTCCTAGGAGTCTCCACTAGTCTTTGATGGATATAATTTGTGAATATTTCTTTGTTGAATCAGGTTGTAAATCATGGAGTGAGCATTTCATTGTTAGAGGAATTCAAGAGGGAAGTTGTATATTTTTTCAAGCTTTCTTTGGAAGACAAAAAGAAGTTATGGCAACAGCCAGACAACCATGAAGGTTTTGGGCAGCTCTTTGTGGTATCAGAGGGGCAAAAGCTCGACTGGTGTGACATGTTCTACATTACCACTCTTCCAACAAGTCTAAGGCAGACTCAATTATTTGATCTTCTACCTCCAAAACTCAGGTTTCTCTCTCTCTCTCTCTCTCTCTCTCTCTCTCTCTCTCTCTCTCTCTCTCTCTCTCTCTCTCTCTCATTGCAAAAGGCCTTTGTCAAATATGTATTTAATGATCACAATGAAGTGGAAAATGTGGAATCAACTATACCATTTGATGAAAAATTAATATAAAAAGAAAATCATGGCAACATATTCATCATCACTTTTTACTCTTTTTTTTTTTTTTTTCTTGGTCCATAGTTGGTAGAAATAGTATGAAGGATGAATGACCAGGCAAAACTATCATTTAGATTGTTTCTTTAGTGTTGTACACATTTGCAGTGGTACTTTCATTTATATTGTATGTGTATGAAAAATTCTATGCTAAACATCCTTTTAAAAGGTGTACCATATGCTCTAGTTATGAAGATAAGTAATTTTAGTTATAAATCATGTAGTACATGGTTATGAGACTTTGTGGTGGTTGATTATGAGCTGCAGCATCCCTGGTTAAGAAATTTTATGGTGTTTTTCATTACAAGCAAACTGATCTTGGTTGTGAGGCTTTGTGGTGTTTGGTTATTAACCAAAATGATTGTTGGTTATGAAACTTGATGTTTTATTATGAACAGAAGTGGTCTTTTTTTGATGTTTTGGTTATGAACCAATTTGGTCTTGGTTATGAGTCAAATTGGTGGAAGTTATAAATCATTTTGACTGAAATTTTAAATGCATACCATATGCATCTGTTTTTGAGGTGTGTATAGTGTTACTTCCTGTGTATGTGTATATATGTGTGGTAGAATGCTATGTTTTTAATTCTATATTAATTGCAGGGAAACAATGGAAGCATACTCTGCAGAAGTGAAAAAGCTAGCCATGATCATCCTAGGTCAGATGGCTAAAGCTCTGAAGATGGACAATGAAGAGATGAAAGAACTATTCAGTGATGGGGTACAGTCCATGAGAATGAATCATTATCCTCCATGCCCAGAGCCTGACATGGCCATCGGCTTCACTCCTCACTCCGATGCAGATGCTTTAACCATTCTGTATCAGCTCAATGACACCCAAGGCCTCCAAATTCGGAAAGAAAGAAGGGAAATGGGTACCTGTTTAACCATTGCAAAATGCTTTTGTTGTCAACATTGGGGACATCATGGAGGTAATTGCAAGCTTTAATTTACTCCATTCCATATTATTGCTTGCAAAATGCTTTTGTTGTCAACATTGGGGACATCACGGAGGTTACATGGCTTGACAATTGCATGATTGCATCAAATTCATCACTCATCATTATATTTGCAACCAATATTAAGAATTTTTTCATGAGGTGGACTAGCATAGATCATTAATTTTGAGATTTTGAAAAACTGAATTGGTTCATTTGAGAGTATATCGGATGACTCTTTCATTGTCATGATTATGCCCAATCAGCATGTAATCACTTGGGAAATTATTTTGAGTTTATATTTGCTTCCAATATTAAAACATTGTTTCAATGGTAAAACCTTGGCCTAATAATCTTGGGGTTATGGGTTGAAGTCATGGGGCAACCACTTTGTGCACTATGCCAAAGGTTAGGTATGTACCCAATCTTTTCCCTCCCAAACACACATTAATGTGTACTAATTGGGTGTTGTTTTCTTATTTGTGACCAATATTAAGAATTTTTCGTGAGGTGGACTAGCATAGGTTATTAATTTTGAGATTTTGAAAAACAGAATCGGTTGATTTGAGAGTAGATGGGATGATTCTTTCATTGTCGTGATTACACCCAATAAGCGTGTAATCACTTGGGAAATTATTTTGAGTTTATAATATGTGTATTCTGTCGACGGGGGGATTCTTTGTCAAC
The DNA here is from genome assembly GCA_036172215.1 of Camellia granthamiana. Classification (NCBI taxonomy): domain Eukaryota; kingdom Viridiplantae; phylum Streptophyta; class Magnoliopsida; order Ericales; family Theaceae; genus Camellia; species Camellia granthamiana. Next base: position 9,827,442 of record CM069909.1, read on the forward strand.
TGTTTAAGAATTTTTTAGGCTTCCAGTTAAATATCAACATGAGACATGTTTTACTAAGCCTTTAAATGATTGGGGTCAATGCCAAGTAAGAAATTTTTTGAGATTTTTTGGAGTGCTGCATTGGCATAGAGGCATAAAGCAGCTCTATCTTTCTGTCAATGCTCTATCTCTCTCAGTTGTATAATTATGTTTTGAGAACTTTATTTCTCGAGATTTCTACTACATTGTGTAGTTGAGTGCATTAAGACAGAGGAACAGACAATAGAGGGGACAGTAGAAGGCTCTCTCTCAAAATCAAGATCAAACTATTCAACTTTAAAACGGGTTCAAAGTGTTTTTTGAGACCTTTGACTAAATATCAAAATGATGCCCTATTTTCTTATACTTCAACAAACTAGGACGTCCAGCAATAATATTTTGAATTTTTTACGAAAGCCATAGGTGTCCGGTTAAATAATTGAGCTACCTCTGCTTCAGACATTAGTTCAAGTAGGTGTTCATTAATTTTTTTGATAGTCGATGTCAAACATTGTATACAGATTGTGAGCAATGGTGTGTATCGAAGCATTCAGCACAGAGCAACGGTGAACTCGAGAAAAGAAAGGATGTCCATTGCAACATTTTACAGCTCCAATTTAGAGTCGGAGTTAGGTCCTGCGCGTAGCCTTATTGGACCAAACAAGCCTGCAGTTTTCCGACGAGTTCCCATTGACAAGTATTTCAAGGACTTCTTCGCCCTAAAACTCGAGGGTAAGTCATTCCTTGATTTCATGAAAATTGAAACTCATGAGGAAGATGGCTCAAGTTAAATTCTGGTGCAATTACCATAAACAGAAGCTCTCTCTATTCATTCATCAAAAAGTGTAGGCTACTACATTGTTTTTACATAATGTGTTTTTTTTTTTTTTTTTTTGAAATTTTTTGGGCGTTGGCATAAGCAAAGCTAATGCAGGCACAACTGCAATGAGCTGTCTATGTAGAATTACAAAAATAATAATGACATGTGAAATGATGTACTGATAGAGCTAGCTAGAAGAGATAAAGAGTACTGCTAATGGAATTTTTATACAGAATAATGACTCATTGTGGTAATTTCATTTTATAATTTCAAAAAGTGTCACTCATATTATTCTCAATCAGATTTTTGTATGAAAATTCTATTTATATGCGACTGGATGGAAAGATGATAAAAGTTTATGTGGTTCAATTATATTGGTCAATGTTCTAGAAAAAAAAAAGTCATCATCACTGTTTTAACAGTGGTTATTACCTTCCATAATATAATAACCTTTTGTAAAAGATATGGCTGGAACGCAGTTGTTATTCGAGCTATCGAAATTTGACACTATAATATTAGGAAATGGAGTTGCTGCTGCGCAGCCCGTGCAGTAGCAACTGTTGTGCATTGAAATGGATCCATTTCGAAACTCATTTCTATAATTCGAATCATTCATATTTTAGAATATATCAAGTAAAACATGCTTGTAAAAAATCAAGTTAATTGGATATCGTTTACCCATTAATTCACTCACATTTATATTCATTTTAATATTTTAAATCACAATTATTATTTATTTTTGTAGATACAAATGTGAGTGGATAAATTGGTAAATTATAACCGATTAACTTAATTTTTTGCAGATAGATTCTACTTAATATATTCTAAAATATGAATGGTTTAGATTATCAAAATGAGTCCCGAAATAAGCCTATTTCGACGCACAACAGTTACTGTTGCGCGGCCTGTGCAGTAGCAACCCCAATTCCATAATATTATGTGTTAACTCAAAATTTTGTTGGATTAATTTTTTTATTTTTATTTTTATTATTTTTGGAACAAGAAAAAAGATGTTTTGATGTGTCATCACTGCATCCGTGAATCTAAACCCCGCGAGCAAGTGTTTCTATTTATCTCTCTTTACAAATGTCATTTATATTTAATTTTTGTTTTAAAAAAATAGAAGACACAACATTTCTCCATCTCAATAAGAATGCTAAATATAAATATTTTAAGTACTGTAATGTGATAAAATTTGACTTGTGCCATTTAAGCTATTCAACTTAAGATTGTTTAATTATCTATTATCTCTTAGACATTGTTATTAAGTAATCTCTAAAGATAAGATCACGAATTTATATTTAGGGAATAACTTCTCTGTCAAATGAAGTGTGTTGTTGGGTTTCTGTGGACCTACTATGGAGCCCACATCAATGATCTGGACCATTACATGCCTAGGGTTTGTCGTGTACTTCATTTTTATATAAAATAACATTGATTGGATATCAAAAGCAACTTGATCCGATCATATTTGTCTCAATAATTTATTTTTAAAATCATACGTTGACATAAATTTGATCTAATCAAGTAGCTATCGATATCTGATCAACGTAATTTTTTGCAAGAATAAATTACTTGACAAGGTCTACACATTAAACGGTTTGGATTATTGATATGGGCTCCGTGGTGGGCCCATAAAACCCAACAACATGCTTTAGTCCAATTTTGGACGAAAGAGAAGCACCAACCAATTTTTCCTACTCTCAAGATTACAAATGAATCAAAAAAAATTGAATTTCTTGGAAGTTTAAATATGATTTTTCTTTGTTCTTTTTTGAGAACATGAAAAAATAGTTATATTAAACTAAAAGCAAACAACATACGGCGAAGGTCAGAGTATGAAGGGTGTCAATTTTTCAATCCATGATATGGTCTCAAAGATAAGGGAGGTCAGAGTATGCATTGCTGGAGGTTGAGATGGTCTAGAGCTTTGAAGTGAGGTCTGCTATGCTTATAAGTAGGGTGTGTAGCAGGTTATTATTGTTGATCTTTGCAGTTTGCTGCCCTGTTGCTGGTTGGGCTCTGAACTAGTTGTTGTTGCTGCCACTTGCTGCTGATTGTTGGTAGTGCTACTGCTTTTTGGTGTTGCAGAGCTGTTTTTTTGGTGTTGTTGCTACTGCTTTTTGGCACCAAGGATCCTCTAGAGTGTTTTTTCCCTAAAGTTTCCTAAAGTGGTGTATTGTATGGTTGAGATTTAATGCTGAAAAATTGATGTGACTTGTCATTAAATCTCAACCACACAATGCACCACTCTAGGAAACTTTAGGGGAAAAAAAAACTCTAGAGGATCCTTGCTCACTTTTTGGGTGGTGTTGTTGTTGTTTGGGTGCTGATTTTAATATCTTTGGGTGATGACTTCGGTATTTTGGTGCTGTTCTTGGTGTTGTTTGTTATGTTTTTGCTATTTTTTTCTTGGCTTTAGTTGGTTGCTCACCAACTATTGATGGCATGCTAGCAAGGGATGGGGCAGGCATATTGGTGCCAACCTAGTTGGGATTGATATGTCTCGCTATGATACTTTTGCACTCATCTCTTTTCCTTTCTTGATGTAATGATTTTTTTTGTTCATCAATAAAGGTTTATTTTGCCAATCAAAAAAAGAAAAAAAAGCAAACAACATACAAATCAAAAAAAAGAAAAACAAGAAGATCCTAAAGGGCCAAACAAACACACATACAACAAAACAAGAAAAACAAAAAACAACAAATTCGTCAAAAAAAAATTGCTACAATCTAGGAAAAATCATCAATCTTTTTATAGATGTGGTTTGGAAAGCTAGATCTACATTAAACCAAGCATGATCTGTATCAAAACCTGCGTCGCCACTACCCAATTCCATCACGGCCAAAAGTTAGAGTTGAAGAGGCAGAACACCCACAATGGTGTGGGAAAAGGCTTGAGAGAAGAGAACACCATTGTAGGTGTCAAAAATGAAAAAATTCATGCCAAAATTTGGGGAGAAACACAAAAATTTCCATTTTCGAACATAAAAAGCCCAGATCTTCACTCTAGAAGTGCATATCTATACTCTAAGAGTGTAAATATACACTCTAGAAGTGTCAAGGAAGCTGTCGGACCATCAACAGAGCATCGCTGAAAATCTCCTAAATATAAAAGCTCTTGCTACACGCTCTCTCTTTCTAGAACTTGCAATACCTGAAGTTTAAATTTTAAATATTGAACCCAATGGAGCCCAAAACAAGTCACTATAATTTCACAAGTTGATTTTCTAAATAATTGTTTACACGCCTCACAAAATCTTGTTCAAGAAATCTTGGGGCGCAAACGCGTAGGCTTGTTGATTAAATTGAATATGGGAGTGCCAGAACCCGTGAACCTAGTTCAAGGTGTAGGAATATTTGAACATTTCTGACTTCTAACACAGAGAAATGACCGTGTGACTTAGAGGAACTACCATTGGTTCGGATCTTGTCCTAATGAAAACGACTTTTACAAATTTCTTAGGTGCTAAGGATAACTAGACTAAATTTGTGACTTGCATTGATTGATAAACGAAGTACAATTGCTAATCTAAGATAATTGATCTAAACAACTAATTGCATAGAACTGAATTGCTAAGACAGATAAAGCTATGACGCTAAGATAGATAAAAGTTATAAAGCTAAGATAAATAAAGCTATGAAGTTAAGATAAATGTATTGAAAGACTCTTGGTTGAATTGTTTGGTGCTGGACCCTTTGAATGTTTCACTTAGAACCCTTTATATAATGTTGAGAAAACCCCTATTTCTATCCAACTGCCAAAAACGTGGCAGCCTTTCCTGGTGACACGTGTCATTGACCATTTGCTTGACCCCCAAGAGTAGGAACGGATTTGACCATCCATGGATAATGTCTATCTTTGTAGCTTTGACTTGGTCCATCAAACTTCTTGAAGCCGGGAGGTATTAAGAATCAAATTTGAATTTATTTTCCATGATTTAGGGAAAAGGCTCATTTGTTGTAGTATGGATTGATCCTCGAAGCCTCTTCCTTTGCTATGTATGTTTATCTACAAAAATCCTCAAACTCAACCTTGCACGATTTGGGGAAATTCAGTCCCAGCAATTGTAGTATATTGTTGATCCCACATCTCTTCACAAGCTAATATGTGTCCCATCAAAAACCCCACTTGACTTGAGTTGGGAAAAATGGTCTCACTTTTCTAGCCTTGTTGTTGATTTGCAAAATCTTCAATCCCATATAATCCTCATCTACACCAGCCATCTTAGTAACAAACTAAGAGATAAGGCACCAATTTAGGAGATAAGCCTCAACATCCTCCTAATTATTGGGAACGGTTAAGGCTCACCTTATCGAATCAAATCAAATCAAAATTAATTAATTAATTAACCCAATGACTTGGTTAATTTAATTAATTTAAAAGAAATCAATTTCAGCCGCCATTTCATTTAACCTTGGTAGTGGGTCCTATAAAATTTTTGACTCTCCATCTTCCATCGCCATGTGGCATCAATAATTTAGGGAATTGGCACATGACAATTTTTGCCAAAAAAGTTACAAACAATAATGAATTCAACAAAAATGTTTATTTTACCCCAAATGAATGTTATGCCTCTAAGAGCAACTCCAAGGGAGGTGGCAAAAGGGCTATATGAGGCATTTTTACAAGTGAAATTGTTTTGCTCCTCCTCCAAAGGGCTCTGCATCACAAGAGGTATTTTGTCCATTTTTATTTTGGCTCTTCACAAGTAGATAGCATCAATTGCGAGGCAAAGTTTAATGCCGCCATTTTGCCTATATCTACTTGCTAGCTCCATCTTTGTTGCATCTCTGCTTGTTTCATATTTGTTGTTTCATTTTTGCTCTAGCACATTTGATCGTTTGAAAATATTACCATTAAAAAAATATGATTGTTTAAAAATATAACCGTGTAAAAATATTATTTAAAAAAATAATTTAATAATATATTTTTAAAAAATAAAAATTTGTCAATGTCATGTCAATAACCACGTCAACACTAGGTGAATATGCAACATGTTAGAAAAAAAAATTATATTTTTTATTTATATTTATAATATTTTTCTTTTAAAAATTAGTTAAGTTAGTTTAGTTGGTTAGCAAAAAGAATAACGATGCTACAATCACACAATATTCTCCCCCTCCCCCCCCCCCCCCTCCCCTCCCCTCCCCTCCCAAACCCACCGAATAAGGTGGTAAGATAAAATGCAAGTTCAATATCAATTGCTACATGTTGGAGCGTGAACCAATTTTTATGCTTATCACATCATTCAGGGGAATTTGGAGGGGAGAAATTATGTAAATGAATCATTTTTCATTCTCCTATATCAAAGGGCTCAGTGACCAATACCCCTTTTGTTTGGGGGTTATATGGTGTACCAAACCAATTTTGTGCAAATTAAAGGGTAAATTACACTGACAACCTCTATTTATTTGAAATAACACTACACTTCTTCTATTAACTGAAATATCACTGACATCCCCTATTATGTAACGCCATTTAATTTAACATTCATTTACGATAGCACCCTTCACTTCATTCTTTCCTTATTCTCTGTCATCTCACTACAACAATTTACACTTTTGGCGATCAAAATTGGCGACTAAAAGGAATTTAGTCACCAAAAGTTGTACAATCGGCCACTAAAATTTAAATTAGTCGGCATTGTCTCAAGTTTTAGCTACTAATTTTTTTTAGTCACGGTATATTATTTATTGGCGACTATTAAATAATTTAGACACTAAATATGGCACAATAGGCGACAAAAAAGTTTTTTTGGTCAGCATTAGTTCATGTTTTAGGCTACTAAAGTTTGTTATCAATTTTTGCCAACTAAAATAAATTTAGTCGCCAAATAGCTAGCATAATGTTTGCTATTAATCTTTGACGACCAAAAATTTGGTCCGCAAATATTCTTTTTCGGTGACGAAAATGATTTTAGTCACTGCATAGTATTTTTGCCTACTAAGACAATTTAGTTGCTAAATAAAAAGCACAAATTTTATTTTTTATCTTTGGTGACAAAATAGTTGGTCAGTGAATATTTCTTTTAAGTGACTAAAATACTCTTAGTCACCAAAAGTAATAGAATAGACGACTAAATTTACATTAGTCGGCAATGGTATGAAATTTTTTGGTGGGAACTTTTTCAAATATAGAGGCAATTATATTTTATTAGTTATTTTCATATTTGTTTTTATCAACCTCCAAACCAAACAAAAACAAGACGACTCTTGTTCCTCTCTCTCTCTCTCTCTCTCTCTTACTAATTGTCAATCTTCCACCATCTGTAACACTCCGAAAATATAACAATAAAACCATCTCACAATATTTATTAAATAACCACACAGTTTTGAATATAATATCCCTCCATTCATATGATTCCATTGTACAAAAATGTAACACATGTAGTTATACATTTATAATGTGACGACCCTGCCACGTATAATATTTTATATTTAATTAGTCAAGGTGATTTGGATTTTAATTAATTATTGTTTTAATCTAATTGCAGAATTGATGAATAATATTGGTAAATTGATGAACAATATTGGTGTTGATTTGTATATAATTTTATTAAAGAGCTATTTTGGAATTAGAAATTAAAAGTTTAAGTGGCACAAGAAAGTGAAATTGACGAATTAAATTATTTTAATTTTGAGTATCGGACCATCTGGGAGTTTAATTAAATGTTCAGTAAAATTGAGATTCGATTAATTAGATCCAAATTGGAGGTAATTAAGTTAATTAAATTATGAGGATTGAGAATTGTGATTATTACGAATTAAATCTATTTTTGAGATATCCAATTTGAATATGTAATTTATTGACATAAATTTTGAATCTGATTAGAAATTGAAGGCCTAAATGATTTGAGAAACCAAAATTGATGATGTCAATAAGTTTAATTTGATATTTGGAGCTTTTTAGAAGTTTGATTAAAAATCTTATTCAGAATGGTAAATATTAAATATAATTAATTGGGCCTTAATTGAAGTCAACTAGATTAATTAAATTAGGTGAGATTTGTGATTAGTTATGATTAATTAAATTATGATCAAGATTAATTGGTTTTAAGGGGTGATTAATTGAGCTAATTGTAACCAAAGATTATTCTCAATTAAGTATCCTAAGCAAGATGAATTAGTTAACGAAAGAATCAATACACTACCACATGGGTGCTTATAGTAAGGACAAGTGTCCCACTACTTGAATAAAAAAATAAAATAAAATAAGATAAAATAATAAAAGAAAAGATGATGAATGAAATCAAAGAAGGCTTCAATCTGCTGGAAACAAATTAGAAAAAAAAAAAAAAAACAAAACAAAACAGAGAGAGAGCACGGGCTAAGAGAGAGACCAAGAGAAAGAAAGAAAAGGGATTGAAGAAGAAAGCCTTGTGGGACCCCAAAATTCAAGCTTAAAATTGTGGAAAATTCATCTTAAGGTAAGAAATTTCATCCTCTTTCTAGTGTTGTTTAAATAATCTAGACATAAATTGATTCAAGATGGATCTTGAAAGGATTAAAAATGAAGATTTGAAGGTCAATTATATAAATTGTTAAAATTTGGGTTTACATGTAAAATCAAGTTAGGTTGAAGATTATGAGTATGATTCCTTAAATTTGTTAAATTTTGGTTCAATTTCATATAAATAGAAGGAATTAGCAAGATGATGAATAAATGGAGTTAGACTCGAATTTATGGAAGTTAAATTGAGAATCAGTTATGTTAAATTTGATTTTCGTAGTCTTGCATGAATTTGAGTTCCATTTCTACATGCATGAACAAATTTTGTAAGTTTTAATACTCTAATTGTACATGCATCATGGATTTTGAAGAATTTGAACTAATTCAATCTCATATTTTAAAGAGAAAAAGGAAAAGCTTTGAAAATTAGGAATTTGTTTGATTTTGATCTTTAATCCATACATGTAATTTAATTTAAAAGTTTTATTCAATTTAAACACATTTTAGAACATCTATGATTATAAATTAAGTTTTTGGTTAAAAATTGAGTTAAGTTGAATTTCTAAGAAATTGATTTGTGTAATTCATAGTTAAGCTGATTTTTGTTATTAATAATAAAATTGGGTTCTATTTTTACATACATCATGAAATTTCAAGAGTTTGGAAAGTCTAATTCATATTTTAAAATTGTGGGTTTGATATAAAGAAAATGAGTTAAATCTAAATTTGGACAATTGGAGCATGATTTTGAATAAATGATTTCTAATTGAGAGTGTTTACTAAATTATACAATGGTTCTCCATATTTTTGTACCAAAAACACAAGTTTTGAGGCTTTGAATATCAACCTTGAAGCTCAAACACAGTTCTGAAAATTCCAGAATTCATGTTGTCCACCCGAGCAAGGAAAGCTCCGCTCAAGCGTGAAAGTCGAGTTCCCAGAAGTTTATAAAAGTTTGTAGACCGCTTGAGCGATGAAAGCTACGCTCGAGTGACCAGCTTTGTTTTTGAGCCCCCGCTCGAGCGAAGGAAGTTGCGCTCGAGCAGAGACCCTATTTTCAATAATTTTGACTAACTCTTTTAAATGCATATTTGCATCCTCATGACATTCTAAGCATTCTTAGGCACCGATTGGACTCGCATAGTCATGGAATAAACTAGAAACACATAAAGAGAGTTGAATTGAAATGAAATGAATATTGAATGGTGCTTCTATTGTAATAACCCGACTCCCTCATATACTGTCTATGCTCTAATTTCCTCATTACCTATGTTATTATATATGTGATTATAGGCTTGATGTGAAATTCCATGTTTGAATGTATGAATTACATGTTTATAATTTGTATCTGTCGGTTATGAGAAAATCTATTGAAATTGCGACCTTTGGACTGAACATTGAATGCCTTAGAGGCGCGATAAACCGAAATTGACTTTACAGTTATGATTGGCATGATTTTTAGGACATTATATGAAGTTTTGTAAAAATTTGATTCGTAATGAATTAATTTGTTTTATTTGGTCTAAACTCTTAGAATTAACACTTGAAACTGAAATTAACGGGTTTAATGAGTTCAGAAATCGAAATTGAGTATATGAATATGTTACTGGGAATTTTTAGAGCCATTTGGGCAATTTAATTAAAGACTGATTTTTATCTGATTCGTTAAGTTGGTTTGGTTGGCTTTGTTATATATATATATCTTTGAGCCCTTTATGTTCTTTACACTCAACCAAGCACCAAAAATATCTCCTGGAGAGTGGGAGAAGAAGAGAAGAAAGAAAGAACTCTACTTGGAGCTTGAGAATCTAAGAAATTGAAAGGGGATTCAAGGAATATAACTCAAGGTAAGTGTAAATCAACTAAAACACCTTACATCCTTCTCCAATTGATAGAATCAAGACCTATAAGGAAGCTTTGTCACTCTTAGGAGTTAGGGTTTATGAGTTATACTCTTGTTTGAGCAAATAGTATGAAATTACCATAGACTTCCCATAATTATTGGATTAAAGAGTTAATTCCTTCATGTTTAGTTGAGTTTGTCATTTAATCTTGAGTTCTTACATGTTATGAACTTATGTAAGCATGTATGTATATATATAGAAGTATATATATATAGAAGTATATATATATTATGAGAGGATGAAGAAAGTGAAGGGGTGATGAACATTGAGAATTTGTATGTCAAATTAAAAGAGGGTTGATCTCATTGAACTTGTGTTTCATGTTTAATATGTTCATACATCATGTTTTTGAAGTAAATTTGCTTGAATTGAGCCTTAGGAATGAATTTGGAAAGTTGGCCTTTAATGAATTTTCGGACTGCTCAAACAGGGCCCAAGACCGCACGTGCGGGGCTTATGGCCGCACGTGCGGGAGGCATTGCAGCACGTGCGGGGCTCACAGCCGCACGTGCAGATAACAGGGGAACCAACTTTAGCATTCCGTAATAAAAGCACGTGCGGTAGGAGACTTCTGCACATGCGGCACATGGGGAAGATTTCTGTCACCCTTCTTGCCTCTGTTTGACCCTCTAAAATTATTAATATGTATATTTGATCCGTCTAAAGTGCTTACAATTTCATACGGATTAACGAATCGAACAAATGACTAAGGAAATAAACTAGGGAAAGAATTCATTATTTATTCGTTTGTATATGTGTGCTATGTGTAGGTCACTTGCGGGAAGAGACCGCTGCTCGTGTAAACCACTGTGAGTAATAATAGTGTAATCATGTATATTTATTCCTGTATTTCTGCTTATGAATTATTATACCTTAATTGTACTTGGTGTGTTGGAATCATTGTGCTATGGTTTACATATTATGATTGTGAATGGCATATTTGGGATGCGTAGTGCTAGGATTCATGTATCTTTGTTGGATACAAATTGTGTTTATTGCAATGGTATACGTCATGTGAATTATGTTTTGATGGAAATGATCCAAATGGCATTGACATGGACCTAAGGTCGTTTTGTTCTACTAATAATGATGGGCTTGAGGCCGTTATGATATGGATTACTTATTATTCGTGGCTCTAAGGCCAAAGGAGATGGAGGCATGCCGATGTTCCATCTACCCTATCATGATATGAATTGTTTATGACACATGGCCCAAGGCCAAGGGAGGTGGAGACATGTCGATGTTCTATCTACCCTCTAATGTTCCAAACAGCTGTTTATATGTTGGGCCCGAGGCCGTTTTGTACTATGTTGGGCCTGAGCCCGTTTTGTATTATGTTGGTCCTGAGGCCGTTTTTTATTACGTTGGGCCCGAGGCCGTTTTGTATTTCGTTGGACCCGAGGCTGTTTTGCCATATGTTGGGCCTTAGGCCGTTCCGTCTCCTGTGGGCCGGAGGCCGTTTTGGAATATGACGAAGGAGACATGTAAACGTTAGATAAATATTCTCTAAGACATATGCTTATTCACACGAATCTCTTTACATTATTATTATTCATTGAGCCCTGCTCACTTCATTTTGTTTATATATGTTTATGTAGGTGAACAGCTTGGGGGACAGCCCTAGGTCAGCTTCAGGAGCCTTTTGGTGGGTCTGTTGTGTTAAGCCTCCACAATTGAAGCTTTTTGTCTGGTCCCTTTTGACGTCTCATGTTTTGTCAAGTTTTTGGTGGCTTTTGTCAAGCCCGTGGCTACTTTGTAAAGTTTTGGTTACTAGCCCTTGTATATACCTACATGGAGTGGACTAGCTTATATGTATATGTATAATTTGTGCAATGATCCTGGGATGTAGACACAAGCTCAATGGACAGTATTATTTTGGTATCTGCTTCCGCTTAAGGCCCTGTATTTGAATAAATATTATTTTGAAATTTTGTTTTGAGGCCCAAGTACAGACCGGTCATGGACCAAACTTTTAAGGGCGGGTTTGGGTTGTGACAGTTGGTATCAGAGCACAAGTTACTCCCTCATACACGAGTCCATTTGAGGTGTAGGGTGTTTTAAAAAGGCTTAGGGACATTGCATTGGCATGTGTGCGTGTGTGAATTGTCATAAACGCGACTATGTGAACTGTTGTGAAGGTATCCGAAAATGAAATGAAGTGAACGCTTGTGAATCGAAGGAATATATCTGAACTGAACTGAAATATGTGAAAAGAACAGTTATGAAACGTGCCGTTGGGAACGGACGACGGAAGGACAAAATAATGTAGATTGTGTGAATATGTTTGAAATGAAACGAGAACGAACGTGTACTCATATTATGTTAATTTGATATTAAACATGAACTATGTCGAATAGATGTAGAAGAATGATTGTCGTTTCAGCATGAATTCGAAGGTTATGTAACCACATGTATGAGTCTGACCTTATCATCTATGCGAACATGAGATATGAATTGTCGCGTGAATGTGTCCAAGTAATTATTGGTTTGATATAATGCAAGTTATGAACATGTGAATCATAAATTGTTGCTTATGTGCATGTCGATTCCGCAACTAGGTATATATGTAGCCTATGAATATGGTTAAGTGTGCAATTATCTAATAACATGTGATACTTGATAAATATACAGTCACGTGCTATGTATGTGATGATGTGTACGTAAAATGTGATGATACGTAAAAGGTGTGCTTATGTGCAAATATGCCTATGAGTTCCTGTGTTTCTTTTTGTCCTTGGTATGGCGTGATATGAGTTTGTTTAGATCATGGAGGGAACAATGGAAAATGAGTTAGAAGACCCCTTCATAGCCCGACTTGATAAGTTAGAAGGTATGGTACAAGAAATGGCAAAGATCCTAACGCAACAACGTCAGCTACTACTACAACAAGAGTCTTTACCTTCATCGATGCAAAAGCCCCACATGAATCTGAACCGATCTTCTGAATGGAAAAGTCAGAGGCGTGACTTCTTCCTAAGGAAAAGATCATTTAAGAAGCAACATGCGGGGTCATCGCACACTCCCAACTTTATAAGGAATTCAGCACCAGCGTGTGATGAATGTGGTAAGAAACACCGAGGGATTTGTTACCGCATTTCCGGGGCTTGTCATAGGTGTGGTGGAATAGATCCTGTGGTAAGAAACTGCCCTCGGATTGCTAATTAGAATAGAGTAATTACACTTGTGTCAAAAAACACTCAGAACACTGAACTCGTTTCTCCAGGTATTTATACTGTTTATAACTGAATGCTTATATGTTGATTGATTATGAGCTAGTGCATGTATATATCCTTGCTTAGGTATCTGATACGGATGGCTGCGTCATGTGTATTAGATTGGTTAACTCCACAAGATTAACCTCTTATTTATATGCGGCGTTTATGTGTAAAAAAAAAAAAAAACAATTTGGGGAGAATTTGCATATCCTTTAGCATGAAATGCAATGATAATAAGCTGATTGATTTTACGTTTGATACTTTAATGCTACTGATGTGAAATGGTATTAGAGTTGCACACTCTTGAACCTCTACCGATTGAGAACTTTTATGTTTGACCTTGTGCGTATGCGGAATATGTTGATTAGCCCTTATACTGTAGTTGGCAAGTTGCTACGCTGCCTATTAATATGATCATGAGCATAAGTGAGACAAGTGACATAGATTACGAGCACAATGCTTACCTGGTGATTAGAATGGAAATTGAATATTTCGAGATGATAAAACTTGGGGACGTGTTGACCGAACTTAGAAGCTTATGAGACCTACAAACTTACATAAGAGGCATACTCTATATGTAAATTATTGGGAATGGGATGACGAATGAATTTTTATTGTTAAGTATTGCTAGAGAGTTAAGATTAGACTTGTAACTGTATCGAACATGAAGAAATTGACAATAAGGTTTTGAAATAAGTGAAATTGCTTCGTTAATATATGATGAGTATTATTGCTACTACATAGACTAATCTGCTGCTACATAGACTAATCGAACTAAATGGTGGAGTGCCCCGGAACTATATACTTGAATGAAATTTTATATATGATTCTCTGAATAAAATTTATCGATAGATTACCTTTACTATGGAACGGGTTGGACTGTAATTTTGCTACTTTCTTAAGTTAGTTCTCACACTATGTATCGACGTTTTGATATGAACTGTTATATGTGAAACTTTGACCTACGTTGGTACTAATTGAACAGTGGAACGTAGTATGAATGGTGGTGACAAGAAATTATACGTGTTGACTTCTCTTGGGATCTGGTAAAGGGGCTACCGGCATTGATTTGAATGTTGCTTCCAATCAATTAGCACAGAAAAAAAAAATAAAAAATGGAGGCATACACACTTGTTTATGAGATTTGATCGACTACCAAGACCTGTTGGGCATTTGTGTACGATCCTTAAAGAACCGACCTGGTCTAGTACTATGACATATGGCTTGAAACGGTATAATAATTGCTATGATTTAGACTACCTAGTGAACACGTGATGAACTTAAACGATGAGTTACTTTAACTAGAGGAATCATTCACCTGTGTGCCATCTGTGAAAATATACCAACTTTTTCGTTTTAAATTGCATATGAATGGCTAAGTGGACTATGTTAGGGAGAATTAGGGCGTCAGTAAAATATTGGCATGGTTCAATGATAGTTATAGTAAAACAGGAAGAATTATCTGAATATAGAGAAATTGGAATGACAAAAAGGAGAGGATATATGTATGATGCCAAACCGGTATAATTGGGATCTGATTCTGACTTTCTTCTTGAGTGAATAAACTTTTGTTTGAACTTTCGATTATTACATTTGTTCTTCTTGCCTGGCATACGCAATCGTAAAACTCTTGACTATAGGTCAAAATGAATTGATGGAGACTGTAGGAATAAAATGGTTGACAGAAAATTTTTGTAAGTAGAAGCTATGCCTGCTATATGATTTTGTTTGCTACAATACTATCTTATGTTATGCATGCTTCTAGGAGCTAAATATATGGAGTTGGTTTTAAATTCTGCATGACTAAAATTGAACATCTGTAACGAAACTACACTATGCTAGAAGATCAAGGTAAAATAAGTTTGAGGGACCAAACTTCCTAAAAGGGGGGAAGAGTGTAATAACCCGACTCCCTCATATATTGTCTATGCTCTAATTTCCTCATTATTTGTGTTATTATATATGTGATTATAGGCTTGATGTGAAATTCCATGTTTGAATGTATGAATTACATGTTTATAATTTGTATTTGTCGGTTATGAGCAAATCTGTTGAAATTGCGACCCTTGGACTGAACATTGAATGCCTTAGAGGCACGATAAACCAAACTTGACTTCACAATTATGATTGACATGATTTTTAGGACATTATATGAAGTTTTGTAAAAATTTGATTCGTAATGAATTAATTTGTTTTATTTGGCCTAAACTCTTAGAGTTAACACTTGAAACTGAAATTAACGGGTTTAATGAGTTTAGAAATCGAAATTGAGTATATGAATATATTAATGGGAATTTTTAGAGCCATATGGGCAATTTAATTAAAGACTGATTTTTGTCTGATTCGTTAAGTTGGTTTGGTTGGCTTTGTTATATATATATATATATATATCTTTGAGCCCTTTATGTTCTTTACACTCAACCAAGCACCAAAAATATCTCCTGGAGAGTGGGAGGAGAAGAGAAGAAGGAAAGAACTCCACTTGGAGCTTTAGAATCTAAGAAACTGAAAGGGGATTCAAGGAACATAACTCAAGGTAAGTATAAATCAACTAAAACACCTTACATCCTTCTCCAATTGATAGAATCAAGACCTATAAGGAAGCTTTGTCACTCTTGAGAGTTAGGGTTTATGAGCTATACTCCTGTTTGAGCAAATAGTATGAAATTACCATAGACTTCCCATAATTATTGGATTAAAGAGTTAATTGCTTTATGTTTAGTTGAGTTTGTCATTTAATCTTGATTTCTTACATGTTATGAACTTATGTAAGCATGTATGTATATATATAGAAGTGTATATATATATTATGAGAGGATGAAGAAAGTGAAGGGGTGATGAACATTGAGAATTTGTATGTCAAATTAAAAGAGGGTTGATCTCATTGAACTTGTGTTTCATGTTTAATATGTTCATACATCATGTTTTTGAAGTAAATTTGCTTGAATTGATCCTTAGGAATGAGTTTGGAAAGTTGGCCTTTAATGAATTTTCGGACTGCTCAAACAGGGCCCAAGACCGCACGTGCGGAAGGCACTGCCGCACGTACAGATAACAGGGGAACCAACTTTAGCATTCTGCAATAAAAGCACATGCGGCCCGCACATGCGGCCCGCACGTGCGGCGCATCTTTCCGCACGTGCAGTGGGAGACTTTCGCACGTGCGGTACATGGGGAAGATTTCTGTCACCCTTCTTGCCTTTGTTTGACCCTCTAAAATTATTAATATGTATATTTGATCCGTCTAAAATGCTTACAATTTCATACGGATTAACGAATCGAACAAATGACTAAGGAAATAAACTAGGGAAAGAATTCATTATTTATTCGTTTGTATATGTGTGCTATGTGTAGGTCACTTGCGGGAAGAGACCGCTGCTCACCTAAACCACTGTGAGTAATAATAGTGTAATCATGTATATTTATTCCTATATTTCTGCTTCTGAATTATTATACCTTAATTGTACTTGGCGTGTTGGAATCATTGTGCTATGGTTTACATATTATGATTGTGAATGGCATATTTGGGATGCGTAGTGCTAGGATTCATGTATCTTTGTTGGATACGAATTGTGTTTATTGCAATGGTATACGTCATGTGAATTATGTTTTGATGGAAATTATTCAAATGGCATTGACATAGACCTAAGGTCGTTTTGTTCTATTAATAATGATGAGCCTGAGGCCGTTATGATATGGATTACTTATTATTCGTGGCCCTAAGGCCAAGGGAGATGGAGACATGCCGATGTTCTATCTACCCTATCATGATATGAATTGTTTATGACACATGGCCCAAGGCCAAGGGAGGTAGAGACATGTCGATGTTCTATCTACCCTTTAATGTTTCGAACAGTTGTTTATATGTTGGGCCCAAGGCCGTTTTGTACTATGTTAGGACCGTGGCTGTTTTGTGTTATGTTGGGCCTGAGGCCGTTTTGTACTATGTTGGGCCCGAGGCCGTTTTGTACTATGTTGGGCCTGAGGCCGTTTTGTATTACGTTGGGCCCGAGGCCGTTTTGTCATACGTTGGGCCTTAGGCCGTTTCGTCTCATGTGGGCCCGAGGCCATTTTGGAATATGACGAAGGAGACATGTAAACGTTAGATAAATATTCTCTAAGGACATATGCTTATTTACACGAATCTCTTTACATTATTATTATTCACTGAGCCCTTCTCACTTCGTTTTGTTTATATATGTTTATGTAGATGAACACCTTAGGGGTCAGCCCTAGGTCAGCTTCAGGAGCCTTTTGGTGGGTCTGTTGTGTTAAGCCTCCACAATTGAAGCTTTTTGTCTGGTCCCTTTTGACGTCTCATGTTTTGTCAAGTTTTTGGTGGCTTTTGTCAAGCCCGTGGCTACTTTGTAAAGTTTTGGTTACTAGCCCTTGTATATACCTACATGGAGTGGACTAGCTTATATGTATATGTATAATTTGTGCAATGATCCTGGCATGTAGACACAAGCTCAATGGACAGTATTATTTTGGTATCTGCTTCCGCTTAAGGCCCTGTATTTGAATAAATATTATTTTGAAATTTTGTTTTGAGGCCCAAGTACAGACCGGTCATGGACCAAACTTTTAGGGGCGGGTTTGGGTCGTGACATCTATTGTATCTTTGTTGTGTGATTTGTATAGGTGGACGTCCGATGCCTTATATCGACTTAACCCACTATGAGTAGTAACTTTATAAAGATATGTTCAAATTATATTTATTTTCAAAACTGTCATTGTCCTCAAAATCATATATGATTGATTGAATGATTTATTGAAACATTATGATGATTGATGGAATGGTCTATTGAAACCTTATTTTCTCATAAGAAATGAAGTTCTGTTTTGAAATTGTACTCGTGGCAATCCTTTAGTGAGGCCCTTGCTTGGGGGAAACAATACCATGGCCCATTGACCCTTGCCTGGGGGAGATTAATACCATGGCCCATTAACCCTTGCCTGGGGAAAACAATACCATGGCCTATTAACCCTTGCTTGGGGGAGATTAATACCATGGCCCATTGACCCTTGCCTGAGGGAAACAATACCATGGCCCATTGACCTTTGCCTGGGGGAGATTAATACCATGGCCCATTGACCCTTGCCTGGGGGAGATTAATACCATGGCCCATCGGCCCTCGCCCGGGGGAAACAATACCGTGGCCCATTGAATAATTGGATATGATATGTTGATTGACCCTTGAGGTCCCATTGTTATTAATACATTGTTACTCTATTGGATGTACCATGAAAATTGTCATTGAACGA
This sequence comes from Camellia granthamiana, assembly GCA_036172215.1. Taxonomy (NCBI): domain Eukaryota; kingdom Viridiplantae; phylum Streptophyta; class Magnoliopsida; order Ericales; family Theaceae; genus Camellia; species Camellia granthamiana. The sequence goes on from CM069909.1 coordinate 9,846,116, forward strand.
GTATTGCTATTGGGATAACATGGATCATTGAGAATTGAATTGAAATCGGAATTGTATTGAAAATGCTATCGAACAATGGTTTTATTGTTGCAAAGGATTAATATGATAGCTAATTGAATTGATTTGCCTATCGAAATGGATTGTTTCGGGAAATGAAATATATGTTTTGATAAGGGATTTGATATGGAAAATGTTTTGTTATAAATTTGATATAATATGGCAAATGCCTTATTTTGAAAATGATTTAAGATTCATTCCAAAATTGTAAGACATGTATTTGTACCATGTTGTCAAATTTCATTCATTTAACCTATTTATTCTGTTATTACTCCCTAGGCTTTAGCTCACTATTTATATGTATATGTAGGTGAGCAAACTGAGCAGCAAGGATAGAGAAAGTCTCAGAGTCTACCTGTGTCAGCCTTTTGAAGAGCTTCCGGAATGGAGCAAGTTAGGCTCAAGTAGAGCCAAGAAAATCTGTCCCTTAGCTTTGCTAGTGCTTTGCATTTTGCTGAGTCTTAAATGTATATGTGTGTAAGATATATAAGATTTGTATATGCATGTAAATTATTATTGTGTTTAAATGTTTTAATTATTTTAGTTATCATGTATGCACAAGCTCAATGGACATTATTGTTTTTGTTTTGCTTCCGCTTTAGGCCTCGATATGATTTAAATATTTTGAAATTTTGTCTTTGAGACCGAAGGTAATCTAGGATTATTAGCCGGTTACGACGTTAAACCTATAGGAGCAGGTTTGGGTCGTGACATATAAGTTCTAACCCTGAATCTATAGCATGTGCCACAAACTAATGATATGAAAGAAAAGTTAAACCAATATATAAACGCCTTAATGGCTACAACTTTCTAAGACAATGCTTGGTTACACCAAAAGTGAGTTTAAACTCAACACAAATAAAGCCCTAGGCTTATACAAAATAAATATAACAACAACAAAATAAGAAGCTCTCGGCTCCAAGTCCTCCCAAGCTACGGCCTTGGTGGAGGCATATCATCAACTTCTGAAAATGGTTTTCCACATAGGGTGAGCCAAAGCCCAATGGAGATACTCTAACATGGTGTATAAATCTTAACAAAGTTATGAGGTGAATGCATATGCAATGTTCATGCAAAAACATTTTATATCTATTTTCAAAACCATGCAATGCCAGCTTTATATCACAATTCATGAAACATTTCATTTACAACTGAAAATAGGGCAATGGATACAACACTGAAAATCTCTAGGTACGTATTTGCAAGTAAGCTATATAAGCACTACCAATTGCCATTTTTACTGGTACTAACCGGAAGGCTCGGCACCTAACCGCGCTGGTTTTTGGACTTTCAGCAAAGGCACACAGGCCAACAATAATGCCACAACCACACCTCCTATCCAGATTCACCAAAGTATTCACCCATTTTTCTCAAAACAATATACATTTTCAATGTGTTAAGTATGCACGATACTCAATGCAAACGGATGAGAAATTAGTTTCAATTCTCTTAATTCTCATGCAATTTTTACAACAATCAAAGCTATCTTCCACTAATAGCCCAAAACAGATATCTCTAAACAGATAGACAATTCCCAATAAAGATAAACTTTCCAAAATTTTAAGATGAGAGTGATAATGCATATTCAACTCCACCACTATCATCATCATCATCATTCCAATTCCATAAAACTCAACATCATTTCCATTTCCTCTCTTCAAAATCAAACATTTTCATTTTAGGAAAAAAATCCCCTTTTCTTTATAAATCAATTCCAAGGGTAAAAATCCATTATTTTGTCACAACTCAACCATATTTACAATTTCACAACCATTTTCAAGAATCCATTTAAAAACCCTTCTTTTGATTTTAAACCAAAACCCTAGATTTTGCTCAAAATCCCCAAATCATAATATTGTTTTAGAAAATCAAATAACCAAGTTAAAAACCATACAAAAGTATAGAGAAATCCCTACCTGAAAGCTAAAAGACAAAGGGGAGAGTGAAGAAACTTTGATAAAGTCGAAAATTAACTTTGCTCCAATCAAATGGAAGCTCTAGGCAAACTCTATCCTTTTTCCCATTTCTAGTGCATACAATCTATACTCCCAAACATTCCAGGAAAGCTGCGACTTTCACCAACTGCTAGTAATCTAGCAATATCATCATTGTTTGGTGACCTTAAGTACTTATCAAAAAAAAAAAAATTACAGCAATAGCTTTAACAAACTTTTTTAAACTCTTCATTGAGGTGCTTTCTCTAATCCTTAGATATTCATCCATATAATCAGGCGTTACTCCGTAAGTAAGCATCCTAAGTGCGACAGTTATTTTTTGAAGAGAAGATAAATCGAGCATTCCAGCAGCATTTCTTTTTCGGACAAAGTATGAATGATATGCTTCTACTGCCTCTTGAATTTGGAAAAAAAGAGAGCGGCGCATCCGACTCCGAAGTAAATTGGAGGAATATACAGGTGGTTCAGCAAAATAGTCAAGCAAAAGCCTTTCATAGCCTTGAGTAACGATGTGAGCTTGATTGTCTCTCAAGTCGTTCTTCTTCCATTGCAACCACTGTACATATCTCTAACTGATCATGAGAGTCTTCATCATTAGTAATCATATTGATTACACGATTGTGAGCCATAGAAAAAATTTAGCGAATAAATTCGAGAGAAATTGGCTTCAGATTAAAATGGGAAGAACCAATAGTGCTATTTATATAATTTAAAAAATATGATCATTAGATTATTGAAAAAAATAACCGTTGTTGTTTGAAAAATTTTACAATTGGAGTAGGAGCCCCACTGCTTGAAATTAAGGAGTACTTACGTGTAGGTCCTAATAAGTGGACTTATTATCTAATAGGCCCTATGGAAAAATTTTGTTATAAAAAAATGTCACTAATTGTAAGTTTTAGTGACAATTTATAAAAATCATGACAAAAAAAGCCACTAATTGTTAATTTTTAGCGAGATATATAAAAAATTGTCACAAAAAATTATTTTTAATGGCAATTTTACCAAGACTTATTTTCAATAGGACTTGATGAGAATTAAGTACAACTATTAGGATCTATTGGTATTTTATCCTGAAACTTTAATGATCGTTGTTGTTTAAAAAATTCTACAATTGACTGCCTGAAATTGCAGAGTTAGTTGGCCTGTGTAATAATTATTTTATTATTAAAAAAATATTTAAAAATATTATTTTAATAAAATAGAGAAAGAATATAGAGTCTTGTTGGGGGTATTATTGGGATAAGTAGATGAAAAAATAATCCCTTAAAATAAAGAGGGAAATTTTTAATAATATTTTAAGATAATATTTAGATAATAAGGATTGTCCTTCCGTCAAATCACATATTCAAAGATTGTTCTTCCTACGACGCTACTATTACATTTCCCGAGGCAACTATTGCCCAAGGATTGTTCTTCCTTCAAATCACATCACATATCAGAAGATTGAATCAGAGATTAATAAAAAGTTTGGAACTTTGAAGAACATGGACCAGGAATCAGTAGGAGAAGAAGAAGTGGTCAACTTTGGGAAATCTCTGATAGTACCCAGTGTTCAAGAACTTGCCAAAGTTGCCATCAACAAAATCCCACCCAGGTATGTGCGCGAAGACCAGAAACAGGACCCTCCGGTCATCACATCGTCCGACCAGGTGTTTGTTCCACCGGTGGTGCCGGTTGTTGATCTTCAAAGCTTGGTTTCATCATCAGGAGGAGATTACATGGATTCTCATGAATTGGAGAGGCTGCACTCTGCTTGCAAAGACTGGGGTTTCTTCCAGGTCAGTTTTTCCCATTTCCCCACATATTCATTCCCCCAAACACCACCTTACCTCCATTATGCTCTGTTTCTCTTTATTACATATTAAAAAAAAAAAAAATTTGTTTATTTTTTATTGGAGAAATTATGTGTACCATATGCAAGTTATACTATTTATAAGTTTAACAATCACAAATGACATAACTCAATACCATGAAAGTCATGACTAAAAAAAATTAATTAAGATAATAAAAAATCACAAAAGGTATAATTGAACAACTACTGAATTATAATAAAAATAAGAGTAGTGAACCCACAAGACCTTCACAAATCTAGACCACTTATGATGTGGACTGCATACATAAATGAGTGGATCTCACACATATATGGAGGGTCAAAATTACTTTTGGAGTACAGGGGTCATCCCCAAAAAGGGTCCCAAACATTTTTCTAAAAACAATGTTATAGTTAATATCATAATGTGTCATAATTAACAAAATAATAAGTCATAACCAAAAACATAAAAATTGTAACAAAATGTGCATATGGTAAAATTTCCCTTTGTATCAATACAAAATTTTCTCGCATATATATAAGAACTAAAATTGTTAATTTTTTACATGTTCTATGAACGAAAGTTATTTTGAAATATTATGTGATAATTTTAATTTGAAAATATTGTATTAGTGAATAATTCGCTTATAATTTATTTTTCAAAATAATTATTATAATATTGTATTTTCTTAACTATTTCATATGATTTTTATAATGGATATAAATCGTAGTTATGGAGATAGACATAAATCATAATTACTGAAATATATTTTAGACTTTTTCAATGGATAGCGTTACTAATTTATTCAAACTGTTTTTATGATGTTAGCTGATTGAATACATAATTTGATTAACTTTGGCTTTTAAAAAAAAAAAAAATCTTAATAGGCAATTGTAACAGGTACAATTGGCAATATTCTATAAACAATATAAATTTAGCAAATAAGCATCCATTAGTATTAAGGGCTTGTTTGGGATGTCCTAAATAAATGCACTTTTTGGACTAAAAAGTTGAGGGCACTAAGCCAATGATAATTTTAATATATTTTTGATCTCTTTTTAATAAACCAACCATGAAATGAATAATATAAAATGATTGTTTTATTCTGGTTCAGTTCAATAAACCAAACGTAACCTAAGCATTAAATTATTAGGAGGCCCTAAATTTTAGACAAATTTTGGAGACCCTAATCAATATATGAAATTATATATTTCGTGCGTGTTCCTCACGTGTTGTGTCCTTCATTTTTTGAAAATTAACAAGTCAGCATATCCGTATCCATGTCGTGTCACGTGTCCGTATTCATTCTTCTTAGTTTTGGGGATTATGGTGGAGGTCCAAAGAAAAAGAGAGTGAAGCAATTTGAGTGGTGGGGTTCTAAGAAACTCAGGTGGGTTTGTATGGGGGGTGGCAACAGTGCAGAGTGACGCAGGTTTGTAGTGCCTATCCCTGCCCCGTATAATGTCAGAGGTAGGAAAAATCAGAGAGGTTATGGAGGCAGGGGCCGGAGCAGGTCATGACATACTACGGATAATAATTTATAAAAGTTCAAAAGTGAATGATTATCTCATTTTTATTGTATTTTGCATTATTTTTTTAATGAATAAAGTATGACTGATCATTATATTTCATTTTTATTCCAATAAACCATACACCTAAAAGAGTTAATAGGACACTGACAACTAATTAGAGTTGAGCGCACTAAGCCCACTAGTTTAAACATAAACCCGTTCAGCGTGCTTGATTGTTCGGATTGAATATAAGGGGTTAGGAAGGATATGTAACATTTATAAATATATTATTCGGTGGTAGACTGTGAAGCACGAATACTTCTAAAAGGGAGTCGTATCTATATCAGATACATATCATATACTTTTCAAATGTATCCCATACTTGATATTAATTTTCTTTAATTCTGAGAAGTATTATATAGTTTTCAAATACTTTAGGTCACATATCTGCACTATTATGAAAAAGTTAGATTGTAATAATTCTTGTATAGTATTAGAGTATAACTGTTAAGATAAATACAATAAAAATTTCTCAATACTTTGCTTAGTTTTTAGAGAAGAAGAAAACAGTGAAATTTAAGTAATACCCTACTTTTATAGGATTTATTGAATTGACGTATCCTTATAATTTACAAATGTGCTATGAGGTCAAGCATCAATATAACTCAGGAGTTGTAGGCATTTTTTGGTTGAATGTAGCTGAGTCAGTTACCAATGTAGCACCTAACAAGGCTTGGCCTAACACTCTGGTTCACCACAATGGCCCAACCATACTCCACATAGAGCCCAATATATGCATTGCCCATTCCACTTTTGTGAGACCACCCAACAAACAAAGCTAATGTAGTGCAAGTGCAACATCTCTTCTTATTTTTACTTTCTACAATTGGTACGAGTAGAATAAGGGAAAGAGAAAGCTATATCATGTAATGGTGTGGGTGAAAGGGGTGTTTGGAGATAGTCTGGGAAGATGGCGAGCACTTCAATGGACTTAGATCACCAGAAGTGGAGAGGAGGAGGTCAAGGCAAGCTTGGAGACGGAGAGGGAGAGGTTGGCAGGGATGGACCTTAAACACTAATGTAGAATGTGAGAGGGAGTGTTTAAGTGTGAGACTTAGTGTGTTAGAATTATGGAGTATTGTTGTGGTGCAGTGAAGTTTCTTGCTACATATACAATACGTTATATAGGCCGCAAAAGTATTAGAGCCCAAGTAACCTGTTGAACAGGTGGCTCGTTCTCCCCAACTCCGCCAGAAGTGATATAAGCCCTTCTGCCGTCTGTAGCTTGACGGCAGGCGGAGAGCAACATTTCATGGCAGGCGGAAAGTAACGTTTTGTATATGCATCGAGTGACATGAATGTAAGGTCGTTATTGCCTCTTCTCCAAGCTTGGTCGAGATGGAGTTGTCTTAGCAAGAAGACAACCATCTCGGCGATCCCATGACCTCAGCCGCTAGTCCAATATCTTCTAATGATTCCGAGCAGTAGTGCCTGGGTCCTGCTCCCAACCTAGGAAACCAAGTAGGTGAATAGGCTAGGGCCCACCTCAGTGTTTGGGAGAGCAGGGGCTCGCTTCCAAGCGACCAAGTATGAGAATGGGCCGCGGGCCTATCTCAATGTTTAGGAGAGTCAGGGCTTATCAGTTCAAGTCCAAGTGAACCAGGGGTTGATTATATTGTTGTTTGGTCTTGGAGTGAGGTATGAAGGACCATGGGCCCTGTAGGGCCATGGTACTGCCTGTTGCAGGGCTCCTCATATTTGGACATATTTGAGCTTCTATGTATGCTCCCGCTTAGGCTAAGCATATAGTCTTGGTTTTGCGTGATGCCTTGGCACACGGCGCTCGTAGGGCTTTCCATTATCAAACATGTGATATGCCCATGTGGTGTCTTATTGGTCTGCCACGCGAGTGGAATTTTGTTTATGTGGCACTTGTAGGGCTTGCCGCGTATTGGGCTTGATATAAGTACCCACAAATGGTAAGACTTGAATTTGGGCATCACGCGCAGTAAGAGAGGGTTAGCATTTCATCAACTTTTTAATTGGAAGTTCTAGTTTTTTTTTTTTTTTTGCCTTCTCTCTCTTCTATGAGCAATTATTTAGTGTCACTTATTTCACTGATGTGACAATGCCACAAATAGATCCTGACCATCCATTTGTGTGGCCTCCAAATTGAAATAAGAACATAATAAATGTAGGTATTTTAATTAGGTAGTGTTTAAGTTATAAGTAACTTTTTTTATAAGATAATTGGAGTCCTAGGAGTCTCCACAAGTCTTTGATGGATATAATTTGTGAATATTTCTTTGTTGAATCAGGTTGTAAATCATGGAGTGAGCATTTCATTGTTAGAGGAATTCAAGACGGAAGTTGTATATTTTTTCAAGCTTTCTTTGGAAGACAAAAAGAAGTTATGGCAACAGCCAGACAACCATGAAGGTTTTGGGCAGCTCTTTGTGGTATCAGAGGAGCAAAAGCTCGACTGGTGTGACATGTTCTACATTACCACTCTTCCAACAAGTCTAAGGCAGACTCAATTATTTGATCTTCTACCTCCAAAACTCAGGTTTCTCTCTCTCTCTCTCATTGCAAAAGGCCTTGGTCAAATATGTATTTAAAGATCACAAGGAAGTGGAAAATGTGGAATCAACTATTCCATTTGATGAAAAATTAATATAAAAAGAAAATCATGGCAACATATTCATCATCACTTTTTTCTCTTTCTTTTTTCTTTGTCCATAGTTGGTAGAAATATTATGAAGGATGAGTGACCAGTAAAAACTATCATTTAGATGGTTTCTTTAGTGTTGTACACATTTGCAGTGGTACTTTAATTTATATTGTATGTGCATGAAAAATTCTATGCTAAACATCCTTTTAAAAGGTGTACCATATGCTCTAGTTATGAAGATAATTAATTTTAGTTATAAATCATGTAGTACATAGTTATGAGACTTTGTGGTGGTTGATTATGAGCTGCAGCATCCTTGGTTAAGAAATTTTATGGTGTTTTTCATTACAAGCAAACTGATCTTGGTTGTGAGGCTTTACGGTGTTTGGTTATTAACCAAAATGATTGTTGGTTATGAAACTTTATGATGTTTTGTTATGAACAGAAGCGGTCTTTTTGTGATGTTTTGGTTATGAACTAATTTGGTCTGGGTTATGAGTCAAATTGGTGGAAGTTATAAATCATTTTGACTGAAATTTTAAATGCATACCATATGCATTTGTTTTTGAGGTCTGTATAGTATAACTTCCTGTGTATGTGTATATATATGTGTGGTAGAATGTTATGATTTTAATTCTATATTAATTGCAGGGAAACAATGGAAGCATACTCTGCAGAAGTGAAAAAGCTAGCCATGATCATCCTAAGTCAGATGGCTAAAGCTCTAAAGATGGACAATGAAGAGATGAAAGAACTATTCAGTGATGGGGTACAGTCCATGAGAATGAATTATTATCCTCCATGCCCTGAGCCTGACATGGCCATCGGCTTCACTCCTCACTCCGATGCAGATGCTTTAACCATTCTGTATCAGCTCAATGACACCCAAGGCCTCCAAATTCGGAAAGAAGGGAAATGGGTACCCGTTAAACCATTGCAAAATGCTTTTGTTGTCAACATTGGGGACATCATGGAGGTAATTTTAAGCTTTAATTTACTAAATTCCATAGTATTGCTTGCAAAATGCTTTTGTTGTCAACATTGGGGACATCATGGAGGTTACATGGCTTGACAATTGCATGATTGCATCAAGTTCATCACTCATCATTACAGTTGCGACCAATATTAAGAATTTTTTCGTGAGGTGGACTAGCATAGATCATTAATTTTGAGATTTTGAAAAACTGAATTGATTCATTTGAGAGTATATCGGATGACTCATTCATTGTCGTGATTACGCCCAATCAGCGTGTAATCACTTGGGAAATTATTTTGAGTTTATATTTGCGACCAATATTAAAACATTGGTTCAATGGTAAAACTTTGGCCTAATAACATTGAGGTTATGGGTTCAACTCATGGGACAACCACTTTGTGTACTATGCCAAAGGTTAGTGTACCCAATCTTTCCCCTCCCAAACACACATTTCTATGTACTAATTGGGTGTTTTTTTTTTTTTTTTTTTTAATTTGCGACCAATATTAAGAATTAGCATAGGTCATTAATTTTGAGGTTTTGAAAAACAGAATCGGTTGATGTGAGAGTAGATGGGATGATTCTTTCATTGTCGTGATTACACCCAATAAGCGTGCAATCACTTGGGAAATTATTTTGAGTTTATAATATGTGTATTCTGTCGGCAGGGGATTCTTTGTCAACTGTTTAAGAATTTTTTAGGCTTCCAGTCAAATATCAAAATGAGACTTGTTTTACTAGGCCTTTAAATGATTGGGGTCAATGCCAAGTAAGAAATTTTTTGAGATTTTTTGGAGAGCTGCATTGGCATAGAGGCATAAAGGTTGAGCAACATCTGCAGCTCTTTCTTTCTGTCAATCCTCTGTCTCTCTCAATTGTATGATTATGTTTTGAGAATTTTATTTCTCGAGATTTCCACTACATTGTGTAGTTGAGTGCATTAGGACAGAGGAATAGACAATAGAGGAGAGAGTAGAAGGCTCTCCCTCAAAATCAAGATCAAACTATTCAACTTTAGAAGGGGTTCAAAGTTTTTTTGAGACCTCTGACTAAATATGAAAATGATATCCTATTTTCTTGTACTTCAACAAATTAGGACGTCCGGCAATAATATTTTGAATTTTTTACGAAAGCCATTGGTGTCTGGTTAAATAATTGAGCTACCTCTGCTTCAGACATTAGTTCAGGTAGGTGTTCATTAATTTTTTTGATATTTGATGTCAAACATTGTATACAGATTGTGAGCAATGGTGTGTATCGAAGCATTGAGCACAGAGCAACGGTGAACTCGAGAGAAGAAAGGATGTCCATTGCAACATTTTATAGCTCCAATTTAGAGTCGGAGTTAGGTCCTGCGCGTAGCCTTATTGGACCAAACAAGCCTGCAGTTTTCCGACGAGTCCCCATTGACAAGTATTTCAAGGACTTCTTCGCCCGAAAACTCGAGGGTAAGTCATACCTTGATTTCATGAAAATTGAAACTCATGAGGAAGATGGCTCAAGTTAAATTCTGGTGCAATTACCATAAACACATGCTCTCTCTATTCATTCATCAAGAAGTGTAGGCACAACTGCAATGAGCTGTCTATGTAGAATTACAAAAACAATAATGAAATATGTGAAATGATATACTGATAGAGCTAGCTAGAAGAGGTAAAGAGTACTGCTAATGGAATTTTTATACAGAATAATGACTCATTGTGGTAATTTCATTTTATAATTTCAAAAAGTGTCACTCATATTATTCTCAATGAGATTTTTGTATGAAAATTCTATTTATATGCGACTGGATGGAAAGATGATAAAAGTTTATGTGGTTCGATCATATCGGTCAATGTTCTAGAAAAAAAAAAAGGTCATCTTCACTATTTTAACAGTGGTTATTACCTTCTATAATATAATCACCTTTTGCAAAAGATATGGCTGGAACGCAATTGTTATTCGAGCTATTGAAAATTGAAATTTGAAATTATTATATTTTGTGTTAAATTTGACTCAATATTTAGTAGCAAGTGTTTCTATTTTATAATTTTTGGAACAAGAAAAAAGATATTTTGAAGTGTCATCACTGCATTTGTGGTCCAACTTTGGGAGCTAGTGTTTCTATTTATCCCTCTTTACAAATGTCATTTATATTTAATTTTTGTTTTAAAAAAATAGAAGAAACAACATTTGTCCATGCCTATAAGATTGCTAAATATAAATATTTTAAGTACTGTAATATGATAAAATTTGACTTGTGCCATTTAAGCTATTCAACATAAGATTGTTTAATTATCTATTATCTCTTAGACATTGTTATTAACTAATATCTAAAGATAAGGTCACGAATTTATATTTAGGGAATAACTTCTCTGCCAAATGAAGTGTGTTGTTGGGTTTCCTTGGGCTCACTACAGAGCCCACATCAACGATCTGGACCACTAAATGCTTAGGGTTTGTCGTGTACTTCATCTTTATATAAAATCACCTTGATTGGATATCAATAGCAACTTGATCCGATCATATTTGTGTAAACAATTTATTTTTAAAATCATACGTTGACACAAATTTGATCTAATCAAATAACTATCGAAATCTGATCAACGTAATTTTTTGTAAGAATAAAATACTCGAAGAGGTCTACACATTTAACGGTTTGGATTATTGATGTGGGCTCCGTGGTGGGCCCATGAAACCCAAAAACATGCTTCAATCCAATTTCGAACGAAAGAGAAGCACCAGCCAATTTTTACTGCTCTCAAGATTACAAATGAATCATAAAAAATTGAATTTCTTGGAAGTTTAAATATGATTTTTTTTTTTTTTTTTTTTTTTTGAGAACATGAAAAAATAGTTATATTAAACTAAAAGAAAACAACATACGGTGGAGGTCAGAGTATGAAGGGTGTCAATTTTTAAATCCATGACACGGTCTCAAAGATAAGGGAGGTCAGAGTATGCATTGGTGGAGGTTGAGATGGTCTAGAGCTTTGGAGTGAGGTTTATTATGCTTATAAGTAGGGTGTGTAGCAGGTTGTTATTCTTGATCTTTGCAGTTTGCTGCCCTGTTGCTGGTTGGGCTCTGAGCTATCCCTGCTAGTTGCTTTTGCTACCACTTGTTGCTGATTGATGGTGGTGCTGCTGCTAGTTGTTGCTACTTTTTGGTATTGCAGAGCTATTTTTTTGGTGTTGTTGCTGCTGCTTTTTGGTGTTGTTATTGTTGCTTTTTGGGTGGTGGTGTTGTTTGGGTGCTGATTTTGGTATTTTAGTGCTGATCTTTGTGTTGTATGTTATGTTTTTGCTATTTTTTTCTTGGCTTTGGTTGATTGCTCACCAACTATTGATAGCGTGCTAGCAAAGGATTGGGCAGGCATATTGGTGCCAACCTAGTTGGGATTGGTGCCAACCTAGTTGGGGTTGGTATGTCTCGTTATGATACTTTTGCACTCATCTCTTTTCCTTTCTTGATATAATGATTTTTTTTTTTGTGCATCAATAAAGGTTTATTTTGCCCGAAAAAAAAAGAAAAGAGCAAACAACATACAAATCAAAAAAAAGAAAACCAAGAAGATCCAAAAGGGCCAAACAAACACACATACAACAAAACAAGAACAATAAAAAACAACAAATTCGTCAAAAAAATCTGCTACAATCTAGGAAAAATCATCAATCTTTTTATAGATGTGGTTTGGAAAGCTAGATCTACATTAAACAAAGCATGATCTGTATCAAAACCTGCGTTGCCACTGCCCAATTCCATCACGGCCAAAAGTTAGAGTTGAAGAGGCAGAACACCCACAATGGTATGGGAAAAGGCTTGAGAGAAAAGAACACCATTGTGGGTGTCAAAAATGAAAAAATTCATGCCAAAATTTGGGGAGAAACACAAAAAAAAAGAAGCAACAATCGACAATCGACAGAACATGGCCGAAAATCTCCTAAATATAAAAGCTCTCGCTACACGCTCTCTCTCTCTAGAACTTGCAATACCTGAAGTTTAAATTTTAAATATTGAACCCAATGGAGCCCAAAACAAGTCAATATCATTTCACAAGTTGATTTTCTAAATAATTGTTTACACGCCTCACAAAATCTTGTTTACCACTCAAGAAATCTTGGGGCGCAAACCCGTAGGCTTGTTGATTGAATTGAATATGGGTGTGCCAAAACCTATGACCTAGTTCAAGGTGTAGGAATATTTGAACATTTTTTACTTCTAACACAGAGAAATGACCGTGTGTGACTTAGAGGAACCGCCATTAGTTCGGATCTTGTCCCAATAAAAACGAGTTTTACAAATTTCTTAGGTGCTAAGGATAACTAGACTAAATTTGTGACTTGCATGGATTGATAAACGAAGTACAATTGCTAATCTAAAATAATTGATCCAAACAACTAATTGCATAGAACTGAATTGCTAAGATAGATAAAGCTATGAAGCTAAGATAGATAAAGGTTATAAAGCTAAGATAAATAAAGCTATGAAGTTAAGATAAATGTATTGAAAGACTCTTGGTTGAGTTGTTTGGTGTTGAACCCTTTGAATGTTTCACTTAGAGCCCTTTATATAATGTTGGGAAAACCCCTATTTCTATCCAACTGCCAAAAACGTGACAGCCTTTCCTGGTGACACGTGCATTGACCATTTGCTTGACCTCCAAGAGTAGGAACATATTTGACCATCCATGGATAATGTCTATCTTTGTAGCTTTGACTTGGTCCATCAAACTTCTTGAAGTCGAGACGTGTCTATTAAGAATCAAATTTGAATTTATTTTTCATGATTTAGGGAAAAAGGCTCATTTGTTGTAGGGTGGATTGATCCTCGAAGCCTCTTCCTTTGCTATGTATGTTTATCTACAGAAATCCTCAAACTCAACCTTGCACGATTTGGGGAAATTCAGTCCCAACAATTGTAGTATATTGTTGGTCCCACATCTCTTCACAAGCTGATACATGTCCCATCAAAAACCCCACTTGACTTGAGTTGGAAAAAATGGTCTCACTTTTCTAGCCTTGTTATTGATTTGCAAAATCTTCAATCCCATATAATCCTCATCTATACCAGCCATCTTAGTAACAAACTAAGAGATAAGACACCAATTTGGCAGATAAGCCTCAAAATCCTCCTAATTGTTGGGAATGGTTGAGGCTTACCTTATCAAATCAAATCAATATTAATTAATTAAGAGTGCTGCTATTAGCACTTGCCAAAATTCTTTGGACCCCCCATTTTATAATTTTTTTTATTACAATTATACCCTAAAGTAAAATTACATTAAAAGACATTATTAAATGGAACACCCACCTATCAATAAGAAGTAATACTCTATAATATTGGACACCCACCCCCACCTCCAACTCCAACTATACATATCCCATGTTTGTAAACCCTAAACCTATTACTTTTCATAACCAACTAACATAAATCCTAAATCTATTATTTTTCATAATCATCTTAAATCTTGAACGTGTCATCTTCATTACCATCATCAACGCTATTAAACTTGAAAGTTTTGCTTCAAGTATAACGTATACTTCATCATCTTATAAGTTCATCTGTCTTGCATTAACATTCTCGGTCGTTTTCGATCGTTCTTGTTTCGTTCGAGGTGTTCGGTATTGGTTTGCTGACTGTTAGAATTATGTTCGGTAATACAGTACTGAATATAATCCTTTCGTTCAATACATAGGTTCCAAACATTAATGCAGATAGTCAGTTATGTAATTTTCTTTGTTAAACTAACTTAGAATGAAAAAGAGTGAATTGGAATGGATTTAAGTTATGTGTTTTGAATGAATTTAATTTATGTTATTTTAAGTTGTGAATTGGAATGGATTCAAGTTACACAGTGATGAACAAATTTTGTTCGGACATACAGTGCTGACAGGATCATTATTGTTCGACAAAACAGCTCTGAACAAAATATATTTTTTCGGCTACACAGTGGTGAACAAATTGTTTTGGGCTACATTCAGAATTCTGATGGCGATTCAAACGATGATTCTGTTTTTCCTCATCTTGCAAATGGTTATACAAATCCTGTAGAAATTGGAGTATCTTCGATCGATCTCAGCGATGACGAAGATACAAAAAGCAACGAAGAAGATGATGATGAGAGGATAAGAGAGGTTACTAATTCGGCGATACGGAGAGTGTTCAGAGAAGATGAGAGTCGTTGGAATGCTCCATTGACAGCCGAGACGGCGACGAGAGTGATGGAGGGTTGGGGTCCAAGAATTCTATACTGGGCCAAAGCTCCAAACTCTGAAGATTGAGTGATTCAAGGAAGGAGAGGGATGAAAAATTAGGTGGGTGTGCATTTCATTGTGAAAATATTATGAATATGGGTAGATTTGGTAATAAATGGGGTGTCCAAAAAAATATTATTAAAATTTAGAGTTTAGGGTTAGGGTCCAAAGAAATGGGGGGTCCAATGAATTTTGATAGGTGCTAATAGCAGCACTCTTAATTAATTAACCCAATGACTTGGTTAATTTAATTAATTTAAAATAAATCAATTTCAGCCCCCATTTCATTTAACCTTGGTAGTGGGTCCTATAAAATTTTTGACTCTCCATCTTCCATCGCCACGTGGCGTCAATAATTTAGGGAATTGGCACATGACAATTTTTGCCAAAACAGTTACAAACAATAATGAATTCAACAAAAATGTTTATTTTACCCCAAATGAATCTTATGCCGAGCAACTCCAAGGGAGATGGCAAAAGGGCTATATGAGGCATTTTTACCGGTGAAATTGTTTTGCTCCTCCTCCAAAGGGCTCTGCATCACAAGAGGTATTTTGTCCATTTTTATTTTGGCTCTTCGCAAGTAGATAGCATCAATTGTGAGGGAAAGTTTAATCCCGCCATTTTGCCTATATCTACTTGCTAGCTCCATCTTTGTTGCATCTCTGCTTGTTTCATATTTGTTGTTTCATTTTTGCTCTAGCACATTTGATCGTTTGAAAATATTACCATTAAAAAAATATGATCATTTAAAAATATAACCGTGTAAAAATATTATTTAAAAAAATAATTTAATAGTATATTTTAAAAAAAATAAAAATTTGTCAGTGTCATGTTAATAACCACGTCAACACTAGGTGAATATGCAACATGTTAGAAAAAACATATATTATATTTTTTATTTATATTTATAATATTTTTCTTTTAAAAATTAGTTAAGTTAGTTTAGTTGGTTAGCTAAAATAATAATGATGTTGCATTCACACAATATTCTCCCTCTCCTTCCCCTTTCCGAACCCACCGAATGAGGTGGTAAGATAAAATGCAAGTTCTATATCAATTGCTGAGCGTGAACCAATTTTTATGCTTGTCACATCATTCAGGGGAATTTGAAGGGGAGAAATTATGTAAATGAATCATTTTTCATTCTCCTATATCAAAGGGCTCAGTGACCAGTACCCCTTTCGTTCGGGGGTTATATGGTGTACCAAACCAATTTTGTGCAAATTAAAGGGTAAATTACACTGACAACCCCTCTATTTATTTGAAATAACACTACACCTCTTCTATTAATTGAAATATCACTGACATCTGCTATTACATAACACCGTTTAATTTAATATTCATTTACGATAACACCCTTCACTTCATTTTTTCCTTATTCTCTTTCATCTCACTACAACAATTTACACTTTTGGCGATCAAAATTGACGACTAAAAGGAATTTAGTTGCCAAAAGTTGTACAATTGGCGACTGGAATTTAAATTAGTCGGCATTGTCTCAAGTTTTAGCTACTAATTTTTTTTAGTCACAGTATATTATTTATTGGCAACTATCAAATAATTCAGTCGCTAAATATGGCACAATAGGCGACTAAAAGTTTTTTTTGGTCAGCATTAGTTCATGTTTTAGGCTACTAAAGTTTGTTTTAGTTGTGCTATATCAATTTTTGCCTACTAAAATAAATTTAGTAGCCAAATAGCTAGCATAATGTTTGCAATTAATCTTTGGCAACCAAAAATTTGGTTGGCAAATATTCTTTTTCGATGACGAAAATGATTTTAGTAACTGTATAGTATTTTTGCCTACTAAGATAATTTAGCTGCTAAATAAAAAGCACAAATTTTATTTTTTATCTTTGGTGACAAAATACTTGGTCAGTGAATATTTCTTTTCAATGACTAAAATACTCTTAGTCACCAAAAGTAATACAATAGGTGACTAAATTTACATTAGTTGGCAATGGTATGAAATCTTTTGGTGGGAACTTTTTCAAATATAGAGGCAATTATATTTTATTAGTTATTTTTATATTTGTTTTTATCAACCTCCAAACCAAACAAAAACAAGACGACTCTTGCTCCTCTCTCTCTCTCTCTCTCTCGTAATAATTGTCGATCTTCCACCATTTGTAACACCCCAAAAATATAACAATAAAACCATTTCACAATATTTATTAGAAAACCACACAGTTCTGAATATAATATCCCTCGATTCATATGATTCCATTGTACAAAAAGGTAACACATGGAGTTATACATTTATTAGTCATAACCCTGAATCTATAGCATGTGCCACAAACTAATGATATGAAAAAAAAGTTAAACAGATACATAAACGTCCTAATGGCTACAACTTTCCAAGACGATGCTTGGTTGCACCAAAAGTGAGTTTAAACTCAATACAAATAAAGCCCGAAGCATGTACAAAATAAATACAACAAAAACAAAACAAGAAGCTCTAGGTTCCAAATCCTCCCAAGCTACAGCCTTGGTGGAGGCATATCATCAACACCTGAAAATGGTTTTCCACATAGGGTGAGCCAAAGCCCAATAGAGATACTTTAACATAGTGTATGAATCTAAGCAAAGTTATGAGATGAATGCATATGCAATGCTCGTGCTAAAATATTTTATATCTCTTTTTAAAACCATGCAATGCCAGCTTTATATTACAATTCATGAAAACATTTCCTTTACAATTGAAAATAGGACAGTGGATACAACACTAGAAATCTCTAAGTACGTGTTTGCAAGTAGGCTATATAAGCACTTCCAATTGTCATTTTTACCAATACTAACCGGAAGGCTTGGCACCTAACCGTGCTAGTTTTTGGACTTTCACTAAGGACACACAGGCCAACAATAATACCACAACCACACCTCCTATCCAGATTCACCAAGGTATTCACCCATTTTTCTCAAAACAATATACATTTTCAATATGTTAAATATGCACGATGCTCAATGCAAATGGATGAGAAATTAGTTTCAATTCTCCTAATTCTCATGCAATTTCTACAACAATCATAGCTATCCTCCACCAATAGCCTAAAACAGATATCTCTAAATAGATAGACAATTCCCAATGAAGATAAACTTTCCAAAATTTCAAAATGGGAGTGATAATGCATATCCAACTCCACCACCACCATCATCATCATCATCATTCCAATTCTATAAAACTCAACATCATTTCCATTTCCTTTTTACAAAATCAAACATTTACATTTTAGGAAAAAATAAATCAATTCCAAGGGTGAAAATCCACCATCTTGTCACACCTCAACCACATTTATAATTTCACAATCATTTTCAAGAATCCATTTAAAAACTCCTCTTTTGATTTTAAACCAAAACCCTAGATTTTGTTCAAAATCCCCAAATCATAATATTGTTTTAGAAAATCAAATAACCAAGTTAAAAACCATACAAAAGTATAGAGAAATCCCTGCCTGAAAGCTAAAAGACAAAGGGGAGAGTGAAGAAACTTTGATAAAGTCGAAAATTAACTTTGCTCCAATCAAATGGAAACTCTAAGCAAGCTCTATCCTTTTTCCCATTTCTAGTGCATACAATCTATACTCCCAAACATTCCAGGAAAGCTGCGACTTTCACCAACTGCTAGCAATCTAGCAATATCATCATTGTTTGGTGACCTTAAGTACTTATCAAAAAAAAATTTACAACAATAGCTTTAACAAACTTTTTTAAACTCTTCATTGAGGTGCTTTCTCTAATCCTTAGATATTCATCCATATAATCAGGCGTTACTCCGTAAGTAAGCATCCTAAGTGCGGCAGTTATTTTTTGAAGAGAAGATAAATCGAGCATTCCAGCAGCATTTCTTTTTTGGACGAAGTATGAATGATATGCTTCTACTGCCGCTTGAATTTGGAAAAAAAGAGAGCGGCGCATTCGAAATCTCCTTCGAAATAAATTGAAGGGATATGCAGATGGTTCAGCAAAATAGTCAAGAAAAAGCCTTTCATAGCCTTGAGCAAAATCACGTTAAATAAATCTATGGCCTTCAGCAGAACTACAACGTGAGCTTGATTGTCTCTCAAGTCATTCTTCTTCCATTACAACCACTGTACATATCTCTAACTGATCATAACAGTCTTCATCATTAGTAATCATATTGATTACACGATTTTGAGCCATATAAAAAATTTAAAGAATGAATTCGAGAGAAATTGGTTTCAGATTGAAATGGGGAGAACCAATAGTGCTATTTATATAATTTAAAAAATATGACCATTAAACTATTGAAAAAATGACCGTTGTTGTTTGAAAAATTCTACAATTTGAGTAAGAGTCCCACTGTCTGAAATTAATGACCCTTGTTGTTTAAAAAATTCTACAATTTATTGTCTGAAATTGCAGAGTTAGCTAGTATGTGTAATAATTATTTTATTATTGAAAAAATATTTAAAAATATTATTTTAATAAAATAGAGAAAGAATGTTGCAGGGATAAGCCCCTGAAAAAATAATCCCTCAAAATAAGGGGTGAATTTTTTAATAATATTTGAAGATAAAATTTAGATGGTAAGGATTGTTCTTCCGTCAAATCACACATTCGAAGATTGTTATTACTACGACGCTACTATTACATTTCCCGAGGCAGCTATTGCCTAAGGATTGTTCTTCCTTCAAATCACATCACATATTAGAAGATTGAATCAGAGATTAATAAAAAGTTTGGAACTTTGAAGAACATGGACACGGAATCAGTAGGAGAAGAAGAAGTGGTCAACTTTGGGAAATCTCTGATAGTGCCCAGTGTTCAAGAACTTGCCAAAGTTGCCATCAACAAAATCCCACCCAGGTATGTGCGCGAAGACCAGAAACAGGACCCTCCGGTCATCACATCGTCCGGCCAAGTGTTTGTTCCACCGGTGGTGCCGGTGATTGATATTCAAAGCTTGGTTTCATCATCAGGAGGAGATCACATAGATTCTCATGAATTGGAGAGGCTGCACTCTGCTTGCAAAGACTGGGGTTTCTTCCAGGTCAGTTTTTCCCATTTCCCCACATATTCATTCCCCCAAACACCACCTTACCTCTATTATGCTCTGTTTCTCTTTATTACATATTAAAAAAATTATTTAGTTTTTTTTTTCTCTTTTTTCTTTTTGAGAAATTGTGTGTACTAGATGCAAGTTATGCCATTTATATGTTTAATCATCTCATAACTAAAAAAAAAAAAAAAAGGATATAATAAAAAATGATGAGGTATAATTAAACAATTATTGAATTATAATAAAAATAATGTCATAATGTCAAAAAAAAAATAATGTCATAATTAATAACATAATTAATTAAAAAAAAATAAAAATAATGTCAGGTTATCAAAAATAAATAAAAATAATGTCATAATTAATAACATAATAAGTCATAACCAAAAACACAAAAATTGTAACAAATGTGCATATGGTAAAATTTCCCTTTGTGTCGATACAAAATTTTGTCGCATATATATAATAACTAAAATTGTTAAATTTTTTACATGTTCTATGAACGAAAGTTATTTTGAAATATTATGGGATAATTTTAATTTGAAAATATTGTATTAGTGAATAATTCGCTTATAATTTATTTTTCACAATAATTATTATAACATTGTATTTTCTTAACTATTTCATATGATTTTTATAACGGATATAAATCGTAGTTATTGAGATATATTTTAGATGTTTTCAATGGATAGCGTTACTAATTTATTCAAACTGTTTTTATTATGTTAGCTGATTGAATATATAATTTGATTAACTTTAGCTTTTAAAATAAAAAAATTCTTAAGAGGCAATTGTAACAGGTACAATTGGCAATATTCTATAAACAATATAAATTTAGCAAATAAATATCCATTAGTATTAAATAATTCACCACTTTAATTATTTAAAAAAATTAAGTGAAACTTCACTTTTAAACTACTAATACAATAATGTAATGTTTAGAAAATTGGAATGAAATGAAATGGAATGGTCATTCTTTAACTTCTATATAGAATTATTATTCTCTCACAATAGTCAATTATAATTTTATCTGTAATATATTTTTGATCTTTTTTTAATAAACCAACTATGAAATGAATATTATAATATGATTGTTTTATTCTAGTTCATTTCAATAAACCAAACCTAACCTAAGAATTAAATTATTAGGAGACCCAAAATTTTAGACAAATTTTGGAGACCCTAATCATTATATGAAATTATATATTTCATGCGTGTTCATCACGTGTTGTGTCTTTCATTTTTTGAAAATTAACATGTCAGCATGTCCTTGTCCATGTCCTGTCACGTGTTCGTATCTGTTTTTCTTAGTTTTGGAGATTATCGTGGAGGTCCAAAGAAAAAGAGAGTGAAGCAATTTGAGTGGTGGGTTTCTAATAAACTGAGGCGGGTTTGTATGGGGGTGGCAACAGTGCAGAGTGAGGCAGGTTTGTAGTGCCTATCCATGCCATGTATCATGTTAGAGGTAGGGAAAATCAGACAGGTTATGGAGGCGGGGGCCGGAGTAGGTCACTACGTACTACGGATAATAATTTATAAAAGTTCAAAAGTGAATGATTATTTCATTTTTATTGTATTTTGCATTATTTTTTTAATGAATAAAGTAGGACTGATCAGTATATTTCATTTTTATTCCAATAAACCAAACACCTAAAAGAGTTAATAGGACACTGACAACTAATTAGAGTTGAGCGCACTAAGCCCACTAGTTTAAACATAAACTCGTTTAGCGTGCTTGATTGTTTGAATTGAATGTAAGGGGTTAGGAAGGATATGTAATATTTAGAAATATATTATTAGGTGATAGATTGTGAAGCACGAATACTTCTAAAAGGGAGTTGTATCTATATCAGATACCGACACTCCTTAGATACTCGTAGATGGATACATATCATATACTTTTCAAATGTATCCCATACTTGATATTAATTTTCTTTAATTTTGAGACGTATTAGATACTTTTCAAATACTTTAGGTCACATATCTGCACTATTATCAAAAAGTTAGATTGTAATAATTCTTGTTTAGTATTAGAGTATAATTGTTAAGATAAATACAATAATAACTTCTCAATACTTTGCTTAGTTTTTAGAGAAGAAAACTGTGAAATTAAAGTAATACCCTACTTTTATAGGATTTATTGAATTGATATATCCTTATAATTTACAAATGTGCTGTAAGGTCAAGCATCAATATAACTCAGGAGTTGTAGGCATCTTTTGGTTGAATGTAGCTGAGTCAGTTACCAATGTAGCACCTAACAAGGCTTGGCCCAACACTCTGGTTCACCACAATGGCCCAACTATATTCCACATAGAGCCCAATATATGCATTGCCCATTCCACTTTTGTGAGACCACCCAACAAACAAAAATAATGTGGTGCAAGTGCAACATCTCTTCTTATTTTTACATTCTACAATTGGTAAAAGTAGAATAAGGGAAAGAGAAAGCTATATCATGTAATGGTGTGGGTGAGAGGGGTGGTTGGAGAAAGTTTGGGAAGATGGGGGGCACTTTAATGGACTAAGATCACCAGAGGTGAAGAGGAGGAGGTCAAGGCAAGCTTGGAGAGGGAGAGTTTGGCAGTGATGGACCTTGAACACTAATATAGAATGTGAGAGGGAGTGTTTAAGTGTGAGACTTAGTGTGTTAGAATTATGGAGTATTGTTGTGGTGCAGTGAAGTTTCTTACTACATACACGATGCGTTATATAGGCTGCAAGAGTATTGGAGCCCAAGCAACCTGTTGAACAGGTGGCTCGTTCTCTCCAACTCTACCAGAAGTGATATAAGCCCTTTTGCCGTCTGTGGCTTGAAGGCAGGCGGAAAGTAACGTTTCGTATATGCATCGTGTGACATGAATGTAAGGTCGTTATTGCCTCTTCTCCAAGCTTGATCGAGATAGAGTTGTCTTAGCAAGAAGATAACCATCTCAGCGATCCCATGACCTCAGCTGCCAGTCCAATATCCTTTGATGATCCCGAGCAGTAGTGCTTGGGTCCAGCTCCCAACCTAGGAAACCAAGTAGGTGAATGGGCCAGGGCCCACCTCAGTGTTTCAGAGAGCCAGGGCTTATTAGTCCAAGTCCAAGTGAACCGGGGGCTGATAATATTGTTGTTTGGTCTTGGAGTGAGGTATGAAGGACCATGGGCCCTGCGGGGCCATGGTGTTGCTTGTTGCAGGGCTCTTCATATTTGGACATATTTGAGCTTGTATGTATGCTCCCGCTTAGGCTAAACATATAGTCTTGGTTTTGCCTGGTGCCTTAGCACACGGCGCCCGTAGGCCTCGCCATGTATCAAACATGTGATATGCTCACGTGGTGTCTTATTGGTCTGCCATGCGGGTGGAGTTTTTGTGATGTGGCACTTGTAGGGCTTGCCATGTATTGGGCTTGATATAAGTACCCACGATAATGCCCCCCCTGTATAGATGCTCTTTTAACTAGTGACAGTATTTCTACATGACTATGTTAAAAAGTTTTGAAAATATTAGCTCATGCGGATAAGTATTCAAATAGAGTTAGAGTCTAAAATTATGCTTTTGATACAATGTGAGTATTTTAATTGCTCACAGAGAGTTTACATTTTAAGTTTCATCCGGTGCGAGCTAGCCGGACGTAGATGTGGGCTGGTTGGGCGATGAGTCGATTCCACGGGATCTCCACCACTTCATAGGAGATTTCAACTTCGTTCCATAGGCACCAAATTCCGCCCATTACCCTTTCCATGCTGCTAGGAAGGGGGGCCATGCCCTTGGTATTGGGGTAGCCCATGATTTGGCTCATGAACTAGGCCTCGCTTTCCTCTTTTTTCGTGTTTGTGATGATGACGAGGTGGAAGCGTCCGCTAGAATGTAGGTGCATGTAGTGTTGGAGGAAGTTAGGATGGGCAGCCTATGTTACACGGACTCTTTGGAATTTCGAAGGTACCCGTGTCGACATGACACGACACGGGTACGGGTGCGAGATACGGCCGGGATACGGCTCCTTAGAAACGGATACGGCAGAAGAATCGAAAGAGGAGAGAGCGAGAAGAGAGCAAGGAGAGAACCTGCGAAGCTTGATCTGCGATCTGCGATCTGTGAAATTGATCGATCTGCGATCTGCGAAGCTTGTACTGCTCCGTCGTCTTCCCCTTTATCTCGATCTCGGAATCTCTTCGTCACCTGATCTGCGAAGGCTCTTCGTCACCTTCTCTCTCTCTCTCTCTCTCTCTCTCTCCCTCACTCTCGCTCTCTTTTCTTTTTTTGTTCAGTCTATCTCCGACTTCTCCGACTTTTCTAATATAGTTTGAATTATATAAAATATAAACTATATTAATATAATATTATTCATTATTCACATACATATTATACAATATTATTTAACCAAAAAAATATTATATAATATAATATATAATAAATAACATAACTTTTATGTCTAAAATTAAAATAATTTATTTTATCATATATAATATAATTTATTTTATGTCTAAAATAATATTTATAATTTTATTTATTATTTATCTATTATTTTTTTAATAAAATTTATTATTCCTTAAACTTTTTAAACTCATCTTCATATAATAAATATATTTTAAAAATAACTATTTAACGTATCCCTGTACCCGTATCCCAATTTGGATCCGTATCCACGTATCCTTAATTTTTAATTTTAAAGTGTCCGACCCTTAGATACACACCCGTATCTGATACCCGCACCCGAGTTCGTGTAACGTAGTGGGCAGCACCCTCAGTGTTGAAGAAGAGGATGTTGAGCGGGGTGTTTTGAGTGGTGCTTGGCGGGGTCCTGTTAGGAGCGCTACCTTCTTCCAGGTTGAGGCTTGCAAAGTCCTCTATGTCCCATCCAAGTCCCAAATCTTCATTTGGGTCTTCTAAGGGGGCTGACACGATGGAAATGTAGTGGTCCAAATCCCTCTCTGTCGGTCTTTGCGAGAGGATGTTGATTCGGATTCTCTCGAAATGTGGGATCAGCACCTACCTTGCCTGGCAAGTGGATCCCTGGAGACTGAAATTGCCTTCTTGGTTTGGCAGGAACCAAGTGGAAAATGGTGGTATCGTATGGAGGTCTGGCAGTGTTAACTGCTTGTACCATCCCCTTATTTTGCTCCGAAGTTCCTTGGGTACCTCCAGAACAGTATACAAGGATGTTGGGTGTTGAACCCAAGGGGATTCGAATAGTTGCCCTTGGAATTGCCATGGAGGCATGGCAAGCATTCTTCGAAAGAACTCACCGGACGGCGACGAGTGGGATTGGAGCTCGAAGCTCTAGAGTTGGAGCTCAAAGTTCTGTAATTTGAACCTCTGGAGTTTGGAGCCTGATTGCTCACTGGCTGCCAAACGGTATTATCTTGGTGTCTTTGTCCTCCGGACGCCATTTTTTAAGCGAATGGTGTGTTCAAATTGAGAGTAGAGTGTTAGCAATTGAGTATGAATTTGCTTTTGTTGTTATCTGTTTTGCGTTGGAGCTCTGTTGCTTATAAAGACCTTGCATTGGGAAGGAGAAGATGAATTCAATAGTTTTGCAGAACGTACATGAATTCAACATGGTTAGCCTTTCTTCAGTGTAGAAGAACTTGACATAGAACTTTTTTTACTAAGTCCTCCTACGAAGAGATGGAGCCAACGCTAAGGTTGGCATACCATGAGAACGCCCGATCTGTGAGGGATTTGGAGAATTGTCTCATGCGGTGGTTCCGGTCTTCTCAGTGAGTACTAAGAGTGTCAAGAAAGCATGAAACATGCTCCCTAGCGTTCCTTTTTGCCCATCAAAACGGACAAGCTTGGGTACAGTGTACCCTACCGGATATGGGAGACTTGTAATGTGAATAGGGTAAGGGGAATGGAGGTCTAATTCTGAAGAGGCAGGAATGTGACCTTTGTTTGTTTGAAGTAGACTCTGTATGTGTTCTTTCACTACATCCAATGTTAATGGTTGGGTTGAAGGAGTCTGGTGTGGCGGAAGACCCGGAGAGGCAGTTGAAGTCACTGCGGTGGGAGCTCCGCTGATCGACCTAACTTGTGGTGGAGGTACTTGGCTGGGAGCTGATGGAGGGAGCGGGGTGACTGTTTGTCCTCCCGCTTGGGTTTACAAGTTGTTTTGTGAAGTGGGGTTGACCTCTAAGCCATTCTAAGCTGATGGCGAATCGCCATTCTGTGATGATGAAAGGGGGTTAGATGATGATGGGAGTGTAGGTGTCCTTTGTAAGCTTAGTAGGGCATCCATCAAGAGTTGTTGGTTCTGTTGAAGAGAGGTGACACTCTCAGTCAATACATATAGCTGTTTCGCTATGGCCGGTTGAGAGGATTGTTGTAACGCCCCAAAATCTACACTAAGGGTTGTAGTTAAGGGAAAGTCACTAATGAGTCCTATGGTCAATGACCAAGTAAGATTCTAGATTGCCGGAGGAGTCAAATTAGCCTCTCTTTTAAGTTCAGCTTTCTTAGGTGGTGCGCTATCCTTTTGACAGATCTTAAAAGGTATTGACGCAAGGTCTCATAAGCAACGTAGGGAACTATATTGGTTTTTAAAAAGACAAGCATATGATAATAATAAGAGAATAAATACAGAATGTCCTTAGTTACAAAAGTTAGTTCCATCAATATTACATCCAAAAATAAAATTCCAGATGGACTTTACAAAACCACAAAAAATTTAGCTTCTCTAGGACAACCAATAGTCTTTGAAAGTATCCGGCTTGTCGTTTTCTACTGTAAGATCCTCTTTGGCACCTGGAATGATACGCCGTGAGCTTTGAATGCCCAATAAACACACACACACCCTGTCCCTTTTTCCCAATCTAATACACAATAGCAATTACAACAATAGGGTAAAGGAACATGACATTTAAGTAAATAACAAAGGTTACAAGGTTAGTTGTTAGTAGTCTAGAAATCCCCTAAAGAGATTTCATCATTCCAACCACAAGAATCAGATACGGATTATTCGGTATGCCCTCTCTTTTGCTGCTTTGTAGACCTTACCATAGATGCCTACCAATGGTTACATACCGCGTAGTGCCAACCAAGGACCTCAAAAGAGACGGTAAAATAGGGCCTTGCCCATTCCCTCCTCACACCAAACCACCTAGGGTCCGAATACAACCGCTCCGTTCAAGGGTTTTGAACAACCACTTGCGCAAGACTTTAACTTTCCAAAAGGGAACACGTTCCGCTAACCAATTCAATTTGAACATAACTTTATCTCATAACAATACTCATGTGATTGAAACCCCATTAGCCACCCCATTAAGTTTTCCGTTTAGATTAATGTTTTAAGTTAGCTAGCACAAGCAAATAATAAAAGAATAAATTTGCATAAGTATGAGCATCATCGAAGGACTAAAATAAAAGGTATATAACCATGACATGTGATATCATACCAAGACATGATCATATATTAATAAGCATATTCATGAAGACGAACATAAAACACCAATGCAAAACTAAATTTCCAAATTAAGTACCATTTAAAGATTAAAGTCAAAAAGACCATTTCAGATTTTTCCTGAGCCTGGTCTTCCTATGGTTCGTAGAGAATTTCATCTAGTTTTCAGAACATTTTTCAGAAATGGAATAGCTTTTTTACATTTTTAGTTAGTTAAGAAACACTCCAACGCTGTCTAGATTCGTCGACCGTTATGAAAACTGGATTTTCTTACAAACCGCTCACTCTTTTTCAACGAAACCAATTTTCCTTGAAATCTAACTCTTTAAGGAAGTTTTTGACATAAAACCGAGGTCCAGATGATTTTTCTATATGTTTCTAGAATTTTCGAAAGTTGGCTGTAAAATAGGTTTTTCATGCACAATACTCAAAATAAGAAGATTGATGAGAAAAGAGGCCAACTAAGGGAAAAGTTTCACTTCTTTTGTGATGAAACATACTAAATAATGTATCAATAACTTAGATTTTTAGAGTGATGGTATGTCTTTGGAAATAATGTGAGATATGAGAAAAAAAAGGTAGTTTTGCGTCTATTAAGAGGAAATATGAGTAAGAGAAGGACCAAAGCCAAATTCGTCAACTTTGAACACATGAACATTATTACAGCACATCTGAAAATATGATTTTAAATCTCTAATAACATGTATGTGAAAAGGAAATAGAAGGAGAGATGGTGATGTGGTTTACTTGAGGCTTGGTTGGTTAGCTAATAAGACCTTCTCTTTCTTTCCTTTCCTCCACCAAGCTCACTCTCTTGCCCTTTCTTTCTCTCAGCCGAATGGGGTGTCTGTGTGTGTTTTCTTGTGTGCAAAATGCTAAGGGAGCGGTCTTAATTATACAATTAATCATGATCTAGTTAGGCTTTGGTTAGGATTGAGCTTAGGGTGGAAGCATGGTTCCATGTTTTGGGGGTACTAGCAAATGTTTTCCATGAATTCATGGATTTTGTTTGAAAAGTTGTATTCATTTCTCTTTCCTAGGGTGGCTGGCCGTGGGGGGAGGGGGGGGGGGGTGCGGGTGTTGAGGGAATTATTTTATTTTTTTCTTGTGTACAATTGTTGGAGATTTCAAAATATGGTGTATAAAATAGGTTTAATGGTACAAGTATATATATTAGTACTAGTTTGGGGTCAATTAGTAATTTAATAAAGGTGTGAGGGTTTTGGGTTTAATTTATGAATTGGAACATTTATTTAAGTGTATAATTAAGCTAAATTAGAGTTAGAGAATCTAATTCGGTTTAGATTTCTTGTTTCGAATAAAAAGGCTATCAACCGACGAACATGATGAAAACCAAAAAAATCTAGGGTTTTCAAGTAGTAATTCCATATTTAGGGAGTCTATTAGTCAGTATTAGGGTATTAGAAATGATTTCTAAGTTACCGAAATCGATTACGGTTTTTGAGTTTTCAATTGGCGCATGTGTTTTGATCCTAGGGTTAAATTTGCAATTAATTAAGAAATTGAGGGGCATCAAAGAAATAATTTAGAAGTAAGAGACTTTTTAGAAAATAAAATTTCAGTGGCCTCACAACTTATCCCCCTTAAAACAATTTTGTCCTCGAAATTTAACAATACATCGTTTTCAAATAGTTGGGGGTAGTTTGCTTTCATCCAGTCTTTGTGTTCCCAAGTAGATTCTTCAATCCCTCGATGACGCCAAAGCACTTTTACTAAATGGACCGTCTTGCCCCTAAGATTCTTCTCTAGACTATGTTGTATTGCTAATGGTCCTTCTTCTAAGATAATATCCTTGTCGAGACTTATTCTTTCCGAGTTGATGACGTGCGATGGATCGGCGAGGCATTTCCGCAACATAGATACATGAAAGACGTGTATTCCTGCTAACTGCAGGGGTAGAGCTAGTTGATATGCCACTTCGCCCACCTTCTCCAGTATTTCGAATGGTCCGATATACCGTGGTGATAGCTTCCCTTTCCTTCCAAAACGTACGATCCCACGCCTAGGTTGCATCTTTAGGAACACTTGGTCATCTACTTCGAACATCAGTGGTCTTCTCCTCCTATCCGCGTAATTCTTTTGATGGTCTTGAGCAGTCTTTAACCGTTGTCGGATTAGTTTGACTTTCTAGTAGTCTCTAGGACAAGTTCGAGTCCTATTAGATTTGCTTCACCTACTTCAGTCCAACAAATCGATGATCTACAAGGTCGCCCATACAATGCTTCAAAATGCGCTATACCAATGCTAGCTTCAAAACTATTGTTATAGGAGAATTAAATTACAGGTAGGTGTCGCTCCCAAATTCCTTGAAAATCCATTACACAAGCTCTCGGCATATCTTCGAGTGTTTACATGGTGTGCTCAGATTGTCTATCTGTCTATGGATGAAAAGCGGTGCTAAAACATAACTCGGTACCCAAGGCTTCTTGCAGACTTCTCAAAAAACGAGAGGTGAATTGTGGATTGTGATCCGATACAATGGACACCGAAATTCTGTGTAGTCGAATGATTCCCCAATGTAGATCTTACACATGGACTCTAAAGTGTCAGTTATCTTATAGGGTAAGAGATGTGCTGACTTTGTGAGGCGATCCACTATTACCAATATAACATCACGCCCTTTGGGTGTCCTGGGCAATCCGGTCACAAAGTCCATTGTCACGTGCTCCCATTTCCATTCAGCCATTGGTAGGGGCTGCAACATTCCTCCTGGTTTATGATGTTTTGCCTTCACCTGTTGGCTCGTTAGACATCTTGCTACAAATTTAGCCACATCCTTCTTCATTCCGCTCCACCAATATTGCCTTTTCAAATGTTGGTACATTGTAGTCCGTCCTGGATGTACCACAAATATAGAGTGATGACATTCCTTTAAGTACTTTTTTTCTAAGCAACTTGTCATTTGGCATAAACAATCTACCTTGATATCTTATACTCCCATTAGGGTGACTTGCCTAATCGAGCATTGGTTCTCCTGATTCTAGACGTGTCTTAACATAGGCTACTTCTTGATCGTGCTTCTGGGCCTCCATGATCTCACTTATTAACTTAGGCATCACATTCTGTGCACGAAGGTACACCTTCGTGTCTTGAGTCTCTACCTAAATTCCAAATTCATTGAGCGTCTTAATCATATCCCAAACCTTTATGGCTAATTTAGCTATCATTCCCCTACTGTTGCGACTCAGTGTGTCTGCCACTACATTGGCATTACCGGAATGATATGAGAGTGTGAACTGGAAATCTTCAACGTACTCCATCCACCGTCTCTGTCTCAAGTTAAGGTCCTTTTGTATATGTAAATAGGTACTTCAAGCTCTTGTGATCTGTGAAAATCTCAATTGTTCCCCATACAGGTAATGTCGCCATTGCTTTAGAGCAAAAACTATGGCCTCCAATTTTCCAAGTCATGCGTTGGGTAGTTTTGCTCATGTGGTTTCAACTGCCTGGAACCATATGCAACTACCTTTCCATTCTGCATGAGCACGCAACCTAACCCTTCCTTAGACGCATTGCAATACATAGTGTACCTCACTTCTCGTTCCGGAATGATCAAAATTGGTGCACTAGTTAATCTTTTCTTTAGCTCTTGGAAGGATTTCTCACAACCTTCATCCCATTCATATTTTACTCGCTTCTGCGTCAAACGAGTCATTAGTCTAGCTAGTTTGGAGAAATCTTGAATGAACCTTCAGTAGTAACCAGCCAATCCCAAGAAATTGCGAATTTCTGACACAGTTTTCGGTTGTCTCCAATCTAAGACTGCTTCTACCTTGGTTGGATCCACCACAATCCCATTCTAAGACACTACATGTCCTAAGAATTTCACGTCTTTTAACCAGAACTCACATTTGCTTGCCTTGGCGTACAACTGATTGTCTGTAAGAACTTGAAGAACAATCCTTAAATGCTACTCATGCTCTTCCTCATCCTCAGACCTCGAATATAATAAAATATCATAAATGAACACCACTACAAACTGGTCAAGATATGGTGTGAAGATCTTGTTCATTAGACTTATAAATACTGCCGGCGCGTTGGTTAGTTCGAAGGGCATTACTACAAACTTGTAGGCAGTCTTTGGTATATCCTCATCCTTGACTCATAGTTGATGGTAACGTGACCTGAGATTGATCTTTGAATAATACTTTGAGCCTCTAAATTGATCAAAAAGATCATCAATCCTTGGGAGCGGGTACTGATTCTTGATCGTGACTCGGTTGGGTTGACGGTAATCGATGCATAGTCTTAACGACCCATCCTTCTTTTTAGCAAATAGAACAGGCGCTCCCCATGGTGAAGTACTTGGCCTAATAAATCCTTTTTCGAGCAACTCCTGTAGTTGTGTCTTTAATTCTTGTAGTTCTGCCGGATGTAGTTCTAGGTTGTAGCTCAATACTAAAGTCTACCTCTCGGGTTGGTGGCAATCCTGGTAATTCCTCAAGAAATATATTTGCATTGTCACGACCCAAACCTGCCCCTATAGGCTTAGCATCATGATAGGCCAGTAATCCTAAGTTTACCTACGACCTCAATAAACAAAATCAATCTCAAAATAATTTACAGGGCTTAGCAGAAGCACTATGAAACATAAAGATGAACCATTGAGCTGTGTGTACATGAAAACCTCATATAATAGTTGTGCAGCCACTCTTGCATATGTACATTCATACAACAATGTAAATCTTTAGCACTTAGTACATAATTCAAACATCCTTAGTTTTAAATTCAAAACAACCCCCAAATAACAAAATAAAAGTGCCTCTCAACAGGGGTTTTGACTTGCTTGGCTCCACACAAGCCAAAGCTTTCTCCAACTAGGGAGCTTTCAAAACGCTGACACAGGGGTAGACTTTGCGACTTCTCTATCCTTGATGCTCAGTTTGCTCACCTACATACATATATATAGAGTGAGCTAGGGCCCAGTGAGTAATAACAAAATAAGGAGTTAAATAAATAAAGTTCGATAAGCAAAAACACATTGAGGTTCCATTTCGATTTAACGTTTAATCTCAATTCAATTCACTTCTTGTGTGTTTCTACATCAATTCTTATTATTGATGTCTTAATCAATGTCTAAGAATGCTCTAATAAGCATGAGGATGCAATGATGCACTTATGAAAGTTTTTTGAAAGTTGCTGAAAACAGGATGTTCGCTCGAGCACACACTTGGTCGCTCGAGCCGTCTGCAAAGACTGCAAAAGTACCGGATGCTTGATTGTCACGCTTGATGGTCGCTTGACAGTCGCTCGAGCCAAGTACTGAGTGAAAAGGAGTTTGCTCGAGTGCACAATCGGTCACTCGAGCCACTGTGCAATTGTCTGCAAAACTACTGGGAGCTTGAAATGTATGCTTGAGTGACACTTCCATCGCTCGAGCGAACTGCTTGAATTTTGGAATTTCCAGAATTGTGTTTGAAGTTCAAACTGCCATTCAAGGGCCCAAACCTTGCATGGTTGGTACAAAAACATGGTAAATCATTATAGAACATGAAAACATAGTCAATTTGAAACCAATTACTCAAAATCCTGCTCCAAATTTCAAAATTCAATTTTAAACTATAAAGTTAAAACCATGCATGACATGAATTGAACGCTTCTCTTTTCAAAATAAGATCAAATGAATTGAGATGTATAATATCATGTAAAACTTCCAAAGATGGTGAATTTAACTTCATGCATGTAGAGAATTTCATTGAATTCAAATTTAAAATGATGATTCATGCATGCATGTCTCAATTATGCTCTTATTTGACAAATCCAAAGAAATTCTTGCATTCACTACTCAATTACATGAAATTAACCATATGAACCCCATGAACTCAACTCCTACTTAAATTATTTGCAAGAATTATGGTTGAAGATCATACCTAAGGCTTGAATTCAAGTGTATTCTAGCTCAAATTTTCAAATCTCCTTCAATTCATTTACAATTCTCTTCTCCCTCTTTGTCTAGAGTTGATTCTCCGTCTCTCTCTCTAAAATCTCAGCCCATATGTGTATATAATAATGAACTCATAAGCTAAAGCCATAAATATACGTTTAATTAGCTTAAGTTAATTAAGCTTACTTAGGACTAATTAATCCCACTTAATTCTAATTAATTCCAATCAATTATTCTAATTATTTTGATCTGAATCAAATTTCAATTAAAGTTGCAGTAAAATTCTAAATATTCTAATTAGCCTATTGGGCTAGCCAATTTCGATTTCTGAAGTTGTTAAGGCTCTCAATTTTTGTCTTTAAGTCGGCAATTCTAATAGGTATTCCATAAACAAATAGATATTCACACTTAAGCACATAATTAAGCAATTAAACTCACACAATAAATATATAAAAATAATGTACGCATTGGGGTCGTCTCATGCATACTCGCGTACTACTTGCGGAAGTTCTAATTCGGTTTGGTCCTTATTTAAAATCAAACTTGCTACCCTACCCGCAAGTTGATCGTGCCACCGTGTCCTACATTTCGTTGAAGTCAGGGAATCGTGCCTGTCCCCCTTAAACTGGAAGCGTATTCCGTCAGGCACGTGAGCCACTACCTTCTTTTGACAGCAATCGATCACCGCTCAATGGGTGGACAACCAGTCCATGCCCAAAATGATATCGAAGTCCGATATCTCCATGACTCAAAGGTTGCAAGTCAGGCGTAGGTCTGAGACTCCTATCTTACAATCCTTACAGATCAACCCTTTCTGAACGCACCCTCCAATAGGTGATATTACACTTAAGGCAGTTTCTAAGGGTTCACATACAAGTTTTAATGACTTAACACAAGCAGAAATAAAAGAATGCGATGCACCAGTGTCAAATAAAACATGCACCCAAGAATTATATAGTACTAAATTACCCTTAATTACGGACAGGTCCCCTTCCTCTTCTTGCAAGGCAAAGACTTTGCAGGTTGCCTTCTGGTTGCCAATGGTCCTAGCATTCTGAGTTCCTTCACTCTTCTACTATTGCTGCTGGTAGATCCCGTCTTGTTTAACCAAGGCTTTTGTCTACCCACTGCCTGGGCATTTGCTCCGGAACCTCCTCCCTGGTATCCTGATGGAGGGAGTTGGGGGGCATTCGCTCTTTTTGTGCCCCAACTATTGACAATGAAAGCGTTGGATTTGTCCTGTCAGTCTTGATTGATGACCTCTTTTCGGGATTTGCTGTTGTGGTTGTTGCCGTTGCTGTTGTGGCTACGGTTGTGGCCTTGAGTAAGGCTTCAGGGCCGTACTTGCCTTTTGGTTCCTCTGAGGTCCTACAGATGTCTGATCCCCTTTTCGCTTGTTCCAAATTTTCCTAGCATTGGCTATTTCCCTTTCAGATTCTAATGCCGTCTCTAATACCTTGGCATATGAGTGGAGCCGTTGCGGTAGAACTCTCCCCCTAATTGTAAGGTCCAGCCCCCATTCGAACATCCTTGCTCTCTCTTTATCATTTGCTACATACCTAGTTGCATAGCGGGCTAACTCTTCAAATTTTGCAGCGTATTGGGTTACGGTCATATTCCCCTGCTCCAGGTTTTGGAATTTCCTGACTTGCTCTTGACGAACTGTACTTGGAAAATATTTATTTAGAAACAATTCCTTAAACTGGTCCCATGACGTGTCTGTAATGCCACAGGTATTCTTGATTAGTTCCCACCAATGATCGGACTCATCATCTAGCTTGAATACTGCCAAGGCTATTCTATCGGCATCTTCAGTTATCCCTAGAGTGTCCAACATTTTCTCTATCTGCCTTAGCCAATTTTCAGCCACCCTCGGGTCTGGTACTCCTGTGAACTTTGGAGGCCTTTGTTTTTTAAACTCCGAAAAGAGTCGAGTCCTCTTGTTTTGCCAATTGTTCCTTAGTTGTCCTAGTTCTTCCAAAATTTGATGCCCAAGATTATTAGGGATATTGGCTCCCGCGAGTACGGGTCCATGCTGATTTCTGGAACAGTTCCGGGCATTGTTGCTAGTCTCTAAGTAGTCATTAGCTCGTTTATTCACCATTTTGTTCATGGTATGGGATAAGTTGGTTTCTAGATTTCTAGTTGGAAGTAATGTTTCTACTAGACTTGAAATTAAGGTTTAGTTTTCTTAGGGTTTGGCGAAATATTAAAGCAAGTAACAGTCAACAGATATAGATCAAATCGTCACTTCATATATTTATAATAGGCATCAATACAAAAGGCTTCTAGATCAGAGTTTCATTCAAAAGGCACTACACACAGCATAGTCACAAAGTTACTACATATATCTTAAGGATCCTTACTATAAGTGGATCTTACAAAAGCCTAGCTTACTACCCTTAGATTAACTCATTCCCAGACCAGTCGAAATCTTCTTTAGGATCCTTATCTACCGAGTCGATTGCCTGGCCAGGGGAGCCTGGTGTATACATCAGTGAAGGGGGAACGTGCTCAGATGACACTTCAATTGGCAATGCTAGAGTTGTTCCTGGCTGCAGCGATTGTTGCTCCATCTCCATTGGTTAACTGTTATTCTGCCTAGGGTAATGAGACTCGCCACTCTCAGCTTGCACCGGGTGTCGGGGTGGTGCTTCGTCTGCCAAGGCTCGGCGTATTAGGGTGTCCATTTTCCGGCCATCCTGCTCCTTATGGACTGTGCTCTTTGCGGCACGACTCAGGTGCTACAGGTGGCGTCGAACCAAGGATCTCTTTTGCTCCTTTGTATAGTAAGAGTAGTTCATCTCTACTTTTTGTATCTCCTTGATGATCATCTCTTCAGCGGCAAATTCGCATCGTCAGTGGCTATAGTAGGTATTGATGGACAGGGCCCTCCTATCGTGCATGTGAAAGGCTCCCCATGTGTCGAGGCTAATGTCGGTCGTTTGACGGCTTTCCGATGACATCCTATGGTGGAGGGGAAAAGTTTTAATTGTTAGTCTCTTTTATATAGATATAATAGTGTGATAGTAAAATACACTAGTGTATAGGGGTAAGGGATTCTAGAGTTGTATATCGGGTTGCGCAGGCTAAGGGTTGAACCTAAGCTCTGATACCAAGTTGTGACGCTCCCAAAATCTACACTAAGGGTTGTAGTCAAGGGAAAGTCACTAATGAGTTCTATAGCCAATGACCAAGTAAGATCCCAGATCGCCGGAGGAGTCAAATTAGCGTCCCTTCTAAGTCCAGCTTTCTAAGGTAACGCACTATCCTTTTGACAAATCTTAAAAGGTATTGACGCAAGGTCTCATAAGCGACGTAGGGAACTATATTGGTTTTTAAGAAGACAAGCATATAATAATAATAAGAGAATAGATACAAAATGTCGTTACTTACAAAAGTTGGTTCCATCAATGTTACATCCAAAAATAAAATTCTAGATGGACTTTACAAAACCACAAAAAATTTAGCTTCTCTAGGACAACCAATAGTCTTCGAAAGTCTCTGGCTTGTCGTTTTCTGCTGTAAGATCCTCTTTGGCACCTGGCATGATACGCCGTGAGCTTTGAATGCTAAGTAAACGCACACACACCCGTCCCTTTTTCCCAAT
The DNA here is from genome assembly GCA_036172215.1 of Camellia granthamiana. Classification (NCBI taxonomy): domain Eukaryota; kingdom Viridiplantae; phylum Streptophyta; class Magnoliopsida; order Ericales; family Theaceae; genus Camellia; species Camellia granthamiana. The sequence goes on from CM069909.1 coordinate 9,883,257, forward strand.
CTAATACACAATAGCAATTACAACAATAGGGGAAAGAAACATGACATTCAAGTAAATAACCAAGGTTACAAAATTAGTTGTTAGTAGTCTAGAAATCTCCTAAAGAGATTTCATCCTCCCAACCACAAGAATCGTACGTGGATTATTCGGTATGCCCGCTCTTTTGCTGCTTTGCAGATTTTACCCCAGATGCCTACCAACGGTTACATACCGCGTAATGCCAACCGAGGACCTCAAAAGAGACGGTAAAACAGGGCCTTGCCCATTCCCTCTTCACACCAAACCACCTAAGGTTCGAATACAACCGCTTCATTCAAGGGTTCCGAACAACCACTTGTGCAAGACTTTAACTTTCCAAAAGGGAACACGTCCCGCTAACCAATTCAATTTGAAAATAACTTTATCTCATAACAATACTTATGTGATCGAAATCCCATTAGCCACCCCATTAAGTTTTCTATTTGTATTAATGTTTTAAGTTAGTTTGCACAAGCAAATAACAAAAGAATAAATTTGCATAAGTGTGAGCATCATCGAAGGACTAAAACAAAAGGTATATAACCATGACGTATGTGATATCATACCAAGACATGATCTTATATTAGTAAGCATATTTATGAAGACGAGCATAAAACACTAATGCAAAACTAAATTTCCAGATTTAGTACTATTTAAAGATTAAAGTCAAAAGGACCATTTCAGATTTTTCCCGAGCCTGGCCTTCCTATGGTTCGTAGAGAATTTTATCTAGTTTTCAGAACATTTTTTGGAAATGGAATATCTTTTCTAGAGTTTAACTTATTTAAGAAACACTCCAGCACTGTCTAGATTCGTCAACCGTTACAAAAACTAGATTTTCTTATAAACCGCTCACTCTTTTTCAATGAAACCAATTTTCCTTGAAAGCTAACTCTATACGGAAGTTTTTGACATAAACCGAGGTCCAGATGATTTTTCTATATTTTTCTAGAATATTCAAAAGTTGGCTGTAAAGCAGGTTTTTCATGCACAATACTCAAAATAAGAAGATTGATGAGAAAAGATGCCAATTAAGGGAAATTTTTCACTTCTTTTGTGATGAAAACATACTAAATAATGTATCAATAACTCAGATTTTTAGGGTGATGGTATGCCTTTGGAAATAATGTGAGATATAGGAAGAAAAATGTAGTTTTGCATCTATTAAGAGTAAATATGAGCAGAAGAAGGACCAAAGCCAAATTCATCAACTTTGAACCTATGAACACCATTACAACAAATCTGAAAATATGATTTTAAATCTCTAATAACATGTATTTGAAAAGGAAATAGAAGGAGAGATGGTGATGTGGCTTACTTGAGGCTTGGTTGGTTAGCTAACAAGACCTTCTCGTTCGTTCCTTTCCTCCACCAAGCTCACTCTCTTGCCCTTTCTTTCTCTCAGCCGAATGTGGTGTTTGTGTGTGTTTTCTTGTGTGCAAAATGCTAGGGGAAAGGTTCTATATATACTAAAATTGGTGCAAAAGGTCTAAAGTACCAATTGGTTGGAAATAGATTGGATATTTTGGATTTACTTGGAACTTAATGGAATAGTAAATGATTAGAGGTCTTAATTATACAATTAATCATGATCTAGTTAGGCTTTGGTTAGGATTGAGCTTAGGGTGGAAGCATGGTTCCATGTTGTTTTGGGGGTACTAGCAAACTTTTTCCCTAAATTCATGGATTTTGTTTGAAAAGTTGTATTCATTTCTCTTCCCTAGGGTAGCCGGCCATGTTGTTTGGAGAGAGAGAGAGAGAGAGAGGGGGGGGGGGGGGGGAAGGGGTTTGAGGGAATTATTTTATTTTTTTCTTGTGTACAGTTGTTGGAAATTTCAAAATATGGTGTATAAAATAGGTTTAAAGGTACAAGTATATTTATATTAGTATTAGTTTGGGGTCAATTAGTAATTTAATAAAAGTGTGTGGGCTTTGGGTTTAATTTATGAATTGGAATATTTATTTAAGTGTAGAATTAAACTAAATTAGGTTTAGTGTCACGACCCCATTCTGCCCCTAATAGAATGATGCCGCGATGGCCAGTAATCCGAGATTATCGAAGGCCAACTTACAAAGATTCACACAAAGAGAGTATACATATGGGGCATACATGTGCGGAAGCATAAATTTAAAGCTAATTAGTTCATAAGAGCTGTGCATAGATTAAATGGAATGACATACATCTTAACATGGTTTTATAACTTGGATACAAACAACTACAACTTGAAATTACATATTGATCAAAAGGCTTTTCAAGCGAAAACATACAAAAGAAATGAACTGCGAAGCTAAGAAGCATAATCTTCAAGATGAATACAAAAGCATAAAGCAAAACACATCTTCCAACAAAGCTTAGGCGACACTGCCTTCTTGCTCATCACCTACATATATATAAGGGAGAGTGGTGAGCTGAAAACTCAGTGAATGATATAAGTAATAAAGGTTTGAATGAATGATATCTGAGATTTTTGCCAAAAACAAAACAAGGGATGAACTAAGTCCATCAATCAAAGTCTTTCAAAGCTTCAAGGGATGTTTACTAACATCTACAGAATACAAGGGATGACATTCATTGACAAAACAAGAGAATAACCGATCCAGAATCGATTAGACAAGCCCGTCCGTTGGTGGCAAGGGGAGATATCTCAAACAAGGGTGCTAGTTGCATTAAAGTCCCCTAGCACACAAGGACTTTTCAAGAATGTCATCAAAACAAACATAATACTTGATACAAAAACTAAAGGATAATCATTCATGCTTGATCAAATACTTTTTCAAAACAAAGCAAAGCTTTTATCAAAACGTTATAACATAACTTTATTAAAAATACCACTCACAATAGCTCTTCGGATGTAGGGAATTAAGGCAAAGATCCAAGACCTACAATCACATAGTAATTCCATTGAATGCACTTCAAGAAGATAAGAAGAGATGCTCAATGATGGTTATGAAATGCACTCTCAAAACAAGCTTCAAATGAGTAAAATAGGTCCTGACATTTCTTTCCAAAACTAAGTCAAAACAAAGCAAAACAGGTGCTGGGAGTTAAATCGATGTTTTTCTTCTTGGAAAAGCATGTTGACTTAGAAAATATGAGGAAGAAGAACTCAGAAAATATGAGGAAGAAGGAATATATTGCTGTTATATTCAAAACTTCTTATCTTGTGAAGAGAAAACTACACTCCTTATATAGGAGAGAACAAGAGCTACTATTTGTGCCACTAAGATCCACTATCACCACTAAGAGATCCACTATCACCACTAAGAGCCACTACCTATCTCCTTACATAAAATATACATCCATTATAGCCACTATCTAGATTACTATATACATCCATTATAGCCACTATCTAGATCACTAACATAGTGTATATAGACATTATCATAACCCACTAACAGCCACTATATGTCCACTAACAATAATAATCAGATTTCCAGCACTCCCCCTCAAGCTGGTTTGAAGATATCTTCCATAGCCAGCTTGCTAGTCAGCTTATCAAATTGCTTCTTGTGTAGTCCCTTTGTTAGCACATCAGCTAATTGTTCACCTGTTGGAAGGTAGGTCATACAGATTATGCCAGCATTGATTTTCTCCTTGATGAAATGTTTATCCACTTCTATATGTTTTGTGCGATCATGTAGAACTGGATTATGAGCTATAGATATAGCTGCTTTGTTGTCACAATAGACCTTCATAGGTGTCGGGTGAGAAAGCTTTAATTCTTCAAGAATTCTTTTAATCCACATTACTTCACAGATTCCATGGGCAACAGCTCTGAACTCTGCTTCTGCACTACTTCTAGCTACCACATTCTGTTTTTTACTCCGCCATGTAACTAGGTTCCCACCTACGAAGGAGCAGTATCCGGATGTTGATCTCCTGTCTGTAACACTTCCTGCCCAGTCTGCATCTGTGTATACTTCAACTTGAAGATGTCCATGTTTCTTGAACAGTAAGCCTCTCCCTGGAGTTCCTTTCAAATATCTTAAGATCTTATAAACGGCCTCAAAGTGCTCTGCCCCTGGTGAGTGCATGAACTGACTTACCATGCTGACTGCAAAGGCAATATCAGGCCGCGTATGAGACAAGTAAATCAATTTCCCTACAAGTCGCTGATATTGTTCCCTCTCTTTGACTTCTTCAGCCTTAGCAGCTTGTAACTTCAAGTTAGGCTCGATCGGAGTCTCCACCATCTTACAACCAAGCATACATGTTTCTTCAAGGAGATCAAGAACATATTTTCTCTGATTAACGAATATACCTTCCTTGGATCTTGCAAATTCCATTCCGAGGAAATACTTGAGGGCTCCCAGATCCTTAATGTGAAATTCTTTTGCGAGTTTCTCTTTGAGGGCTGCTAACTCTGCTTCATCATTACCAGTTAAAATGATGTCATCAACATAAACAATCAAAATTGCAATTTTACTGTCTTTTGAATGTTTATAAAATATTGTGTGATCTGCTTGACTCTGCGAGAAGCCACAACTGATAACTGCCTTCCCAAAGCGTTCAAACCACGCTCTTGGTGATTGTTTGAGTCCGTATAATGACTTGTTCAATCTGCATACTTTGTCGCTACCAAGTCTCTGCTCAAATCCCGGCGGTAGGCTCATGAACACCTCCTCTTCAAGATCACCATTGAGAAATGCATTTTTAATGTCAAGTTGATGTAGAGGCCAATCTGAATTTACTGCAAGAGATAACAGTACTCTGATGGAATTTATTTTAGCAACAGGAGCAAACGTCTCCTGATAGTCAATCCCATAAGTTTGAGTGAAGCCTTTAGCCACCAGTCTCGCCTTGTATCTCTCAACGCTTCCATCTGCGTTACATTTTATCGTAAACACCCATTTAAACCCAACTGTTTTCTTGTCTTTGGGTAGATCAACTATCTTCCAAGTACCACTTCTTCTTAAAGCATTCATCTCCTCCATGACTGCTAATTTCCAATTCGGATCATCCAATGCTTCCTGTATATTCCTTGGAACAAACAAGTGTGAAATCCTAGATGTGAAAGCTCTATGGTTTTTAGACAGTCTTTGATAGGAGAGGTAATTTGCAATAGGATGTTTAATGCAATTTCGGACACCTTTCCTAATTGCTATAGGAACATCAAGGTCGGAAATAGAAGGAATAGGATTACCTAAAATTTCGATGCCAGAACTCGGGTGGACATTCGGGTCATTAGGATGGACATTCGGGTCATTATTCCTCAGATGAAATCGCTTCCTAGTATAAACCTGAAGCTCAGAATTTAGATCATTTGGTAGTACTTCTCCCCCTAAACAAGAATCTTCTTGACTAGGCACCATAGAACTTGGTTTTCCTAAGTGATCATTATCAGACAGATGTGGTTTTTGTGTAGGATAAATGACATTGGGGAGCGGGATAGAAATATCCCAAAAATTGTCTTTTACTCCACTTGTCTCCCCCTGAAGAGAAGTGTTGGGGAAATAAGATTTTGTTTCCACAAATGACACATCCATACTCGCATGAAATTTCTTGGTTTGAGGATCGAAACACTTATACCCCTTTTTGTTTGAGGAATAACCCAAAAAAACACATTTTATAGCACGGGGGTCAAGTTTTGAACGAAATTGACTGGGAACATGAATATAGGCAGTACATCCAAAAACTTTGGCGGGTAAATCAGAAAACAACCTCGTGTCAGGAAAAAAAGTTTTAAGACAATCAAAAGGTGTTTTGTATGTTAACACCTTTGTAGGCATCCTGTTTATCAAATAAGAGGCTGTTAAAATTGCTTCACCCCATAAATATTTAGGAACATGCATGTAAAACATTATAGCACGTGCTACTTCAAGTAAATGTTTATTTTTTCGTTCTGCAATGCCATTTTGTTGAGGGGTATCCCGACATGTAGATTGATGAAAAATCCCCTTTTTTGCCAAAAACTCACCCAACTGCTCATTGAAATATTCTGTTCCATTATCAGAATGTAAAATACCAATTTTGGTTTGAAATTGGTTTTCAATCATATTGTAAAAATTTGTGAATAAATTTTTCACGTCAGATTTTTTATGCATCAAATAAATCCAACATAAGCGGGTATGGTCATCAATAAATGTAACAAACCATCTTTTACCAGAAAGAGTAGTGATTTTAGAAGGGCCCCAAACATCACTATGAATCAAATAAAAAGGTTTGGAAGCCTGGTAAGGTTTTGGCAAATAAGTAGAGCGATGAAATTTTGCAAAAATGCAACTTTCACAATGAAAAGAAGAACAATCAATCCCTTTAAATAATGCTGGAAATAAATGTTTCAGATAAGGAAAACTAGGATGTCCTAGCCTATAGTGCCATAGCATTATTTTTTCTCGAACAGAGATTGAACTAGTACTATTAAAGCTCTGAGCTTTTTTATTACTAACAGGCACTTCATCAAAGTAGTAAAGACCTTCAAGCATCCTAGCACGCCCAATCATCATCCCCGAGTTCTGGTCCTGAAATTCACAATGGGATTCAAAAAATGTAACACGACAATTAGAATCCTTAGATAGTTTACTGACAGACAAAAGGTTACAGGCTAAGTTGGGGACGTGAAGAATAACATTGAGATTAATTTTCTCAGTTAGTTTAATAAATCCTTTTCCTGCAATAGGTGAAAAACTACCATCGGCTATTCTGATTTTGTCATGACCAGAACAAGGGAAATAGGTACTAAATAAATGGGAAAAACTAGTCATGTGATCGGAGGCACCGGAATCTATGATCCACGGAGAGAAGTTTAGGCAAGAGAAGGCTTTAGGATTTCTACCTGTTTGTGCCAAAAAAACACTAGGAGTACCGGATGAGGAGTTGGATTTTATCAGCTTTAAGAGTTGATCAATCTGCTCTTTGTTGAAGGGACCTGAATCGGCTTCATTAGCAGTAGGAAAGCCACGATTCTTCTCTCCTTGTTTGCTGCTTTTCCAGTTGACAGGTTTGCCATGGATCTTCCAACACGTTTCGCGTGTATGGCGAGGCTTGTTGCAAAAATCACACCAGACCCGTGGCTTATCATCAAACCTGCGCTGGTAATTTGCAGCCTTGTTGGCCGCAGCATCGCTAATTAAAGCAGAAATTTCAATTGACTCACCAGTACCTTTTTTCTTAAGCATGACGCTCCTTCGGCTCTCTTCCCTTCTGACTTCGGCAAATACTTCGCCAATGGATGGGAGAGGAGGTCTGCCAATAATTCTTCCTCGCACTTCATCGAACTCAATGTTGAGGCCGGCAAGAAACTTGTAAATACGGCTGTCTTCCACAGTTTTCTTGTGGTGGTTGCAGTCGTCAACCGATTTCCATTCGTATGTGTTGAAGATGTCAAGATCCTGCCACAACCTTTTCAACGAATTGAAATATTTGGTGACGGAATCATCTCCTTGACGAATCTCTCCCAACTTCAAAGTCAATTCGAAAACTTGAGATTGATTTCCTAGGTCAGAATACATCTGACTAACATTATCCCACAACTCTTGTGCAGTAGTATAGCACATGTAATTAGAGTTTATATCCTCCTCCATGGAATTGACCAACCATGTCATAACCATGGAGTTTTCAGCGTCCCAACTGTCGAACAGCGGATCATTAACAGCAGGAGCCTTCTTGTCACCAGTGATGTAACCGATCTTTCCTTGCCCACGGATATACATCCGGACAGATTGTGACCAGCGGAGAAAATTATCACCATTTAGGCGGATGGTGGTGATTTGGACAGAGTGAGAGTTGGATGTTTTCACCGGAATGGCAGCGGCAGGGGTTGAAGTGGTTTCGGACGTGACTTCCGACATGGCTATGACGGTTTTAGGGCTGCTGTGTTTTTGTTGCTCTGATACCAACTTAGAAAATATGAGGAAGAAGAACTCAGAAAATATGAGGAAGAAGGAATATATTGCTGTTATATTCAAAACTTCTTATCTTGTGAAGAGAAAACTACACTCCTTATATAGGAGAGAACAAGAGCTACTATTTGTGCCACTAAGATCCACTATCACCACTAAGAGATCCACTATCACCACTAAGAGCCACTACCTATCTCCTTACATAAAATATACATCCATTATAGCCACTATCTAGATTACTATATACATCCATTATAGCCACTATCTAGATCACTAACATAGTGTATATAGACATTATCATAACCCACTAACAGCCACTATATGTCCACTAACAATAATAATCAGATTTCCAGCATGTTGGGTACAAACCAAGTCTCGGAATGGATGCACAAAGATGAGCTGGGCCAAAATGGCCTAGCTTGGTGAACTCAGGAGGTCTTGGCTAAGGTGTGGTCTCCTTGGCCGAGATGTGGGATGCCGGCCCGGGATGTTACAAGGTGTCGGCAAAGGTGTACAGTGGTCGGCCTAGGTGTGCATGCAAGATAGACCAAGGTACAAGTGATCATGCAAGGTAAGCCAAGGTGAGATGTAATGCTTGGCCTAGGTGTGAGGTTTGGACAATAGTGGGTCTCGGTGACCACACTTAGGGAAGTGAAGTCTGAAAATCTAGGTTTTCTCTTGAAGAACATGAAGAACATGAGCATGAAGAACATGAATCAGGATTTCTTATTCAAAATCTAGGATTTCATGATACGAGTTCAAAAACATAGACCTGGGTACCCATACTTGAAGATTTCAAGAAAGCAAACACAAAAACATAGAATTTGATACAAACTTTTGGATCAAAACATGATTTTTCTTCAAGAACACAAGAACATCACTTTCTCTTTCTACAACAAAACTTTATTGATTCTACAACAAAACTTTAAATCAATACATGGCTCATGAATCATGCAAGATCATACAATGTGATCAAATTAACATAAAGAACAATAAGAGTAGATCAAGAATCTAACCTCAAAACATAAATCTAATGGTTCAAACTCTAATAATCAAGTTTGGTAAACCTAGCTCCCTCCAAGAACTTCTTCTTCTCCCTAGAGCTTCTCTCTCATCTTAAACAAAGATATGGCAAATGATAGGGGTTTCTCAACAGCTAACTGACTAATACCCACTACTGGGACACGTGGCATCACCAGGTCAAGTCTCCTCAAAAGGTGCCAGAATGAAAAGACAAGAGTAGGTCAAAGTGTATACAACAAGTAAGGTGGCATGGGCACTTTGACAAGGCAAGGATCCTAGATCAAAACTTAGGCTTCGGACAAGTAAGGTTTCCGTGATCTTGGCAAGGAGGAGTAACATTTGGCCTAGGTGTGACGTACCTCGGTCTAGGTTGTATAGGTCGAGGAACAAGATTGCTAGGTGTTGGCTAAGGTGCACAACAAGGCTGAAAGGTTCAAGGATCAAATATCTCAAATGCCTAGATGATACACATCTCGGCCAAGATGCCAGGGTGAAGATGGAGGTCAACCAAGATGGTTCCAAGATGATCCTAGGTGTTGACGCTCAACGGCCTAGGTGTGAGAGGTTCAAAGGTGTGACCTAGGTATGAGGTAACAAAGGTAGATAGCCTAGGTTCAACACACAAAGCTAGGAACAGAGCATGAATCTTATACTTAGACAAAACATAACAACACAAAACAAGACAGGGACCTTTACTTAGGCAAAACAAATCAAAGTTTGCAGATGCAAGCTTAACAAGACAAAATCATGTAAATTCTCATGAATATGACTAAGGCAAAATAAGGGTTGTTATAGTTAGAGAATCTAATTTGGTTTAGATTTATTGTTTCAAATAAAAAGGCTATCAACTGACGAACATAATGAAAACCGAAAAAATCTAAGGTTTTCAAGTGGTAATTCCATATTTAGGTAGTCAATTAATCAATAGGGTATTATAAATGATTTCTAAGTTACCGAAATCGATTAGGGTTTGCGAGTTTTCAGTTGGCGCATATATTTTGATCCTAGGGTTAAAATTGCAATTAATTAAGAAATTGAGGGACTTCAAAGAAATAATTTAGAAGTAAGGGACTTTTAAGAAATTAAAATTTTTAGGGGCCTCACAATTGTTCCTCTGGCAAGCCGTCGGGGTTGTGTTTCGATGTCTCCACTAGAGTCTCCCTACCGCTACCTTGAGATGTCGCTGTCCCAGTTCTGATGTTCTTTTTGGGTGCCATGTGAAGTGAGCACTACTCTTCCTCAGTGGAGTATAATGTGGGTGAGGGGTGGTTGGAGATAGTTTGGAAAGATGGCGGGCACTTCAATGGATTGAGATCACCGGAGGTGGAGAGGAGGAGGTCAAAGCAAGCTTGGAAAGGGAGAGGTTGGCAGTGATGGACCTTGAACACTAATGTAGAATGTGAGAGGGAGTGTTTAAGTGTGAGACTTAGTGTGTTAGAATTATGGAGTATTGTTGTGGTGCAGTGAAGTTTCTTGCTACATATATGATACGTTATATAGGCCGCAAGAGTATTGGGGCCCAAGCAACCTGCTGAACAGGTGCCTCGTTCTCCCCAACTCTGCCAGAAGTGATATAAGCCCTTCTGTAGTCTGTGGCTTGACAGCAGGCGGAGAGCAACATTTCATGGCAGGCAGAAAGTAACGTTTTGTATATGCATCGGGTGACATGAATGTAAAGTCGTTATTGCCTCTTCTTCAAGCTTGGTCGAGATGGAGTTGTCTTAGCAAGAAGATCACCATCTCGGTGATCCCATGACCTCAACTGCCAGTCTAATATCCTCTAATGATCCCAAGTAATAGTGCCTGGGCCCTGCTCCCAACCTAGGAAACCAAGTAGGTGAATGGGCCAGGGCCCACCTCAATGTTTAGGAGAGCAAGGGGCTCGCTTCCAAGTGACCAAGGAGGAGAATGGGCCACGAGCCTATCTCAATGTTTAGGAGAGCCAGGGCATATCAGTCCAGGTCTAAGTGAATCGGGGGCTGATTATATTGTTGTTTGGTCTTGGAGCGAGGTATGAAGGACAATGGGCCCTGCGGGGCCATGGTGCTTCTTGTTGCAAAGCTCTTCATATTTGGACATATTTGAGTTTGTATGTATGCTCCCGCTTAGGCTAAGCATATAGTCCTAGTTTTGCATGGTGCCTTGGCACACAGCATGTGTAGGGGTCGCCATGTATCAAACATGTGATATGCCCACGCGGCATCTTATTGGTCTGCCACGCGGGTGGGGTTTTGGTTATGTGGCACTTGTAGGGCTTGCCATGTACTTTATATAAGTACCCAAAAATGGTAAGACTTGAATTTGGGCATCACTCGCAGTAAGAGAGGGTTTAGTGTCTCATCAACTTTTTAATTGGGAATTCTAGTTATTTTATTTTATTTCTTTCTTTATTTCCTTCTCTCTTCTATGAGCAGTTATTTAGTGTCACTTATTTCACTGATGTGACAATGCCACAATTAGATCCTGACCATCCATTTGTGTGGCCTTCAAATTGAAATAAGAACATAATAAATGTAGGTATTTTAATTAGGTAGTGTTTAAGTTATAATTAACTTTTTTTTATAAGATAATTGGAGACCTAGGAGTCTCCACAAGTCTTTGATGGATATAATTTGTGAATATTTCTTTGTTGAATCAGGTTGTAAATCATGGAGTGAGCATTTCATTGTTAGAGGAATTCAAGAGGGAAGTTGTATATTTTTTCAAGCTTTCTTTGGAAGACAAAAAGAAATTATGGCAACAGCCAGACAACCATCAAGGTTTTGGGCAGCTCTTTGTGGTATCAGAGGAGCAAAAGCTCGACTGGAGTGACATGTTCTACATTACCACTCTTCCAACAAGTCTAAGGCAGACTAAATTATTTGACCTTCTACCTCCAAAACTCAGGTTTCTCTCTCTCTCTCTCTCTCTCTCTCATTGCAAAAGGCCTTGGTCAAATATGTATTTAAATATCACAATGAAGTGGAAAATGTGGAATCAACTATACCATTTGATGAAAAATTAATATAAAAAGAAAATCATGGCAACAAATTCATCATCACTTTTTACTTTTTTTTTGTTTTCTTTGTCCATGGTAGAAATATTATGAAGGATGAATGACCAGGAAAAACTATCATTTAGATTGTTTCTTTAGTGTTGTACACATTTGCAGTGGTACTTTCATTTATATTGTATATGTATGAAAAATTATATGCTAAACATCCTTTTAAACGGTGTACCCTATGCTCTAGTTATGAAGATAAGTAATTTTAGTTATAAATCATGTAGTACTTAGTTATGAGACTCTGTGGGGGTTGATTATGAACTGCAGCATCTTTGGTTAAGAAATTTTATGGTGTTTTTCATTATAAGCAAACTGATCTTGGTTGTGAGGCTTTATGGTGTTTGGTTATTAACCAAAATGATTGTTGGTTATGAAACTTTATGATGTTTTATTATAAACAGAAGTGGTCTTTTGTGATGTTTTGGTTATGAACCAATTTGGTCTTGGTTATGAGTCAAATTGGTGGAAGTTATAAATAATTTTGACTGAAATTTTAAATGCATACCATATGCATCTGTTTTTGAGGTGTGTATAGTATAACTTCCTGTGTATGTGTATATATATGTGTGGTAGAATGCTATGATTTTAATTCTATATTAATTGCAGGGAAACAATGGAAGCATACTCTGCAGAAATGAAAAAGCTAGCCATGATCATCCTAAGTCAGATGGCTAAAGCTCTAAAGATGGACAATGAAGAGATGAAAGAACTATTCAGTGATGGGGTACAGTCCATGAGAATGAATTATTATCCTCCATGCCCTGAGCCTGACATGGCCATCGGCTTCACTCCTCACTCCGATGCAGTTGCTTTAACCATTCTGTATCAGCTCAATGACACCCAAGGCCTCCAAATTCGGAAAGAAGGGAAATGGGTACCCATTAAACCATTGCAAAATGCTTTTGTTGTCAACATTGGGGACATCATGGAGGTAATTTCAAGCTTTAATTTACTCCATTCCATAGTATTGCTTGCAAAATGCTTTTGTTGTCAACATTGGGGACATCATGGAGGTTAAATGGCTTGACAATTGCATAATTGCATCAAGTTCATCACTCATCATTATATTTGCGACCAATATTAAGAATTTTTTCATGAGGTGGACTAACATAGATCATTAATTTTGAGATTTTGAAAAACTGAATCGATTCATTTGAGAGTATATCGGACGACTCTTTCATTGTCATGATTACGCCCAATCAGCGCGTAATCACTTGGGAAATTATTTTGAGCTTATATTTGCGACCGATATTAAAACATTGGTTCAATAGTAAAATCTTGGCCTAATAACCTTGAGGTTATGCGTTCAACTCACGGGGCAACCACTATGTGCACTATGCCAAAGGTTAGGCGTGTTCCCAATCTTTCCCCTCGCAAACACACATTAATGTGTACTAATTGGGTGTTGTTTTTTTTAATTTGTGACCAATATTAAGAATTTTTTCGTGAGGTGGACTAGCATAGGTCATTAATTTTGAGATTTTGAAAAACAGAATCGGTTTATTTGACAGTAGATGGGATGATTGTTTCATTGTTGTGATTACACCCAATAAGCGTGCAATCACTTGGGAAATTATTTTGAGTTTATAATATGTGTATTCTGTCAACAGGGGATTCTTTATCAACTAGTTAAGAATTTTTTAGGCTTCCAGTCAAATATCAAAATGAGACTTGTTTTACTAGGCCTTTAAATTATTGGGGTCAATGCCAAGTAAGAATTTTTTTGAGATTTTTTGGAGAGCCGCATTGGCATAGAGGCATAAAGGTTGAGCCACATCTGTAGCTCTTTCTTTCTGTCAATGCTCTGTCTCTCTCAATTGTATGATTATGTTTTGAGAATTTTATTTCTCGAGATTTCCACTACATTGTGTAGTTGAGTGCATTAGGACAGAGGAGTAGACAACAGAGGAGAGAGTAGAAGGCTCTCTCTCAAAATCAAGATCAAATTATTCAACTTTAGAAGGGGTTCAGAGGTTTTTTTGAGACCCCTGACTAAATATCAAAATGATACCTTATTTTCTTATACTTCAACAAATTAGGACGTCCAGCAATAATTTTTTGAATTTTTTACGAAAGCCACAGATGTCCGGTTAAATAATTGAGCTACCTCTGCTTCAGACATTAGTTCAAGTAGGTGTTCATTAATTTTTTGATATTTGATGTCAAACATTGTATACAGATTGTGAGCAATGGTGTGTATCAAAGCATTGAGCACAGAGCAACGGTGAACTCGAGAGAAGAAAGGATGTCCGTTGCAACATTTTACAGCTCCAATTTAGATTCGGAGTTAGGTCCTGCGCGTAGCCTTATTGGACCAAACAAGCCTGCAGTTTTCCGACGAGTCCCCTTTGACAAGTATTTCAAGGACTTCTTCGCCCGAAAACTCAAGGGTAAGTCATACCTTGATTTCATGAAAATTGAAACTCACGAAGAAGATGGCTCAAGTTAAATTCTGGTGCAATTACCATAAACAGAAGCTCTCTCTTTTCATTCATCAAGAAGTGTAGGCTACTAAATTCTGGTGCAGTTTATGTGGTTCGATTATATCGGTCAATGTTCTAGAAAAAAAGTCATCATCACTATTTTAACAGTGGTTATTACCTTCTATAATATAATAACCTTTTGCAAAAGATATAGCTGGAACGCAATTGTTATTCGAGCTATTGAAAATTGACATTATTATATTTTGTGTTAAATTTGACTCAAAATTTAGTAACAAGTGTTTTTATTTTTATTTATTTAACAAGAAAAAGAATGCTTTGAAGTGTGATCACTGCATCCGTGAACACAAACCTTCGGAGCAAGTGTTTCTATTTATATCTCTTTACAAATGTCATTTATATTTAATTCTTGTTTAAAAAAAATAGAAGAAACAACATTTCTCCATCTCAACAAGATTGCTAAATATAAATATTTTAAGTACTGTAATATGATAAAATTTGACTTGTGCCATTTAAGCTATTCAACATAAGATTGTTTAATTATCTATTTTCTCTTAGACATTGTAATTAGCTAGTCTCTAAAGATAAGATCACGCATTTATATTTAGGAAATAACTTCTCTGCCAAATGAACTGTGTTGTTGGACTTCTGTGGGCCAACTATGGAGTATACATCAATGATCTGGACCATTAAATGCCTAGGGTTTGTCGTGTACTTCATCTTTATATAAAATTATGTTGATTGGATATTAATAGCAACTTGATCCAATCATTTTTGTGTCAACAATTTATTTTTAAAATCATAATTACCGTTGATACAAATTTGATCTAATCAAGTAACTATTGATTTCTGATTAACGTGATTTTTTGCAAGAATAAAGTACTTGATGTGGTCTACACATTTAACGGTTTAGATTATTGATGTGGGCTCCATGGTGGGCCCACGAACCCAACAATATGCTTCAATCCTATTTCAGACGAGAGAGAAGCCTGAGCCAATTTTTACTACTCTCTAGATTTTTTTTTTTTTTTGAGAACATGAAAAATAGTTATATTAAACTAAAAGCAAACAACATACAAATCGAAAAAAGAAAAACAAGAACCTGAAGGGCCAAACAAACACACATACAACAAAATAAGAACTACCAAAAAACAACAAATCTGTCAAAAAAATCAGCTACAATCCAGGAAAAATTATCGATCTTTTGGTAGATATGGTTTGGAAAGTTAGATCTGCATTAAGTCAAGCATGATTTGTATCAAAACTTGCCGTAGCCACTACCCAATTTCGCCGTAGCCACGGCCAAAAGTTAGAGTTGAAGTGGCAGAACACCCCCAATGGTATGGGAAAAGGCTTGAGAGAAGAGAACACCATTGTGGGTGTCGAAAATGAAAAAATTCACGCTGAAATTGGGAGAGAAACACTCAAAATCCCTTTTTCGAACATAAAAAGCCCAGATCTTTACTCTAGAAGTGCATATATATACTCTAAGAGTGTAGATATACACTTTAGAAGTGTCAAGGAAGTTGTTGTCCTAAATATAGAAGCCCTCGCTGCACACGCTCTCTCTCTAGAACTTGCAATACTTGAAGTTTAAATTTTAAATATTGAACCCAATGCAGCCCAAAGCAAGTCACTATAATTTCACAAGCTGATTTTCTAAATAATTGTTTACACGCCTCACAAAATCTTGTTTACCACTCAAGAAATTTTGGGGCACAAACACGGAGGCTTGTTGATTGAGTTGAATATGGGTGTGCCAGAACTTGTGAACCTAGTTCAAGGTGTAGGAATATTTGAACATTTCTGACTTTTAACACAGATAACTGACTGTGTGTGACTTAGAGAAACTGCCATTGGTCCGGATCTTGCCTCACTGAAAATGACTTTTACAAATTTCTTAGGTGCTAAGGATAACTAGACTAAATTTGTGACTTGCACTGATTGATAAACAAAGTACAATTGCTAATCTAAGATAATTGATCTAAACAATTAATTGCATAGAATTGAATTGTTTCCCATTGAATGTTTCACTTAAAGCCCTTTATGTAATGTTGGGAAAACCCCTATTTCTACTCAATTGCCAAAAATGTGGCAGCCTTTCCTAGTGACACGTGTCATTCACCATTTGCTTGACCCCCAAGAGTAGGAACGGTTTTGACCATCCTTGGATAATGTCTATCTTTGTAGTTTTGACTTGGTCCATCAAGCTTCTTGAAGCCGCCACGTGTCTCTTAAGAATCAAATTTGAATTTATTTTCCATGATTTAGGGAAAAGGCTCATGTGTTGTAGTATGGATTGATTCTCAAAACCTCTTCCTTTGCTATGTATGTTTATCTACAAAAATCCTCAAACTCAACCTTGCACGATTTGGGGAAATTCAATTCCACCAATTGTTCCAATTGTAGTATATTGTTGATCCCACATCTCTTCACAAGTTGATACGTGTCCCATCAAAAACCCCACTTGACTTGAGTTGGAAAGAATGGTCTCACTTTTCTAGCCTTGTTATTGATTTGCAAAATCTTCAAATCCCATATAATCCTCATCTATAGCAGCCATCTTAGTAACAAACTAAGAGATAAGACACCGATTTAGCAAATAGGCCTCAAAATCCTCCTAATTGTTGGAATGGTTGAGGCTTACCTTATCAAATCAAATCAATATTAATTAATTAATTAACCCAATGACTTGGTTAATTTAATTGATTTAAAATAAATCAATTTCAGCCGCCATTTCATTTAACCTTGGTAGTGGGTTCTATAAAATTTTTGACTCTCCATCTTCCATCGCCACGTGGCATCAATAATTTAGGGAATTGGCACATGACAATTTTTGCCAAAAAAGGTACAAACAATAATGAATTCAACAAAAATGTTTATGTTACCCCCAAATGAATGTTATGCCTCTAAGAACAACTTCAAGGGAGATGGGCAAAGGGCTATATGAGGTATTTTTACTAGTGAAATTGTTTGGCCCCTCCTCCAAAGGGTTTTGCATCACAAGAGATATTTTGTCCATTTTTGTTTTGGCTCTTCACAAGTAGATAGCATCAATTGCTAGGCAAAGTGTAATCTCGCCATTTTGACCATATCTACTTGCTAGCTCCATCTTTGTTGCATCTTTGCTTGTTTCATATTTGTTGTTTCTTTTTTGCTCTAGCACATTTGATCATTTGAAAATATTACCATTAAAAAAATATGATCGTTTAAAAATATAACTGTGTAAAAATATTATTTAAAATAATAATTTAATAATATATTTAAAAAAATAAAAATTTGTCAATGTCATATCAATAACCATGCCAACACTAGGTGAATATGCAATATGTTAGGAAAAAAAATATTGTATGTTTTATTTATATTTATAATATTTTTCTTTTAAAAATTAGTTAAGTTAGTTTGGTTGGTTAGCTAAAACAACAATCATGCTATATTCACACAATATTCTCCCCCCTTCCAAAACCATCAAATGAGGTGGTAAGATAAAATGCAAGTTATATATCAATTGCTACATGTTGGAGCGTGAACCAACTTTTATGCTTGTCACATTATTCAGGGGAATTTGGAGGGGAGAAATTGTGTAAATGAATCATTTTTCATTCTCATTTATCAAAGGGCTCAGTGACCAGTAGCCCCTTTTGTTTTGGCGTTATATGGTGTACCAAGCCAATTTTGTGCAAATTAAAGGGTAAATTACACTGACAACCCCTCTATTTATTTGAAATAACACTGCACCTCTTCTATTAACTGAAATATCACTGACATCCCCTATTACAAAACACCATTTAATTTAATATTCATTTACGATAACACCCTTCACTTTATTCTTTTCCTTATTCTCTGCCATCTCTCTTCACCTTCTCAATGAACAAGGAGTGACCAAACCCTACTAGTCCCTCCACGACACCCTCGACACCTTTTTTTTTTTTTTTTTGTGACTAGCCCAGCTTACGTACACCTCGATTAATCTCGAGATCCACGCAAAGTGCCTCTTCCATGTGAATCGGATAAATCTTGGATAGACCTCGCGGGCTTGGCCCTAAGGAGTTGATAGCACCTAGTGAGAGTTGAACTTGACAACTAGAGGGAGCACACTCCTAGGCCCCAAGCTGCACTCAATAGGCCAACCCCTTGGGGTTCAACACCCCGATACCGTATAAGCAACACTTTGGTTGTGTTTGATTGGAGGATTTGGTGTGAAAAATGGAAAGGGAAAAGGAAATGCAATCTCATTTTTTGTTTTGTTTTATTATAATGGAAAATGTAAGGGGGAAAAAATAAGAGGAAAATGTAATCCCACTTTTTGTCTTTTAGGTTCACTTAGGATGTGTTTGGTTTATGGATTTGGGGAGCGAGTTGGAAAAGGTGAAAAAAAAGGCAAGTGGAATGTGAATGGATTATAAACTACAGTTCACATATCTTTTACCTTTCACTTTTCAAATCACTCTTGCGACACCTAAAAAATCAGGAACATTAACAAATAAATACAAGATTTTTCTAAGGTTACAAGTCTAAAAATAAATAATGATACATCAGAGTTGAATGTATTATAGACGTCACCCTAATTTTACAAATTATAAGTCAAAATAAAATAAAATTTTAATATGGAGATGAAAATTCCAACGTCGATCCACACCTGCCGCAACTTCTCGAGCTTTTCCATAACATTTTATTCGAGCTAGTCAATTCTTTCAAAATCTGGCATTAATGTCAGGTCAATGAAAATAGCCACGAGTACTTGACGCCCAGTAAAAACACACACACCCTAACTTTCTACACTCCCAAAATATATAAACAAGTATAAATAGTACGAACAAGTAAAAGTACAACATATAATTCACGTAAATAGAAAATTATAGAGAATTACGATCAGTTAGATCAATGCACAGTCACAAACAACAGCTAGAAACAATAGCAATAAGTCACAGTCGGGTAGTAACACTTAACAGTTAATAGCAACAATGAGATCAAAGCCACTAGAGTCCCCCAAAGAGACCCATCCTCCCAACCACTAGAACTGGACACCGGATTATTCGGAACTCCCTTTTTTACTGCTTTGCAGACCTTACAACGGATGCCTGCAATGATTATATACCGCACAGTGCAATCGGTGGACTTCAAAAGGGACGACAAAAGAAAAAGATTTTATCATCCCGATCTCAACCTTATCCCTCCAAAACAACAAGGTTTTATCCTCCTGAATGTCTCATCTGGACCCAACCTTATCTCACCAAATCAAACCATCGCATAGAGTCTGAATATGTTCGTTTTATTCTAGGGTTAATGCGACAACCACTTGCGCAAGACTAGACTCAAAGGAAACACGTCCCATTATCAATTTAATACCGAAATCCTTTCATCAATGAATCAAAAATTACAATCGTCTTTCCAAAATATAACAAGTGAGCACAAACCCATTACCATCTCATTTAGTTTCCCCTTTCTTAGGTTTATTATGAAATTCAGTTAGAACAACAGTTAATCACAACAAAGGTAACCAAAGCTAAACATGAGCCAATTACGGCATGATAAAATAAGTTCACAAAACAAACATATATGATATCATAAAACTAAAACATATAAGAGATATAACATAGAGATGATAATCCACAATTAAGAACTCATTTACACGTAATTTCATATACTTTCTATCAACGAATTTTGAGAAATTATTTGGAATATTGAAACATACTTTTCTAGACTTATAGACTTTACCAAAAATCACACACGATATACATACACTAAATAATGCCCTTATTTAAACAAATTTTTATTTCATAATGATTTGTTATTTTAATAATTTCTAAACCAATAGGAACAACTCACCAAACAAGGGAAATCAATGCATTACAAAATTTTACAATCTAACCAATGTATAATATTACATATATCATCATTTATAAATAGAGTAAAAGAACAAAATAAGGTAGATCAAAAAAAGGAGAAATGCAGGGTTTAAGGGAGTTCTTAGGATGGTTAGGTTGTTAACGATTTAATGTTCAACTTCAGTTTATGATTTTGACGTAGGATGTGATCGTCCTAGCTTTATGATCATCTTGCTGAAATTCCACGTTGATCGGACACAATCTCACTATTGATCTTCCATTTGATGCTTCCAAATTTGTCGATTGTAGATCACTGTCTTGGACTCAAAATTTACAGAATCTATACATTGAAAAACCTTAAGGTGGTCACCTCAAAAGTTGTCGGACCACCCGATTAATCCGGATACACCATTGCACCAAGAGCCGAGAAGCACTGGATAAAATCCAACTTAATCTTCTCCAACCTAGTAGCAGCTAGGGGTGTGCACGGGTTGAACCAACTCGCCCAATCTGACCGGACCAATCGATCCAACAGTCCACAGACAATTTCGACTGCATACTCGGTCGGCTGTGAGTGTTGAGCAGCAAAAAAATTGATTTGCGGTTCAGATATCGAACTCCTACTGCTCTACCCGAATAAAATTTGACCGACTGAAAATACTTTCATGTGGCCCAAAATCATTAGTTGGTGAGATTTCAACTTATCATTATGTAACATCATATCTCAATTTTTTTAAAGATTTTAATTTTGCCAGCTTATGTGACTCGATTAGAGAGCCTTCTAATCTCTTTTTTTAATATTATAATTCCTCTCTCCATTAACTAATTCTTCAACAGACTTTTCTACTTTCAATAACTCTCTCTGTTTCTTTTCTCTCTCTCATCTGAACTCTTATCTTTCTAATACAAGTCTTGTCCTCTTCCTCAAGACAATTGTTCTCTCTCTCTCTCTCTCTCTCTCTCTCTCTCTCTCTCTCTCCCCTCCCAAGACTGTCATACACTACACTCTCATCTCTATCCCACTATCTCACTGATTCATATCCTTTCTCTTGCAACCCTTGTGTCTCTTTCTCTCTCACCTTCTCAACTCCATCTCTCAACCTCTTATCTTCTTCTTCCTTTCCTCTCTCTCTCTCTCCTCTCTCTCTCTCTCTCTCTTACCATTCCATATATTTCTCTCACTATCGATCTTTGATCAACCAAATCGAATCTTAAAGCCCACGTTTTCATATCTTAGATTAGATCTACCAAATATGAAACCCTTATAGCAGAAGGATGTTGATTGAAGACATGAATGGCGGTGCTGTATAGTAATGATGATGGTGGCATCGTACCATGGCGGAAAGGTAAATATCCCCTCTCTCTTTTCAAATTTTATCCATTGTTCCTCTCATATATAGTATGTGAGGAAAGTAGATTTGTATAGTATGTTATTGTGATTTTGTGTATGTGCTTGGTTTTGTGATTTTGTAGGAGAGACAAAAGCCATTAAACTAAAATCGTGAAGAAAATCGCTTGATTGAAAATCGTCCGCCAAACTAAACAACCGACATGCACGGTTTCGAGCATCATATGAGTCAAAATCGGATTAACACTTCTCCACCCCAAATAGATTGGTTCGAGTGATGATTCAATGGTAAAACCGAGCCGACTCATTCCATCCTTCATACGTCTCATTTCATATTTTTTTGCATGCCATCGAAGATTTGAAAGTTGACAAAAAATAAGAATTTTTTTTCCAGCTTTTGACTTTTCTTTAAACCATCTTTCGAACTTCATAACTTTATCGATTCTTAATAGTTTCACTCCTTTCTTTCGTCAATCTCTTTACCTCACTTCCTACTTTATCTACATTACCTCTCTTTCTCACTTCTTTGCATAATGAGTGGTTTAGGTATACTGAAAGTTGTTGTAGACACCCTATTTTGACTGACCCTAAGACTTTAGGCATTTGCAAGTCTCCCGATGATGAAATGGTACTTACTTCATCTTTATAATGTCTAAATGATGTTTAGAGTTGCTATGTAAACTCGTTTTAGCTAAAAATTAACTTTTTGCAAAAATGATCATTTTACCCCTGAAATCGTTTTTAGCTGAAAAAACTAACTTTTTAACCCCAAAAAAGAGAGAGGAAAGCCCAGTTGTCCTTTGATCAAAAGTAATTTCCAAAATTAGTGACCAGTTTTATCAAAAACATTGATCAGAAAGCAATTCGGGCTTATTTGTGTCACAAGCAAGCTAAGGCCATAGGACCACGCACTTGTGCATGCACGCATCGTAGGTGTACCAAGACAAAGCATGTGTGCGCATGTTATTTGTTCGTACGCACAATCGTTGCGCGTGCACACATCGTAGTGTCATAAAGTCAGGTATGAAAACTTAACCTTGGTGCATTTTTAGTGTGAACAACGGAGGGGGAAGTGATGAAACCCTAGAAGGGTTTCAAAACCTACCCGCTTTCCTATAAAAGAGACCCCTCCCACTCCCTTTCAAGAGGTTAAGGATTTTGAATTTTTTGTAAGCTTTTGAAATCAAAAACTCCTCTCTTCTCCCTCCTTTGCCTTAGCCATGAAATTCCTCACCCTCACAGCAACTCTAAGCCTCTAAAAACACCGAAGGACTGAAGCTCTTGAACCCTAACTTGGAACCAAAGCTTGAGGGAGGCTTGCAAGCAAGGAACTCGGTTTTTCTTGTTCTATTTTGTGTGTGCACTTTGGTTTACATAAATTAACAGGTAAACCCCCATCTTTTTGTCAATTACAGTGCCTATTCTTTGATTATTTTCAGTATTTATCCATGCTATGACATTAATCCATCTTAACATCATGTAATTTAGGCATCTTTATTCACCTTCTTGCCTCCTCTTGCATGTGTTCTTTATTTTCATTAGAATAGCATGTTTAGGTTCATTTAGTCATGTAGAAATCACGTGTTAGGTTCGGTTTGGATCATCATGTAGTTTAGTTCATATTTATGGTTTTTACTTGTTAGTTGTATTTTGTGCATAAGCATCATTAGTAGCCTCAAACTGGGCCTAGGTTCATGTTTTTGTATGTTAGTTGCATGATTAGGACATATTATTTTATCCATGCATGTAAGGCACGTAAATGGGCATCCGGGTAACTCCTCTCTATCCTCTTTGCATATGTGTGCTTCTTGCATTGTTTTTTCCATTATGCAATTAAATGCTCTTTCTATGCAAGAGTGTGTGTTTTGTTTGATTTTCATAAGTATTGCTTATTTTAGTTTATGTTTAAAGTCATGGATTAATAAAAATCCGTTTTCAATGAAAAATTGCTTTTATGAAACATATGACTTTATTCATTTAATCTAAAATAAATAATGTTTGTTTTATTCAAATCACATAGTTATTAGGTTAGTTAAAGGATTTAGGGTCTAATAATGAACTTTTATGAAATAATTAACCACTAAAATCATAAACTAGAAAATGAGTAGAGGCCAATCTTTGGATTGGGCAAAAGGAGGTGGTTCCATGAAAATGGCCTTCCCCTTTTGTACCTAAGCTCCCGAACTTAGAATATTTTTAGTTATGATGGACTGGGCCTTAAGTTAGTTTTCATTGTTAAAGGTTTCTTAGTTCCACTATAAAAATTAAGTACTGACTCTTTATGTCAAAGCAAGTCGGTGTGGGAAGCAATGCCTTATACTTAAAAAAGGCACGGCGCACATAGTTGTCCGAAAACTAACTTCAAAAATTCCAAAACTTACCACTTTTGTTTCTTTCTCCTCCACCTTCCTTCTTATTCTCTTTCTTCACCTATAAAACACTATGGAGAGTGGTTCTGGGTGGCAACAGAGTTAGGTAATAGTAGTGGTGGCGGTCCGGTAGTGGCGATGAGCTCGTAGTGATGGTGATGGAGTTTGGTGGTGGCTATAGAGGTTTGATGAAGGTGATGTAGTGATGAAGAGGAATGGAGGAATAAGAGATAGTGATGATGAAGCTCACATGGTAGTGGGTTGGTGTTGAAAGGTGGTGGTAATGATGGTGCTCACAGTGGTGGGTGTAAAATGGGGTGGTGATGGATGTTTGATGTAGGTAATGAAGAAATAAAGAGGAGGAAGAATTGAGAGGTCTTGATATAGAGAGAGAGAGAGAGAGAGAGAGAGAGAGAGAGAGAGAGAGAGAGAGGCAGAGGACGAAGAGATAGCCTAAAGAGAGCTTGGAGTGATGAAGGGATAGAGCTTTGAGATATGGAGATCATATGCATGTAGATATGTATGTATAAATATAAATATAGATAGATAGCTAGAAATATAGATGACAGGAAGCAGAATAGGTACATGGAGGTGAGAGAGTGAACAGAGAGGGTGCCAGGGCGGTGGGCGGGAGGGGAGGGGAATGGTGTGGAGGTCCAGGTAGGCGTGGGGAGCAAGCATATGGCAAGAATGGGTTTTGGTACCGAAAATGTAAAGTTTCAATGTAATTCGATCCATGAAAAATGCAATATATATATATAATAAAAATATCATAATATTTAGAAAATAATATCAAGTAATAATATAAAGTTAAAAATATTTTTTTTTGAATACTTTTTCAGTATAAAAATATATAGACTATTAAATTTAAAATAATGTGAATAATTATACAAAAAATTCAATAAAAACATACTATTTTTATTTTATAAAAATACAAGCTTTCACAACTCCCCAAATCCATGAACCAAATACAGTCTTAGGCTCATTTCTTTCTCTATTTTCCAACTCAACCAAATATAGTTTGGAATTCGAATCCTATCGATTCTTTCTCATTTTCTTTCTATTTTCCTTTCCCTTTCAGGTCCCTTATCAAATCCTCCAACCAAACACAGCCTTAAGCCACACAACACATCTATCCCCGCCTGACAATTAACCTTTGTAATCCACCCCTTACTGCCATCGCTGTCGTCGACGACCATTACCACCACAATCTCCTTCACCACCATAGCCTCCATCATTGTCAAATTCATGAACCACTGTTAGATTTGTGCATTGTTGCCACCATCGCCATCACCATTACATTGCATCACACAAGCTCTTATGGTCCCTTGCAGTTCACCCTTATCTAATCGACCTATCTCTATATGCTCTTCCTTATTTTCCATCCTCTATGATCTCATGCCATTCTATTATCATAGTTGTGTGTGGGTTGGGTGAAAGAGCAGTAGACAAGGGCTCGTTGTGGAGATGTATTGGGAGGTTGGGTGTGGTTTTGCATGTATTGCAAAACTCAGTTAAATAGATTTGGGAAATTAATACTGAATTGGATTATTGTTTCTTTGCTGGAAATCAAAATAAATTTACATGGGTGTATATATATGTATCTGTTTGTAGTACATATGAGATTGGAAAAATAAATTGTATTGAAAGTGTCATATTTGTTGAAAATCATAATGATTTATTTGTTGGTATTGGATCATATCTAGCCTAACCTTATCACTAAGATATATCTTGAATATTGTCACATTACTATATTTGTGTTTCGCTATTGTTATTAATGTTTATCCATGATAAAGATGTTGTTCTTATCTTGTAAGATGACTCCATATATATATACTAGAGGTGTGAGCCCACTTGATGGGTGTGCTTAAAAATTGAAAACTGTAGGCGTCGTACTTTTTTGGGTATAAGGCACGTTTCCACACAATTGTTGTGCCAACTCGCTTTCCCAATAGAGTCTCCAATTAATTTTAAGGGTAATTAAGAAATATTTAACAATGAAAAACTCAATAAAAGACATGATTCGTCACAACCATAGATTTTTAGATTTGAGAACTAAGGTACAAAAGGGGAAGGTCATTGAATGATGCACCCCTTTTTGCCCAATCCGAAGATTGGTCTATACTAATATTCTATTTTATGATTTTTATGAGTAATCTTTCATACAAAATTCATTAAACCCTAAAATCTTTACTACAACTAGGTGGTTCGAATAAAATAAATACCATTTATTTTAGATTGAAAAATAAAGCCATATTTTTCAAAAATGATAAATTTCCATAAAAATAGATTTTTAATGAATTATTGCCATAAACTTAACATAAAATAAATAATATTTAAAAAAAGTATTCAAAACATCCAATTTTACATAGAAAAGCACTTAACTTGATTCATTGGAAAGACAATGCAACTAAGAACATACGCATGCTATGAAGAATGAGGAAACTTACTCGAATTCTTTTGCAAGCATCTTACCATGCATTACATAAAATAAATATGACCCTAGTATATAACTAATCATACAAACAATGAGCCTAAACCCGATTTGAGACTACTAACATGATGCTTATGCAAATATAACACTTTACAAATAAAAAGAAAAATATGTTGAATATGCATGATGATTCAAACTGGGCTATATGCATGGAGACTACATCATCAAACCTCTATAAACATGTTATTTAAATAGGATAAACAAAGCATGTGAACATAGGCAAAAAAACTTAACAAAATAGCTAATCTACATAATGATCATGCCATGCTAACAATCCTACATGACTACATATATAAAATAGGCTAAAAGAGGTGCTAAAATTAATTAAATAATGAGGTTTACCTGCTGGTTTGAGTAAACTGAAGAACATGTGAAGAAAATATGAAGAAAAACTAAAGTTTTCTTACTTGCAAGCCTTTCTCAAGTTTAAATTTCTAATTTAGTTCAAGTTCTTCAAGCTTGAGATGATTTTTAGTTATTAAAAGTTGTTGTGGGTGACAATTTTGGAGCTTAGGATTTAGGATGAGAAGAGGCAATTTTTACTAAAAAACTCACAAGATTTGCTCAAAAGTTCAACCTCTTGAAAAATGAGGGTAACAACTTATTTTATAGGCAATGAGAGCCTTGAGGAACACCCTAGGTCGTGCTAGGGTTTCCCTATCGCTTCCACTTGCCTCCTCTCTACCAATTTGCACCAAGATTCAGTTGCTAAAACAGGTTGGGCAACGAAATGATGTGTGGTCACACAGAGTATGTACGGGCACACAACTCGTGTGTGCGCACACTACATGTACGGGCGCACGTGCTACCTTCGTGAGTGTGCCATCCATACATGCACAAGTGTGGGGTCCCATGCCATTAGCCTGCTTATGGCCTAAGTAAGCCCATATTACCTCTCAATCAATGTTTTTGATAAAACTAACAACTAATTTTGAAAAAATATCATCAATCAAGACGCAATCAGGTTTCCCTCTCTCTCATTGTCTCTCTCTCTCTCTCTCTCTCCTAGGATCAAAGAGTTGAGTTTTGGCTAAAAAAGAGTTCAAGGGTAGAATGGTCATTTTGTAAAAGTTAATTTTTGGCTAAAACGGGATAATACAACAACTCTAAATAACCTTAAATATTCCTAGGATGAAATAAATACGATTTCATCATCGAGAAGCTTGTAAGTGCCCGAAATCTTAGAGTCAGTCAAAATAGGGTATCTACAAAAACATATCTTCTATGTTGTTTAAGTGGTGAAAGTGTTCTTTATTAAGTCAATGGTCATACGCTCAAGTCTTATGCTCCTTTTATAACTATTTTTATTTCCTGGGAGAAATTGACACTTGGCGTAAGAAGAGAAGGCCACTTGGCAAAACGAGATAAAGAAGTTCATGGACACCAACTGAATTGTTCATTGTTAATAATAGTGTATATAGAACGGTCCAAGAGGTTGTGTTTGTGCTTGAAAATCATTTTGTGTTCAAACTGTTCAAGGTTTTTAATTGTTGGAAATCAAAATGAGAAGGTTCTAATGTTGGTGTAATGCTTGGACTTTGAGGGTGTAATGTCCTGGTTCTAAAACCCCACTTGAAACTCACTTGTATGGATGCCCCGACACACTTGTGGGCTTGTGAATTAATGAGTAATATTGTTATTATCTTATTTACTTGTTTTAGTGCTTTGCATATTGTTGGGAGTAGTTACTTACACTTAGAACTGTCCCAAGAAAACAGAATGAGAATCTATTTTTGGCATGATCGTGCTTGCGGTATATGTATCGCACCCGTGACCAGGTCTCATGACTAAAATACACCTTCAAGTCCATAGGCCTTGAGAAATTGTGTGGCCTATGGTAAGGCCTTGATGAAGGCCCACAATTAGCATGGTCATGCCTGCGATATGCATGTTGTGCCCGCGAGTTAGGTTCATGCCCGCTATGGCGTCCGCAGCTAAAACCACCTTCATATACTTTGTCTATGTGTAGTTCTGCGCTAGCGAGGAGTTAAGTCATGCCCAAGAGTTTGTCTTTCCATCGCGCCTGTGATCTGTTCTCTATAAAAAACAGAGCAGTGCATGAAATATCACATTTTCTTCAACTTTCTACACACTCTCTCTCCTGTGCGATTTAGACCTAGTTTTTGAGTCTTCAATCTTGATTTTGGAGCATCTAAGCTTGGATTTGATCTCCATTTCCTTCTCAGGTATTATAGAGCTTGGCAAGGACTTCACTTTAATCTTGGCCAAAAGTGGATTTAAGCCTCTGTCTTTGCTCTTAGCTTTTCCTCTTCTCTACAAGAGGTAAGGTTCGATTTCTAAAACTCTATATGAGTTTCTTGGTGTACTTGTGATAATTTTAATATAAAAGCCACATGTTGATGTTGATGTTGATGTTGATGTTGTTGTTGTTGTTGTTGTTGTTGTTGTTGTTGATTTGGAACGAACAAGTATTTGAAGTTAGGGTTTGGTTATTTGGGTGGGTTTTTTCCATTGTTTCTTGTCAAACTTACTTTTATTATCACAAATTGCATATGGGTATTTATTTTGAGAAAGCCCTAATTTGTATATGAAAACCTTATAAATTTGTAAGTATGGGGTTTGAGGAGTGGTTGTTGAAGTGTTAGAAAAGTTAATGCAATTAATTGTTGTTAAATATTATCATTTCATACTTTTTGAGATGTTGTTCAGAGTGTATTGCAAGAAATGACCATTATTATTATTGCATTGATATTATTAGTACAACATGGTTTTAATTAGGTTGTTGGGTGAATCCAGGTCATGTATGGTTGAGGTGATGATAGGTTAATTTGGCTCTACAGTCAATGGTGAAAGACCAAAAACCCGCATGATTAGGTGCCAAGGTCCTCCGTTTAGTATGGGATCTCGCAAACGGAAATCTGAGAGGGTCGGGTAGTTAGAACCCTCGTCTTGTTTCACGAGTGCAATGTGAAACAGAACAAGAGTCCAAATTGGCAAATATATAGAAAATCCACATCACAAGAAATGGCAAAAATGGACTACATCACCAGACTAAGGGTTGCCACTTAATCTTTTGAGAAAACTAGGAAATCCATGACTCATGTCAAAGGCCACTATCCGTCGTAACCAAAATGTCTCGGCTCGGAAACTTAGGTATGAGGGGGGAAGGTCATGAATTGAGCACCTTTAGTCACCCGATCAAAGATCATACTCTACTAATTCTAGATATGAGATTCATTACTAGTATAGGATCATGTTCTGATAATTAATGCTAAAATAACTATGTGAAGCAAACAAGTATAGACTAAATCACTTACTTTGGAATGGTTTGATTTCATTTGTTTTGATAAAGAGTTTGAAAAAGTGCAACTCAAAGAAAAGATGAGTCCATATGTGTGGAAATCAATATCATCCCAACTCAGCATCCAACAAGTTTTATCATATAAGCACATAGCCTCATGGTAAGAATGCTAGACATGGTAAAGAAAACACACATAATCAGGATGCAAAGATAAAGCTCACTTAGTACTCCTCCTCACCAAACCAAGTAAAAAATATGCATGATTCTAGATGCAAAGAAACTGATGCAGCACACACACAAAAATGCAACTAAAGACTTAGCTACTAATAATATGATATACGAACCATCTCAAAACATGGGGTAACACACATAATCACATAAGAAATAAAGAAATGAGAGATAAAATGAGCCAAGCCTTATGCATGAAAAATGGATGCAAAACATAGAAGAATGATGAAATAAAGAAAACATGATACAAGATAGGGAAAGCTCTAAATAAAAGAGATATGGAAGAAAGAGATGAGTACACAAGCATCTATACTAAGGAAAGCAAAATAATAAGAATAATGGACACTAACCATATTAACAAAGCTATAAAATGAAAACACTAGGGAAGCTATCAAGTAACACAAGATACCACACGATGACCATAAAATCAAACAAATAAAGAATGGAAATAAGCCAAATCCATCATTTTCACCATGGAAGAGATGAGATGATGGTCTTCCTCATTCACCAATGGATATAGAAAATTACACAATGATCATGGAAGTAAAACAATGAGAGAGACTAAAATGAGAACTACCATGCTCATCGTAGAGAAGGGAATGAGATGATAAACTTCTTTGATCATCAAAGATATAGGAAATCAATGATGATCATAGAAGAAACATACATGAAATAGAAATTAAACAAGAAGCAAATCAAAGAAGTGAATATGAATCTACATCATCTCTCATGGAAAAGAGTAAATAGATACCCAAATTCATGTTAAGAATAGATGGAGAAAGTAGATTACAAATTACTTCTAGGTGGAAGCCATGTGGCTTCCAAGAAAATAGAGAGAAAATAAGAAAAAGTAAGAGAAAATGAAAGAAAATAGAATCTACAAATCTCTAACCACCAATTTAGACACATTGATCACCCAATTAATTTCACAAAGCAACCCAAATACTCATTAGAATCTGAGCATGGGTTAGATCATGAGAATTAAATATGTTTCGATGATGAGAAAGTGATGGAAAATGAAAGAAAATAAAAGCAAACAAAATAATTATCAAAACAAGCTATAGGGCAGGACTAGAACCCTCTATACAAGTCCAAAACTAATCTAAATTACTAAAGAAAATAAGAAAATAGAGTGTTTGGAAGGTGAGAAAATGAGAGAGAAAGTGTAGGAACAACTAGAATTCAAGTAATCCAACACATCATATAGAGGGGTGGCTAATCCCCTCCACTATTTACAAGGCCCAATCACATATTAAACTACTAAATTCAGAAATTCAGAGTGTTTGGTAAGAGAGAAAACTACAGAAAATAGAAAAGAAAGTGATGAAAAAGTTGGATAAACTTACTTCAATTGTAGAAGATAAGCCTCTTGATTAGCAATCCTTTCTTCCAAGCACCCTCAGATCTTCTGAGTTTGATCTTCAATCCCTAGCAACATGAGCTTCAACCCATGGTCTTCAATGGTGCATGCATAGATAGAGAGAGAAATTTAAAAGAATTGCAAGCTTGGAGAATTGCATGTGTACGAAACTTCTGTACTTGTAATAAAAAATGTAGTTGTTACTATTATGTCTTCTGGTAATCGAATTTCGGAATATAGAAAAATTTGTCAACGAGAAAATATGCCATTTAGAAAATTAATTTTAGATGTAAATAGTAGGTGGAATTCAACATATAATATGTTAAAAGTAGCTTGTAAACAAAGAAGAGCAATAGATTTATTTTTTGCAACAACATCAATAGGAGGAGTATTGACTCCCACTAAACTTAATTGGCTCCAAGTAGCCTTGTATAAAGATATTTTAAAAGTTTTTGATACTTCAACAAAATTATTTTCTTATATATATATATAGTCCTACTTCACCATTTGTTTTACATATGCTAGCAGAAATAATTAAAGTTTTCATAAAATATATGGGTAATGAATATTATATAACCATTATTACTTCAATGAAAGAAAAATTTGATAAATATTTTGATCCTTTGCCTTATCTATTAGGTTTAGCCATAATAATTGATCTTAGGTGTAAAGAAATTGGTTTACAAAAAATTTTAGAGCGTATTTTCGTTAATCAAACATAATTTGCTCATATTATGCAAACATGCAACAGATTATTTGAAGAATATAGGGCAACTGCATCTGTAAATACACTTATACACACTAGACTAGCAGTCTCATCTCGAGGCAGGAGATTAAGTGTTTTTTCAGTAATAAAAAGTAGAAGAATATCTCAATATACAAGTGTAAGTAGTTCTAAACGACAACGTTATTTGAAAAGCCTGTCAGTGGATGATTTCGATGATTTTGACATTTTGGAATGGCGGAAACAAAATGAAACTGGCCTGTGGTTTCACAGATGGCTCGTGATATACTAATCGTTCCTATTTCTATAGTAGTTTCGGAAACAACTTTTAGTGCAGGTGGACAGGTATTGAGCGATTACCGGAGCAGGCTTTCACCCGGAATGGTTGAGGCACTGATGATATCTAAAGGTCATATGCATGCGCTTACAAGGAGACAAAATTATAGTGAAAAAGAGCAAATTCAAAATGATTTGGATGACATATCCTCGAGCAACGCGACTGAAATGTCTGTCTCCTCCAATGATTGATCAACAATTTGTTTTTTACTATTTCATTTCATTTCATTTTTTTTTTTTTTGTATTAGATTATTGATGTAACAATCCGAAAATTTAAGTTGTCCCTTAAATTTTATACTAGTATTATGGTTGTATGTGATGATATATTATTAAATAAATAATAATAAATACAGAATCTAATTTGGCATCAATTATCAAATATGAAATTAATTAGGGATTATTATTTAGAACCAAATTAATAGAAATATGGAATTATAATACTAGTTGGGCAAAACTAATGTTAAAGATAATAAATAAATAAATATAAAAGTAAGAGTAAATAAATAATAATAATAATAATAATCTACTCCAGATGTTACATGTTTCAATTGTGGTAAAAAGGGTCATTATTCTAATAAATGTAAAGTAAAAGAAAAGCTTAAAGCTAAACTTAACCAATTACAAATTACTGAAGAAAATCAATAACAAATATTTGTTATATTCAAATTAACCCCTACTCCGAATCAATCCCTTGATCAATCTAGTAATTCATCTGAGAATAATATTTCTCCTAGTGACACTTCTTCTTATTATTCTCCTACTGATAGCACGGATAATGACATTGAACTAGGATGTAATGATGCTTGTTGTAAAACAATTAATGTTCTTAGTAAATCTCAACAAGAAGAAACTGCTCTTATTTAGTTAATTGCTAAATTAGAAAACCCTGATTTAAAAAGGTAATATACTAATAAGCTCAAATCCTTATTAACAAATAAAGACAAAAAGCCTAAACATGATAAACCAATCATTAGTTTAAATAAAACTTTAGATAGGTTTAAAAAAAAAAAAACATAAAGAAGTTACCTTACAAGATTTACAAAATGAAATTAATCAAATCAAATTAACTATTCAAGACTTAAAAACTAAAGACAAATCTTTAGAAGATAAAATTGCTATATTAAAAATCAACAAAAACCTTGATGATTTTCAACAATCAAATAAATCTTATAATGAATCAGACGCTAGATCTGGATCTGAATCTGATCTTGACAAAGTTATTTTTGATCATCGTTCTACTTCACAGACTAATGATCATGATAATAAACGTCTTAATATAATTCATCAAATTAATATTCAAAAATGGCATTCAAAAGTCAAATTAATTATTAATGATTTTGAAATAGAAGTTATTGCATTAATAGATACTGGTGCAGATTTAAATTGTATCAAAGAAGGATTAATTCCTACCAAATATTATCATAAATCTACTGAACAATTAAGTTCCGCCAATGGAAGTCAAATGTATATCAACTATAAATTACCAAAAGTACATATTTTTCAAAATAATGTTTGTTTTAAAACCTCTTTTGTTTTAGTTAGAAACTTAACAGATACAGTTATTTTAGGTACACCATTTATCTTTCTATTATATCCTTTTACCACTACCAATAAAGGAATAACCACACAGGCTTTTGGTCACACTGTTACTTTTAAATTTTTGTCTCCTCCTGAGATCAAAGAATTAAATCAATTAAAAGAATGTTCCATTTCCCAATCTATTAATCGCCTATTTTGGTATCAGAGCCAAGTTGATTGATCGTATGAGTTGTGCTGTTGTGTTTTCTTTTCTGATTAATTCTTCTCTTTTCATCTCTATTTAATTGAATTCTAGTTTCTTTATTCTTTCCACTTATCTGATTCCACTCTGTCAGTAGCCACCCACCTTTCGTCCCAATCCTATATAAGTCCTTAGGTTTAGGCAGTTGTTGGATATAGGGGTCTTACGGAAAGGGTATGAGTGAACACATAGTATGAGAAAATGATAAGTTGTATTAAATCTTAGAAATCTGAAGTTTAATTTTATAGATTTAAAATGAGTCGATTATTTAAAAATAACTCTTCCGTTAGCTCTCGGTCTACAACTTTGACCTCCATACCTAATACAAACTTAGTATTAAATGAAGAAGTATTTGCTTCATTTCAGTAAACAATTGTAAGTCATTATTTTGTATTGAATTTAAATTTTATTTTATTTAAATTTTGTTAATTTTATATGTGCTGCTTCTGCCTATTTTGGTATCAAAGCCATCTCCACGAAGAAGGTACTAATGAATCTAATGAATCTTTTTTAATTGTTTACACAATTGTAACAGGTAACATCTGAAGTAGATTTTACAATGAATCTAATGTTTTCTCTCAATTTAAATTACAGAGGTAGCTATTTGTTTGAGGTACTGGAACTCTCAATTTTCTAACTCTTTTTTTTTTTTTTTGGTCCACCAATCAACTTAAGTTCAATATTAAACTAAGAAAAAGCAATGTTGACAATGGTTTGTATCCAAAGATACAGAACAAAAACAATCATAAAGGTACTCAAACCAAAGGGAAAAAAACAAACAAAAATAGCATTATGCTTGGGGCAAACCATTGTCAACACGTAACTTTACTCCAGATGTTATCTTAACTAAAAGTCCAAAAGATAAAACTTTACTCATTCAAAGTAGCACTAATGAATCTAATGTTTCTGTTCCTCAAATGATATGTTGGAAGGATATCACCCTTCCCGAAGATTGGGTCACTACTAATGAAAATTATTCCCAAACTCAACAATCTTCCACTAGTCAAGACGTTCAATATATTCAACAATTCAATGATGGTTCTATCCATATTAGATTTAATAAACCCTTTAGTCAATCTTCTCAACATAGTATATCTAGCTTGCCCACTGATACTGATGAAGATGAAACTTTTAATACTCCTTTATTCACTAGAAAAGACAAAAAAACTTCACTTGAATGAATCCTCATCACAATCTCAACATATACATAGTAAGATGAAAGGAATAGATAATTCTTCTACCTCTTAGATTAGTAAACCAGTTTACTCTACTCACACCCATCTCCACGAAGAAGATACTATTTCCCAAAATTCACCCAGTCAAACTGATTTTGAAGTCATTCCTCCTGTTAACCCACAACTATTAACTCTTAGTAAACCTTTTACTCTAGACCTTAACAAACTACATGACGAATTTAAATCTAAAGCGAATAAGTTCAAAAGACACAATTATAGGAATACTTATGATACAAAGCAACAATCAAAAATTACCAAAAAATGATATAAATTTATGTTAGAAATCAACACTGAAATTAATTTCTTTGATTATTTAGAAAATTATTATCAAAAAATAAATGTCATCACAAAACTAAATGGAAAACGTCCCTCACCACTACTGTTTTAGCTAGTCATCCTCCTTTAGAAAATATTCTCATTGACCATAAAGGAACTGTCATTCCTGTTTCTCCCTTCAAACTCCCAGGCACTGAGTCATCTGAAGTTAAAAAAGTTATTGAACAAAATAATTATACCAATCAATGTTTAAAAACTATCGGTAAGCAACTCGATAAGATCGAAACTTCATTTGAAGAATATTCTACTAGTCATACTTCTATAAGTAAACCATTGGATAAACCTCTTATTAACCTTCCTAGCACTCGAAAGCGCTTAAGCCTAGCTACCCAAGATCATACCACAGTTGATGCTATTGAAAAAATATTTAGCAAAATGTCTACATCTACAAGTAAAGGAATTACTGTCCTTACACAACAACCACCACTTGAATTTCCTAACAATTCTGATATATCTAGTGACAATGAAATCAATCATTTAGCCCAACAATTTCGACCCTCTCATCTCAACAAAATTACACACACCAAAGTTAATCCTACCACTCTTACCAAAAATTGGTATACTAAACCTACACCTCCTGATCTCCAATTTGAAGAAACCAATATTAGTAATCAATTTTCTGTTTCTGCTCAAAACTTATATGAATGGAATATTGATGGTCTTAGTGAACACCAAATATTGCAAAAACTCAATCATTTATCTATGGTTTCCAATAGTTATCTTAGTAATTATCCTGATTACACTTAACCTGAAATAGTTATTTTAATCACTACTGGATTTACTGGTATACTCAAATCTTGGTGGGATAAATATCTTACTCCTGATCAAAGAGAATCTATTCAATATGCTGTCCAAATGAATGATGAAGGTTTTCCTATCTTTGATGAAGAAATAGGTTCTGCTTTACCTGTTGGCATTAATACTCTAATATATACCATAGTCAAACATTTTATTGGAACACCTACTAATATTCATTCTCGTATCCATGATCAACTTAGTAACTTAACCTGTCCTACTCTAAGTGATTTTAGATGGTATAAAGATGTTTTTACATCTAGAGTCATGCTTAGGGATGATTGCACTAAGTCATTTTGGAAAGAAAAATTTATTAATAGTCTACCTAGCCTCTTTGCTCATAAGATTCGGGATGTCCTTAGTCAACCTACTGGTATAATAGAATATGATAATTTAACATATGGTGATATTATTAGCACAATTCAGAAAGAAGGATTAAAAATGTGTATTGATTTAAAACTTAGTCAAAAAGCTGCTAAAGATAAACATAAAGCTAAATATGAATTAGGAAATTTCTGTGAACAATACGGTCTACCTCTTGTAGCTCCTGTTGGACAATCTTCACTGTATTTAAAAGATTTAATTCTATTGTGTACAAAATAACAACTAGAATTTAAAGAAATAAAGAAAAGGAGAGAATTTGTTTGATTACAAAAATCAAACTCGTAATGATAAACAAATAAATAAAAACAGATTTTATTTTGTTACAAAAACAAAATTAAAATCTGACTTAAATAAATAACAATAACACAAAAAATTAATTAAATAACTTACTTGATTTAATTTCTTCGAATTATAATCTGATCAAGTCCAGTGTTTGACACTGTGTCCTTAAGACAGATTCGTCCTCTCCACGGTGCTTTCAGAATTTGGACGTTTATCTCCCAGGATAAAATGATCTTATCAACGAATAAAAGTAACACTACAATTTAATCGTTCGTCGAACACACTAAGTGTTTACACTCTTTCTTTCAGAAATAAAATGCAGCAAAATGCAGAGATTTAAAGCAGAGGATGGAGTACAAAAATTGGAGATTAAATCCAAATGGGGGGCTTAGTCTATTTATAGATGTAAAGGTGGCTCTTGGTTTTGAATTAAACAGGTACTATACTTGTTCAATTTGAATTAAACAAATACAAACTGTTTAGGCACTGTTTGGTTTAAAATTCAAACATATTTAAAGCTGTTGGGTTCAAAAACGGGAAGGGCCCTGTTTGGATGAACAGTAAATCCAAATCAGTTTAATTCTGTTTGAAAACGGGAAGGGCCCTGTTTGGATGAACAGTAAATCCAAACCAGTTTAATTTGAATTCTGGATTTTATTTTACCAAAAATAAAATTAAATTCAACCAAAAAGATTAGTATTGAGCCGAACAAGCCCAACCCAACCACGCACCCGCACGACCGACCGGACAGATGGACGGCGGCGGCGCGTGTGGTGGTTTTTGGGTCCAATGGGTCTAGCCCATTTTGCCCATAACCTCTCCCTCTAAAACACTTGGGTACCCCTTGGGGCTCACCCCAAGTACGAAACCCATGCCTTATAAACCCTTTCAAAACTTCCCACCAAATCAATGTGGGACAAGCCTTATTCAAACCTTTAAGGAATTTCCACCAAAACTCCATTTCCATGGAACATACTTTGGCTTCAATTTCCCATTCACTCGGTAATGGTTTTGAGCAACCAAATATACCACGTGAATCACAACACGGCATAGAACGCGTTACCACTTTGACCCGTGTAAATCGATGCACGGGGCCCACCTAAAAATTAGACCAAACTTGGAAAAAAATTCTGGTTTTACCCAGAATTTTATAACCATTTCCAACAGCTCCTTCAAAACGAAAACCCAATAAAAATAAAAAATCCTCTTACAAATATTCCAATTAAAGTAAAAAGAAATATTACCCTTCTAAATCAACAGATAAATTTTATACTAAACCCAAAAATAAATATCACTGGAAATCCAAAAAAGAGTCAAAATCTACTCCAGATGTTACCTGTTACAATTGTGGAAGATTCATTAGATTGGGTCAAGCATAATGTTTTCTAACTCTTTTTTTTTTTTTTTTTATTTTTTTTTTTATTTTTTTTTTGAGGTACTGGAACTCATTGTAAAATCTACTCCAGATGTGGAAGATTTATAATAATAATAATAATAATAATAATAATAACGAGTGTGGTAGTAAAAT
This sequence comes from Camellia granthamiana, assembly GCA_036172215.1. NCBI lineage: Eukaryota > Viridiplantae > Streptophyta > Magnoliopsida > Ericales > Theaceae > Camellia > Camellia granthamiana. The sequence continues at coordinate 9,921,914 of CM069909.1, forward strand.
AAATAATTAATTTTCTGTTAGTATAAAAATAGAGTGTAATTTAATTAGGGATTAATTTATTTATATAGTTATATTAGAAAATTGGGCCAAAGCGTAATTATCTTAAATATTTATTAAAGATAAGTATAAATCTATATAATTTATTATCAAATCTGTGGGAGGATTCACGCTGGCCACGTGTTGGCCAGATAATGTTCTTACCTCCCTATTTAGGGAGGAGGTAATCAACTGTGTGGAAAAAGAAAAGGAAAAAAAAGAGAGAAATGAAGGAAAAGGAACTAAGAAATGGAAAGGAAATATTGGAAGTTAAAAAGATCTTTGATAGTGGAAAGGAAGAGTGAGGTATTAATTTTAAGGTGAGTTATATTATACCTTGAGTTACCATAATTTATTTTATATAAGTTATGTTTTATAAATTATTATAAATCATATTAATATTTCAATTACGTGGATTATTTTCTGAACCCTATTTGCTTAAAATGAAACCCATAGATATGTTTGTTTAACTTTTAAAGAATATTTGACTATAACTGTAACAACCCCGACTTATGATTAACACTAATTCATGTTTAAGTATGCCAAATAAGTAATTAAGAAGAAATCTCGAGTCGATTACATGTGCATTGCATCATTTTGTGTTTATATCTGTTTAACGTAGAAAGATCTGTTCACGTCTTAGTTTTGATTTGCGAATTGAAGACCTTATCGGTATCCAACTCAGAAATTGACTTGATTTATATGTTAATTAGGATTTATGGAATTTTATGGTAAGTTTAATTAAAAGTCGATTTGGAACGATTAAATTAGATTAAATTAATGTCCTTTTATTTGGCTTTAAATTAATTACACTTTTGTCCAAATCTAATTAAGGCATTAGTGAACTTCTTTGAGCACCAAACACTCCCAATTCATTCCTTTGATGATACAAATGGGAGAGTGAAGGAGAGAAGGGAGATTTGGTCCAAGACTTGAGAATTTGAATTCAAAACCAAGGATTGCTAGAATTGTTGTCTAAGTGAAGAAGATTAGAGGGTTTCAACTTCAACTCTTGTAGATTCAAGCCTCTAGGTAAGGAATTAAACTCCTAATTGAGTAATTAAGTTGGATTCTACAAGATTATTGATGAATTAAGTGAATTCATGTAGGAATTGCACTAGAATTGGGAAGATTTGGGCCATACCATGCATACATGTTCATTTCTTCACAAATTGAGCATGTTTTTGAAGATTTCTTTCATGCATGTGTTCATCTCACTTACATTTTAGTTATTCATCATGTTTTCTATCCAATTGTCAAGTTTGATAATGTTTTGAAGAGGTTGAATTCAAGAAAATTCTTGCATGTTGTGTTCTTGAAACATTCATAAAGTTTATGTTGGAATTTTGTTCAATTGGCATACTTTTGGGTCTTGATTTCATGAAATGATCTTTAAACCATGATTTTTGGTGAGTTTCTAAATATTTTCTAGAATTTTGGCCCAAGAGGATGAGTTTTGAGGTGTTAGGTTTATGTTTTGAAGCTTGGGAGCAAATCTGGAAAACCCAGAATTTTGCTTCCACGCTCGAGCGAGGGATCCTACGCTCGAGCGACCGTCTTTGTTTTCATGCTTCCATTCGAGTGGCAAAAGGCTGGCTCGAGCGTAAATTGCAAGCTCTCAGGTATTTGCGTCTTTAGACGCACGCTCGAGCGACAAGACTTGCGCTCGAGCGAGGAACTGTGTCTCACGCTCGAGCGAGCGTCGAGCGGAGATTTCATGTAACCAGAACTTTTTCACATTTTACAGACCGCTCGAGCAAAGGAGTCCATGCTCGAGCGACCACTTGCATTTGGCATGTCCGCTCGACTGAAGAAAGCCACACTCGAGCGAGACCCTTGTTTTAGTAAAAATTTGGCTAAGTGTTTCAAGTACAATTTTGCATCCTCATTCCATCTTAGGCATTCCTAGGCCATGTTTGAGACTATATAATGAGGTTAAAGGCTAGAGACACACTATGAACAACGAAATAAGTTATGTTTAAACCAAGCGTGTGTATTCAACGTATGTATCTACCATGTTATGTAGGTCACGCGCCCCAAGATAAATGAATTGCTCACTTTGCCATCTGATTGGAGCTACCAATTATCTGTGAGTAATAACTCTGTAAAGTTATGTTTAACTTTAATTATTTTCAAATGATATGAGATGATAAGTTTCTGAAATGCTATGTTTTGTATGAATGAATGATTGTCGAATTTTCTTTGAAACATAATTGTGGTATCCTTAGCAGAGGCCTTCGCCCAGGAGACATAATACTGTGGCTTATGGTCATGAGGCCCTAGCCCGGGAGATAATACCGTGGCCCAGGTCCTCGCCCGGGAGATAGTACAGTGGCTCAGGCTCTCGCCCGGGGGAAATAATACCGTGGCTGATGTATGAGATATGATACCCGGTACCGGAGGTTCCTCTATGGGACTTAATAAGCTTGACCCAAGAAACATGTTTGTGCTAATGGATGTACCACACATGAATTTGAATATGGACAAGATTATGATTCTGTTTCGTTATTTGATTATGATTCTCCCTACTATAAGATTTAAGATATGTTATGGACATCATTCATTAAAGTCTTTACTCTATTATTATTCATTGGGCTTAAGCTCACTATTTATATTATGTATGTAGGTGAGTAGGCACATGACCAGGCCCAGAGTTGATGGCCTAAGTCTCAGTTTTGGTCAGCCAACCTTTATGCCTCCCGAGGAGGTTCCAATTGAAGTCAAGTTTCATGGCTGTTTTTGTAATCATGTTAAGCTATGTTTATACCATGTTGTGTTTGGACAAGACGTCTGGTAATGTGTATCTGGAAGTGATGTGTAAAGTTTGTATCACTGTTATAAAAAGTTTTAAGTTATCGGTTCCATGTATGTCTGCACAGCTCTATGGACTATGTATGTCTTGATTAATTACTTCCGTAGCCCCTGTTATATGTTATTATGCCAAGAGGCCTTTGGTAATCTAAGGATTACTGGCCGGTTATGATGCTAAACCTATAGGGGCAGGTTTGGGTCGTGACAGAGTGGTATCAGAGCACGAGTTATACCGCACACACGGGTCCATATGAGCTTAGGATGTCCTAGTAAGAAGTAGGGGCATTCCATCTACATGTCTAAGTGTATTTTTTTGAAGGTGAAAGCATAAATTCAATTATGATCATGTGAATTTAAATAAAGTAACAAGGACTATTTGCCTATGTTTACAAAGTTCTGTTTACCTATAGTAAATGGACAATACAAGAAGTGATGATATAACAAGGTCCTCAGATGCCCGAATGAATAGAATGGAACAAATGCTTACGGCTTTAACTGAAGTGGTAATGCAACAACAAAGGCAACAACCTTTACTGCCTCCACCCTCGCCGGCTCAAGTTGAAGCGGGCAACAACGACATAATTAACTATTTCGAGTCTAATTTTGGCTAGATCTGAGTCATTTGAAGTCTGATTTTGATGATCCAAGAATGCTTTTCAACTATTTGGAGTATTTCAGACATATCCGTATGGTCAGATTTTTGAATCAGAGCTTCCGTAAAAAGAAAGTAGACAATGAAGGAATCCACATTAACTTTAGGATCTATGATCAAGTTGCATGCTTCCAATTATGCAATCTAGAACCCTCGAATGGAATATATCCTATACTATAGAGATTTGTTTGACTTGATTGAGCTTGGAGGAGTGAAAGCAGAAGATAAGAAGGATGATGAATAGAAGGAGAAGAACGGGAAGACTATTGGTCAGATCAGACAATGGATTGACCACGATGTTTTTTATCATGTCGCCCAAGAGACACATGCCTATGCCCTTTGGATAATGTTAGAAGGCATGTATTAGTCAAAGACCGCTCGGAATAAAGCCTTGGTGATGAGAAGGCTAGTAAACCTAAAGTTAAAAAATGGTGTGTCTGTTGCCAAACACACTAGTAACTTCCCGAATATGGTGAATCAGCTTGCAACCGTCAAGATACCCTTGGATGACGAAATGCAAGCCCTACTACTGCTCAGTTCCTTACCCGATAGTTGAAAGATGTTAGTGGTTTCTCTCAACAACTTTGCACCAGAAGGAAAGCTGGCCATGAGCATGGTCACTGATGCTATACTCAATGAAAAGGCAAGAAAGAAAGACATGGGAGGTAATCAGTCCCATGCTCTTGTCACAGAAGATAGAGGTAGAGATAGAGGAAGAGGAAAAGACAAAAGAAGAAGCAAGAGCAGAGACAAATGGAACAACAAGAGTAAATCTAGAGACATCAAAGGTCAAGGAAACTCCAGCTTCACTTGCTTTCACTATGGCTAGGAAGGTCACATAAAAAGGAATTGCCTAAGCCGAAAAGACAAAGGCCAAAGTAGTAATCAAAAGAAGATGAGAACACGACAGCCACAACAACTGATAACATACTTCTTGCAGTTAGTGAAGAGGAGGATTGCCTTCATATGGCTGACCACAGCTACACAGAGTGGGTGATAGACACAGATACATCCTATCACGCCACTTCCCACAGAGAACTCTTCAGCTCATACAACAATGGAGATTTTGGCACTATTCGAATGAGAAATTCTAACTATTTGAAGTTGTGGGTATTGGAAACATTAGCATTCAGACTAATGTCAGATACAAGCTGGTTCTTAAAGATGTGAGGCATGTTCCAGATATGTGCCTCAACCTTATCTCCAGAAGTGCCCTGAACCAACAGGGCTATACAAGTACATTCGATAATTACTGTTGCAAACTAACAGGAGAAGCTTTGACAATCGCCAAAGGAGAAGTGTCTTCCACACTGTACAAGACTCAAACGAAGATCTGTCTAGGGAGTCTAAATGCAGTAGAAGACAAGCAGTCACCAGATTTATGTCACAGAAGAATAGGTCAGACGAGTGAGAAGGGATTGCATCTATTGGCGAAGCAATCTAAGATAACCTTATCCAAGGGTAGTGCTCTTAAGCCATGTGATCATTACCTGTATGGAAAGCAACATCGAGTATCATTCAATTCAACGAGCAAAAGGAAATCAGAATTTCTCAACTTGGTTCACTCAGATGTTTGTGGTCCCATCGAAGTGGAGTCACTTGGTGGCCGCAAGTATTTTTTGACTTTCATTGATGATGCATCAAGGAAGTTGTGGGTGTATTTCCTAACGACAAATGATGAGGTATTCCAATACTTTTAGGAGTTCTATGCAATGGTGGAAAGAGAGACCAGGAAGAAATTGAAGTGTCTTCACACAGACAATGGTAGCAGGTACACTTCTAATGCTTTTGAAGGATATTGTGCTAGCAGAGGTATCCGACACGAGACAATAGTTCCCGACACCCCACAACACAATGGTGTGGTAGAGAGGATAAACTGCACTATTGTGGAGAGAGTCAGATGCATGCTTAGAATGGCAAAGTTACCAAAGTCAGTCTGGGCTGAAGCCACCCGTATAGCTGGTTATCTCATCAACAAGTCGCCTTCAGTCCCACTAAATTTTACGATACCTAAGGAAGTTTGGTCCAGAAGAAAGGTATCATATTCTCACTTGAAAGTCTTTGGGTGCAAGGCGTTCGCACACATCCCCAACGAAAATCCACAAAAGCTTGATGACAAGTCCACTTCATGCATATTTGTGGGCTATTAAGATGTAGCATTTGGGTACAAGTTGTGGGACCCAGTGAATAAGAAGATGTTTAGGAGTATAGATGTTCTGTCCCAGGAAGATCAGACTATAGCAGATTATGAGAAGTCTACAAAGTCTAGAGTTGACATCACTCTAGACTTGTTTCTATCTCCAGAACCCTCACAAAATGCTAGAAGTGATGAGGTGCAAGAAGAAGTGTCAGAGTTGTAGGATCCTATGCCAGAAATTGAAGATCGGGAGGAAAGAGATAAAGAGGGTATGGTGCAGAGAAAATAACCCCCTCCACTGGAAGCAACAGGACCTTAGTTGCGAAAATTAGGAAGAGCTTCCGTGCCATCAGCCAAATATCCCACTTCTCAGTATATTCTGATTACTGATGAGGGGGAGCCTGAGAGTTTTTCAGAAATGAAGAGTCGTATTGAGAAAGACTGCTAGATGCAAGCCATGAAGGAGGAGATGAGTTCTTTGCAGAAAATCCACACTTATGAGCCTGTTCTACTTCCAAGAGGCTAAAAAGCTTTAAACAACAAATGGGTGTACGAGTTGAAGAAAGATGGCAGCAAAAAACTACTATAGCATAAAGCTTTCTTGGTTGTCAAGGGTTTTGGGCAAAAGAAGGAAATTGACTTTGATGATATCTTCTTCTCAGTTGTGAATATGATTTCCATTCGAGTAGCTTCGGGATTAGCAGCTCACTTGAGTCTGGAGCTAAAACAGATGGATGTCAAGACTGCCTTTCTTCATGGTGATTTGGAGTAAGATATCTACATGGAGCAACCAGAAGGATTTGAAGTTGAAGGGAAAGAGAATCTAGTCTGCAAACTGAAGAAGAGTCTCTATGGCTTGAAGTAGGCGCTGCGACAATGGTACAAGAAGTTTAATTCATTCATGGTGGATCACGAGTACAAGAGAATGGTAGCAGACCAGTGTGTATACTTCCGAAAGTTTTCTAATGGAAATTTCATTATGCTACTGTTGTATGTTGATGATATGCTGATCATCGGACATGATATTGCTATGATTAACAAGTTAAAAAAGGACTTGTCACAGTATTTTGACATGAAGAATTTAGGCACAGCATAGTGGATTTTGGACATGAAGATTGTTCATGAAAGGAAAGCTAAGAAGATATGGTTGTCACAAGAGAAATATGTTGAATGAGTGATTGAAAGGTTCAACATGAAGGATGCCAAGCCAGTCAGCACACCACTGGCCAACCACTTCAAGGTGATAAAGTGTTCGTGTCCCATGACCAGCTTTGAAAAGAGAAAAATGGAGGCAATCCCCTATTCTTCCGTATGCAATAGTGTGTATTTGGCTAGATATATCTCACGCAGTTGGCATTTTGAGCCGATTCCTCACCAATCCAAGAAATGAGCATTGGGAGGCGGTCAAATGGATTCTTCGGTACTTGAAGGGGACTTCAAAGATGTGTCTATGTTTTGGGTGGGATGAACCAATTTTGGAGGGTTTTATAGATGCTGATATGGCGGGTGATCTTGGTGGTAGAAAGTCTACATCAGGATTTCTATTCACTTTTGCACAGAGAGCTGTTTCATGGCAGTCCATGCTGCAAAAGTGTGTGGCTTTATCTACAACAGAGGTAGAATACATTGTTGCCACAGATGCCGAAAAGGAAATGTTGTGGTTGAAGCGGTTTCTTCAAGAATTGGGTCTGCATCAGGAAGAGTACAAGGTACATTGTGATAGTCTGAGTACAATTGATCTGAGCAAGAATTCCATATACCATTCCCATACAAAGCATATTGATATTCGGTATCATTGGATACAAGAAGTGATGGAGAAGCAGCTGATGAAATTGGTGAAGATTCACACGGACAAGAATCCTTCTGACATGATGACTAAGTTTGTCACCAGTGACAAACTGGAGGTTTGCAAGAATCTGACTGGGATGGACTTTAAGTGAGAAGTTGATTGGACACATTGGAGTGTAGGGGGAGAATTGTTGTGAATCCACACCATTCTAGAAGCTCCTAGAAGTCAAGATTGGAGGTTAACCAAGTCCTGGAAGAAGCTGGAATGGAAGCTTCAAGAGAGGTCAAGAATGGTGGCTGCCAATCAACCAACCGTAGGAAGCAATGGCTGCCAACTCGAGCGTTCACACCTCTCAGCATTATGTATTGTATGAGAGGGTTCAGGAAAGTTGTTGGAAAATTCGAAGATCTTTGAAGATCCTTGAAGAACAACTTCGAATTCTCTAGAAGATTATGAGAGGCTTAGATTCTTCAATAGTCTCAACTCAAGAACACAAGAGTAAAGGAGATGATGGAGATAAGAGATTGGGTGAAGAAGAAGGCAAAATGGCTAGAGAGAGAATAATGGCAAGGCTCTCCCATGGATCTCCCACTTTCACTCTCAAGGTTGATAATGGAGAAGGGAAATTAGTTCTTTCCCAAAAGTTAAATCTCCAAAATCCATCCCTTGTAAAGCTATGGGTGGGTGCTATTTATAGGCACCTCATGATGTAGGATGGAGCCCATGTGCAAGGCACATGGGGAATATTCTCTCTAACCACCTTGTCCGAGGAGGTGACCTCTCCGAGGATGAGAAAAACCCCGAAGAGGAGATCAACCCCTCGGCGAACCCTTCTTCTTAGCCACACCTAACCAATGATCCCCAATTATCCCAAAGGGTCAGGGGTAGTCCCAGAGGACGTCCTGCCGCAAAATATTGCCGAGTCACATGGACCCCCCGGAGTCGTGTCACCTTGACCCGGGTATAGGCTAGTTTTACCGAAGAGTGGATTTATCTCCACTCACCATCCTCGGGATCGGGCCCTTTGTTCGGACTCCATTACGCCCATGGTTCTGGTGCGCAGATCCCGGAAAGCTCCGAGCCCGCAAGTGTTCTGGGACTCATTAACGGAGCGACTTCTAGATTGCGTCTGAATCCGTTCGAAGCCAAGTGCTTCAGGTCTCTAGGTTCGTGGATCCGAACCCTTTCAAGTCCGAGTGCCTCGGATCTCTAGGCTTATTCAATACTTTTTCGAGTTCGGGCCCGAGTAAGTCTCTAAGTCTCTAAGTTCGTGGATCCGAACCCCTTCGAGGCTTAGAGCGATTCAGCCCGTTTGATGGCGATAAATCCGAGCCCACCAATCTTGGACTTGCGATAAATTCGGGTCCATCAATCTTGGACTATTGGGCTTAATTAATTTAATGGGCTCAAATTAGCTCCTCTTACATTTGCCCCTTGCGTGTATGAGAAATTGTAGTTTTCTCGGACATGCATAATTTCACCTTATCAGCTATGCTTCACATTACATCTTCAAGAATATTTGGTCTTGACAGAGTCTAAGGATAAAGCTGAGGATTCACCGTAATTTACAGATAAAATCGACAAGTAATATTAAAAAAAAAAAATAAATAAATATCTCTTTTTTTTTTTTTTTTTTTTTTAAACATCTAAAAACAAAAATTCTCCACTCCAGGACAAAATAAAGCACTTATTATCAAAGCTCTTTTTTTTTTTTTTTGAAAGTCAAACCTGACTTTGCTTATGTAATTCTTAAAGATCACCACCCAAAATTCCTTATTCAAAATCCATCTTTTGACAGACAAACAAATCTTAAAATAAACTAAGCCTTTTATATATATAAATATATATAGAGAGAGAGTATATTAGTCTGAGAGGCCATAAATCAAGCCTCTTTTTTTTTTCACTTTTTTGTTTGGCAAGTCAATGGAGTCACAGGCCCATTATATGTATGCATATATATTTAGAATATCTGAACGAATATCCCAAGATGACACCTCTCTTTTTCTATTTAAAGAAAGGCCAAAACCCTATTTCACCAACTTTTTTGCCTCAGCCGCCGAAATCACTAACCTTCTTCTATCTTTTATTATTATTTTTTTTGATCTTTTTTTTTTTGCCCACAGCTATTTCGGGCCTCCTTCTCTCTCTGAAACCAAGACCGACTCAGCACTCTTGTCCTTCAACGAAGACCCAGCTCTCTTCTTTTTTTTTTGTTCTGTGCTTCATCTTCCTTACCTCACTAACGATTTTTTTTTTTTTTTTTTTTTTTCAGTTTGCACATTGTTCATTGCCATAGCTACAGGCCCCGCCGTCGTCAATACTTCACCTCAGCCCATCGATGCATCCACTCTGAGCTTTGGGTGCGTCTGATTTTAGTTTTGCTCCGCCGAATAGCACCGCCACTAGTTCAGATGCGATGGAGCAGCGCTGTCCAACCTTTCTAGCGTTGTGCAACACTCCGACGGCCGCGGGCATCGCCACCCAAGCCACTGCTCACCGTCGGTGCTTCATTTTAGTGTGACGACGCAGCTTCTCAGAGACCCAGACACATCAGAGCTCAGCTCCACCGACCAGCTCCAGCACCGATCTCTCTGCAACGTCATCCCCATTGTCTTCGTCCTCAACTATCCAGTGCTGACCACGCCGTTGCCCATTCAACGTGACGTGCGTGGTTGCCAACTCCGCCGGCTTCGGATTGTCCAACGCCGACCACACACGTTTGCCCACTCAACGCGACGTGTGTGGTCTTGCCTAGCCCTGTCGAGCCTCAGTATACATTATTCTTCATTTCTCTCTTGATCATTGTTGCCTTGAATTGCTCCTCCTTTCTCAGATTTGTGGGTAAGTGTATATATATAATTGGTGGAAGCTCCTGTGTAAACCTACTTTCCTTCTTATTGTTTTGATGAATTTTTGTGCTCATGAGCTTGGATTTGTGAAATACATATTTGGAATTTTGCAATCTTGCCCATCTCCACTGATTTATTATTTCTATTGGAAGTACCCACAGCACTATTTTGTTGATTTGGGAATGATGAAACATTTATCATACTCTGTTGTTTATTTGCTTTGATTCAAAGGAGATGAACCTTTGACAGGTGAACTTGTGAGCTTGTTGTTACACACTCTTTGAATTTGATGTCCGAGGGGATGAATTTGTTTGTCCGAGGGGATAAATAAAGAAATAAACAATTGATGCCAAAATTATGTTTGAACATTGTTGTTTTATGTCGGCTTGAGAGGAACCGGCCCAAAGAGACAAAATCTTGATTGTTGCATTTTTCATGAACTCGCTTAGAGGAATAAAAATTGTTGTAGCTTAAATAGATCATTATTATTTGTTGATGTTGCCTCATTCCGATAATGCCTGAATCAGGATATGAAATTGATATTGCTCATCTCATTTGTCGGTTTTACTATTTCAGGCAAACAAATTTTTGTGCGAAATCCACGACCCGGAGGCCCTCAGAATCTTCACTAATGAGAGCAAGGGCTGTCCTTCGGAAGTCTAAACGAGGGAAAAACTGTCCCTTAGGAGTCCAAAAGTAGCATACACCCTACTTTGACAAGAAAGATCCCTCTGGAAGGCAATTGAGTCTACCAAGCTTGCACCAATAGAAGTAAAGATTGTCTTTCAGAAGTCTGAACAGAAGCAAGGCTATCCCTCAGAAGTTCGAGTGGAAACAAGGCTGTCCCTCGGAAGTCCGAGTGGATGCGTACTTCTACTTCGGCAGCTAATGGCAGCAAAGGCTATCCCTCGAGAGTTCGAGCAGGAGTTCGCTCTACTTTGACAAGGAAGACTCTCGAAGCTTGTACTGATGAAGTAAGGGCTATTCTTCGGAAGTTCGAGTGGGAGCACACACTCTACTTCAACAAGAAAGACCCTCGAAGCTTGCATTAATAGAAGCAATGACTACTCTTCGGAGGTCCGAGTAAGAACACACATTCTGCTTCAATCGAGAAAGACCCTCGAAGCTTGCTCTGATGGAAGTAAGGGATGTTCTTCGGAAATCCGAGTGGGAGCACACACTCTACTTTAACAAGAAAGATCCTTGACACTCTTTGAAAGTCTGAGTAGAAGAGCACACTCTGCTTTAATAGGAAAGATCCTTGAGGCTTGCACTAATGGAAGCGAGGTCTGTTCTTCGAAAGTCTGAGTGGGAGCACACACTCTACTTCAACAAGAAAGATCCTCGAAGCTTGCATTGATGAAAACGAGATTTGCTCTTCGAAAGTCTGAGTGGAAGCACACACTCTACTTTAACAAGAGAGATCCTCGAAACTCGCACTGATGGAAACGAGTTTGTTCCTTGGAAGTCCAAATGGAAGCAAGAGTCGTCCCTTAGAAGTCCGGGTGGAAGCACACTCTTTTCTTTGGCAAAAAGATCCCTTGAAGCTCGTACTGATGGAAGCAGGAGATATTATTCGAAAGTCCGAGTGGGAACACACACTATGCTTCAACAAGAAAGACCCTCGAAGCTTGCATTGATGGAAGTAAGGGCTATTCTTCGGAAGTCTGAGTGGGAGCACACACTCTACTTCAGCAAGAAATACCCTCAAAGCTTGCATTGATGGAAGCAATGACTGCTCTTCGGAGATCTAAGTGGGTGCAACACTCTACTTTAGCAAGAAAGACCCTCGAAGCTTGCATTGAAGGAAGCAATGACTGTTCTTCGGAGGCCCGAGTGGGTGCAACACTCTACTTTAGCAAGAAAGACCCTCGACTGCTCTTTGGAGGTCCGAGTGGGAGCACACACTATTTTGGCAACTAATTGAAGCAAAGGTTGTCCCTCTCTGAGTGGGAGTACACTTCTACTGTGTCAAGAAAAGTCCCTTCAGGTTGGTAACCGAGTTTACTATTCCTCTTTCTTCTTCGAGGGGCAATAAAAATTGAAAACTGTTTCAAGCAACATAACACAATGAAGATATACAATGTAGAGAAAATAACTTCTAATGGAGATACATAATATAAAGGAAACAACTTTCTTCATAACATAAGAAAGAAAGATAGAAAATTCTTAGACAATGCAGTAAATACAAATTGTAAATGTCATAGATAGACTTCTTCTACGGAATGTTGAAATTTGCCCCTAGAGCTGCAAGGTCATTTGGAAAGCTTTCACCAGCTGCTCGGGCTGTGGTCATCATACACCATCATAGTCATGTCTTCTAAGATATCCTGGGGCCCTTGTTCTTTGAACTCTAGCTCATCTGCTTCGACTTTCTTTTTAAAGATCTTCTTAAGTGTCCGGCACTTTTCTGTAGGATGCCCTAGTGATCAGTGGAAATCACAATAATTAGGGCCCTCACGGTCCTTCTTTGGCAAAAGCTCTTCGATACGAGGCAACTTCAGTTCCCCATCTGCCACCCATTCTTTAACTAAAGCCTTCACCTCCTCGACACTACACGGAAAAGGAGTGTCATCTTCGCAGTATTTCCTCTTCTGACCTCTGAATTCCTCCCCCTGCGACTTTCGGGTAGAAGACGCGGAAGCCGCAGTGACAGAAGGTCCTCTGGATGACTTGAAGTTGGTTTTATAACTAGTCTCGAACCCGATCTCCTGAGATTGAGGTATGTTGGTGTTCCAAGATGCTTCAATTAGTGCCGAGAAGGTGGGTAGCTTGTGATTAACTAGAAACATCTTGTATCCGTTCAATGCCCCTTCAACACAGATTTGGACCAAGTAGCTTTCCTCCACAGCCTCATGACAATCTATGGCTTTGTCTTGAAACCTCTTCACATATTCGAGAATGTCTTCACTCTCTCGTTGCTTTTCCTTACATAGGGTAAGTGTGGTCACTTTCTCAGCCACTTGAAAGAATTTGGAGTGGAATTTGTTAACCATTTCCTCCCAACTTCGGACGGAATTTAGGGCCAAATTAACATACCAACTATATGCTCGGTCAGTGAGGGACTTAGAGAATTCTCTCAGTCGGAGGACGTGGTTTGAACCATGAATACCCAGAGTCTCGATGAACCGAACAACATGTTCTTGAGCATTTCCTTTCTTGCCATTGAATTTGGTGAACTTCGGCACCTTGTACCCCTCCGGGTATGGATAACTCAACATCTCGATAGGGTATGGTGGCTTGACATCCGGATCATGCAAAGAGGGTAAAGTCCTCTTATCCCGTTCGAGATCAAACATGGCTTGCATATCGGCGAGAGTGAGAAATTATTGAGGGAGAGAACTTGATGGTGGTATTCCCGGAACCTAACTTGTAGACCCGAAGATTGAGCTAGGGGCGACTTGGCCATTTGGGTGTTGAGAATTCACCATCGGTGAAGACACATGATGAAATTGGCTATCGGCACCTATGGACACGCCATTTGGCAATGGAACATTGAATTGAGGCCCGTAAAGTCCACCGTACGGGGCCGCTATACCGGGTTGTGCTTGCAAATTTGTTGTCGGCACCAAAGGAGACCCACTCGGTACATGAGTAGAATTTACAATCGGTGAAACAAAATTAGGTATGGATGGAATACCATTTTGTAGAGAAATTTCTGTAGGCCTTCTTTGAACTTCCACAGCTGTTGGAACACCATTCATCACGCCGGAAACTCCTCCAACCGCCGCTGGACTATGGCTTGATCCTCCAGGTGCGTGATTTTGCGCTCCACGGGCCGTAGGTTGGCCATGACTTGTTCCTCCTAGCACTTGATTCTGCACACCATTTTGTACAACTTCAGGGAGAATTTGGGGTGGATCTTGATGGTTTTGACCATTTCCAACATTGCCATGAAGTTGTTGATGCTTGTCAGTGCCGACTTGACCTCCATTTGTTGCTGGTGGTGCGAAATTCGAACCCATCACCAACATGGTGTGGGTGAGATTTTGAAGGGTTGTTAGAATCTCTTGTTGAGTGTGTTGGAGTTCTTGAATGGCTTCAAGGATGAGAGGTGAGTCTTGAACTTGAGTCCTTTCATCACCACCATTGGAAGAGCCTTGTTGATAAGTCTCATTATCTGCCATTTTTTCCGGTGTTGTATGAGTTCCAGATCTCGTTGAAACCATTAACCAATCTGCCTCCCCAGTGAAGTCGCCAAATGTATGAGAGGGTTCAGGAAAGTTGTTGGAAAATTCGAAGATCTTCGAAGATCCTTGAAGAACCACTTCGAATTCTCTAGAAGATTATGAGAGGCTTAGATTCTTCAATAGTCTCAACTCAAGAACACAAAAGTAAAGGAGATGATGGAGATAAGAGATTGGGTGAAGAAGAAGGCAAAATGGCTAGAGAGAGAATAATGGCAAGGCTCTCTGTAGACGTCCCCGAACGCATCCCGGGGCGAGGAGTGCGAGTCCCCCCCGTTCTGGTTCGATATTGGGTCTACTACAGTTCGAAGGACTCAAATGTCACGGTTCTTAATCTTGAACCAAAGAGTCCAAATCCGGCAAATCGTTTTGAAAACAGATTTTTTGAAAGAAGTGCCAAACATGGACTGCTTTGCCAGATACAGAGTCGCCACCTAAATATTTTTTAATGGGGAAATTTAGGAAACCCTGACTCGGTGCCAAAGGCCACGTGTCCGTCATCACCAAAGTTGCCTCGGCTCGGGAACTTGGGTACGATTGGGGAAGGTCACTTCGTGAGCACCCCCGCTCGCCCGGTCAAAGACCGGCCTCTACTAACCATGATATCTTATTTTGAAAACATTGTATGTTCTTATTCCGGTTATTAGCCTAGGTTACTATGTGATGCGCACAGCATACAAGTATAGACTGAGTCGCCTGAATTGGAACAAAACATTTCATGTTTGTTTTTGAAAGATGGTTTGCTACCCGCAGGTAGGCTTAAAATACAGATTTTGCCACCCTTGGGTGGGCTTAGAAAACATGGTGTTGCCACTATCTAGTGGGCTTAAAAACAAACATTTGATGAATTGTCCCAATCCAAGTAACCTAACCTTCACCCACAGGCATTCAGACAGTTATATCACATAAGCAAATAGCCTCATGGCAAGCATGCTATCATGGCAACACTCGCACGCATGCAAGGATGCTAAAGCATAAAACTTACCGAGTACTCCAAGCCAAAACAGAAGCTCATTATAAATCATGCATGATCCTAAATATGCTGAAATGCCTAATGCAACACATGCAAAATGCAACCATAGCAGGCTCGACTATTCTAAACATGGCATATGGAATGTTACAACTAACACGTATTCAATTTGGAATTGAAATACAAATGCAGTTTGTATGATGCGCCGAGCCCGGTGCATGCAAAACAGATGAATGATGCAAACATGCTGTCATACTGTATGCTAATTGAAATATGCCCTATATCTAACCATTGTAAGCAGGTAAATAAAAGGGAGAAAGACGTGGGGTTGGAAGACATACATCACACTCACCCACACTTATTACAATTATGCCCTCGCGCAGAGGGTCCAAATAAATATACAGTCCGAATAAAAGAATATTACAGTCCAAAATAATACAGATTCCTAATTAATTAACAAATTAACTAAGAAAACTGTAAAACTGGCATGCAAGCCAGGGGCTGCCTTGATTCTGATGAATGATGCATGCCGGGCTGCTTTGGCGCTGAAATCCACTGGGATGCCCCAATTAGCCTCTGTTTGCACCTGCTTTTGAAATGCGTGCCAAGCTCCGAAAAGTTACTGATTCTTCATTTTACTGCAACAGAGAGCAGGAAAGGGGCATAGCAATGTATTTCACAAATATATGCATGCCTCGATCCTCGTGCCACCAATCACGCATCTCGATGCATGATGGCCGAGGAGTCGGATTGCACAACTCAATATAGGATGAATGCGTATGAATGCTACAACAAAACCTAACTCCATCATGGGTAATCCGGAGTGTCGGTGACTTGGGAATTGAGACCCGTTCCGTCACTCGGGGTGCGAAACGTGCCTCGTTTCCCGTGCCCGGGCTAACTCCTATTCCGAACACGATGCAATATGCATGAAATGCAGCTAATATACAATCCTAACGTACACAATGCTATGAAAAATGAGATGTCTCGGAATGCGTGCACACGGGCACGCAAACCGAGAAAATGATCCTGAGACATAAAATGGCATATGCAATGCAATTGGACTTACACTAACATGAGTGGACCTCAGCCACACTCACATAAGAGGCCGTCGGAGATGAAAAATGAGATGCCTCGAAATGCGTGCACACGGGCACGCAAATCGAGGCAATGGCATACACGATGCAATGAGACTAAAATGGCATACAGAATGCAAAATGGACTTACACTAACATGAGTGGACCTCAGCCACACTCACATAAGAGGCCGTCTAGATGAAAGTAAAGTGCCTCGAAATGCGTGCACACGGGCACGCAAACCGAGGCAATGACATACGGCATGCGAAATGGACTAAAATGGCATACAGAGTGCAAAATGGACTTACACTAACATGAGTGGACCTCAGCCACACTCACATAAGAGGCCGTCTAGATGAAAGTGAAGTGCCTCGAAATGCGTGCACACGGGCACGCAAACCGAGGCAATGACATACGGAATGCGAAATGGACTTACACTAACATGAGTGGACCTCAGCCACACTCACATAAGAGGCCGAGAGATGAAAAATGAGATGCCTCGAAATGCGTGCACACGGGCACGCAAACCAAGGCAATGGCATTAAGGCATGAAATGACATGGAAAATGATATGCAAACATGCCAATGGATTTCAGCACTAAAATGTGGGGGAACACAGTCCTGAAATGAGGCGAAAGTACACCCGATGCATGAAATGGCCCCAAAACATGAATTTAGGCACCCGAAATGGCCTATAGCTATACTAAACATGCACAATATAGACATGGAATGAAAATACAGTAGCAAGGCAGCCCCAAGACAAGCATTTTTCAGTCATAAAAAGGGCTAAACAGCAAGCACGCATAGGATTAAGCAAGAATGCAACAATGGCTCTCCAAGAGGGGTATTGAAGTAAGTGATATATGCAATGCCCAAATGGAAAAAAACCCTTCTACAACACTGAAGAGGGACTAAAAATATGCACATTTACAGTAGATGACATCCCCCAAATCAGTATGAAAATATGCTAAAAATGCCATGCAAGATTGAGGCCACAAGAGGATATAACATGAAGTAGGCCAAACATTCGTCCAACAAGAAAAGACCCTTAATGAAATATGTTAAGAAGGTCAAAAAATGACCACTTTCAGTTCTGATCATGGTCCAAAAATAGAAGCAAAATGGGCTAGCAAAGCATGCAAAAACAAGGGTAAAACATGGATTCAAAGCAAGTGACACATGGAGTATGAAAACAGTGTTGAGCCCTTCTTAAATGTTGAAGAGGGACTCAAAATAAGCACAATCTCAGTTCATGAAATGCTCCAAAACAGATCACACATAAGCTAGAAATACCATGCAAATTTACGGTAAATAGGAGAGATTATGAAGTAAGTGCAAGATGGGGGATCCAAACAAGGTTGAGCCCTTCTTCAATGTTGAAGAGGGGCTCAAAATAAGCACAATATCAGTTTACATTATGCTCGAAAACAGATCACACAGGGGCTAGAAATTTCATGCAAAATAATGGCATTTTAGAGGGTATTGAAGCAAGTGCATTATGGAGGGCTCAAACAGGGTTGAGCCCTTAAACAAACATGAAGAATGGTTCAAAATAATGACCCTTTCAGTTAGGGTCGAAGCTCAAAAAAACAAGCAAATAGGCTAGAAGAATGGTGCAAAAATGAGCTACAAAAGGGGGAAATGGCAACTCACCCTTGTAGACAAGTCTTGGCTGCCTTTTGCTTGAAGAATGGATGCCTCCTAGCTGCTGGAAAGCTCTCCTAGCTGCTGGAAATAGAGTAGTGGTGGTGGTGCTTGATGATGGTGAAGAAATGGAACCAAAACTTGAGAATTTGAGAGAGATGGAGAGAGATATGAATGTGAGGCCTCTTAGGGATTTTTTCTAACCCTAGGGACAGAGCTGGGAGGCCCCTTATATGGACCAAGAGAGGGGTGTAAAGGTGGAGGGAAATGCACCCAAGTGCTTCCCTCCAAAATATCCCCCGGATACAAAGATCTTTTGGGACAAACAGCCATACAGCTGTAAAGTATGCACTGAGGGGAGTATGGCCGGCCAGGTACTTTTGCTGCAGGTGGCCGGCCGGCCACCCCCTATGGCCGGCCGGCTAGGGGTCAAAAAGGTCAAGTTGAGTTAATGGCCAGCCACCAGATATTGGTGTCCTCCCAGGTCCCCTCAACACAACCATGTGGTTCAAATTTGGAGAATGTAAAACAGGAGAGAGAACAAGCCACTTTTAGGAGGGGTTCAAAAGGTTCAATTGGAGTTACTGGCTGGCCATATGTTTTTAGGGTCCTCCCATGTGTGTACAACACAAATATGTGGTTTGGGCTTGAAGAAAATGGCCCTAGGGTGTTCAACATTAGCTCGGAAGTGAGAAAAACGGGCGTCGGAGGGCGCCGGAGAAGCATAACTGGTTGCTGAGATAATTGATGGCCTCCCACCCTTCAGTGACCTTCCTGGTGATAAAACAGAGGTACCTGCCAAAAATGAACAAAAACCGATGCAAAACGAATGCTCGGGGGCCAAAACACGCAATTCGGGATCCTGAAAATAGGCCGTTAAGCACCGAAAGTGGCATTCAGCCACGAAGTGGGTCTCTCAGGCCTCAGTGTCCCTCGAAAGGGAGTAAATGAGATGCATGCAAAAAACCGGAGGAATTGGAGATGGTTAGGCGGTCCCGAACCGAGGCACACGGCCTGACGGCTCCGAAAATCGGGAATCGGGCTCCGAAATGGGCAAAATGGCCTACGGCCAGGAAATGTAGCCCACGGCCACTGAGAGACGGTCTACTGGACCTCTCCCTCCCCTCAGGAAGAAAAACAGAGAAAACCGAGTCTGGTTCGCAAACCGAGACAAGGTACAAAAGAGGGTTCGGAAGTCCGGAGGCAGGGCTCACGGCCGAGACTCTAAGACTTCTGAACGAACACAATATGCAATATCACCGAGCGCTCAATCGGTGACGTCTGAGTCTTAAGGTCGGTCAAAAATGGGGTGTCTACAGTTGCCCCTCTTTGACAGAACTCGGAAGTCACAAGTGACGAGAGTGAATGTCAAAGCCCAGAGATGACCCATTTTTGACAAGGCCGAAGACTTAGACAATCATACAAGATAAATAGAGATGTGCCCATAGGCGTGCCCGCAGGCAAAAGGGGCAAAATGCAAAATGATACGCACAGGATCAGATGTAACTCAATGATCATGCAAGTGCAGCAAGCTGTAATGAAGCAAGTATTCGCAAATAGATGCAACAGTTTTAAGCAAGAATGCAAAACAACAACTACATTTCATGCAGTTAGGAATGCGGAGAATTATTCAATTCTCGTCGCGTCTCACACGGAGAAGATACGATACCTGCGCGATTCATCTGGTCGCACCAGCCTTGAATGAACCGTACATACAATATCGTGCCTGCAAAAGAGAGAAATTCAACAAGAACAATATGCTAACAACATATATTCAATGTGATTCCTGTGATTCCGAAAGTTTGACACGCGGTGCTGGCGGATGAATGCATAAAGCAGTGTGATACAGGTAAGGTGCGCAAGATAGCGCGATGCGACGCACTAACAAGTACAGGTGAGCTGCGCAAGATAGCACTGTAAAATGCATGCACAATGCAAGTAATGTGCACAAAATAGTGCGATGCGCAAAATAGCGCAAGTGAAATGTAATGCACTAACAAGTACAGGTGAGACGCGCAAGATAGCGCAAATGATACAATGCACAAAATAGTGCGATAAGTTAAACAGCGTGAGTGATTTGAAATGCACAAGATAGTGCGATGTGATATGCAAAGCACAGGACAGTGCGATTGAGGTGCGCAAAAAAGCGCGAGTAATATAATGCACAAAATAGTGCGATACGCTAAACAGCGCGATTGATTTGAAATACACAAGATAGTGCGATTGAGGTTTGCAAAGCACAGGACAGTGCGATTGAGGTGCGCAAAATAGCGCGAATGTAAACTGCACAAAACAGTGCGATTGAGGTGCGCAAGATAGCGCGAATGATGAACTGCACAAAACAGTGCGATTGAGGTGCGCGAAATAGCGCGAATGATGAACTGCACAAAACAGTGCGATTGAGGTGCGCAAAATAGCGCGAATGATGAACTGCACAAAACAGTGCAATGCGGTGCGCAAAATAGCGCGAATGATAAACTGCACAAAACAGTGCGATTGAGGTGCGCAAAATAGCGCGAATGTAAACTGCACAAAACAGTGCAATGCGGTGCGCAAAATAGCGCGAATGATAAACTGCACAAAACAGTGCGATTGAGGTGCGCAAAATAGCGCGAATGATGAACTGCACAAAACAGTGCGATTGAGGTGCGCAAAATAGCGCGAATGATGAACTGCACAAAACAGTGCGATTGATTTGAAATGCACAAGATAGTGCGATACGCTAAACAGCGCGAGTGATTTGAAATGCACAAGATAGTGCGAGTGAGATACAAAGTGTAAGTGCACAAGACAGTGCGAGTGAGATAAAATGCACAAGAAAGTGCGATAAAATGCATCTTCTATGCAAGTATGGAAGCATATTCTATGCAATTTTGAAAGCAAGCATATTCTATGCATGAATCATAACGATGCGCGGCACGCATGCAACAACAGTGTATATGAAAGTTCACATTCTATGTAATAGAGGAGCATCAAATATGTACTCTGGTGCCTCTGATTTACCTCTTAGAGGACTTCACAACATACTCAGCTCAAAAAGGGCACACCCTATTCAAATTGGCGAGAGGTAACATCTGCATGTGAAACCCTCTAGTGCTGCTTGGATTGCCATTCTGACTTGAAGCAGGCTTACACTTGGGGTCGAGACACACTCATACTCCAGAGAAATGGCGAGGCCTGAGAAGATGCACCTGGAATGCAGTCTCGGATTTTGCTAAAGTTGAAACATGCTAAGATGCTCCAAATTTTCCCTCTTTTCTTTTGCTTTGCAGTCTGGAACCTAAATAGCTTCAGATAGGCCCTTGTTCTACTGTTCACACTTATCGGGGGTGGACCCTGCGGCTTTTTGAAAGAACCAATCCTGTTTTGCACAAATGTGGAGAACGGCACGGCGCTTGGAGCACAAAACGATTTTATTTTTGAAATTGAGAGATGAGTTTTCGACTAGGTATTGAGCCTACGACTGAACACAGCAAAACGACTCAACAAGGAAATAAAAGGCACACAACCTAGACACATCGAGTAACACTCGAAACGACTCAAAATAAGAATCGAGATAAAAGAAAAGACACGACACTCAGACGTGCACAGGGAGCCTGTTTCACCGGGTAGTGTTTCCCACCCTTTCTCATTTGTGATTCTCACATCACTCGGCCCTCAAGCTCTGTTTTTCTGAAAAAGCCATTTTCCTCACTTTTCCTCTCAGCGCACATCTCTCTATTCTTCAATCTCTCATTTTTCAATCCCTCCCCTGGGTGGTTGATGGATAAACAGGAAGTTGAAGGCTCTTGCCCCTAGCACTCAGCTAGATTCTTCTTCTTCTGCATGCAGCTAGTGTGTTTCTCCCACAGAGGGGTTGTGTTACAACTGGGTGTGTAGCAAATCTGCAGCTGATCGGTTGACGATGCTCTGTTGGGGGGTTCGGATGTGGTTAGATCTGCTCAGATGAGGGAGTGGAATATCTGGCCCCATTCCAGTTCGTGCTTCGCACTTGGCTTGATACCTCATCGCTTGGAGGATGTGAGAGCTTTCTGCCCTTTTGCTGTTAGCTTCAGTGGTGCCCTTTTCCGGCAGGTATGATGCCCTTCTTGGCAAGTAGAGTGCCCTTTCTGGCAAATGCATTGACAACAGAGAAAAGACAGGAAGCCTGACTCAACTGTGCCCCTAGTTCATTATTTTGACCATTTTTTTGTTTTTGCTTTCTACTAAAACAATTTTGACCAACATGAGAGTTAGATTAACATGCGTGTTCAATTTTTGATTTCAAATCGTGCAAGTTAGGCTATGAGCACTGAAAATTTCCCTTTTGGGGTCCAAGAAATGGTCCAGTTTTAGAAAAATGGGATAATTTTCGAGAGAATTAGTCAAACTCAGTAAAAATCCTCAAAAACTATTTTTGCAAACGGCCATTGCTCAACGAGCATGAAACCTACTTTTGAGATGCACAACCTCGGATCCAAGGGAAAACTGCCCCGTGCTTGAAGAGAGCTGCATGGCAACAGAAAGCTGCCCCTTGTTTGAACGGCACCGCGGCGCATTGAATGGCAACGGAAAGTTGCCCCTTGTTTGGATGGCACCGCAGCGCGTTGAATGGCAACGGAAAGCTACCCCTTGTTTGAATGGCACCGCAGCGCATTGTGGTCAGTCCTCAGAGTGCTGAATGCAACCAAACTCTCGGATACAGTGAAGACAAAAATGACTAGAACCATTGCATGGACACAATCAAATTTGAAGTATTTTACGGCTGGACTTCAGAATGAAGTTGCCTACGTATCCCAAAGATGGGAATCAAGCCTTACGTAGTTCGGGATTAAGGTACACTCGGGTATTTAACCTCTCCTTTTATGCTCTAACTTTTGCCAAGGCGCCCGTCGCGGGTTTTCGACCTTGCGAGCTTTGGTCTTCTTCTTTTTTTCAATTTTTGTATCTTTTCATTCTTTTTTCTTTTTTTTGCATTTTCTTTTTTTTCTTTTTTGCATTTTTTCTCTTTTTTTCTTTTTCTTTTCTTTTGCATTCTTTTTTTTTGCTTTCTTTTTTTGTTTTTTTTTCTTGCTCTAACTTTTGCCTGGGTCGCCCTTCCGGGTTTTCAACCCAGCGAGCCTCTCAAGGGTAAAAGTGTAGCTTGGTCCATGCCAAATGGTTGTAGGGTTTCGAAGCCATCCGTATCCAGGAGAGTGGCTGTTGATCTGCAAGAGGACTCATCTTCAGCTCTTCGAGCATGTCTGATATCTTTGCCCCTAGTTCGAAGGGTACTTCTGTTCTAGCTTTGCAAGCTTCTTCTGATCTTCTGATCTTCTTGATCCGACTTTCCTAGCCTCTTGTTCGAGGGCTGCTTCAAATCTGGCCACACAGGCCTTACATCATAGTTGACCGTTGAACCTTCTGAATTCAAGTTCAAGGTTTGGAAGCAAAGGGGTTGAGTCTCGAGGCTGAGAGCGATCCTAGGCTGCACAATCTCAAGAGCAATTCCACACAGATCTTCGCAGGATCGCGCAAAACATTTTGTTTTTTGAAAATTTTTAAGAAAGCGACAAATCGCTCGCGCTGAAGATAGTATGAAACTAGTCTGGATCAAGCCAGGGTCCTTCTCAGTACTTATGCTAACAAGCATGATTTCATTCATTAAGGGCTTAGCACGCCTCTCTTTCTCTCAGTTGATCAAAGTTTTGCAAATCCCGAGGAATTCCTTCCTCTTCGTTTTCACCGCAGTGTTCAAAAAGTTTTGAAAAACTCAGGTCATTACAATGACTTCAAGGCACAAGAGAGCAGGTGGAATGCACTGCCATTTCATTCAAATCCCGGCACAACTAGCACACGGCAGAAGCAAACGCGAGAGCGTGAAAATCACTGCTGTTTTATTCAAATCTGTTGACATTACTGGCTCCCTGGCAGAAACAGACTCAAGACAAAACGAAAAGACAAATGCGAAACAAAATGGTGACGCCCGAGGTAACACCCCCCGGGATCACCCGACTCCTATACAATAGGACCGACTTGATACAACAAGACAGACCCAAAACAAAAAGACTGACTCAAAACAAAAGGACAGACTCAAAACAAAACAACAAGACTGACCCAATACCCAAGTCAGAATGCAAAATTAACAGCACTTGTACATTGCTCAAAACAGTGCATGCCACCCACCACAGCTGGAGTAATCTGAGCGCCATCCGCAGGTGGTTCATCCCTCGATCACACAATCACATTATCCCCCAAGTTCACTGACCCAGTGCCGATAGACTTTGCAGAGCTTAGTGCGACAATGACCCCGTTGTCAATCAAATCTTGTACTTCGTGGCGAAGACGAAAGCAATTGTCAGTGCCATGATCGGTTTGCTGATGGTATGCGCAGTGCTGGGTAGCATCATGCATAGCCGGAAGAGGGTTCGGGAGAGGCCGAGGCTCAAGGGGTTTGAGATGGCCTTGTCCAGCAAGGATTTGGAAAGCTTTGGACAAAGGCATGTGGAGGGCATGGAAGACCCTCTGACCTCGGGGTTGGTACTTCTGGGTTTGTGGATTTTTACTGGGCGCACCAGCAAAGGGATTGGCAGGTGCTGGCCTGGCTTGCTGATCTCTTCCAAGCACGGGATTAGAGCTGAAAGGAACATTCTTGGTACAACGGCCCTTCTCCCGGCTTGCCTCTTGATTCAAACTGCCCCCAGCTTGAGTGGCAAAAGTGTCGTCCACAGTTTTTGCAACAACCGCGAGCACTTGTTCTTTGTTCAGTCCCTCGGCTTTCAAAGCCTTAACAGCCAACAGAAGATCTTCATGGGGATCCATGTCCGCCCCTACCTTGTTCTTTCCACTCGCCCCCACTTTGCCAAGGGATTGGCCTTCTCCCAATGCAGCCCGTCCCAAGCTTGGGGAGCCTTTTGACATGAACTTCCTGGTAGGCGAGGTGGTTGATGATGGAGCCAAAACTCTAAAGGCTAAATCCGCCACTGTTCTCTGAAGATCTTCAATCATCCTTATCAGCTCGGAAGTAGTGGGTTCATGGGTTTGGGATGATTGGGGTTCAGATGCACCCATCATGCATATGTCCATGCTTTCTGGGATAAACACCTCAGGCTTGGGTAGATGGGCCGGGGTGATGTATATGCTGGGGTCATAGGTGGATGGCAGTGTATGGATGAGATTGAGGTAGGCGGGAAATGTTTGGTCATTGGGATCTGAAGGTGGAGCTATCGTCCGGTTGTCGATGAGATTTTGGACCTCATGACGAAGGCGGTAGCAACGGTCGGTGCCATGACCGCGCTACTGATGGTACATACAGTACTTAGCGGGGTTATGTCTGGCTGGGAGTGGGTCGGGAAGAGGTTGAGGATCGAGGGGTTTGAGATGCCCTCTTTCCATCAAGAGTTTTAGTGCGCTAGTCAAGCTCATATAGAGGGGGGTGAAAGTTCTGCCCTGAGCTTGGGCTGGGCTGGCTGGTCGTAGGCTTGGTTTGGCAAAAGGGTTGGCTATGACGACTGTATTGATTTCAGTGGGTTCGGGAATAGTGCTACTTCCAGCATTGGTACTCCCTGCAATCGCCCTCCTTGTCGGTTCACTTGTTCTGGGAATGATCCCGCTGTTGAATACATTCTCGACCTGAACCCCCAGTTCATGCAAACTTTTGAAAGTGAATAGCGGAGCCACTCTCAACTTTTGCAACATATCATGCTCGAGGTTTCGCACCATCATCTGCACTTGATCTCTCTCAGAAGGGGCGATTTGTCATCTGTGCTGCCTTTGCCCTCCACCGTGCAACAAATTTCACAAAAGGCTCTGTTGGGTTCTGGCGGGTTGTTTCAAGCTCTTGCATGGTCACTTCAACCTGGGTATTGTAAGAATACTGATCAACAAAGGCCTCAGCCAGTTCTTCCCAGTTTTGTTTCACTTTATCTTCCAACTTAGCATACCAAGTGGCTGCTATACCCGACAGGGTTCTTCCATACAAAGAGAGTTTCTGTGGCTTAGTCAGACCCATCGGCTTCAGGACATCCAAAAAAAGTCGGATATGTACCATTGGATCTCTAGACCTGTCGAAACGGTCAATATATGGCATTTTGAATCCGTTTGGGAGCCGTACAGCAGACTCGGTGTGCCCATCCTCAATGTCGGGAATGGAGTTAAGGCCCTGTGCCTTTTTGAATTGCTTCTCAAGGTTTGCGATTTTCACCGCGGTTAGATTGAGGTCATTAGCATCAAGGGGATAAAGCCTCTCATTAGGCTGCACCAGGGGTCTAACAACTCGGGTTTGAGTCAACCTTTCTCGAGGATTCGAACACTGCAAATCTTCAACTGGCGGAATTGGGTCAAAGTTCGGCTGGGGTCCCAAAGTTGGATGTGAGGCAGATGCCCCAGATGGGCGCTGTGTTTCAATAGTGGTCTCAGCCTGTATGGCAGTTCCCTGATTTGGCGCTGCTATCACGGCCACAAATTCTTCCAAACCCTGTGCCATCACGGGTCTACTGATGATGTGACTGGTGACTGTCGGATCAGATGAACCAATGAGCCCTGTCTGGCCTTTCTTTGCCTTGCCTCAGCGAAAGAACACTAGTTGCCCTTGAATTGAATCTCTGACCTAACAAAGTCTATCAACACTAGTCCAATGTACCCGGGGGATTTCGGAGCCTTCTGAAGCTATGGTTCCCAGGACTACCTAGCAAAAGAGAAAACGGACAGCATCTCAGCCTAATTTCACCAGAACAGATACGAACAAAACCGAATGAGTGTGCTCTCTACTGAATTCTGCCCCCAAAATTCCGCCTGTAAGCTGATACCCTCAGGTAAAACTGATTCCACCAAATACTGATGCCCGCAGGCCTGATACCCAAAATACTAAATTGGTGCCCGCAGGCCTGATGCTCAAACTCGCAAACTGATACATGCATTCCCTGTAGAGGCACACTCTAACAAGCACATAACAGATAAGTGAGAGCCAAAACACCCCTATGTTGGGGTAGGGTTGCCCTGTCCTATTTTGTCAGGAGCTAGGGTTTCACTACGCACGCAGCGGTTTCAAACAACCTATAAACGGGTAAGCAACTTGTCCTAGTTTGGAATGATCACTATGGATCCGAATATGCACTAGGTCGAATGGTCAAAAAAGGGTGCCCCGGTAAAACCGGGGTTTGTGTTCCCATACTGGCAGAGCCCGTAACCGGTCAGCCTTATGGACATGCCTTGACAAGACAAGCCTCCGGCAAACCGCTCAGGAATAGCAGATGGCAAACACGGTGTCCTAGGCGCACCAATGCAAATGCAATGCAAAGAAACACACAAGTGTAGTCAAAACCAGATATCATGAGTTCGAGTCAAGTTCTCTAAATCCCCAGCAGAGTCGCCAGAAACTGTAGACATCCCTGAACGCATCCCGGGGCGAGAAGTGCGAGTCCCCCCCGTTCTGGTTCGATATTGGGTCTACTACAGTTCGAAGGACTCAAATGTCACGGTTCTTAATCTTGAACCAAAGAGTCCAAATCCGGCAAATCGTTTTGAAAACAGATTTTTTGAAAGAAGTGCCAAACATGGACTGCTTTGCCAGATACAGAGTCGCCACCTAAATATTTTTTAATGGGGAAATTTAGGAAACCCTGACTCGGTGCCAAAGGCCACGTGTCCATCATCACCAAAGTTGCCTCGGCTCGGGAACTTGGGTACGATTGGGGAAGGTCACTTCGTGAGCACCCCCGCTCGCCCGGTCAAAGACCGGCCTCTACTAACCATGATATCTTATTTTGAAAACATTGTATGTTCTTATTCCAGTTATTAGCCTAGGTTACTATGTGATGCGCACAGCATACAAGTATAGACTGAGTCGTCTGAATTGGAACAAAACATTTCATGTTTGTTTTTGAAAGATGGTTTGCTACCCGCAGGTAGGCTTAAAATACAGATTTTGCCACCCTCGGGTGGGCTTAGAAAACATGGTATTGCCACTATCTAGTGGGCTTAAAACAAACATTTGATGAATTGTCCCAATCCAAGTAACTTAACCTTCACCCACAGGCATTCAGACAGTTATATCACATAAGCAAATAGCCTCATGGCAAGCATGCTATCATGGCAACACTCACACGCATGCAAGGATGCTAAAGCATAAAACTTACCGAGTACTCCAAGCCAAAACAGAAGCTCATTAGAAATCATGCATGATCCTAAATATGCTGAAATGCCTAATGCAACACATGCAAAATGCAACTATAGCAGGCTCGACTATTCTAAACATGGCATATGGAATGTTACAACTAACACGTATTCAATTTGGAATTGAAATACAAATGCAGTTTGTATGATGCGCCGAGCCCGGTGCATGCAAAACAGATGAATGATGCAAACATGCTGTCATACTGTATGCTAATTGAAATATGCCCTATATCTAACCATTGTAAGCAGGTAAATAAAAGGGAGAAAGACGTGGGGTTGGAAGACATACATCACACTCACCCACACTTATTACAATTATGCCCTCGCGCAGAGGGTCCAAATAAATATACAGTCCGAATAAAAGAATATTACAGTCCAAAATAATACAGATTCCTAATTAATTAACAAATTAACTAAGAAAACTGTAAAACTGGCATGCAAGCCAGGGGCTGCCTTGATTCTGATGAATGATGCATGCCGGGCTGCTTTGGCGCTGAAATCCACTGGGATGCCCCAATTAGCCTCTGTTTGCACCTGCTCTTGAAATGCGTGCCAAGCTCCGAAAAGTTGCTGATTCTTCATTTTGCTGCAACAGAGGGCAGGAAAGGGGCATAGCAATGTATTTCACAAATATATGCATGCCTCGATCCTCGTGCCACCAATCACGCATCTCGATGCATGATGGCCGAGGAGTCGGATTGCACAACTCAATATAGGATGAATGCGTATGAATGCTACAACAAAACCTAACTCCATCATGGGTAATCCGGAGTGTCGGTGACTTGGGAATTGAGACCCGTTCCGTCACTCGGGGTGCGAAACGTGCCTCGTTTCCCGTGCCCGGGCTAACTCCTATTCCGAACACGATGCAATATGCATGAAATGCAGCTAATATACAATTCTAACGTACACAATGCTATGAAAAATGAGATGTCTCGGAATGCGTGCACACGGGCACGCAAACCGAGGAAATGATCCTGAGACATAAAATGGCATATGCAATGCAATTGGACTTACACTAACATGAGTGGACCTCAGCCACACTCACATAAGAGGCCGTCGGAGATGAAAAATGAGATGCCTCGAAATGCGTGCACACGGGTACGCAAACCGAGGCAATGGCATACACGATGCAATGAGACTAAAATGGCATACAGAATGCAAAATGGACTTACACTAACATGAGTGGACCTCAGCCACACTCACATAAGAGGCTGTCTAGATGAAAGTGAAGTGCCTCGAAATGCGTGCACACGGGCACGCAAACCGAGGCAATGACATACGGCATGCGAAATGGACTAAAATGGCATACAGAATGCAAAATGGACTTACACTAACATGAGTGGACCTCAGCCACACTCACATAAGAGGCCGTCTAGATGAAAGTGAAGTGCCTCGAAATGCGTGCACACGGGCACGCAAACCGAGGCAATGACATACGGAATGCGAAATGGACTTACACTAACATGAGTGGACCTCAGCCACACTCACATAAGAGGCCGAGAGATGAAAAATGAGATGCCTCGAAATGCGTGCACACGAGCACGCAAACCGAGGCAATGGCATTAAGGCATGAAATGACATGGAAAATGATATGCAAACATGCCAATGGATTTCAGCACTAAAATGTGGGGGAAAACAGTCCTGAAATGAGGCGAAAGTACACCCGATGCATGAAATGGCCCCAAAACATGAATTTAGGCACCCGAAATGGCCTATAGCTATACTAAACATGCACAATATAGACATGGAATGAAAATACAGTAGCAAGGCAGCCCCAAGACAAGCATTTTTCAGTCATAAAAAGGGCTAAACAGCAAGCACGCATAGGATTAAGCAAGAATGCAACAATGGCTCTCCAAGAGGGGTATTGAAGTAAGTGATATATGCAATGCCCAAATGGAAAAAAACCCTTCTACAACACTGAAGAGGGACTAAAAATATGCACATTTACAGTAGATGACATCCCCCAAATCAGTATGAAAATATGCTAAAAATGCCATGCAAGATTGAGGCCACAAGAGGATATAACATGAAGTAGGCCAAACATTCATCCAACAAGAAAAGACCCTTAATTAAATATGTTAAGAAGGTAAAAAAATGACCACTTTCAGTTCTGATCATGGTCCAAAAATAGAAGCAAAATGGGCTAGCAAAGCATGCAAAAACAAGGGTAAAACATGGATTCAAAGCAAGTGACACATGGAGTATGAAAACAGTATTGAGCCCTTCTTAAATGTTGAAGAGGGACTCAAAATAAGCACAATCTCAGTTCATGAAATGCTCCAAAACAGATCACACATAAGCTAGAAATACCATGCAAATTTACGGTAAATAGGAAAGATTATGAAGTAAGTGCAAGATGGGGGATCCAAACAAGGTTGAGCCCTTCTTCAATGTTGAAGAGGGGCTCAAAATAAGCACAATATCAGTTTATATTATGCTCGAAAACAGATCACACAGGGGCTAGAAATTTCATGCAAAATAATGGCATTTTAGAGGGTATTGAAGCAAGTGCATTATGGAGGGCTCAAACAGGGTTGAGCCCTTAAACAAACATGAAGAATGGTTCAAAATAATGACCCTTTCAGTTAGGGTCGAAGCTCAAAACAACAAGAAAATAGGCTATAAGAATGGTGCAAAAATGAGCTACAAAAGGGGGAAATGGCAACTCACCCTTGTAGACAAGTCTTGGCTGCCTTTTGCTTGAAGAATGGATGCCTCCTAGCTGCTGGAAAGCTCTCCTAGCAGCTGGAAATAGAGTAGTGGTGGTGGTGCTTGATGATGGTGAAGAAATGGAACCAAAACTTGAGAATTTGAGAGAGATGGAGAGAGATATGAATGTGAGGCCTCTTAGGGATTTTTTCTAACCCTAGGGACAGAGCTGGGAGGCCCCTTATATGGACCAAGAGAGGGGTGTAAAGGTGGAGGGAAATGCACCCAAGTGCTTCCCTCCAAAATATCCCCCGGATACAAAGATCTTTTGGGACAAACAGCCATACAGCTGTAAAGTATGCACTGAGGGGAGTATGGCCGGCCAGGTACTTTTGCTGCAGGTGGCCGGCCGGCCACCCCCTATGGCCGGCCGGCTAGGGGTCAAAAAGGTCAAGTTGAGTTAATGGCCGGCCACCAGATATTGGTGTCCTCCCAGGTCCCCTCAACACAACCATGTGGTTCGAATTTGGAGAATGTAAAACAGGAGAGAGAACAAGCCACTTTTAGGAGGGGTTCAAAAGGTTCAATTGGAGTTACTGGCCGGCCATATGTTTTTAGGGTCCTCCCATGTGTGTACAACACAAATATGTGGTTTGGGCTTGAAGAAAATGGCCCTAGGGTGTTCAACATTAGCCCGGAAGTGAGAAAAACGGGCGTCGGAGGGCGCCGGAGAAGCATAACTGGTTGCTGAGATAATTGATGGCCTCCCACCCTTCAGTGACCTTCCTGGTGATAAAACAGAGGTACCTGCCAAAAATGAACAAAAACCGATGCAAAACGAATGCTCGGGGGCCAAAACACGCAGTTCGGGGTCCCGAAAATAGGCCGTTAAGCACCGAAAGTGGCATTCAGCCACGAAGTGGGTCTCTCAGGCCCCAGTGTCCCTCAAAAGGGAGTAAATGAGATGCATGCCAAAAACCGGAGGAATCGGAGATGGTTAGGCGGTCCCGAACTGAGGCACACGGCCTGACGGCTCCGAAAACCGAGAACCGGGCTCCGAAATGGGAAAAATGGCCTACGGCCAGGAAATGTAGCCCACGGCCACTGAGAGACGGTCTACTGGACCTCTCCCTCCCCTCAGGAAGAAAAACAGAGAAAATCGAGTCTGGTTCACAAACCGAGACAAGGTACAAAAGAGGGTTCGGAAGTCCGGAGGCAGGGCTCACGGCCGAGGCTCTGAGACTTCTGAACGAGCACAATATGCAATATCACCGAGCGCTCAATCGGTGACGTCTGAGTCTTAAGGTCGGTCAAAAATGGGTTGTCTACACTCTCCCACGGATCTCCCACTTTCACTCTAGAAGATTATGAGAGACTTAGATTCTTCAATAGTCTCAACTCAAGAACACAAGAGTAAAGGAGATGATGGAGATAAGAGATTGGGTGAAGAAGAAGGCAAAATGGCTAGAGAGAGAATAATGGCAAGGCTCTCCCATGGATCTCCCACTTTCACTCTCAAGGTTGATAATGGAGAAGGGAAATTAGTTCTTTCCCAAAAGTTAAATCTCCAAAATCCATCCCTTGTAAAGCTATGGGTGGGTGCTATTTATAGGCACCTCATGATGTAGGATGGAGCCCATGTGCAAGGCACATGGAGAATATTCTCTCTAACCACCTTATCCGAGGAGGTGACCTCTCCGAGGATGAGAAAAACCCCGAAGAGGAGGTCAACCCCTTAGCAAACCCTTCTTCTTAGCCACACCTAACCAATGATCCCCAATCATCTCAAAGGGTTAGGGGTAGTCCCAGAGGACGTCCTGCCGCAAAATATTGCCGAGTCTCATGGACCCCCCGGAGTCATGCCACATCGATTCGGGTATAGGCTAGTTTTACCGAAGAGTGGATTTATCTCCACTCACCATCCTCGGGATCGGGTCCTTTGTTCGAACTCCATTACGCCCATGGTTCTGGTGCGCAGATCCCGAAAAGCTCCGAGTCCGCAAGTGTTCTGGGACTCATTAACGGAGCGACTTCTAGATTGCGTCTGAATCCGTTCGAAGCCAAGTGCTTCGGATCTCTAGGTTCGTGGATCCGAACCCCTTTCAAGTCCGAGTGCCTCGGATCTCTAGGCTTATTCAATACCTTTTCGAGTCCGGGCCCGAGTAAGTCTCTAAGTCTCTAAGTTCGTGGATCCGAACCGCTTCGAGGCTTAGAGCGATTCAGCCCGTTTGATGGCGATAAATCTGGGCCCACCAATCTTGGACTTCCGATAAATTCGGGTCCACCAATCTTCGACTATTGGGCTTAATTAATTTAATGGGCTCAAATTAGCTCCTCTTACATGTATAAATAAAGAGGGAGGGGGAAGCTCATTTGTATCATAAATTAGAAAGAGAATGAGAGAGAGCTGTGACTTGAGAGAGAATTCTTCTCCTCCTCCATTGTTTGTATTTTTTGCTCTGTTTTTAGTGAAAAACAATTTCTACTCCATGGACGTAGGCATTTTGCCGAACCACGTAAATTATATGTTCTGTGTGTGTATGTGTGTGTGATTGCGTTTTGGGTGTCCCTAATCCTAACAAAAGAGAACATGGATAGAGGAAATTTTGCACCAAAAAGCTATGCGATCGTCCAATTCGGTGACACCTCCCTCCGCCATCGTCGTCGTCATTGGTGAAACCTTAGAAGAGAGAGTAGAGAGAGAAAATGAAACCTTACCAACACAAATAAAAAACCTAGAGAGAGAGATTTGCGGTGATGGTAGAGAGTGGTGGTGACCACTGCAAGTGGCAAAGACTTTTGAACCGACTGCTAAATCTGGGGCGAGTGAGATGGACGACAGTGGTGGCTACGCCACCGTGGGAACGAGATTGGTAGAGGACGAGATCACGACGGAGGATGAGATCAACGAGGAGGCGATCAATGATGATGAGGACGGTGGTACAACAGGGAGGATGGTGGTGTTTGTGGGGAGGAGAGACAGATTGAGTGAGATTGAAGAGAGAGAGAGAGAGAGAGAGAGAGAGAGGGTTTGTTTTGTTTGTGTTTCAACTGTGAATACAATATATATATATAACGATAGTTTGGTTATTGTGCAGAAGTATGTCCTTATGGATATAATAATTTCACTCCTAGATCTTTGGACAAAAAAAAATTGAATTTAGACTTCTGAACATAGTGCATTTTTCAAAATAAAAAAAATGCAATTTGCTTAGCAAATGAAAGCTTACTTTAAAAGAAAAATAAATCCACATGAAATAAAGATTTTTATTTTACATTTTGGCCTTCCAAAGATAGAGTCCTGCTTCCGTTCCTAAATGGGTCTGTCAATGCATCCATCTATAATTAAATTTGAAAAAATAACAAATTAGTGTTAATTTTAAAAAATAATTATAAATTTAAGGTAAATTTTATACATTTTAATGATTAAAGTCATAAATTTTTTTCATGAATCTATAATTATTTTATGATAGTACCAATGATTTGCTATTTGTGGAATTTACGGTCAAATGGGATTTTTAGAAAAAATATTTCACAAAAGTTTATAACATTAATTATTAATATTTATAAAATTTATTATTAATTTATAATTAAATTTAATAAATTACGTTGTATTTTCCCCATGTTAATTTTCCTTATTTAAATTTGGACCTACAAATTGCGGTGCAATGATTGAAAAAAAAAACTACGCCAGAAACAATATCCCACACCACCCGTGATTTTCGTAAAGGATGATATTGTCGCATAGCCAACTAGATTCTCCCGTTGGGCCATCTCGGTTCATTTTGTGAAGCCATGTTAAAAATTAGTTATGTATTTAGATTATATTTATTTAAAAATATATAAATAATTTATTATCAAAATTATATTTATCTTTTTTTTCTTAAAGATAAATATAATCTAATTGTATGTCTACAATGATATTTATTTAAAAATCTTACAAAAATAAATTTCGACATAGACCCACGAAAACCTAAGAGTAAGATCCGATTGGTATGCCAACTAGAGACATTATGAGATGAGGATTTTGGTGGAGAAAAATGCTGGAGACCCTCATTTTTTGGAGACCCCCACAACTCCCTTTGGATTTTCATCATTGATGTATGTGTGAGACCCACTCATGTATGCGTGGGGCCTACACCATCAATGGTGGAGATCCAAAACGGGTTGTGGGAGTCTCTAAAAAATGGGGGTCTCAATCATTGTTGTCTTTGTGGAGAAAAGAGCAGTTTTGGCTCATCAGAGCAGCTTCAGGTTGCTCGACAAAATTTCTGGTAAAAGTATATAGAAAAATACTCTATTTGTTTTGTCTAACAAGTTGAGTTACTGTGTACTCGAATCACACTCTTTATTTAAAAAAGAAAAAAATGATTTATTCATATAATTTCTCCACCAAATTCTCCTGAATGAATACCTTTGAATTTTTGAAAAATATAATAAATTTCTTAAATTTGATATAATTATATTGAACTTCTTTAAAGTTTAAATTTACATAATATTTACCCTCCTTTTATCAATAATTCGTTAGTTATTGATGAAAAAAAATTATATTGCCATCACTTTTATATTAAAATATATATTTTATCTTTTTTGTATTTGTATCACACCATATGTATTAGTTTCAATCACTTTAATCTTATTAAAAAAAGTTGGTGTAATTATACTAAAATTGTAAAATTTTCTATATTTATTTTTTCAAATCTCAAAAAAATTAGCATAATTTATCTTTTTTGTGAAAACAAAAATTTCCTTTGTAAGAAATGGAAACACATTAGTCTGTGGTCCATTTTGGTGGGTTGTATGTCTAGTTAAAGCTCCCATAAGTTCCATTTTGATAATCTAATTTATTTAGGACAAATTAAATCAGTGGTCCCTATATATTTTATTTCTTGTGTTATTTTGGTTCCTACAATTTTAATTGACTCGATTTTGATTTTTAATTTTTAATTTTGTGTCAATTTAATCAAATTGATAATATCATTAATGATTTTAAAGAAAAATTAGTACTAGATTGGTTGAGGTTAACTTATTGAGTTAGGTGAGTTATAATTTTGCACTAAAAAACATAGCATATGATATTTATGTGCATATTTTTCATGAAAAAATGGTAAGAGTTATAACGAATTGGACTAAATTGGGACAAAATTATAAATTTAAAGTCAAAATCAAGTTAATTAAAATTACAGGGATTAAAATGATATAAAGACCAAAATACAGGTATTACTTTCATAATTTGTCTATTTATTAATTTTTTAAATATTTTTGTATGAATTGAGACAATGGTTATTTTTTATTTTTTTTTTTTAAACAAAAGGACAATAGGTAGTTGGTGTGCTTTCGGTTCAAGAATTCATCTAATGAGGTTGATTCCAAGTTTTAATTTGATAATCTAAACTGTTCACATTTTAAAGTATCCTAACTGAATTATATCTTAAAAAATTAAGCTAATGAGACATCTTTAACACTTTCATCAAAATAGATTTTTATCGAAAAAAATAAAATAAATGGTAAGTATTATTTTAAATATAAAATTAATTCAAATGTCATTCGATAATAGAAATATTAATATTCGATCAACTTAATTTTTTTCACATATTTTTTATTCAATAAATCTTCAAATCTATACTATTTGAATTTTCAAAATCAGATCCGAAATGGTCCAATTGAGCGAGTGCGGTGCCCTTCTTCCTTAATTGATTAATCTAGTGTATTTTTATTTATTTTTTTTGAATAATCAACCCACAATCAATTACAAAATATGAATAGATGAGGAAAATAGTGGGCTTGGATTCCACGGAATAAACTGGACCGTCTGTTCCATCTTGACAAGCTGTTCACTAGGAAAAAAACACATACCAACGCGGTATCAAAAGTTCCTCATTTGGTTCTTTCTCGCTCCAACACTCACACCGTCTTTGAATACAACAAGCTTCAACACCATGCATGCCAGCTCTATTTTCTCTACTATTTGTTATATCCCCCTCTCTCTCTCTCTCATCATTTCACGCGTACCATTCTCTCTCTCTCTCTCTCTCTCTCACAAAATGTTCACATATATAGGCCTCATAACAACAATGTCTACCACCCACACATCACATTCTCTCTCTCTCTCTCTCTCTCTCTCTCTCTCTCTCTCTCTCTCTCAATGGCGATTTTCATATCTTGTAAAATTTCTATGATGCTGTTAGTCTTCCTATTTGTGAGTTCTTTCGTGGCTGCCTCAGCCAGTAACTTCTACGATGACTTTGATCTAACCTGGGGCGATCAACGTGCCAGAATACGCAATGGTGGCCAACTTCTCACTCTTTCTCTAGACAAAACCTCTGGCTCCGGCTTTCAATCCAAAAGAGAATATCTCTTTGGAAGGATCGACATGCAACTTAAGCTCGTCGCTGGAAACTCTGCTGGCACCGTCACTGCTTACTATGTAAAAATCTCTCTTTACGTCGAAAATTGTTAGTTATCATTTTGTATAATTTTTCTGTATGATTAATATATTTTTTTTGTTTTGTTTTGTTTTTGTTGATGCAGTTGTCTTCTCAAGGACCAACTCATGATGAGATTGATTTTGAGTTCTTGGGGAATGTTAGTGGGCAACCATATATTGTCCACACTAATGTTTTCACCCAAGGGAAAGGGAATAGAGAACAACAATTCTATCTCTGGTTTGACCCTACAAGAAACTTTCACACCTATTCAATTGTGTGGAACCCCCAAAACATTATGTAAGTTACATGTTTTTACTTTTCTTACCATGACTTTCAAACAATTCTTAATTCATTGTTATTAAAATTAATTGTTCACTTTCAAATGTGATAATATTGATATTTTCGAAACTGTAAAACATCGATAAAGATCACAAATGATTATATCATTCTGTTATTAAAATTCTATATACAATTTATATTGAAATTTGGAAATGCATGAAGTAGATTCATATTGGATGGCATAATGGATATAAGTGCACTTATTTAGATAAGTGTACTTATTTGGGTCACATCACCTCTTTACTTTTCTACATATTTTTTCATAAAAAGTCAAAAAATATACTTATTTAGATCTTCCTAAATAACCAAGTTTAAATTTACAAGACAAATTCAAAATATAGACATTTTTCTATTTTTTATTTTGAGTTAAGCTTTTCCCAGTTGATGTGGTGACCCAATTGGAGGAGATAATGTTGGCGCTAAGTGGCCTAACTTTGGCTTATTTCAATGATTTAGATGGTTCATTTTATACATTTATTGAGCAAATTATTCATATAAAAAATAACACTTATCGAAAAATTAATAGCAACAAGATCATATCACATCTATCTTAAGAAAATGGATATTTAATCTCAGAATTATTCATTTTTACAAAACAAATGTAATAGGATAATATGACTACAAATATTAATCAATTCTAAATATTTACATGAATGATCTGATTTCCATTTTTACAAAACAAATGTAATGGGATAATATGACTACAAATATTAATCAATTCTAAACAAATGTAATAGGATAATATGACTACAAATATTAAACAAATGTAATGGTTCATTTTTTGGTGGGTTGATTTTGTGGGATTTCATGTATTTTATTTTCTAGTTAAGTCCTTCTTAACTTTTTTATTTGTTCTGTTTAAAAAAAAAAAAACGTGAGGCCAAGGGGTTGGTTGTATGGATGCGAGTAGCAGTAGTAGGGGTATTTTGTACTTTCCGAATCTCTCTCGATGCATGTCATCTTCTTGTACCTTTAATTTCATGCTGTTAATGAAATTTTTCTTTGCTGATCAAAAAAAAAAAAATGAATGATCTGATTTGCATTCTGTATAAGATGAACACGTCATATCACTGAGCTAGGCTCACTAAGCCCAAACAATATAGATCTAATTAGATCATTAATGAGAGAGAAGTCACTTTCGTATTTAAATATATATATTTTCGGTCAGAGAAAAGTTAGGGATCATGAAAATTTTTTCATGAAAATGATCATGAAAGAATTATGACTTTTGAATTACCTTGATTAGTGTGTGGTGCTTTGTTTTAAGTGTAATCCAAGGGTCATAAATCTTTTATGATCATTTTCATGAAAGTTTTTTCATGATACTTAGTATTGCTCTTTGGGTCATTGTAGATACACTACAAAAAAATTAAAGTTTTGGAGACTAAAATTTAGGGGCAAAATTATTTTTTAAGAATCAAATATTTTGGTTGCGAAAAATGTTATTATTATATTTTTAGTAACAAAAATTGGACATTAGTGATGAATTATTATCTACTTAAGACTAAATTTTTTGTTTAAAAAAATAAACCATTTTGACATCACATTATTTTGTCCCTAAAAGTCTATTTATTAGTGACGTTTTTAAAATTTTGTCACTAAATGTCTTATTTTTGACTTTTTGGGACAATCTTTTAGTGACTATCTACACGATGATAGAAATTGGTCTCCAAATGTCTTTTGCAACCAAAATTTCACTTTTAAAAATCAAAATATTTGGATCTCTAAAACTCTTCTATATTGTAGTGATAGCATTTCGGTGAAATTAATATTGAGTAGCTATGCCATGATATTTTTATGAG
Organism: Camellia granthamiana; assembly: GCA_036172215.1. NCBI lineage: Eukaryota > Viridiplantae > Streptophyta > Magnoliopsida > Ericales > Theaceae > Camellia > Camellia granthamiana. The sequence continues at coordinate 9,961,419 of CM069909.1, forward strand.
CAATACTAGGTATCATGAAAAAACTTTCATGAAGATGATCATGAAAGATTTATGACCCTTGGATTACACTTAAAATAAAGCACCACACACTAATCAAGGTAATCTAAAGATCATAATTCTTTCATGATCATTTTCATGAAATTTTTTTCATAATTCCTAACTTTTCTCTATTTTTATGTCCAATAATCTCCATAATACCCGTTATGACTATATTCCTACCAACAACTAACGTGTTTGATTTCAAACCCTTCTTGCAGTTTCTTCGTAGACAACAAACCCATAAGAGTATTCAAAAACGAAGAGGCCACCACTGGAGTACCATACCCTAAAAACCAACCCATGAGAATATACTCCAGCCTCTGGAACGCCGATGACTGGGCAACACAAGGAGGTCTTGTGAAAACGGACTGGTCCAAAGCTCCATTCACTGCTTTTTACAGAAACTTCAACGCCAACGCTTGTGTACCATCTTCTTCCTCTTCATCTTCTTGCTCTTCCATGACGACAAGCTCTGTGTTGTCTGGTGCCGAGTGGCAGACTCAAGGGCTCGATGCAGCTGGCCGAAGGAGACTTCGATGGGCCCAAAAATATTACATGGTTTACAACTACTGCAGCGATTTGAAGCGTTTTCCACAGGGCCTCCCACCTGAATGCACACGTTAAGCGAAGCATTAAAACTGTGAACCGGACAAATTTGAACGGTTCAACCATTTTCGAAACTTGGATGAGAACTAAAAGTAATAAATACCGGATCAAACTGATGGTTTGGACCGGATTCAATTGGTTTATTGGTTCTATCATTTTTATTTTATTTTGCCCTAGTAAGTATATATATTGTTTGAATGAGTTTGTGAGATATTATTGATTGTGGTGGTGTTGGGTTGGTTTTGCTTGTGACATTCTTTGTTGAGTATTAAAGTCAAAAAAATAAAGGGCTCGTTTGGTTTGTGTTTGGGAAAAAAATTTCAGAAATTTTTTTCAGAAACAAGTTTCAGAAATTTTCTCTACCAAACAAATTTTCCCAAAAAAATTTCCCAAAACACACAAACCAAACAACTTTTCCAAACAAACCTCTCTCACACACACATCAAATCAATCACTTTTTCCAAAACTCTCTCTCAAAACAATTTTCCAAAACAAATTTCCCAAAAAACCAAACCAAACATGTTTTCGTACTTTTTTTTTCAGAAACATGTTTCTGAAACACAAACCAAACAAGCCCAAATTGTTTGTTTTCCATGTTTATTGTATTAGAGTCAATATTTACAATGTTAATAATTTAAAAATTCTCAAATATCTTGTTCTAACTTTCATGCCAAGATCTATGACGAACAACAATGTTATATACATCGAACAAGTATTTTGTTTAGTATTCAAAAAATAAAATATCTAGATCAAATTTATAATATCCGTGACTTATATTACATTAAATTTAAATTTACAATTGTGTATTTTATTTTGGATACTTGGGTCATAAATCTAATTTTCAAACTTCAAGTCGATCAGTCTAGGCACTAATATGTTAAGCTCATAAGAACACCTTCGCACTTTGATGAAACTAGCCTTAAGTACCCTAAATGTGCCTCTCTTGATCATTGCCTCATAACAACAAACCTTGTAAAAACATGTTTTGTACTAAAATTTTAAAATCTCATAATTTAAATTTTGTTATTTTATTCTTAATAAAATGTATATTTTTGGATTCGTCCTTTTGAGATTGTAAAAACAATATCCATGTTGAAAAAAAATATGAAAATTTTCTTTTAACGAATGAGATATATTTAGGGTAAACTCCCAATAGATCCTAATAGTTAGACTTAATTCCTATCAAATCCTATTGAAAATAAGTATTACTAAAATTGTCGTTAAAAATAATTTTTCGCATATGTTGTTAAAAATTAACAATTAGTGACTTTTTTTTTGTAATGATTTTTTTAAATTGTCGCTAAAACTTACAATTAGTAACGTTTTTCTATGACAAATTTTTAAAATTGTTGCTGAAAGTTGAAAATTAGTGACTTTTTAAACTATCGCTAAAACTTATAATTATTGACATTTTGTGACAAAATTTTCAAACTGCCACTGAAAATTAACAATTAGTGATGGTTTTTAATAATATTTGATAAAAAAAAAAGGTCATTAATTCTCACAAGATTTATTGAATAGTAAGTCCACTTATTAGGATCTATACCTAAATCTCCCGTATATTTATCTTTACAGTTTTAAATTAAATAAAAATGAGAACATATAGGGTGTATCTATACACTTTTAAATTAAGAAAATGAGATGCACTTTTTAAATTTAAAAAATGAGGACAAATAAGACAATCAATTTGCTTTTAATTAATAAATGCTGACATATATCTATTATTTCTAACTCCATTCCATTCTAAAAATAAAAATAAAATAAAATAAAATTAGTTTTTCTAATCATTAGAAAAATACTTTCATTATTTTTGCATTTGATTTTCGAATTATTATATGTCATGCACTATTACAAATTATAAAAATATTTTTTTTCTCAACATACCAAATAGTATGTGTATCTTATTTCTTTTAAGTTTTATCTTATTAATATACTCATAATATAGAAAAATGTTTGAGGGCCCGAAATACTGTTGGCTCGAATGCCCCGAATGCCCAAAACGACGTCGTTTTGGGCATTCCGTTTTTTTTTTTTTTTTTTTTTTTCGCCATTGTTGACCTCTGCAACTCTGAGTTGCAGAGGAAGAGGGAGAGAAAGAGAGGGAGAGGGAGAGGGAGAGAAAGAGAGAGAGGTCGCGTCGGCCTCCGCCGATCGCGTCGCCGTCCTCCTCCTCCGATCGTGCCGATCGTCGGCCTCCGCCGATCGCGTCGCCGTCCTCCTCCTCCGATCGTGCCGATCGCCGCCGATCGCGTCCTCCTCCTCCATTTTTTAGGCCCCTCCAGTCCTTCCTCCCCCTCCTCCTCCTCCCCCTCCCCTCCCCTCCCCCTCCCCTTCCCCCCTTCGTCTTCCTCCCTCCTTTCTTCTGCTGAAAAGAAAAAAAAAAAAAAAAAAAATTTGAGCCATTCGAGCCGTTAGACTTTCGGGCCCTGTACCAATACTCCATAATATATTTGTACCCACATTCATATCCAAACTCATGCTTCCTAGCTAGATATCCTTTTTGAGGCCTAAACATCACAATTATCCTATGTTCTCAAGTACAAACACACAAATTACTTGTGGTGAGCCCAAATGTCAAGTATAAATATAAGATTTGAAGGGGGCACAATTACTTAAGGCCCATCCATGCTACATCCAGCCAAATATAGAAAGGCCCACCCCAAAGTGGGCCGAATTAGGGGTTTGGCCCTATCCCTTTTTGCCCACTCCGAAATGGGGCAAGGCCTAGAGCACAGCTCTAGCCCCTTTGTCCACTCCAAAGTGCAGCTGAGGTAGGAATTTGGCCTTAGCCTTTTTTGCCGGAGTTTGACCCTAATCTTTTTGCCTAATCCTTTTGCCTATTTTAAAGTGCGGCTGAGTTAGAGGTTGGGGCCTAGCCCCGTTGCCCACTCCGAAGCGCAACCGATTTGCCCACTCCAAAATGGGCCGAGTTCTTCGTAGACAGTCTGATGCCGTGAAGACAAAATAGACACTCTTGCAATTGATGTTGTGTCCCTACCCTCCCATCTGCTCAGAACATGGAAAAGTGGGAGGACATTGGAAACATGCAACACACACGCCATACTTACATATCTAAGCGATAGGTGGACTTGTTGTCCTTCTCCAATAAGGAACGACTTGCTAGATGACAAGAGGCACGGTGGCAAAGAGATGTGAACTTAGTGTAATGACCGGGTAAATTTAAACTTTTAATTATAGTAGTAGAGAGATGAATAACTTAGAATAATTATAATAAAGTCCTATCGGAGTCCTAGTACTTCAATTTAGGCTTTGCCGAGTGATTTCTTTTTGAACAATCAAGCATTTCGATTTGTATGCACTGATTCTCGAGCCATCCTAAGACCCAAGGAACAAACGCTATGTGCCTAGTGTATGATGTTAATATAACCATAGGGTTAACCATATTAAAATAGAATTCAAGCCTAGTTTGAAAAGACTAAATAAGTGCACTTTGTAATTTTTTATGAAATATGGGTCGGGTTTGGGTTGGGTTTGAAATGATGTGTTAGAGAGGTGATATGACTTAAATAAATGATGTGACTTAAATAGAATAGTGACTTTTTGACTTTTTGTCTTTTTTCAATCATGCCAAACTTGGCCTCAATTGATTGTTGAGAAATATAGTGCGACAATAATCTCGATTTGTGTGCACCTAGGCTTAAATTGGTACTTGATCGAAGAGCTAGACTGTCCAGACCTGGTAGTAGGTGTTTTTATGCTTATACAATATTAATGATTTATTTGGAGATATTCTGGTGATTTGGGAATTCCAATGCACTGATTGCCTTGTCTTGGAGTCAAGATTTCTACTTTGCACTTCTTCTTTATATTTCTTATTTATAGGGTTATTGGAATCATTTTTAGGTTCAATTTTTTTTTTTTTTTTTTGATAACTCAGGTATCCCCACAGCCGAAGCATGGGACTAATCCTGAGGGCCCTGAAGTTAACGACCAGGCAAACCTCCAGTGGCCCGCACAGTAACCCGTGGAGAGTGGGATTCGAACTTGAGACCTCCAGGAGGAGCAAACTCCCAGGCCCCAGGTTTTCTTCCCTCACCCACTGGGCCACCCTTGCGGGTTATTTTTAGGTTCAATTTTGATAATTTAAACTGTTTATATTTTAAAATTTGTTCAGTATATTATACCTGTAAAAAATCAAGTTGATCGGATATCAAAAAGTATGTGTTCGGAAAATTGTTTATTAAATTTTTTTAAAAAATAGTTTTTAGTTTGATTTTTCCGAACACATGCTTTCTGATATCCGATCAACTTGATTTTTAACAAGTATGATATACTGAATAAATCTTCAAATATAAACGGTTCAAATTATCAAAATTGAGCCTAAAAGTAGGCCCAATGGCCCTATAAGTAGAAAATAATGCAGGGAAGGAATCCTTGCTCCTTGTTTTGTACGCACACAGGCTTAATCTGATATAGGATTTGAGAGATATTTGGGAACTTGGTTTCCAAATTTTTTTCACATTTTTTTCACTAAAAGACAAAAGTTTTGCAAAATCAAAAAAAACACATTTAAACAAAATATCACATCCAACCCCATAATCATTTTACTTTTTCTCTCACAAATATCACATCCAATCACAAAAAAACCCAACTATCTTCCTAAACACTAAAATTTTTTTATCCAATAATATCCTACAACTAAAAAAACTTACATAAAAACTCACTTCCCAAACACCCACAGATTCTCTGAACTCCCTATTTATTATTCCTATATCATTTGTTTGTATTTTATCATTATCAGTTGACCTTTGAATTTTACAAATTTCTAGAACAAAAAACATATATTTTATGTGTTCAAATTATACAGATTTGACCTAGAATTTTAGGGGAAGCCCAAAACCCTTAAACAATGCAAAACATATACAATTTTGAAATCCAAGAGGGGCCCCAACATAAGCCCACTCTCTCCTCACACGGCATCTCTTTCTTTTTCAGGTAACTTACATGTCTTACGTTTACTTGCACATCTTTTTGACTTGCATGAATTGGGTAAGTTCCTCTGCACTTGTGCGAAATTATGTTATATACATATAATAGTGTAACAATCTTGTCTTTTCGAATTGAATGGTGCATATTGATTATCATATCTCAAGATCAATTATGAGCCTTTGGATGAGGAATTGAATTAATAGTTAATGAAGAGAATTAATGCCTAAACTAATTAAAGATATTGCCTTCAATTTAGAGAGAGAAAAACACACTCTTTGCTCTATTTAGGTATCATGAAAAAAATATCATAAAAATAATTATAAAAAATTCTCTATCGTTAGATTACACATACAAAAAAACACACCACATTAATCAAATGATAAAAAATTTTCATAAATATTTTTTTTATGACCCCTAATATTATTTTTTTTTTCTACCCAAACCGTGGGGTTGACATCTTCCGTCCCAAGTTTTTGTACCAATATTCTGTCCTACTAATATATTTTTGTCACATGTCTATTAATCAAATTAGTGGTGATCTAGATTTAACAAGATCTCTTTCATCTTCTTCTCCCTCTGGGTTCCCTAACTTAGAGATTTTTTGGAATGTTCTAAATAAGTTTATTTTTTAATTTTTTATGAAATATGAATTGGATATGGGTTAGGTTTGAAGTAGGCCTGTCAACAGGTCGAATCCGAGTCGGATCTGTCAAAATCCGATCCGATTAACCATTAATCTGTATCCGAATCCGAATCCGATTATTGAAAATCCGATTATACGTGATCCGATCCGATCCGTTTTACACGAATATCCGATCCGAACAATCCAATCCGATCCGTTTTTTTCCTCTCTCTCTCTCTCTCTCTCTCTGTGGTTAGCCAGCCATAAAGTCAATAAAATACCAATTATAAAAAAAATATTGTTTGTAACATCAAATTTTTAATACTTCTACATAAGATTATACAAAACTATATTTTTTTTTTTAGTATCTAACGCCGTCAATGCTTTTTCTGGGGGAAAAAAAAATGTACAGAACACCAAATAGTTCTTAATTATTTGCAATACCAAGACACTAGTCAGTTCAACAAAAAAATAGTTCTGAGATAAACTGATTGGCTTCTACATAAGAGGGATATTTACCTCTTCAGTGGAATAAAGATAAAAATAATAAGTAGACAGTAAGCAGAAAAGGAAGCAAGATATTTCATGGTGCTCCATTATAACACCTCATTTACAATACAATCATGTTCTGTTCGCACTTCATCAGAAAAAGACATCGGCTCAGCTCAAGAGCTTCCAAAAGTTTTGAACATGTCAGTTCACCAATTTCATCTCCTTCTAGAGTTGCAGCATCTCTTGCTTTCTCTGCGGCTTCGTTGATCTGCAACCATTCCGAACTACAATTGTGAACAATATGTATCAATATAAGCAAGACATGATGATAAAAGAGGCAAACATGCTAAGATTCCAAAACATAGCAGCTTTTTAGAATGAAAAGTTCATCCTAATGTTCTGACTTTTCTAAGGCAAAACATTTAGGCAAATAATCACCAATGCAAAACATAACATCATTCCAAAACATCTTTCCAAAACAAAACATCACAATTTCTCCCCTTGTGATACAATCAAAAACACATAAATGAGGGCTTTCACAATGTAGCATGAAGTAACAGCAAAGAAAAACTTTTTTAAAAAAATATGCAATTCCAGCAGACTAAAAGTGAAATTGAAAGATATCTAGCATATTAGACTAGCAACATCAAAATTGGAAACAAGTCTATTTCATTAAACATGCTAAACATATGTTCTCGGATTATTGAACCAAAAAAGAACAATTTATCAAACTGATGTAGACACCCCATTTTTGACCGACCTTAAGACTCAGACGTCACCAGTTGAGCGCTTGGTGATGTTGCATGTTGTGCTCGTTCAGAAGTCTCAGAGTCTCGGCCGTGAGCCCTGCCTCCGGACTTCCGAACCCTCTTCTGTGCCTTGCCTCGGTTTGCGAACCAGACTCGATTTTCTCTGTTTCTTTTCCTGAGGAGAGGGAGAGGTCCCGTAGACCGTCTCTCAGTGGCCGTGGGCTACATGTTGTGGCTGTAGGCCATTTTGCCCATTTCGGAGCTCGGTTCCCGATTTTCGGAGCCGTCAGGCCGTGTGCCTAGGTTCGGGACCGCCTAACCATCTCCGTTTGCTCCGGTTTTCGGCATGCATCTTGTTTACTCCCTTTTGAGGGACACTGAGGTCTGAGAGACCCACTTCGTGGTCGAACACCACTCCCGGTGCCTAACGGGCAGTTTTCGGGGCCTCGGACTGCGCGTTTCGGCCCCGGAACCTTCATTTTGCATCGATTTTTGTTCATTTTTGGCAGGTACCTCTGCTTCATCACCAGGAAGGCCATAGAAGGGTGGGAGGCTAGTAATTGTTCCAGCAACCAGTTATATTTCCTTCATCGCCCTCCGACGCCCGTTTTCCACACTTCCAAGCCAATGTTGACCACCCTAGGGTCACTTTCTTCAGCTCCAAACCACATATTTGTGTTGTAGACACCTGGGAGGACACAAATATCACATGGCCGGCCAGTAATTCCATTTGACCCTTTTGACCCCTCCTAAAAGTGGCTTGTTCTCTCTCCTGTTTTACAGTTGCCAGTTTTGAACCACAGGGTTGTGATGATGGGACATGGGAGGACACCAATATTTGGTGGCCGGCCAAAAAATCATTTTGGCCTTTTTGACCCTTGGCCGGCCGGCCATGGGGGGTGGCCGGCCGGCCACCTGCAACTCCAATACCTAGCCGGCCATGATCCTCAGGTTGAATACATTACAGCTGTGTATTTGTTTTCCCTCCAAAACCTGTATCCGGGGGGACTTTTTTTTGGAGGGAAACTTGGAGGGACTTTCCCTCCCTTTTTTCCCCCTCTTTCTCCCCCTCTTTGGCCTTTATAACCAGTAGCCCAGACCTGGTTTTAGGGTTACAAAAAATCCCTAAGAGCTCTTGCATGCATATCTCCTTCCATCTCCCTCATTTCCTTCAAAGTTCCTAAGTCCTACACCTCATTTCTCCATCACCACCAAGCACCACCACCACTACTCCATTTCCAGCAACTTGAGGAGCTTTCCAGAAGCTAGGAGGTAGCATTTCTCAAGCCAAGAAGCATCCAAGGGGTAGTCTTCAAGGGTAAGTGTCAATTCCCTCTTTTGAGCTCAATTTTGCAACATTCTTCTAGCCTCTTTTATTACTGTTTTGAGCTCAGACCAAAACTGAAAAGGTCATTTTTTTGAGCTCATTTTCTTGTTTCATTAAGGACTCAACACTGTTTGAGCCCCCCATGTTGCACTTGCTTCAATACCCTCTTGAATGCCATTTTCTTGCATGATATTTTTAGCTTGTGTGTGGTCTGTTTTGGGGCCTGATGTAAACTGTAAATAGGCCTATTTTGAGTCCCTCTTCAACATTTAAGAAGGGCTCAACACTGTTTGGGACCTCCATATATCACTTGTCATTGTACCCCTCTTAGGTCCCCTTTTTTTGCATGATTTATTAGGCTATTATGTCTGTGTTTTTGGACTTTGGTCCGAACTTAAAATGGCCCTAAAATGACCCCCTCTTCATGTTTCATTGAGGGTCTAGGGCTGTTTGAGACATCCTTGGTATACTTCATGTTATAGCCCTCTTGTGGCCTTAATTTTGCATGGCATTTTGAGCATATTTATACACTGTTTTGGGCTTGATCATCTACTGTAGAAAGCCATATTTTGGGCCCCTCTCCAACATTGTTGAAGGGCCCTAACCTTTTTGGGGCCAGCATATATCAGTTACCTCTTTGCCCCTTGTTGGCCCATTTCTTGCATGAATTGTTTGCCATACTTGTATCTGTTTTTGGGGCTTGTCATAAACTGTAAAACATCATATTTTTGGCCCCTCTTCAACATTGTAGAAGGGGCCTTCTGTGTTTGAGATCAGCAGCTATGACTTGCTTCATTACCTCTCTTGGCCCCCCCATTTTTGCATGCTAATTTTGCCCTATTTGTACCCACTGTTTGGCCATGCTTTGAACTGTAAAAATGCTTATTTTGGGTCTGCCTTGCTTCTTTATTTTCATTCCATGTACCAATTATGCATGTTTTGAATAGCTGTAAGCCATTTCATGTACCTAGTTTTACATTCCGGGAGAGATTCCATGCATCGGGTGTCATTTCGCCTTGTTTCGGGGCTGTTTTCCCCCTCATTTTGCTACTGATTTTTGCATGTTGCATATCATATTCCATGTCTTTGCCATGTCTCATTAGAGTGGCATTTCGGTGCCTAAGGGTCGGTCCTCGGTTTGCGTGCACGCGTGCACGCATTTCGAGTTGTCTTGTTTTCATCTGCATGGCCTCCTATGTGAGTGTGGCTGAGGTCCACTCGTGTTGGTGTAAGTCCATTATGCATTGTGTATGCCATTTCATTCCATAGCATTGTGTATGCTAGGTTGTATATTAGAGCATTGTGTATGCCATGTCACATCGAGCATTGTGTATGCCATTTCCTAGCATTGTGCATGCTAGGTTGTATCTTAGTTGCATTCATGCATGTCATGCATATTGCATTGTGTTTGGGATAGGAGTTAGCCCGGGTACGGGAAACGAGGTACATTTCGTACTCCGGGTGACGGAACGTGTCTCAATTCCCCAGTCACCGACACTCCGGATTATCCGTGATGGAGTTAGGTTATGGAGTTAGGTTTTAGTCGAGTTTTCATGTGCATTCATTCCATATTGAGTTGTGCAATTCGGCTCCTCAGCCATCATGCATCGATATGCGTGATTGGTGGCACGAGGATCGAGGTATGCATATATATGTGAAAATACATTGCCATGCCCCTTTCTCGCTCTCTGTTGCAGCAAATCAAGAATCAGCAGTCTTCCGAGGCTTGGCGCGCTTTCCAAAAACCATTGCAAAACAGAGGCTAATTGGGGCATCACAGTGGATTTCCGCGCAAAGGCAACCTGAACATGCATCATCCATCATCGGAAGAAGAGTCAAGGCAGTCCCTGGCTTGCATGCCAGTTTATTATTTTTCTTAGTTAATTTGTAAATTAATTAGGAATTTGTACATTATTTGGACTGTATTATTATTTGGACTGTACTATTCTTTTATTCGGGACTGTATATTTATTCGGACCCTCTGTGCGAGGGCATAATTGTAATAAGTGTGGGTGAGTGTGATGTATGTCTTCCAACCCCACGTCTTTCTTCCATTTTATTTACCTACTTATGATGGTTAGATTAGGGCATATTTCAATTAGCATACAGTATGACAGCATGTTTGCATCATTCATCTGTTTTGCATGCACCGGGCTCGGCGCACCATACTAACTGCATTGTACTTCAATTACAAGATGAATACATGTTAGCTGTAGCATTTCATATGCCATGTTTAGAATAGCCGAGCCTGCTATAGTTGCATTCTGCATGTGTTGCATTAGGCATTTCAGCATAGTTAGGATTCATGCATGGATTTCTAATGAGTTTCTGTTTTGGCTTGGAGTACTCGGTGAGTTTTTATGCTTTAGCATCCTTGCATGCGTGTGAGTGTTGCCATGAATAGCATGCTTACCATGAGGCTATGTGCTTATGTGATATAACTGCTTGAATGCCTGTGGGTGGAGGTTGTGTTACTTAAATTGGGACAATTCATCAAATGTTTGTTTTAAGCCCACTAGATAGTGGCAAAATCATGTTTTCTTAAGCCCACCCGAGGGTGGCAAATCCACGTCTTAGCCTACCTACGGGTAGCACCATCAAACCATTTTCAAACAAACAAACATGAAGTGTTTTGTTCCAATTCAGGCGACCCAGTCTATACTTGTATGCTGTGCGCATCACATAGTAAATCTAGGCTAATAATCGGAATAAGAACACACAATGTTTTCAAAACTAGATATCACGGTTAGTAGAGGCCGGTCTTTGACCAGGCAAGCGAGGGTGCTCACGAAGTAACCTTCCCCAATCGTACCCAAGTTCCTGAGCCGAGGCAACTTTGGTGATGACGGACACGTGGCCTTTGGCACCGAGTCAGGGTTTCCTAAATTACCCTATAAAAAATATTTAGGTGGCGACTCTGTATCTGGCAAAGCAGTCCATGTTTGGCACTTCTTTCAAAAAATCTGTTTTCAAAACGATTTGCCGGATTTGGACTCTTTGGTTCAAGATTTAGAACCGTGACAATCGAGTCCTTGAACTGTAGTGAGCCCAAACGAACAGAACGGGACCTAACTCTCCCGGGGCGTTCGGGGACGTCTACAGTTTCTGGTGACTCTGCTGGGGATTTAGAGAATTTGACTCGAACTCATGATATCTTGTTTTGACTACACTTGTGTGTTTCTTTGCATTGGTGCGCCTAGGACACCGTGTTTGCCATATGCCATTCCCGAACGATTTGCCGGAGGCTTGTCTTGTTAAGGCATGTCCATAAGGCTGATCGGCTCTGGGCTTTGACAGCATGGGAACACAAACCCCGGTTTTTACCAGGGGCACCCTTTTTGACCATTCGACCTAGTGCATATTCGGATCCATAGTGACCATTCCAAACTAGGACAGGTTGCTTACCCGTTTATAGGTTGTTTGAAACCGCTGCGTGCGTAGTGAAACCCTAGTTCCTGACAAAATAGGACAGGGAAACCTTACCCCAACATAGGGGTGTTTTGGCTCTCACTTATCTGCTATGTGTTTTTAGAGTGCGTCTCTACAGGAATGCATGTATTAGTTTATGAGTTTGGGCATCAGGCCTGCGGGCATCAGTCAGTTATTTGAGAATCAGTTATCTGCGGGTATCAGGATTCAGTTTTGGGGACAGCGATTCAGGGATATTGATCAGTGTTTGAGGATAGTGTGTATTCAGCTTATCAGCCGTGTGTTGTTATGCCCAGCCGTGTGTTGTGTATTTAATTTAAGCTGTTATGCTGTCCGTTTATCTGGTTATTTATTTCCTTTTCGCTTTATTTATCTTTTGCTAGGGCAGGTTTTTAGCACAATTGCTCCCGAACCAGTAGATATTCCCCAAGCACTTTGGACGAGAGGCCGCCGGCTCAATCGATCTGAGGATCTGGTTGACGGACATCCAGTGTTCCACTCCCTACCCCCCAGTTGTTAGGAGAAAGCCAAGGAGGCGCAGTGTGTCAGAGCAGGGATTACCGGGGCAGCGGGCTACTTTAGCAGCAAACAGTTAGGTTGGGGTTTCTGTTTCCGCCATAGAGATACACTTACCGATCAGTCAGCTGGACCAACAGAATATGGCCGCGATAGAGGAAATGATGCGTCAAATGCAAGAGAGCATGAGACAGATGCAGGAAGATGCCATCCGCCAAGCGGAATTTTCGAAGCAACAGGCCACAGTCATGGCCCCAGCAGGCTGAGCTCATTACTAGGCTCCAGCAACAGGCCGGAACATCAACCTCACACCCAGCTCCTCCTCCGTCGGGGATCCCACTACCCGAGCAGACACCAACCACCCAAAATACCCTGCCAAATATTCAGGAGGACACGAACCTTCCAACGGGGCCCAGCTCCGCCCCCGCTTCCGCCTCAACTGTCCAAGACCCATACACCCAACCACCCGGACTCTCCCTTCGAGTTCGAGATAGACCATACAGCTCTGAAATTGAGCAAGCTTGAGAAGCTTTTTAAGAAATCCCAGGGGGTGAAGGCTATTCCGGATATTGAGGATGGATATACCGATGTGGCCGTGACATTGCCAGACAGATTCAAAATGCCCCAGATTGATCGCTTTGATGGATCCGGGGACCCCATGGTCCATCTTCGGCTATTCTCAGATATTCTGCGGCCAATGGGCCTGACCAGACCACAAAAACTTTCATTATTCGGCCGAACCTTGTCAGGTGTAGCCGCCATTTGGTACGCGAAGTTGAAAGATGATGTCAAAAGAAATTGGGATGAAATGGCTGAGGCCTTTGTTGCACAGTACTCGTACAATACCCAGATCGAGATCACAACTCGTGATCTTGAGACGACGAGGCAGGAGCCCAAGGAGACTTTCTCCGATTTTGTGACTCGATGGAGGGCAAAGGCATCGATGATGACTTTGAGGCCTACAGATAAAGACCAAATCAGGATGATTGTGCGCAATCTCCAACCGAAATTGATGCAGAAGATGATTGTACTCTCCTTTCCCACCTTCTCAGACCTACACGAGATGGGGGTACAGATCGAGGATGCAATGAAACAAGGTCTGATTGACTAGGACCGGGAGCAACCCCGGAGAACATTTAACCGCAACAACAACGCAGGCCCGAGTGGCGCTGCAAACACAAGAACTTCGGAGGTCAGCATGGTCACCACCATTCCCCCTCCCCATTCAAGGCCCGCGGGGGCCACACCCTTCTCCGGTGCATCCGGAAGTAATACCCAAACCACAAAATATCCACCCAGAGGCCAAAGAACCTTTACACCCCTCTATATGCCCCTGTCCAAGGCTTTAGGGGTATTAATCAGGAAGAAGCATTTGACGCCCCTAGAGCCGAGGCCACTACCGAATCCACTCCCTCCCTCTCATGACCCGGCAAGGTACTGCGCGTATCACCAACAGCACAGTCATGACACCGACCGTTGCTTCAGGTTGCGTCATGAGATCCAGGATCTTATCGATAAGTAGGTGATCGCGCCTCCCGAAAAACCCAACGTCACAACAAATCCCCTCCCACCACATAACCAAGCCCCTCCTCCCAACAGAATCAACTTCATCCAAACTGGGGTCGTGTCTTACAATCCTAGTGTCTATATCACCCCATCCCACCTACCTAAGCCGGAGGTGATTCTTCCTGTCTGCACTGACTTGTGCATGATGGACATCTCCACAACCCGATCTGAGCCAAAGGTGGTGACCACTGAAGATGAGGCAGGGCAGATTTCAGAGAAAAGTGGGGTTGTTGAGTTTGGGATGGAACAGTCTGAGAATCTCGCTGCAGGAGCCTATGATCCAAGTGAATACATCCAGTCAGTGGGCCAGTCTGAGCCGAGTGTGGGACTGCCAGATAAAGATGAACTGTGTGTGATTCAGGGGGACAGTTTTGAGTGGGGAACGGATGATCTAACAGCTGTAGGAGAGGACCTTGCCAACCTCCAGTTCTTCAACGACCAAGAATCAGGCGATGCAACAATCAACTGGTTTGAATATGAGGAGTTGGCAGAAGTTACCGGATGGTTAGATGATCAACCAGACGTCGTAGAATATCAACCAGAACAAGGCCCGGCAGGGGCAAGAGTATCAGTGGTGGCCGGAAGGGCCGAGAGTCAGAATATAATGCCGGAGAGCGCTGGCACTAAGAATTTCGCTCAGAATTTGGAGATTGTAAATGCAGGAAATACCGACCAACCAGCTGTACTAACACAGTTGGAGCAACAAAGATTTGAGGATTCCGAGAGAATCAGAAAAGCCAAGGCTCATGTGGGGGTCGAGAGTGCTGTGTGCACAGGAACAGGAAATGCTGCAAGCATGAAGACTGAAGGTGCTGCGAGTACGATCATATCGGAGCCGGACAGGTGTCTGTCGGCTGCCGACGGAATGTGGTGGGAAGACGATGACTTATGTCTTGCCCACATAGACGAGGATTGGGGAAGTAGTCAACCAGATGATACCTGGTATATTGACGAGATCGCTCATATGACAAGAAGTGGGCGGTATTTCAAGCCTCCGCACTTAGACCAACCTGAGGCATCCGGGAAAGGCAAGGAAGCTGAGAAACAGAGAGAGAAACAGATTGAAGAAGAAGCTGTGCTCAAGCAATTGAAGAAGATACAAGCAGACATCTCCATCTGGGGACTGCTTATGGCGTCGCGAGTACACAGACAGGCTGTCCTATCTGCTATGGACAGGGCCAAACTCTCTATAGACACTACACCAGAGCAGCTGGTTGGGCTAGTTTTTCCGGGAGGAGGTTCCCCGGCTTTAACCTTCT
Organism: Camellia granthamiana; assembly: GCA_036172215.1. Classification (NCBI taxonomy): domain Eukaryota; kingdom Viridiplantae; phylum Streptophyta; class Magnoliopsida; order Ericales; family Theaceae; genus Camellia; species Camellia granthamiana. Next base: position 9,976,974 of record CM069909.1, read on the forward strand.
CAGACAAAGAACTGCCGCCTGAGGGCGTGAATCATAACAAACCTCTCTACATCTCCGTGGAATGTAGAGACAAGTGGATACCGGTGGTACTTGTTGATACCGGGTCTGCCATCAATGTCTGCCCAGCCAGAACAGCATGTGCAATCGGGTTGAAGCCCGCGGGTTGAAGCCCGCGGACTTCATCCCGACAACTCAGGTGATCAGAGCATACGATAATACTAGCAGAGAACTGATGGGGACTGTCAAGATTCAGACAAAGGTTGGACCTGGACAACACGAAATAGATTTCCATGTCTTGGAGGTTCCCGCAACTTTCAACCTACTTTTGGGGCGACCGTGGTTGCACCAGGTGAAGGCCGTCTCGTCCACTCTGCATCAGATGGTGAAATACCCCTATGGAAAGGGAGTAGCCATTGTGTTTGGGAATTCATCGATCCATCCCCCTCCGGAGGTATCTACACCAGTCCTAGAAATCGAGCACGGCACGGAGGACGTGTTTATATCAGGATTTACTCTGGCCGAGGCCCGGGTTGTGCAAAACATTATGGCTGTGAATGAAGGTGTGTACGTTAGTGCCCAATCCGTCTACCTCATGAACAAGCTACAACACAACCCTGGGATGGGATTAGGAAGGAGCGGCAGGAAAGGCGTCGCAACATTGGCCGAAGTGCCACACAACCCGTATACCTTTGGACTGGGTTATCTGCCCACCAAAGAGGACTGGGTGAGGAAAGGGAAAGAAATGGCCGGAAGAGCCAGAGCAAAGCAGGCTGGGAAGCCTTTTGAATTAATGCATAGGCCCATCCAGGGTACCCTGAACGGACGCTTCGTCCGGGAGGGGGAAGACTTTCCATTTTGCGGCTTCCCAGAGCCGTGGATAAACGTGGAGAAGAAGCGCGTGCCCGGTTTTGAGATCTTCTTCGACCTGCAGTTACCCGGGGAGGATGTTGCCGAAGAGCAGACGGACCCATCAGCTGAGGTGAGCAGTGTAGGGCAGTGGATCTTGAGGACACAGAATTTGAAACGGGGGTAGCGTTGGCATGTCTACTCTCTGATTCTCCGATCGACCATAAGTGCTTGGCGGATAACTTCGAGGTTTCCATGATTGGGGATGAAACGGCTGCGAGCCAACCAGCAGCTATCTTGGATGCATCTATCGCACCCTCTCTCACTTGGCAATAAGAGGAGGGATTTTTGTCCAGCAGCATCGGGTCAAGTAGTGAGCCGGAATCTGATTCCACCGAGTCTTGTGAGTCGGAATCAGATTCCAGCTCGACTGAGTCTGAGTCTGGTACTCCTGGGGATGTTAACCCGGATGCCACAGTCCTGTCTAGGTCGTCTTTTTCCTTTTCATTTGAGTCTGTTGTAAATGAATCGGATGATTTGGATGTGCCTAATGAGAATCAAGCAACTGTGGTTTCTGAGTACTTTTCTGTGCCCTTAATTTATTGCATTAATTCAGACTTTCAAAATTTTGAAAACGACGAGGACGAAGTTCCTCCGATTTTGCAACGATTAATTGAGCAGGAGCAGGAAAGATTTGTTAAACCCCTAGTGGACGAAATCACTACCGTGAACATTGGTACTGAGGAGGACCCGCGGCTGGTCCAGATCGGGTCCACGTTGTCTTCGGAGGAATGCGAGCGCTTAGTTGCTTTATTAAAAGATTTCAAAGATGTTTTCGCGTGGTCCTACGAAGACATGCCTGGAATCGATCCTGAGATTGTACAGCAACGGATCCCCCTTGACCCCGAGGCCCGACCAGTCAAGCAGAAACTCAGAAGGATCCGCCCGGACTGGGCTCTCAAGATTAAGGAAGAGGTCACCAAGCAAATCGATGCAGGCTTCCTGCTGGTATCTGAATATCCGACTTGGTTGGCCAACATTGTTCCGGTGCCGAAGAAGGATGGCAGGATCCGGGTGTGTGTAGACTTCAGGGATTTGAACAGAGCTAGTCCGACGGACGACTTTCCCTTGACGCACATCGATGAGTTGGTAGATTTCACAGCAGGGCACACTTTGCTCTCATTCATGGATGGCTTCTCAGGCTACAACCAGATAGTAATGGCACCAGAAGACCGGGAAAAGACTGCATTCACCACCCCGTGGGGGACATACTGCTATAGAGTCATGCCGTTTGGGCTGAAGAATGCTGGAGCTACTTATCAACGGGCCGCGACCACAATATTACATGATATGATCCACAAGGAGGTTGAGGTGTACGTGGACGACATGATTGTCAAGTCCAAGGAAAGAGAGGGCCACTACACCGCCTTGCATAAGTTCTTTCAAAGGATCAGGGAATTCCGGTTGCGGCTGAACCCTCAAAAGTGTACATTCGGTGTTACAGCGGGAAAAATGCTGGGGTTTCTGATCACACAAAGGGGCATCGAAGTTGACCCTTCCAAAATCAAGGCCATCCTAGAAATGCCCCTACCAAGGACTGAAAAGGAGGTGAGAGGCTTTCTGGGTAAAGTGCAATTCATAAGACGGTTTATCTCAAAATTAACCTTGACTTGTGAACCACTTTTTGGTCTCCTGAAGAAAGGCAAGAAATTTCAATGGGACGGCCGATGTCAAGCAGCGTTTGAGCAGATCAAAGAATATCTACAGAACCCGCCCGTTTTATCACCACCAGAACCAGGGAAACCGTTGATTTTGTACCTATCAGTGACTGAGACCACGATGGGCTGTATGCTTGCACAAGAGTCTGAAGATAGGGTGGAGAGAGCCATCTACTATCTGAGCAAGAAGATGCTAGAATATGAAACTCGCTATACACCGCTGGAGAAGGCTTGCTTAGCTTTGGTATGGGCTACCAGGAAGCTGCGGCACTACTTGTTAGCTCACACCGTAATGTTGGTTTCACGTCTCGATCCCATCAAATATCTTTTCGAGAAACCAGCACTTACGGGTAGGCTAGCTCGTTGGTTGCTGTTGCTCTCCGAATTTGATTTGAAGTATGTCACACGCAAGTCAGTCAAAGGAAGAGCAGTAGCAGAGTTCCTTGCCGACCATCCGGTTGAGGGGGATGAAGCAGTTGAGTACTTATTCCCAGATGAGGCCATTTTGCATATCGACGACGAAACGTGGACGATGTACTTCGACGGAGCATCAAATCAATACGGGTATGGGATAGGAGTGTTGCTAGTAGCACCCGACAATTCCCGTATTCCTCTAGCCTTCAAACTCCGATTCAAAGTCTTGAACAACGAAGCAGAATATGAGGCGTGCATTGCTGGCCTAGAAGCAGCCCTGGAACTAGGGGCAAGACGGTTGGACGTCATTGGGGACTCGAACCTTGTTGTGTCTCAAGCAAAAGGAGACTGGAAAGTAAAAGAGGAAAAGATGATGATGTATCACCAAACCTTGGATTTGCTAATTCCTCGGTTCGAGAAGCTAAGTTTTACCCATCTATTAAGAGAGAACAACAGGTTCGCAGATTCTTTAGCAACTCTATCTTCCATGATAGACATCCCGTGTGGAGTCCGGATGCGTCCAGTCATCATTGACCAGAAGTTTGCACCAGCCTATGAGTCGATTGCTGCTATAGATGAGGTTCAGGACGAAAACCCCTGGTACTACGACATTTGGAATTTCTTAGAAAAGGAAGCATATCCACCAGGGGTAAACGCCAAAGACAAAAGGGCAATAAGAAGATTGGCCATTCAGTTCATCATCTGTGGGGGTAAGCTGTACAGAAGAGGCCATCTGGGAATGCATAAACTGTGTGTTGATGCCGAAGAATCAAAGCGTCTAATGGAAGCCATCCATGGAGGAGAATGTGGAGCACATATGAATGAAGTAATGCTAGCACGGAAGATCCTCAGACAGGGTTACTACTGGTCCACCATGGAGGAGGATTGTATCGGTTTCGTTCGGCGATGCCACAAATGTCAGATCCATGCAAATCGCATGAACATCCCGCCGACAAAGTTGTACAATATGACTTCACCATGGCCGTTTTCAGTCTGGGGAATTGACGTGATCGGGGTTGTTACGCCAAAGGGGTCGAATGGGCATGAGTTCATCCTGGTTGCGATAGATTATTTTACAAAGTGGGTTGAGGCCCAATCTTACGCGGTGTTGAAGGCTTCGCACGTTGCAAAGTTTATCAGAAACAACATCATCTGTCGCTACGGGGTCCCAAATGAGATAATTTCAGATAACGGTTCCCACTTTAAGAAGGAAGTGATAGACTTGTTGGAAAAATATAACGTGGCTTTTCATAAGTCATCTACCTATCGGCCGCAGACCAATGGAGCGGTCGAGGCCGCCAACAAGAATATCAAGCGCATACTGCAAAAGATGGTGGAAACCTACCGGGACTGGCCAGATAAGCTGCCGTTTGCTCTGTGGGGCTACCAGACTTCAATCAGAACTTCTACTGGGGCGACTCCGTATTCATTGGTCTATGGGATGGAGGCCGTTCTACCTATTGAGATTGAGGTTCCGTCATTACGAGTACTGGCTGAGTGTCAAATAGCCGAGGCAGATTGGCAGCAGAGCAGATTTGAGGAACTCATGCTTTTCGATGAAAGAAGACTGAAAGCACTGTACCACATTCAAGGCTATCAACGCAGAATCGCCTGGGCCTTTAACAAGAAAGTCAAGTCCAGGAATTTAAAAGAAGGAGATTTGGTACTCAAGGACAACTGAGCTCCCATCCATGACCCTAGGGGCAAGTTCAAACCTAATTGGACTGGTCCCTACATCATCAAGTCTATCTGGTCGGGTGGAGCTGTGGTTCTGATGGATCTGGATGGCTTAGAGTTTTCACAGCCGATCAACATGGACAAGTTGAAGAAATACTACCCTTGAGAGGCTCGCTAGGCCGAAAACTCGAAAGGGCGACCTAGGCAAAACTCAGAGCACAAAAAATTCGAAAATATAAAAACTGAGCTCGCAAGGTTGAAAACCCGTAAAGGGCGGCCTTGGCAAAAGTTAGAGCGCAAAAGGAGAGTAAAAATACCCGAGCGAACCTAAGCCTGAACTACGTAAGGCTTGATTCCCATCTTTGGGATACGTAGGCAGCTTCATCCTGAAGCTCAGCCATAAATCTTTTCCCCGATCAACCTTGTCCATTTGATCATCTCAGTCATTTCTATTCATCAGCATTTATCGTGATCTCCGGTACAGTGCTATTCAGACTAGGGGCAACTTTCCCTTGCCATGAATTGCCGAGGCACTATTCAGACTAGGGGCAACTTTCCAGTTGCTAGGATCCGGGGTTGTGCATCTCAGTGACAGATCTCAGGCGTGTCCAGTTCTGATCCATATCGAAAATAGTTTTGAAAAGTTTTAATAAAAGTTGACTTTGTTCAAATCAATCTTTTCACAACTAAGACCATTTTTGGACCAAAGTGGAAAATTCTCAGTACCACAACCTTCAATTTCATTGATTTCAAAACAGAGTTCTCTTGCTCTTGCATACAATTGAAGTTGCTTTTTATTACACTCATAACGAAAACTTGAAAGTACTAATAAAGCAATAAATCCGGGGCATAGTCAAGTCAAGTGTCCCTGCGCCCCCTTCCAGAGCTGGTTGAAGCCCCCGATGCCAAGCTTGGCCCAACCTGTGCTTCTTCGTAGAGCCAATCCTAGCACTCATCAGACAAAGTGTAACTAAAAGTGGGAGCAGGAGCTAGGAGTTCTCTAATTCTCCACGCTGCGGCCTGCCGAGCCAGCTGTGCGCCCCGAACCGGGAATGTAGCCGGATACTCTATCCCCTCTGGTGGGCAAGTCTGATCTTGGCCAAACTGGCGCAGAATACGGAATGGGAAATAGAATACGCAGTGAGTCAAGCCGACCAATCGAATCCTGACCTGCCGGGACATACTGTAGCTCATTGCCGGAAGACTGAGCTAAGGACAGCGCCAAGCAATGCGATCTGCCGATAGATTGCACATCCAGGCAAACCACCATCCCTCATCGAGAGCATCGACTAGACGAGGTCGAAAGAAGTAGCTGCGGGCTGAGTAGGCTGGGCAAGAGTCCACAACTTGCAATTTATCCATCAACCATACCTGGGGAGGGATGAAAAATGAGAGAATAAAGAATAGAGAGATGTACGATGAGAGAAAAGTAAGAAAAGGGTTTTGTGAGAAAAACCGAGCCTGAGGGCCGAGTGATGTGAGCAAATACATATGTGAGATCGGGTGGGAAACATTACCTGCAGCAGTAATGGACTCCCTGCGAACCTGGTTGTCTCCCGACGGTAGAAAGCATCCAAGCCCATCAGTGTCTCAGCCAATGTCATGGCAATGCAACTCTTTCCTTCTTTCAAGCCTTGAGCCACTTCAACCAGACGGACGCTGGATCCTCCAAGGCTTGAGGCAAACAGAAAATGAGATAACATGCATAAACAGAGGGCGTGTCGCCGGAAACCTTGCCAATGATGGTCGCTGCGGTCACCAGCATCGGAGAACCGGTAAATCAGGCTTGGGATATCTAACATTCCGTTACAAATCAGGGATCGAGCATCATGCGCGTTGAGTCCGCACATCCGCCCTAAGGTTTGGGCATAGCCAAAATTGAGTTGGGGCAAGATTTCCTCACCTCGCTCGGATTCCATCAAAACTTGAAAATCTTCAAAAGTGGAACATACCTCTTGCCCGCTGAAGCTAAAGACGTGCGTCACTGGGTTCCAAAACCTCGCCGCAGCATGGAGGAAAGGAAGGTGTAGCGGAGTCCGGCTTAGCGTGAATAGTGCATTCAAGCCGAAACTCCGGAAGTTCAACTTTTCCGAGCCATCTAAAGAAGAGATCCAAGATGTGAGATTTTCTACGAGAAATGCCTCCATTTTTGTGCAAAGCAGTGATGAAATGAATGAGTTCCAAAGTTGGAGCTTTTATAGGGGGTGAAACACTATTCGAAGGACAAGTGTCAGAATTCTGTGGGTTGCAGGGAAAAGTGGCCGGCCGGCCACCTATTCTAGCAGGCCGGCCACCTTTGACTCAAAAAAACTGGCCGACCGGCCACTTTTCAATCCCCAAATGCAAAATGTGGCCGGCTATGCTCATTGGTCCTGTTTTGCCCTCCGGAAGGAAGTTCGAGGCATTTCGATGCATCGGGAATGTTGAAGGCCTCTATTTCTCTCAGTTTCGAATGTGTTCCATCACCCAGATCGTCCAAAGTACGCTTTGTTTTGTTTAAACATTGTTATATTTTGCTTATCGAGTTGTCGTTTTGTTTATCGAGTTATAAGTTTTGTCGAGCTGTCGTATTTTGTGTTTTGAGTTGTTACTCTTTGTTTACGCAATTTTGTTAAGTCTTGTTTATCGAGTCGTTAACATTGTTGAACTTTGCTTATCGAGTTGTAAACTTGCTGAGATTCTGTTATTTCTTAGTGAGTCGAGTTGTTTAGTTTATTGCGTCGGTTCATTACCTGACCCGGTAAATACACAAGGCACGTTTCCATTCGATCCCATTTTTGTGCAAAATGATACGCTGCGATGCTGAGAACATAAAAATACAACACTTTTTCAAAAGCTGTTTCATTCCATCATGTTTTACAACAAACAAAGGTACAAGTTTTACAGAAAATAAAACTGCCTAACAATATGCAAAAGTGCTACAAACTACTAGCAAAAAGGAAAATAAAGCAGGAAACAGCAGCATCAATGTCCTCGGGAGCGGGAATGAGGAGCCCCCCTCATCCTCTTCTGCGGGACAACCTCTGCACCACCATCACCATCCGGGTTGGAGCTGTCATCCTCAGGATCCCCCTCAGCCTCGCCTCCACACCCGGAACCAAGACCGGAATCCCCCTCCTCAGCGGATGTCTCCGACTGACGGTCTGTGGCCTCCTCCTCCTCCTCATCCTCATCGAGCTCCGCCTCTATAATATGTGCCCTGCGCCTGCGAGAGGACCCTCCTCGAGCTCCTCGGAAAGGCCTGGATGGCCCAGCTCCCTGAAAGGGCCTGGATGGCCCAGCTCCTCGAAAGGGCCCAGATGGCCCAGCACCTCGAAAAGATCCAGACGATCGACCTCCCTGAGAAGGCCCGGGTGGCCCGGCCTGCGGCGGAGCATATACAGGAGGCATCTGAAAGTGAAGAGTTCAAGACATCAGTTCAAATATGAAAATCAGATGCAAGTACAGTATGAGAATGGGCTGTGTGTCAGATGTGCTCTACACAAACAGCCTATCAATGCAGTAGAATGTCCAAAACCAGCGTGTCATCAGAAATATGATAAATGCAGGAAAGATGAACAGTACCTGCACACCCATAATGGCCAGCTGTGCCTCCCTCCGCAGGATCATGCCCTCAAATGTGGCCAGCATTCCAAGCATCTCATCCACGTACTCAACTGGAGGCTACAGATACAAATGCAAAACTATCAGTAAAGGAATGAATGCCCAAGTAGCCGACTGATAAATCAAAGCTGTAAAACATACCGGTGGTGAATCAGGGTCTCTGACATATCTATGGTCAGGAAGAGGAGGCTCCAGCGAGACCTGGTAAGGAGTCCCAAATCGCCAACTCGTCAACTCGATCGGCATGTCTGGCCATCCAGGATGATGAAGAGTCGGAGGGATCGGGGGAATGAATCCGCGCCCACCTCTGGACGTACCAGCCTTGCTGGAGGAAGGGATATCTGTAGCACGAGCCTGACTCGAAGATGGTACATCAGCAGGCCTCAGTGACGGAGTACACGCTCCCGTCAAGGGAGGCATCAGATATGTATGGCGATAAGTGGCATAGTCCCCCCTCCTCAAGATGTAGCAAAGCATCAGTGCCCAGCATAGCACTAACAACATCCTAGGTAGAGAGCCTATCAGCAGTCCGCATACTGGCTGGAGGTGCTGCGGGAGGGTCCTGAGAAGTATACCCCCATACCTGACGCAAAAAGCGTTCCCCCAGAAACCATGCTCTACCAACCGGTCCCTCGAACAGGATCCTATACTGGGAAGCGCCCGATCCTCCAGCATACTGAAATCGGAGACCATCACCTAAGGGCGCCCAGGGCTGCCATGTAATCTGCGGGTAACCAGTGCATAAACCCAATCAGAAATCGGGAATATACAGGACAAATCAAAGATGAAAACAGAAGGAACTGAGAGTTCTGAAATACCTCTGTCGTCCGCACGGTGTCAAAATACTGCCGCAGATAAAAGAGAGTCTCTCGGGGTCTCGGCCGGTGCTGGCCCTCGAACACCAATGAGTATGGGGTCATGAGGGGCCCTGCCACCACCAACTCTGGGGCTAACGTCGGGAAATATACGTAGACCCATAACTGAGGAAAGCAGTGCAGAATGTAAATACAAAATGCTGAGGGCAAAATACAGAGTGTAAAGTGCGTTGTACGTGCAATGTACAAGTAATGAGGAGCAGAAATGTAAACCAAGAGGACAGAAAATACCTCCCAGGCTCTCCAATAACCGCCAGGTGAATCCCCCTGCCCGCGGGAGGTCGCGCTCATGTAGCAGTAAAGGGTAGCCAGGCCGGCGCCACCCCAGTCGTACCGTCCGACCTGTGATAGGTCCACCAAAGCGCTCAATAGATATAGCCCAATCGTGTTCCCTCTATCGGCGAACAGAGTAGTCCCGAAGAGGAACATAAGAAAACCACGGGCATACTGCTCTGCCTCCTCAGGAGTCACGGGCTCCATCCCCTCCCTCCGAAAATGGGAAGAGAACCAAGTGTATTGGACTCTCCCAGAAGCTCTGTCAACAGGCGGGCGGGCCCCCAGCAGATGTATCCAAGCGGCCTCCCATTCGCCCATATCCTCGTCGTAAGGAATGGGCCAACCTCCTATGTCCAGGCCGGTCAGTACAGCAAAATCCAACGGGGTCATAGTCAAATCCCCGGTGGCGGAAAAATGGAAGGAGTTGGTGGTATCCCACCATCTCTCCACCAGAGCTGCCAACAATGTCCTCCTGGCAGGACAATGCGATAACCCCATGCAGAAGGCCCCGAACCCTGCCAAATCAACTAAATCACGGACGGCCTCCGGAAGCTCAGCATACCACTCTCTAGCAGTGGTGGAACCATATCCTCGCACGGTGCGAGAACCAACCTGCATTCAGAATGAATACATGTGTCAGTATAAATGCATGAGCTGTGTGCAAATGAAATGAATAAGCTGTGTGCAAGTAAATAGGCTGCGTGCGAAGTAGAATCTGAGTTAGGGCTACGTGTTCTACTCTAAATCAGTGTGGCTGTGTGTTCACCATCAACCTGGGCTGCGTGTTCAGAAAGTCAGAGAATTAATGTTAGGGCTGCGTGTTCTACTCTCAATCAGTGTGTGCCGTGTGTTCACCATCAATTTGGGCTGTGTGTTCAGAAAATCTGAGTTAGGGCTGCGTGTTCTACTCTAAATCAGTGTGTGCTGCGTGTTCACCATCAATTTGGGCTGTGTGTTCAGAAAGTCAGAGATAGGGCTGCGTGTTCTACTCTCAATCTGCCGTGTGTTCACCATCAATTTGGGCTGTGTGTTCAGAAAATCTGAGTTAGGGCTGCGTGTTCTACTCTCAATCAGTGTGTGCCGTGTGTTCACCATCAACCTGGGCTGCGTGTTCAGAAAGTCAGAGAATTAATGTTAGGGCTGCGTGTTCTACTCTCAATCAGTGTGTGCCGTGTGTTCACCATCAATTTGGGCTGTGTGTTCAGAAAGTCAGAGATAGGGCTGCGTGTTCTACTCTCAATCAGTGTGTGCCGTGTGTTCACCATCAATTTAGGTTACGTGCGAAGTAGAATCCGAGTTAGGGCTGCGTGTTCTACTCTTAGTCAGTGTGGGCTGTGTGTTCACCATCAACCTGGGCTGCGTGTTCAGAAAGTCAGAAAATTTGAGTTAGAGCTGCGTGTTCTACTCTAAATCAGTGTGTGCCGTGTGTTCACCATCAATTTGGGCTGTGTGTTCAGAAAATCTGAGTTAGGGCTGCGTGTTCTACTCTAAATCAGTGTGTGCTGTGTGTTCACCATCAATTTGGGCTGTGTGTTCAGAAAATCTGAGTTTGGGCTGCGTGTTCTACTCTAAATCAGTGTGAGCTGCGTGTTCGACATCAAAATATGGGCTGCGTGTTCATCTCCAATGTTTGGGCTGTGTGTTCAATTCCCAATCAGTGTGTGCCGTGTGTTCACCATCAATCTGAGCTGTGTGTTCAGAAAATCAGAGTTTGGGCTGCGTGTTCTACTCTTAGTCAGTATGTGATGTGTGTTCACCTTCAAATTCGGGCTGTGTGTTCGACAAATCAGTGTTTGAGCTGTGTGTTCAATTCTCAACTAATGTGTGTCGTGTGTTCACGATCAATTTATGAGCTGAGTGTTCGGAAATTTAAGTGTTTGAACCGTGTGTTCAAGGTACGAACAAAATGCTATGTCATAGACTAAACTGTGTGTTCAAATATGGCAAAGGCACGAAATGCACGAAAAATACAAAAAACGAAGTAAATACCTCTCGTGCCTCGTGAGAAAGGTGATACTCTGGCTCCCGTAGAAGCAGATCTCCGGGTGCTCGCTCATCAAAGTCAGTGAAGTGACGAAAAACGGCCCGCGGAAGAACGTGTACTAGCGGGGCGTACCTCTCGGGAATGAAGGGTCGAACCCTCGGAGGCAGGGCCATGACATCGGGATCATCCCCGGCACCCGAAGGACCTCCACCGTGAGGAAAATGACCCGCCATTTCGAAAAATCTGCAAAAGGAGCAAAAACGAGCAAAAATGAGCTAGAATTGAAAAAAGTCAACGAAAGTCAACTCCCGGGGAATGGAAAAGTCAACAAAAGTCAACTCTCGAGAAAATCTTCCAAATGTTGAGACAAACTTACCTCAAGTGGTGAAAATGAGAAAAGAAGCACCGAAATCAAAATTTAATCGGTTCAAAGTGCTTGAAACTGAATGTTTTCGCGAAAACAACTTGCGTGGGGCGTTGGAAACCGTGTATGGAGCTCAAATCTGAAGAGGAAAATGGTTTGGGAAGGAAGAGGAGAAGATTTCGTGGCTGTGTTTATGAGCTCAAAGTGATTGAGCAAGAGAATATAAAGAAAACAAGGTAAAGAGACAAAATTACCCACGGTTTTGGGCAGGTGGCCGGCCGGCCACCTTTTCGGGCTGGCCAACCATCCTCTTTATGAAACCTGGCTGGTGGCCTCCCCTGGGGAAGATAACTGGCCGGTGGTGTCCCTTACATGCTCACCTAGCTCTCTGCAAATTTTGAGGAAGATTGGAGTTCCCGGGACCTGAAAAAGTTCAAGAAAAGTGCACTTTCGGTCGCGAAACCGCTTCGCCGGAACTTCGGCTTCAACTTCTGACATGTGATTCATCATTACTCATCAAAATCAGAGTGTATCCCTTTTGAATGTGTTGTCACCTCTCCGGGGGGTGAATCAGAGGCCGCAATCGGGTCGCCTTCGCCGAAACACGCGTTTCCTTGCTCGTTGTTTCATAACAAACGGGCACCCTGATTTATGCTCGTTTTTGCATTATCGTGCACATAACTTGCATTCTCATGAGCATACTTGCATTATTATGCACATTTCTTGATATTTCCATACCTCTGTGCTTCAGCATGCATTGTCACGCACGTTCCTTTCTCGCATTGCGATGCATTCACTCGCCGGCACTGCGTGTGTCAAACTCTCAGAATCACATTGAATATATGTTGTTAGCACATTGTGCTTGTTGAATTTCTCTCTTTTGCAGGTACGATATTGTATGTACGGTTCATTTGAGACTGGTGCGACCAGACGAATCGCGTAGGTATCGTATCTTTTCCGTGCGAGACGCGACGAGAATTGAATAAATTCTCCGCATTCCTAACTGCATGAAATGTAGTTGTTGCTTTGCGTTCTTGCTTAAAACTGTTGCATCTATTTGCGAATTCTTGCTTCATTACAGCTTGCTGCATTTGCATGATCATTAAGTTACATCTGGCTCTGTGCATGTCACTTTGCATTTTGCCCCCCCTTTGCCTGCGGGCATGCCTGCGGGCACATCTCTGTTCTTCTTGTATGATTGTCTAAGTCTTCGGCCTTGTCAAAAATGGGTCGTCTCTGGGCTTTGACATTCACTCCCGTCATTTCTTGACTTCCGAGTTCTGTCAAAGAGGGGCAACTGTAGACACCCCATTTTTGACCGACCTTAAGACTCAGACGTCACCAGTTGAGCGCTTGGTGATGTTGCATGTTGTGCTCGTTTAGAAGTCTCAGAGTCTCGGCCGTGAGCCTTGCCTCCAAACTTCCGAACCCTCTTCTGTGCCTTGCCTCGGTTTGCGAACCAGACTCGATTTTCTCTGTTTCTTTTCCTAAGGGGAGGGAGAGGTCCCGTAGACCGTCTCTCAGTGGCCGTGGGCTACATGTTGTGGCTGTAGGCCATTTTGCCCATTTCGGAGCCCGGTTCCCGGTTTTCGGAGCCGTCAGGCCGTGTGCCTCGGTTCGGGACCGCCTAACCATCTCCGTTTGCTCCGGTTTTCAGCATGCAACTTGTTTACTCCCTTTTGAGGGACACTGAGCTCTGAGAGACCCACTTCGTGGTCGAACACCACTCCCGGTGCCTAACGGGCAGTTTTCGGGGCCTCGGACTGCGCGTTTCGGCCCCGGAACCTTCATTTTGCATCGGTTTTTGTTCATTTTTGGCAGGTACCTCTATTTCATCACCAGGAAGGCCGTAGAAGGGTGGAAGGCTAGTAATTGTTCCAGCAACCAGTTATATTTCCTTCATCGCCCTCCGACGCCCGTTTTCCACACTTCCAAGCCAATGTTGACCACCCTAGGGTCACTTTCTTCAGCTCCAAACCACATATTTGTGTTGTAGACACCTGGGAGGACACAAATATCACATGGCCGGCCAGTAATTCCATTTGACCCTTTTGAACCCCTCCTAAAAGTGGCTTGTTCTCTCTCTTGTTTTACAGTTGCCAGTTTTGAACCACAGGGTTGTGATGATGGGACATGGGAGGACACCAATATTTGGTGGCCGGCCAGAAAATCATTTTGGCCTTTTTGACCCTTGGCCGGCCGGCCATGGGGGGTGGCCGGCCGGCCACCTACAGCTCCAATACCTAGCCGGCCATGATCCTCAGGTTGAATACATTACAGTTGTGTATTTGTTTTCCCTCCAAAACCTGTATCCGGGGAGACTTTTTTTGGAGGGAAACTTGGAGGGACTTTCCCTCCCTTTTTCCCCCTCTTTCTCCCCCTCTTTGGCCTTTATAACCAGCAGCCCAGACCTGGTTTTAGGGTTACAAAAAATCCCTAAGAGCTCTTGTATGCATATCTCTTTCCATATCCCTCATTTCCTTCAAAGTTCCTAAGTCCTACACCTCATTTCTCCATCACCACCAAGCACCACCACCACTACTCCATTTCCAACAACTTGAGGAGCTTTCCAGAAGCTAGGAGGTAGCATTTCTCAAGCCAAGAAGCATCCAAGGGGTAGTCTTCAAGGGTAAGTGTCAATTCCCTCTTTTGAGCTCAATTTTGCAACATTCTTCTAGCCTCTTTTATTACTGTTTTGAGCTCAGACCAAAACTGAAAAGGTCATTTTTTTGAGCTCATTTTCTTGTTTCATTAAGGGCTCAACACTGTTTGAGCCCCCCATGTTGCACTTGCTTCAATACCCTCTTGAATGCCATTTTCTTGCATGATATTTTTAGCTTGTGTGTGATCTGTTTTGGGGCCTGATGTAAACTGTAAATAGGCCTATTTTGAGCCCCTCTTCAACATTGAAGAAGGGCTCAACACTTTTTGGGACCTCCATATATCACTTGTCATTGTACCCCTCTTAGGTCCCCTTTTTTTGCATGATTTATTAGGCTATTATGTCTCTGTTTTTGGAATTTGGTCCAAACTGAAAATGGCCCTAAAATGACCCCCTATTCATGTTTCATTGAGGGTCTAGGGCTTTTTGAGACATCCTTGGTATACTTCATGTTATAGCCCTCTTGTGGCCTTAATTTTGCATGGCATTTTGAGCATATTTATACACTGTTTTGGGCTTGATCATCTACTGTAAAAAGCCATATTTTGGGCCCCTCTCCAACATTGTTGAAGGGCCCTAACCTTTTTTGGGGCCAGCATATATCAGTTACCTCTTTGCCCCTTGTTGGCCCATTTCTTGCATGAATTGTTTGCCATACTTGTATCTGTTTTTGGGGCTTTTCATAAACTGTAAAACATCATATTTTTGGCCCCTCTTCAACATTGTAGAAGGGGCCTTCTGTGTTTGAGATCAGCAGCTATGACTTGCTTCATTACCTCTCTTGGCCCCCCAATTTTTGCATGCTAATTTTGCCCTATTTGTACCCACTGTTTGGCCATGCTTTGAACTGTAAAAATGCTTATTTTGGGGCTGCCTTGCTTATGTATTTTCATTCCATGTACCAATTATGCATGTTTTGAATAGCTGTAAGCCATTTCATGTACCTAGTTTTGCATTCCGGGAGAGATTCCATGCATCGGGTGTCATTTCGCCTTGTTTCGGGGCTGTTTTCCCCCTCATTTTGCTACTGATTTTTGCATGTTGCATATCATATTCCATGTCTTTGTCATGTCTCATTAGAGTGGCATTTCGGTGCTTGAGGGTCGGTCCTCAGTTTGCGTGCACGCGTGCACGCATTTCGAGTTGTCTTGTTTTCATCTACATGGCCTCCTATGTGAGTGTGGCTGAGGTCCACTCGTGTTGGTGTAAGTCCATTATGCATTGTGTATGCCATTTCATTCCATAGCATTGTGTATGCTAGGTTGTATATTAGAGCATTGTGTATGCCATGTCACATCGAGCATTGTGTATGCCATTTCCTAGCATTGTGCATGTTAGGTTGTATCTTAGTTGCATTCATGCATGTCATGCATATTGCATTGTGTTTGGGATAGGAGTTAGCCCGGGTACGGGAAACGAGGTACGTTTCGTACTCCGGGTGACGGAACGTGTCTCAATTCCCCAGTCACCGACACTCCGGATTATCCGTGATGGAGTTAGGTTTTAGTCGAGTTTTCATGTGCATTCATTCCATATTGAGTTGTGCAATTCGGCTCCTCAGCCATCATGCATCGATATGCGTGATTGGTGGCACGAGGATCGAGGTATGCATATATATGTGAAAATACATTGCCATGCCCCTTTCTCGCTCTCTGTTGCAGCAAATCAAGAATCAGCAGTCTTCCGAGGCTTGGCGCGCTTTCCAAAAACCATTGCAAAACAGAGGCTAATTGGGGCATCACAGTGGATTTCCGCGCAAAGGCAACCCGAACATGCATCATCCATCATCGGAAGAAGAGTCAAGGCAGTCCCTGGCTTGCATGCCAGTTTATTATTTTTCTTAGTTAATTTGTAAATTAATTAGGAATTTGTACATTATTTGGACTGTATTATTATTTGGACTGTACTATTCTTTTATTCGGGACTGTATATTTATTCGGACCCTCTGTGCGAGGGCATAATTGTAATAAGTGTGGGTGAGTATGATGTATGTCTTCCAACCTCACGTCTTTCTTCCCTTTTATTTACCTGCTTATGATGGTTAGATTAGGGCATATTTCAATTAGCATACAGTATGACAGCATGTTTGCATCATTCATCTGTTTTGCATGCACCGGGCTCGGCGCACCATACTAACTGCATTGTACTTCAATTACAAGATGAATACATGTTAGCTGTAGCATTTCATATGCCATGTTTAGAATAGCCGAGCCTGCTATAGTTGCATTCTGCATGTGTTGCATTAGGCATTTCAGCATAGTTAGGATTCATGCATGGATTTCTAATGAGTTTCTGTTTTGGCTTGGAGTACTCGGTGAGTTTTTATGCTTTAGCATCCTTGCATGCGTGTGAGTGTTGCCATGAATAGCATGTTTACCATGAGGCTATGTGCTTATGTGATATAACTGCTTGAATGCCTGTGGGTGGAGGTTGTGTTACTTAAATTGGGACAATTCATCAAATGTTTGTTTTAAGCCCACTAGATAGTGGCAAAATCATGTTTTCTTAAGCCCACCCGAGGGTGGCAAATCCACGTCTTAGCCTACCTACGGGTAGCACCATCGCACCATTTTCAAACAAACAAACATGAAGTGTTTTGTTCCAATTCAGGCGACCCAGTCTATACTTGTATGTTGTGCGCATCACATAGTAAATCTAGGCTAATAACCGGAATAAGAACACACAATGTTTTCAAAACTAGATATCACGGTTAGTAGAGGCCGGTCTTTGACCGGGCGAGCGGGGGTGCTCACGAAGTGACCTTCCCCAATCGTACCCAAGTTCCCGAGCCGAGGCAACTTTGGTGATGACGGACACGTGGCCTTTGGCACCGAGTCAGGGTTTCCTAAATTTCCCTATAAAAAATATTTAGGTGGCGACTCTGTATCTGGCAAAACAGTCCATGTTTGGCACTTCTTTCAAAAAATCTGTTTTCAAAACGATTTGCCGGATTTGGACTCTTTGGTTCAAGATTTAGAACCGTGACAATCGAGTCCTTGAACTGTAGTGAGCCCAAACGAACAGAACGGGACCTAACTTTCCTGAGGCGTTCGGGGACGTCTACAACTGACTAGTAAATATTTCAGAAAGCAAAAATGCCATAAAAACCCACTTACAGAGTCAAACTTTCGATCAATTAGATCGCTTGTAAGACACATGTTTCCGAGCAGCTCTCGCATTCTCATACTCAAATTTCAACACATTGGGTATATGTGATGTATCCTTAACATAAAACATCCTCCCAAATGCACTCTCTTCGATAGTGGGAAACAAACTTCTAAGCAAAGAATTAACGACCCAAAACCACCCAGCCCCAAGAAAAAGCCCTAGACTAGCACCAGCAAACACCTGTGCAACAGTATGGTAGCCTAAATAAACCCTAGAATACATAGTCAACAAAGCCAGAGGCCAAACAACAGTACCAGCAACCCACATTTGCCTCCTCCTCAACAACCCAATTCTAAAATAGGTCAAGAGAGTGAAATACATAGCAAAGAAGAACTGAACTGTGTTCAAGAGACGTAACTCACATTCATCTGGTTTCCCTTAGAGAAACTCAACAGAATTTTCAGACAAACTAAACAATGTAAATCTTGATAACAATAATTAATCCTACAAATTTATAGGCCTCTAAAATTCTCAATCAATTTGCCACTCATCCAATACTTATTCACAGCTCAATCCAAGAATATCAAGCTCCAAGAAGAAAAGTTATGTAACCACATTTCACCACAACCAGTTCTAGTAAGAGAGAGAGCAAATAAATTGTATAGAGGAGAGATAATTAAAGCTATATACTCACGATCCTTCCAAGTCAATAACTTTAACAGCAACCACTTTGTTAAGCTCATTATCAAACCTGCAAATCAAGAAAGCTATTACCTTAATATGCAAACAGGTTATCAAATTATATCATATACGAATTTCATAGATCACTATAAAGGCACGGGACAAGCCCCATAATCTGAACCATATTTACCCATCTACTTCAAGTGATTCAATTCAATCCATCTACTCATGTCAGCATTCTTCTACATCTGCAATTTCAAAATAATGTGACATTAAGATATTCATAGAACTAAACTAAATAACGTCTAATTATTTAAAAACTTCAATATTTCACTTACTTCTATTTTTGGTTGATTCAATCCAATCATTGCAAGTGTTCAAGGCCTCCACAATATTTGGAAGTAATGAAGCACGTGTCTCATCAATCACCCTACCTCCTACACTAAACGCCGCCTCTGATGCAACCGTAGTAGCAGGAACACTTAAAACATTGCGAGCCATCCTTGCCAAAGTAGGAAATTTTGCTTTATTCACTTTCCACCAATGTAGAATATTGAAGCTCTCATTACTTGGAAACATCAACTCCTCCAAGTATTGCTCCACCTCTGATTTTTGATAGGCATGAATGTTAGAAGCACGTTCTTGGGCATACCATGCATGAAAAGCAGCCAAACTTTCTTGTTTCGAAGAACCGACCAGCAATTGACTACCACTTGAACTACTATTTTCAGAAACAAGTGCAACGCTACTCAGAATCAGAAGAATCACTCCTATACTCATAAAAAAGATCGACAAAACCATTACGAACCCTCTGAATATGCTTATTAGCATCAGTGCCATAAATAAGCCCAAAGTAGTATTCCACCAAGTCCATTTTAAATCTCGGATCAAGAACCACTGCAATTGCTAACACCAAAGAACATTCTTCCCAATATTTTTGAAATTTCACTCTCATTGGACCAGCCATCAATTGAATGCAATCATACTTACTTTGCTCCCATTTTTTCATTTCAAGTTGAATAAGACAAATATCGGGAAAAAACACATTTGAAGTAGGAAAAGTGGTACCACTAAAGTGAGATGTAGCGTCAAAAAAAATCTTCAAGCACCCACAAATCACATTTGCTACATTCCATTCATCCTCAGAAGGATTGTGCTTATATTGTTTGTCAATTTGCCCTAAGCGGTGGAATGCAGTTTTCAAATCTAATGCAGCTTCAAGCATTAAGTAAGTGGAGTTCCATCTGGTAGGAACATCCATGAGGACTTTCTTTTTATGATGTAACTTAATATGATTCACTGTAACATCAAATTTTTGTTTTCCATAAGGGGACCTCCCCAAATATCTCACACTTTCTCGGATTTTTGAAATAAGACTCCCAATCACCTTCAAACCATCCTAAACAACTAAATTCAATATGTGCGCGCTACAATGCACATGAAACAATTGCCTACCCAAATGTAGTAATCCTTGGTCATGTAGCCATCGCTTTAAGAGTCTCACCATGACATCATTACTCGTCGCATTATCAACTACCATTGAAAACAACTTCTTATCTATGTTCCACTCTAAAATTAGATCTTTGATAAAGCTAAACAAATGGTCTCCATCATGCGGGTAATCAATGCGTCTATAAGCAAGGATTTTCTTCTTTAACTCCTAATCATTAGTCACATAATGGGCAGTCAAACATGTATAGGCAAAATTCTGATGGTCTGAATCCATATATCAGTTGTCAAGGTGATCTTAGAAGAGAGTTCATCCAAAAATTGATATAACTTGGCCTTTTCTATTTCATAAACATCAAGGACATCCGCTCTAACAGTGTTACGAGACACAAGTTTGAACATTGGTTGAAGATTATTGCAAAATATTTCAAAAAACTCATGCTTAGCCATGTTAAAAGGATAATTATGCTTGATTATCATCCTAGAAAAATCCATACGACTTCTCTCTTGATCGAATTTAAAAGTTACAGCCTTAGGAGTAGATTCAGAAGCAGCCTTACTAGCATTCCTAGGGGCATTTGGTCCTTTAAGTACTGGACATGTCTTCGACAAATGATTTTTTAAATGACTAGTCCCTTTCCTACTCTCTCTAACAAATTCCCTATTGCAATGCTTACATCTGGCTATGTCATTTCCATTAGGTCCTTTAAATTTGACAAAGTCATTCCATACATTCGAAGTTAGTTTTCGAATCCTCTTTGTGGATCCTTGAGATACATCGTCATCCAACTCGACATCATCACCAATAATAGGTTCGCTATAATTCGAAGACATCTTTGGCTCAAAAACTCAAATATGCATTGCACAATAAATCAAACATAAAGGACCAGGAGTTGGCAAGATAACTATGCAGCGAACAGAACTACAGACAAGCACAAAATAGTGTGCAACAAACACTTCAATTTGGAAATTATATAGATTTGTGTGCATGTGATCAATCTACTGTAAAGGCATGCAGAATTCATTTAAAAACAACAAAACTGATAACCCAATTTATAATCAAACTCACAATTGGCAGTCCGAAAAATAAAATAATAATAATAAAAAATCATGAATACTTGTTAACATGAAGGAAAAACCTCATAAACAACATTCAATGAAGTGGGGAAAAACTTGACAATATGATTCCACTGAAGAGGCAAATATCCCTCCATCAAAAGATAACATGCAACTTAAGCATTTCTCTGTTAAAACATAGGGCAAGTCTGAGCCTACAACTAACCAATATTTTCAAATAACCAAACAAAGCAAATGAGACACAGGATCTGACATTTACTCTTCGTGAGATTTGGTGCTTTGTACAAAACTTCCAAGACCCTAAACACAAGCACATATCTCTTATATAAACCCTCAAAACAACAATTTGAAATCTAGACAATAAATGAACATTGAAAAAGATTACAATGTGAACCCTTTAAAGACAATAAAAAAATTCAGCTACCTTATTAAGTATAAGCACATCAACTTCAATGGAAGCAAATTGGTATGTATAATTTAAAAAAGCATAGCACATTTGCGAATTCAGGCATCAAAACCAAAATCCATGTAAATGGAATCTAAACAAATCCACAAGAAACCCTAGATTTTGCTGCAGAAATGAAATGTGGGTTGGAAATGACGAACCTGTTGGTGGGGGGTGCAGAGAGATTTGAGATCGTGAGAAGCCAAAGCCCTGTTGGAGGTTTTCAGATCGAGAGAAAATGGGAGGCTTTCAGCTCCAGATCGACCCACCTAACCATAATGCTTATGTATTGAAAGTGTTTTCTCTGTTTATTGAAAACAAAAATCCAAAATTTTAGATGGGCAAGCTGTGATGATGACAGCCCATTTTGTGTTTTTGAAAAATTTATGAGTTGTTTGTGATGGAAGAGAGTGGTCGGAGAAGAATACCTAGATTAGAAATAGCAGAGAGCTCGATTTGGCTAAGTTCATTGTCATCAATCGGAGCATTTTCAGACGATGAGAGAGAGATTTGATCATCTTCAGACGATGAGAGAGAGATTTGATCTTCAGACGATGAGAGAGAGATCTGTTTATGAGAGATCTGATTTCAAACCTAATGTGATTTCTTCAATGAGAGATGATGAAAGATACGATGAGAGAGAGATTTGATTCTGAGATCTAATTTCGTTTTTGGGAATTCAATGTAATCGGATTGGGCAAACAAACGGACCGGATCAGATTTATCCGAATCTAACCTGTTTAAAATCGGGCTACACAGATACGGATTAAACAGATATTCGGATTCGGATTTGTATAAATGGACCGGATTAATCAGATCGGATTCGGATCGGATTCGGGTTATACCCGATCCGTTGACAGGCCTAGTTTGAAGTGATGTAATGGAGAGGTGATGTGACTTAAATAAAATGATGTAATTTATTAAATAAGATAGTGACTTTTTAATTTTTTAACTTTTTAACTTTTTTAAAAGATGACATATAAGGCCTCAGTTTCCGCAACTATCACAACTCCCATCAGAATCTATCTACCTACAACATGAACTTTCATCAACTACCCCCAACGCAATCTTTATCTCTCTGTAAAAACTATTATCGAACCAAATAAATTACCGCCACCACACCATTGCCAACAAAAGTGTCATCGACAAAGACTGGATTATTAGATTTGTACACATGAGTCTGGTCAGTAATGATTGGGTCGGAGAGGAGAAATTAGTGGCGATCTGGATTTTGGCAGTTTCTTGAAGATTAAAATCAACAAGAAAACATAATTAGGATTGTGCGTTTAACTAATATTTTTTGGGTTTTGGAATTCTACCATGTCTGTTTTCACTTTGTGGTTGTATAATTTAGATATATGTATATGTATACAAATATTTCATAGAGGATTAGTGTTTGCATCACAGATTGGTCTTCATAGGATTTTGTTAGAGGATGATTGTTTGGGGTTAGTCTTAGCTTTTGAATAAGGAGGATGAAGATTTCTGGGAAGCTGTATGTTGATACTGTGGGATATCACCCATGTGAGGGGTGATGGCCAACCTACAAAGTGCTTGCCCAAAGGTGATTTTCATGTTGTTGCCAACACACATGAGTTGGCCATGTGATGCCAACACACCAACAAGCTAGCCATGTGCAAAGGCCAGCTCCTCTCCTTCCTCCATTTGATGTGTATAAATTGTGAGGGTGAGGGAGAGCAAGAAAGAGAGTGAGAACCAAAGAAGTGAGCAAGCCAAAGAGGGTGTGCGAGATGTGAGGCGGAGAGACCGTCTCCCTCGTTGTGAGCGAGGGAGACGGGAGAGTGGCTGAGTGAGGAGAGTGTGAGCTCCTCCTCTATTGTAATCTTTCTGTAATCTCCCCATTGGTATAGTGCAAACCGGTTACTCTCCCGTGGACGTAGGCATTGAGGCCGAACCACGTTAAATATTGTGTCTCCTTGAGTGTGGGTGTGTTTTTCTGCTTGGTATAATTTCCGCAAGGTCTTGGGCGGGATCCCGGATCCCAACAATTGGTATCAGAGCCTCGTCGGTGGCGTTTCGGAACAAAACAGTGTGATGTTTGAAACTGCCCAGAAATCGAATTGCTCTAAATCAGGTTTTGAGCATACCAGGAGCAAGGGCTCGACGAGAGGAGTCCAGAAATGCAAAGCAGACACCCAGTGGAGCCGTCACGCACCGTCACGCGCCTCCTGAAGGTGGCGCGTGAGGCCCAGTCTCACCAACGCGCCCCACGCGCGGACGAAAGAAGAAGACGAGTGAGGGACAGTGCGTGTCTGGCACGCGCAAGGCACACGCGCACGCCAGGTCAGTGTGCCACGTCAGCGCCATGTGGCACCACGTCAGCAAAAAGGTGGACCCATGGCGCCACGTCATCATGCCAGGGCATCGCCACGTGGCAGCCACGTCATCGGAACGTGGCAGCCACGTCATCACCAGGTCAACTGACACATCAGCACTGGTGTTGACCAGTCAACCAGGGGCAGGGAGGGATCCAGTGGTACGCGGCAATGTTGTAGCCGCAGGAGGAAGGATCCAGTGCTTCGCGGCTATGGTATAGCCGCAGATCTGAGGCGTACAAAATGTTTTGGCTAGATCTAAGCCATTTGGAGTCCGTTTTTGGTGATCCAATAGTGTTTTCCGACTATTTGGAGTATTCTGGACACATCCGTACGGTCAGATTTTGGAGACGAAGTTTTTGTAAAAGGAAGGCAGACTAAAGGGACGGACAGCATCAGGTGCAGTGGACGGAAAATTCTATTGGAACACAGAATATTTTCTAAACTTTTGAAAATTGCAATTTGGCCCAGAATTTTCAGAAAATTGTGGTGTGGCCCAATTTTCGAGGAAAGTTTTCAGTGAGGTCCCCGAAAGTGCAGCGAAGGTTGGTTCTAGCTAAACGGACCGCTCCGGACGCAACCGCAAGGTCAGAATAGTGAAATTCTGAACGGTTTGGAAAGATTGTCAAAACATGGGAGTTTGTCATCTTTAATACTCGAAGGGAGGTGTAGACGTCCCCGAACGCCCCGGGAGGATGACTCCCCGTTCTGTTCGTTTATGGGTCTACTACAGTTCAGGACTCAAATTGTCACGGTTCTTAATCTGAACCAAAGAGTCCAAATCTGGCAAATCGTTTTGAGAAAACAGATTTTGAAAGAAGTGCCAAACATGGACTGCTTTGCCAGATACAGAGTCGCCACCTAAATATTTTATTTTGGGAAATTTAGGAAACCCTGACTCGGTGCCGAAGGCCACGTGTCCGTCATAACCAAAGTAGTCTTGGCTCGGGAGCTTGGGTACGATCGGGGAAGGTCAGCTATGAGCACCCCCTTTCGCCCGGTTCGAAGACCGGCCTCTACTAACCGTGATATCCGATTTTGAAAACATTACATGCTCTTATTCCAATTATTAGCCTAGAATTACTATGTTATGCGCACAGCAAACAAGTATAGACTAGATTGCCTAATTTGGAAATCAATATTGCATATCCGTTCATTTTGAAAATGCTTCGGAATTTGCTACTCGCAAGTACACTAAAACACGGATTTCAATGAGTTTTCCAACTCAAGCAACCCAACCTCCACCCACAGGCATTCAAACAGTTATATCACATAAGCACTTAGCCGTATGGTAAGCATACTGTCATGGCAACATTCACACGCATGTGGTATGCTAAAGCGTAAAATACTTACATCGTACTCCGTGCCAAAACAGAAACCAGTTAGCAAACATGCATGTCCTAGTTCATGTTAAGTGGCTAATGCAACACAGGCAAGGATGCAATTTAGAGTAGGCTCGGCTAACCCTAAAATGGCACGTGAAATGCAATCATTTTATGCACGTATTCAAGTTGGAATTTAGAATACAATGCAGTTTGTATGATGTACCGAGCCCGGTGCATGTAAGACAAATGCATGGATGCACGCATGCATTGCATAAGGTATGCTAAAATAGACGTGCCCTAATCTACCATCATAAGCAGGTAAATAAAAGGGAAGAAAGAAGTGGGGGTTGGAAGACATACAAACCACTCACCCACACTTATTACAAATTTGCCCCCACTCGGAGGGACCAAAATAATAATACAGATTAATTAACTACGCAAACTAATTAAAATATTACAGTCCAATCTAAATTAATCAAATAAATTAATTAATCTAATTAAAGCAGTAAACCGCCTCGAGATGAGGGCCGGATGCAACGCATGCTCGGGACTTGCTCGGAATTGCACTGCCATGCTTAGACTGCCTCTGTTTTCCCTGCTCTGCCTTTCTGAAAACTGCCAAAGTCTCAGAACTACTTCTCAAGGCACTGGGGGATACCACCGGCTGAGGGGAAACACCACCGGCTGAAGTATGTGGCCACCGGCACAAAATGAACTCATCGGCTGATAATTTAATGCCGGTCGGCACTAAATGTTGCCAATCTGCACTGAATGTCTGCAGAACCTGCAACTCACAGCAGCAGACGGCAAAATCTTGCATGGCAATGTTATTCAAGCAATGTATGCACCAAACACACTCCTTATCATGTTTGTGACTCAAAGGGGCATGTGCCTCGATTCTCGGGCCACCAATCACGCATTCCCATGCATGATGGCCCAAAGAACCAAATGTGCACTTCTATTTCAAATGCATGCAAACCAAACAAACACACAAGGGTGCTAAGCCTCTATCATGACTTGGTCAAGAGGTAGAGCATGCATGTTTATGTGATGCAATCCTAGACATGTCAACTAGTATGCAACATGAACAATGCCATGTACTTATGCAAAGCATACAAGCAAACATGAGGTAAGCATGCAAGCAAACAAATGATGGTCTTAATCATGACTTAGGCAACTCTAAATAGGCCTAAAATCAGTGGCCAAAGTGCCCAAAAATGAAGGCTAATCACGCATGCACACATGCACATGTTAAGGTACCAACTTAAGCGTCAAGTGAGCAAGCTTTAAGCACACTTAAAGGAAGCTAAACATGGACAATTAGCATGCATATATAAGCTTTAAAATCATGTTGGACATGGTGCCAAACCAAACAACAAAATAGACTAAGCATGCAACAAATGGTCCAAGCATCCAAGGCAAGCCAAAGGAGACCTAAACCATGGCTAAGCCAACCAAGCCTCACAAGGCCAAGAAGGCTTAAAACAGGTCTAAGGCAGCCCTAGACCATACAAAAAGGGACCTCCTAGATGGCATCTAAGTGGCTCTAGAGCAAGACACACACAATGACCAAATCATTAAGCATACAACATATGCTTTCAAAACTTCAAAGAGGCATGCAAGGCAACCATTCAAGCATGTCTAAGGGACTGAAATTACATGTTAGGTGGTTCCAAACCACCGAAATGATGCAAGCAACACATGCTACACATTCACATACTTGAGGCCTACAAGCCTGACAAGCCATAAATGCAAAGGAGCTATACTAAGCATGCCGAAATCAATCCAAACAATTATGGACAGACCTAAAGCATGGCAAAATAAGTACAAAACATTCATAAGTCTAAGCCTAAATCATGCTCAAACAAAGGCTAACAACCTAAGGCATGTTAAGGGATCAAGGGGGCATTACAAAGCATCTATGCAAAACATGCAAGGAGTACTAAAACCAACATGATACAAAGTTATAATATGGCAATATGAGCACAAAATACAGCCATGGCATAACCCAACAAACAACCAAACATGGGGCTCCCTCAAGAGGCAAAATAGGTCCTTTTCAAGGACAACAAGGAGAGGGGGTGGCCCTCTCCTTCTTGGGACTTCAAGGCATCATCTTCACCACTGAAATCCCTCAAGATTTCAGTGGTGAAGAGACCCCAACACCAAAATCCCGGAGCTCTCACAAAATAGCACAAAATGAGGCCTTTTCAAGGCCTAAGGGTGGTCAAACCTCCCCGAAGCACAAAACACTCTTAACCAACAATAAAGAGGACTAAAAAACAGAACTTTTTTGTATTAAATGCTAAGCACAAAAACAGTTCTAATCTATGCAAAAATGAAGTGCAAAAATGGGGTAAAAAGGGGTAGTTTCTTACCCTTGAAGACCACCTTCACAAAGGTTGATGTTGTTGCTTTCTTAAGCTCAAATCCAACCCAAAACTTCAAGAACCAGCCCTTAGAATCTCAGTAACCGAAGGAAGGTGAAACACTAGGTGCTTGTGTGCAAATAATATGGATTAAAGCACCTAGTGTAGAAACAAGAGAGGAAAAGAGAGATAGGATAGATACACAAGTTCTAACCTAGAACCAGAGCTTCTTCTCTGTCTTTTCTCTCTAAAAATGTCTAACTTTTCTAACCCTTGAGCCAAGAGAAGAGAGCCCTCTCTTATAGGCAACAAAGCTTACAAGCTAAGCAAACCAAAGGCTCATCCCTCCATACACGTGTATGGAGGGGAAACAAATGCTATACAGCTGCTTCAAAATATCTCAAAAAGCAACTGAACAGTATTCGGCAGGGCAAAATTGTCATTTTGACAAAATTGACTGCCGACCGGTACAAAAGAGTGCCGACCGGCACAATATAGTGCCGATGGCAACACCAACCAGCCGGTGGCCTCTAGCCACTGCCGGTGGTGTGTGGGGATGCCTCACAAGGCATTCCCTGCCCCTCCAAGGCAAAGCACAAGTGTTTGGTGCAAAACTAGACACAAAACGGTCAAGTTCGGGGGTCCTGAGGCAAGGCACGTAGCCGAGAACTCCGGGAACTCCAAACGAACACGAACATGGATAATCACCGAGTGTTCAAGCGGTGACGTCCAGGTCTTGAGGACGGTCAAAAATGGGGTGTCTACAGGAGGTTGCCGGATATTGTGGAACGCTGCGGATTCACTGAAGAGGTTAGAATTGGTAGATTCTAACCAGATTGGACAACCAGGTACAACTCAAGATAGATCATTGAAGACCAGAGGAGATCAGGCTTGATTAAATGGCAGATCGAGGGAGATCAGGATTGGTCAGGGGTAATCAGAGGATTGCAGAAATGATTATCTCCGGAGTTCGTCAGAAGATCTGGTTCAATCAATCAAAAAGACCATTCATCGACGGATAGATGATTTGGCAACCAGTTCAGGCTCAGGGAAATGCTGTGGCTGTTGGAGCTATTGTATACGAGTAAGTACTGGTGGTACGTGGACCTGTAGAACAATAGCTGCAGAGGAGCATACTAAGCGCAGGAGCACAAATACAGACGTGCAGTAGTGCAAGGGTACAGTGTCGTACAGAGGCGCAAGAGGAGTGTGCAGCAGCGGGTTGTTGAAAGTTCACAGGAACTTCCAGACAGAGAAATTGAGACAAACGCAAGAGTGCGCGCCAACGAGTGACAAGTCTTTTTTCTTCTATGGTGGTTTCTTCCATGGCAGCGGAGGATAGAGTTGATGCGGATCTCTCAGGCGAGCTCGACGCCGGGAGACCAGAAGCCATGGGTACGGGCCTATGCAAGGAATTGCATAGCTGTCGATGCTTTGACAGATGGAGCTACTGTCAACCATCGAGCTACTGGACAGCAAATCAGGGATTGCAAAGGCACAGACAACAAGCGTATGTGGAAACGCCAGGAGGTTGTTCAGAAGTGCAGAAGGCAAAGGCTGAAAGTTCAGAGAAAAAAAGCTCCGAGCAAAGAAGACAGAGGACGTTGATGGGATAAACAACGAGTTTTCTATTGCTCCAATGACTGGTCCTGCGAGGTAATGCATGATAGTCAAAGGGCATTCCAGCAGGGGGTGCAGGACATGCAATCAGGGGGTGTCGGATATCTTGGTTACGCAAGTTCAAGCATAGCAGGTATAGACATCCGAGATAGAAGCGTGGAAGAGATCTGTGGGAGATAGGAGCAGAGGCTCTCTCCAAATCAGAGAGTGGTGTGAGTTGAGTTGAGGATGTAGGATTCCCTCATTCTCTTGTATCTCTGGTGTATTATCTCTAGCTTTCAAGGGATGCAGCGTCTCAGTGAAGAGATGCAAACTATGTTGAATTTGGGCGTGACAAGATTAGCAGCAATGTGTGCAGTGGATCACCTCACATGGGTTGAGGGGGTGATTTGTGGGATATCACCCATGTGAGGGGTGATGGCCAACCTACAAAGTGCTTGCCCAAAGGTGATTTTCATGTTGTTGCCAACACACATGAGTTGGCCATGTGATGCCAACACACCAACAAGCTGGCCATGTGCAAAGGCCAGCTCCTCTCCTTCCTCCATTTGATGTGTATAAATTGTGAGGGTGAGGGAGAGCAAGAAAGAGAGTGAGAACCAAAGAAGTGAGCAAGCCAAAGAGGGTGTGCGAGATGTGAGGCGGAGAGACCGTCTCCCTCGGTGTGAGCGAGGGAGACGGGAGAGTGGCTGAGTGAGGAGAGTGTGAGCTCCTCCTCTATTGTAATCTTTCTGTAATCTCCCCATTGGTATAGTGCAAACCGGTTACTCTCCCGTGGACGTAGGCATTGAGGCCAAACCACGTTAAATATTGTGTCTCCTTGAGTGTGGGTGTGTTTTTCTGCTTGGTATAATTTCCGCAAGGTCTTGGGCGGGATCCCGGATCCCAACAGATACAATCCTTCCAGTTTTTGTCATTGCAGTCATGCCCATCCACATCTTCATGTTCTGTTTCATTTTTCTATCAAAAAATTGGATAAATTACAAATACACTCATCATTTAAAATACAGATTATCTCCTATGATTTGAAAAATTAAAAATAACTCATTGTTATTATTTTTTTATTTAACAGAATTAATTAAAAAAAATAAAATTCATAATTGTTCTCTTATACAATAATAAATTATCTAAATTATTAATTGAAATATATTTCTAATATCATTAAAAGCTATTAACTGACTTGATGGTTTATTAATAAAAGAAACTATTTGTTATGAAATTAAAAATCTCAGAAAGTGAAATATAATTTCCAAAACTACAGAGTAATTCGTATTTTAATCAAATCTTAAGGGATGTATTTGTAATTTATCTTAAAAAATATTATATATGCATATATATGTGTGTGTCTGTATGTATTTATGTATTTAGCAGAGCAAAGAGGGGGGAGGGAGAGACGAAAGAGAATAAAAGGGGATCACCACTAATTTGATTAATAGACACGTGGTAGTAATATAACAGTGGAACAGAAGATTGATGCAACAACTTGGTACAGAAGATCTTAACCCCAAACTATGGGTATCCCACCTCTCTCTCTCTCTCACTTTCTCATTTTGCTTCGAGTCTCCATTATTATGCACTTTAATTCACCATGTTTTGCTCATTCATTACTAGTTTGAATCCCTTGAATTGGTGAGAGCCATTGTTTACATTACTGATAAACTAGTGAGGCAGTGAGATGTGGGTGGGAATTAAAGGGAATGTTTGGTTTAGTTTTGAGAGAGTAGTTTTTAAAAATTGTTTTGGGGAGAGAGTTTAGAAAATTTTTTGGTTTATTTGGTGGTTTATTTTGAAAGTAGTTTTGGAGTTTTGGAATTTGGAATGATTTGATATTTTGTTGTAATTGAGTAGATATGTGTGACAGAAAATATTTTAAATATTGTATTGAAAAATGCTTTAAAATAAATATTTTAAGTATTGTATTGAAAAATATTTTAAAATAAATAAAAGTGTTATGAAATGTTTTCATTATTGTATTTCAAGGACCCAACAATTATACAATATATATATATATTTTTTAACAAATAAGAATTTCTGATTTATGTTCATAATCCCAACTAGTATAGAACACTAATGAAAGCAACAAATTGAATTCAAGTTAGTACATGAATCAAAGTAAATAATTATTTTGGTATTTTAATTTCAATAGCTCCTGGAAAAAATTAGGTTGCTTAGAGAGATTTTGCTACAATAATTTCAATCCCTTGCTTCAATAATAAGATATTTGGAAAGATTGCTATATAATTTTTTATTGATAGATATCAAAATAGGCATAATTTGTGTCTCTTTATGATTGATAAAGAAAACTCAACTCGAAATAATTAGTAATTACAAAATCACACCTCTTCTCTTTAATTAGCACAAAGGTAATCAACAAGCTCAGAAAGAAAAAATCGTCATAAGTCACATTCTCACACCAAGTCCGCATTGAATTTTGATGCAATATTGCAATAATTGTTGGGAGTTCTTTAATGTCAAATTTACATTAAATTTTACGTTACAAAAATATTATGCCATAGCTTTCATGTGTGCCCTTCCTAATGTATGCCCTGCTAACAAATGTCCAGGGGTATAAGTAAAAAATAAAAAAGGTATATATCCCAACTGATTTCATAACACTTTTATTTATTTTAAATTTATTTTTGTTAGAAATGGTTTGGGAAGTTTTGGAAAAGTCAGATTTTTTCTTAATTTTGGTCTATTTTTTAGGTGGGACCCATACGCCAAAGTTAGCGGGTCTAAGTGGTAACGCGTTCTATGCCGCGTTATGATTCGCGTGGTATATTCGGTTGTTCAAAACCATTATCGAGTGAATGGGAAATTGAAACCAAAATGAGCTGCATGGAAATAGAGTTTTGATGGGAAATCCTCAAAGGTTTGAATAAAGGCATGTCCTACATTGGTTTGGTGGGAAGAATTTTGTGGGTTTAGAAGGCATATGTTTATAACTTGAGGTAGGGCCCATAGGGCACCCAAGTTTTGTAGATAGGGAGGTTATGGAGAAAGTGAGCTAGACCCATTAGACCCAAAACATAAACACGCGCACCGCCATCTGGTCGAGCGAGCTAGGCTTGGGTATGGTGTGAGGTTGGATTGAGCTTGTCCAGCCTAATACTAATTACTTTTTGGGGTAAAAACTTTTGAATTTTATTTTTCTAAAATTAAATTCTAATTTTTTGGAATTTGAATTTCAGAAATTAATTCCAAAAAATTCTGCCCGATTTTTTCCTCTACCAAAATTCTGCTCAGTTTTTATCTGTTTGAATTTAAACCGGAACATTTTCAGTATCTGGTCAAATTCAAACCCAAACAGTGCCATATCTGTTCATTCAAACTGAACAGGTTTGCACCTGTTTAATTCAAACCAAACAGCCACATTTTCTCCTATAAATAGACAGACCCTCTATTGATTTTTCATTTATTCAGAAAATTCGTTCTTCCCTCTGTAATTACTCTATGCATTTTGCTGCATTAAATCCATTAATTTTCTGTGAAAAAGAGTGTATACACTAAGTGTATTTGTTGTATGAAAAATTTATAGTGCTGCAATTTTTTGTTGTTGATCATTTTATCCTAAGAGATAGACATCCACATTCTGAAAATACCGTAGAGAGGATGAATCTGTCTTAAGGACATAGTGTTAGACATTAGACTTGATCAGAAAATTTGTTCAACAAATTAATATAGTAAGTAATTAATTTACTTTTCTGTTTTATTATTTTTCTGTTTCAGATTTTGATTTTGTTTTTGTAACAAAATAAAAATCTGTTTTATTTATTTTATTTCATTTTTTGGTTTGATTTTTGTAATCAAACAAACTCTCTCCTTTCTTATATTTCTTATGTATTCCGTTTATTGTTTAGTACACAAACGGAATTTATTTCTTTAAATACAGTGAAGATTGTCCAACAATTTTTAGGTTTTTCATAATTTTCAAAATACTTTTTACACAAGACCCAACATGAAGGTGTTGTTTGGTAACATTTATAGTTTACTGTTTTTAGTTTACAAAAAATATTAAACATGTTTATATTTGTTTTGGGTATATATATATATTTGGCACATAAGTATTTTTAAAAAGTTGTTTTAAGAACAAAGGAAAGGAATGACAGTTGGAAGCAATTGTCAACAATTGGAGATGGTGATCGTATTAATGCTATTCCTTTTAAGTCAGAGGTGGTTGTTGGGCGCCAAAGGTAGTAGCCAAAAGTGGTTGGCGGAGGACAGATGTAATTGCCAATAGTCGAAGGTGGTAATCAATTGTGGGAAGTGATAGTCAAAAATGGTTACTAACGGTTGGAGATCCATTGTCTCATCTTTTGTTCAACATTGTTGCGGAAGGTTTGAACATTTTGATTGAAAGAGCAAAGGAGTTGGGGCTGGTTAAAGGAGCTTCTGTGGGGCCCAGTGAATTGAAATTTTCTCATCTGCAGTTTGCAGATGATTCAATCATATTCTGTGAAGCGGAAAGAGGTGAATTGGTGCACATTAAGAGAATTTTGCGGTGCTTTGAGGTGCTATCCGGCTTAAAGATCAATTTCCACAAAAGTTTGTTGTGTGGAGTGGGTTTAACTGATGGTGAGGTTAATCAGTTTACCTCCATTTTCAACTGCCGTAGTTATAAGCTCCCTTTTAGTTATTTGGGTTTACCTCTCGGGGCTAACCCTAGTAGAAAAAGTACCTGGCTACCTGTGATTGAGAAAGTAAAAAAGAAGTTAGCTACTTGGAAGAGGAAAGTCTTGTCTTTCGCTGGTCGTTTAACTCTGATTAGGTCAGTCCTCTCTTGTCTGCCTATATATTTTCTATCAATTTTCAAAATCCCTGTGGGAGTAGCTAAGTAGATTGAGAAGATTCAGGCAGCTTTCTTATGGGGCAAATCTGACCACAAGAGGAAAATCCACTTGGTGAAATGGGCGGAACTAACTATGGATAAGTCACAAGGAGGTCTGGGGCTTAGAAATCTAAGAGATATCAATGCTTGCCTATTGTTAAAATGGTGGTGGAGGTTTGGAGTGGAGGACAGAGCTATATGGAAACAAATGTTGAGGTGCAAATATGGGCTGGGTGATGGTGGCTGGGTACCTTCCATTCCAGAGTCTTGTTCAGTGTCAAGAATCTGGTCTGATATTGTACATCTTGGTGCATCTAGTCCAGAGTTGATTGAGTACTATTTATCTAATTTCAAACTTCTTGTAGGAAATGGGCATAGACTTCTTTTTTGGGAAGATAAGTGGTTAAATAATCTTTGTTTGAAGGTGGAATTTCCTAGGCTGTACAGGCTGTCTGAGGAGAAGGGTTGTACAATTTTGCAGATGAATCACAGTAGAGGGTCAGCACATGAGTGGAAATTTCTGTTTAGTAGATCTCTGTTTGCTTGGGAGGAGGAGGAGGTTGTTAGGTTGCAAGGGGTTCTGAGGGGCACACTTGTTCTTTCAGATCAAGCAGAGGATTCTTGTTTATGGATGGCAAATCCCTCAGGATCCTACTCTGTGGGTGTGTCTTGGAAGTGGTGGATGCTATGAAAAGGTCATGTCGTACGTGCTACTGATATGGTGTGGAAGAACTCTGCCCCTCCCAAGGTGAAATTCTGCTGCTGGTTAGCTTGGAAAGGAAGACTTAAAACTTCCGTGTTTTTGAAAAGGATTGGTGTATTGAATTCCGAAGCTAACACAGTGTGCCTGCTTTGCAATACAGAGGAGGAGTCATTGAATCATCTGCTTTTGTCGTGTCCTGTGGTATGGAAATTATGGTCAGGCATGGTGCAATGGTGGGGTCTGGTTTGGGTGGTTCCAGGCTCAGTTGAGGATTTGCTGCTTTGGTGGGCTGGTTATCAATTTAAAAAGGTGATCCAACCATTGTGGAAGGTTGTTCTTGTAGCTGTTTTGTGGTCAATTTGGAAAGCTAGGAATGATTGTCTTTTTCATCAAAAGAGTGTTGTGGGGGCTGATTTGGCTGAGTTGGTGAAAGTCAGAATAGCCTTGTGGTGTAAGCATAGCAATGGAGGTTTGCAGTATTCTGTGGAGGACATTGTGCATAATCTTGACAGCATCAAGGTATGATTGTAGTCCAGGTCTGATGGGAAGCAGTGCAGGTTTAGCTCTATTTTGGGTTGCAGTGCTGGTTTTGTTTATATATTGTCCTGTCGGGATGCAGAGCAGCATTTTGGTGTTTGTAGCTTGGTGATTTGATATGGCTGTGCTGGTTTGAGGGATGTCTCTGCAGTCTGGTCTGGTGTTCTGTTTATGCAGTCTGTGTATGTGAGCTGAGGGGAGGTGGTGTGTGGCTGCAGTCTGGTTTTGCTGGGGTGAGGGATGTTCTTTTGGTTTGCAGAGCAGGTTTGTTCTTTTGTGGGATGCAATGCTGTTTTGTTTCTATTCTGTCCTGTTGGGATGCAATGCAGCATAATGGGGTTTTGCAGCTTGGGTGGAGTTGGTTGCTGCTGCTGGTGTAGTGCAGATAGCAGGGTTATGGCTGGTTCGGTTGCTGCTTGGTAGTGTTTGGTCTGCATTATGTGTGTGCTGGTTTCTGCATAGGGCATACTGCTGGTTGCAGCATACCACTGGTAGTGTGTGTTGCTGCTGCATTGGTAGTGTGCGGACTGCAATTGCTGGGTATATATCAATTTTAGTTCTGTTTTGGTGCTATGAGCTCTGGTTTGGTGTTAATCAGCTTACCACTGGTTTTGTATTTTTCTCTGGTTTTTTGCTCTTCGTTGGTCTCTCACCAACTTGGAGCTTGGAGCTTTTTTAGCTCTGAGCTCCTCTTTATTGATGTAGTGTTCCATACTCTGTATGTGTTTCTTTCATCAATAAAGATCTTTCTTTTGCTGATCAAAAAAAAAAAACGATTGGAGATGATGGCTGATCGGCCGCCTAAGGTGATTGGCAGCAGTAACAGGTGGTTGGCAGTTGAGAAAGGTGGTGGCCAAAGATGGTTGGTAGAGGAAGTCATGAGAGATGGTGATTGGTCGCAGTGAAGAGCAATGTGTGGTTGTTGGAAAGGGTGCGGAAAAAATAAATAAATAAATAAAAATAAAAAGAAAATTACAAAAAATAAAAAAACTAGAGTTTCACTCTTATAACAAAATAAACCTTAAATTTTTTATTTTATCAATTTAAATCCTAATTTTTTAATTTATTTTCAATTTGAACAATTTCCTTATTTCGTTAAGTAAAATTGTCATAAAAATGATATTTTAGTCATTAAACTCAATGTAGGTTACATAAAATATCTATAATACTATTTTTCATTGAGTTTAATGATTAAAATACAATTCTTTTTTCATTGGTTTTATTTAACAAAAATGATAAATGATTTAGATTGAAAATAAATCAAAATATTAGGGTTTACATTGATAAAATAAAATTTTGGGACATATTTCCTTACAAGGGTCAAACCTTGTGATTTTTTATTTTATTTTATTTTTGGTAGTAATCATAAAAAAATAAATAAATAAATAAAAGAAAAAAAAAAAAAAAACAATTGAAATCAACTTTTTAGTGGATACCATTTACAACTTTTTAAAAATCAAAACGGAAATCAAATGGGTTTTTATTTAAAATTTTTAAAAATTGGGCAAATTATGCTAACAATTTTTATAATTTGAAACTTCTCATTTTGGTCTCTGAATTTTTAATTGTGATACATTTGATCATAAATTTTGAATTTTGTTCTAAATAAGGACAATCAAAGATATTTTCATTGCAAACGGTCTATTTTAAGCGCAAAGGCGTCATACAACTTATTTTATGATTGTTAACTTGTATGTCGCTTAAAATGTAATGACCTTTGTTTTTTTAATCAATAATGTTGTAACTTTCTTGGTTATAAAATTCTGCTTTGTTTGGTTTCAAAATCATTATTAAATTTTTTTTTTCTAAGAAACTAAAAATTAAATTGGTTAAGAAAAATTAAAAACCTATCATTTTTATATAATTTTATCTCTTGTAAGGATAGATATAATTTTTTTAAATAAATTTTTTTATATTTATTTACATTAAATTTGTTTTTATTTTTTCAAAACTCAAACATTGTAACAACTTTGATGTCATTATTTAACCAATCTATTAAATCAAAATATTCAAAAGTAAAAGCATTTTATATATTAAACATATCAATTACACATTAAAAGCCTAATAACTATTCATTACATAATAATCATCCAAAAATATCTGTTAACAACAAATACAACCATCTATTACATAATAACCATAAAAAAATATCAACAAAAATAACCACTCCATTACATGATTGTCATCCAAACACATATTAAAAATTAATTTGGTAAAAAAATAAAAAAAATAAAAATGTAAAAAATTTATCATTTATATATAATTTTATCTTTAGTGGGTATAATAATTTTTAAAAATTTTAAAATAATTTTTTGACGTTTATTTTGTCAAATTAGTTTATATTTTATCAAATAGAAGAATTTGCCCTTAAAATGGAGTAAAGTGTCTTCAATTGTCCTTATTTGGAACGAGATTTCAAATTTAGAGTCAAATGTATCACAATTGAAAAGTTAAAAACCAAAGTGATACAAGCCCTAAACTATATAGACCATTAGTGCAATTCTCCCCTCAAAATTCTATAAATATAATATAAACATTACTAAACAAACCCTAAACAATACTCGTAGAGTGCTCGATAACATTTCCCATAATTAAATTTATGAGAGAAAAAAGAGAAGAAAAAAAAAAATTTCTCTAACGTAGCAGAATACACATAAATAAAGGCATACTTTTGATATACAAATTATTAGAAACCATAACTATATGTCATTTATATTCATTAATTCATAGTATAATCACTAACATATTACCCCTACTATACTTGTGTATAGATAAATAATCAAATGTGGTCCATCAGTTCGGTATTGTCACCCGCTCAAGTGTGGTCCACCATTTCCTGTTGTTTTTAGTGCGAGGTGAGGCATAATTTACTCAAGAGTAATCAACTAGTCTTAAAGTTAGGATTTAATTATCCTAGGGTGTCTGAAGTAATAAGATCTAGTAAATAACAATATAGAGAACACACAACACAACTTCATATATATAGGCAAAATAATAATTACAAGAGTCTTATAATTGGATTTTGTTGGGTATACCTCCTTATTAGAGTGTGGGACCCAATTGGTTTTTTGAAAAAGAGTTTAATTTGGTTTAGTATTAATTATAATATATTTTTATATATTATATTTAATTTGTGGAGACCCAATCCAATTTGGAAACAACTAAGGTTTGATAATAAACTCTAGATTCACAATATTTTAGGGTTTTTTTGTTTTTTTGCTCATCCCAAGGTAAAGAGAACGGCTGCTACACATACTCCACTTTGGTGAACGGCTGCTACGCATACTCCACTTTGGTGAAATCAATTATTTGGGTGTGTGAACACTGGAATTAATTTGAGTGGTTCTTTACTTCGTTTTCGGTGTTGATTTGGTTCGTTATTTTGGATCTTCTACAACTCTGGTTCTGAAGATTTTTGTTCATCTATTTGGTGAGGTCTTTCCTCTTGTTTATTTATGATTATTGGGAATTCACCTAAGGATGGTTTTGTGAGACCATTAGTGTCTCGTTTGTAATCGTTTGGAACTTATTTGGTTGATAGTGGAATCGGATTTCGATCCCGTGGACGTACCTCACATTGAGGGAACCACCTAAAATTTTTTGTATTGCTTCTGATTTAATTTTTCCGCATTAGTTTTTATTCCTATTGATTGATTTACTTGTGAGGAATCATAGATTTTCCCTAACAAATTAATGGAAGGAATAAAGAGTGGAGATGAATAGTGCGAAGTGTTTATAGTAATAGCATCAATTAACATAAGGATCAACTGAAATATGGACGAATGATGTAGCCGAATCGATGACATTATAGTTTTAGACTTTAGGGTGGTCAAGTTTATGAAAGTAGTGACTAAACTAGATATCTAACCTAAAACTACAATGGTCATATGCTTTCAAACTAAATATCCAAGATTCATCACTAAGGGAAGAAAATGAGATTATTTACAAAAAGCCTTGTACTAGATAGAATAATTAAGGCTCAAGGGGGGGTCAATTCAACAAATAATAGAATTGAAAAAAAAAAATATGAAGTAAGCTAGATGATAATGACATAATCTTGAAAAGGGTTTGAAAAGGGTAACATAAAGGTTATGAACATATGATAAGGGTATGATGATCGATAGAAGACTCATAGAACTAACAGTACACCTACTATGTAACGTGATGCCTTGTTCAGAGTTAAAACCACTTCCCTTTGTAGGTGATCGTCAAATTGTAACGTAACGATTCTGAACCTGAAATATGTCCTCATGAGTTGATGTTGCTATGCCCAGAATCTGAAGAAACATCCTAAGGTAAGTCAAGAAAATTTCAATTTTTCAGTGTCTTTTATTTGATAGGATAGATAATCTTATAATAATATAATATAGTTGTAACAACGCCCGCGTGGGACCTTGCTACAGCTCGAACTCCCTTTTGTTTGTGGTTCCAAATCTGAACCAAAGAGTCCACCTCTGGCAAATCGTTTTGAAGAAAAACAGATTTTTTGAAAAGTAGTGCCAAACATGGACTGCTTTGCCAGATTACAGAGTCGCCACCTAAATATTTTAAAATGGGAGAATTTAGGAAACCCTGACTCGGTGCCGAAGGCCACGTATCCGTCATCACCAAAGTGATCTTGGCTCGGGAGCTTGGGTACGATCGGGGAAGGTCAGCTATGAGCACCCCCTCTCGCCCGGTCCGAAGACCGGCCTCTACTAACCATGATATCCGATTTTGAAAACGTTATGTGCCCTTATTCCGGTTAATTGGCCTAGAATTACTATGTTATGCGCACGGCAAACAAGTATAGACTAGATTGCCTAATTTGGAACAAAACATTGCATATCCGTTTGTTTGGAAAACGCTTTGGAATTTGCTACTCGCAAGTAGGCTAAAACACGGATTTCAACGAGTTTTCCAACTCAGACAATCCAACCTCCACCCACAGGCATTCAAGCAGTTTATCTCACATAAGCATCTAGCCACATGGTAAGCATGCTGTTATGGCAACATTCACACGCATGCGAGATGCTAAAGCATAAGAACTTACATCGTACTCCGTGCCAAAACAATAAACTAGTTAGCAAAACATGCATGACCTAGTTCATGTTAAGTGGCTAATGCAACACAGGCAGAGATGCAATTTAGAGTAGGCTCGGCTAACCCTAAAATGACATGTGAGATGCAATCAAATAACACATATTCAATTTGGAATCGAAAATACAATGCAGTTTGTATGATGTACCGAGCCCGGTGCATGTAAACAAATGCATGGATGCACGCATGCATAGCATAAGGTATGCTAAAATAAACGTGCCCTAATCTACCATCAAAGCAGGTAAATAAAAGGGAGAAAGAAGTGGGGGTTGGAAGACATACACACACACACCCACACTTATTACAGATTTACCCTCGCTCGGAGGGATCAAAAGAATAATACAAATTAATTAACTACGCAAGCTAATTAAAATATTACAAATTCACTAAATTAACCAAATAAATTAATGAATCTAATTAAAGTAGTAAACCGCCTCGGGATGAGGGCCGGATGCAGCACGCGCTCGGGACTCGCTCGGAATCGCACTGCCATGCATGGTTTGCCTCTGTTTTCCCTGATATCCTCCTCTGAGGACTGCCAAAGTCTCAGAAACACTTCCTTGGGCACTGGAGATCACCACCGGCTGGGTAAGAATACCACCGGCTGAAGGATGTGGCCACCGGCACTAAATTCATCCATCGGCTGCCAATTGACTGCCGGTCGGCACTTAACAGTGCCGGTCGGCACAAAATGCCTGCAGAACCTGCAACTCACAGTAGCAGAGGACACAACTTGCATGGCAATGTAATTCAGAGCATGTATGCACCAAACACACTCCTTATCATGTTTTTGACCCAAAGGAAGATGTGCCTCGGTTCTCGGACCACCAATCACGCATTTCCATGCATGATGGCCCAAAGAACCAAGAATGCAACTTTAATTTCAAATGCATGCAATGCAAACAAACAAACAAGGGTGCCAAACCTCCATCATGACTTCACTTCAAGAGGCCTAGCATGCATGCCAATGCAATGCAACCCTAAGCATGTTATCTAGCATGCAACATGGACTATGCAATACCCTTATGCAAAACATACAAGCAAACATGCAAGGTAAGCATGCAAACCAAATAGAGGATGGACTTAAACATGAATTAGGCAGCCCTAGGTAGGCCTAAAACAGTGGCCAAAGTGCCTAGAAATAGAGACTAAACACACACACACACATGCAAGTGTTATGGTCCAAACCTAAGGCATAAACATGGCAACTCTTAAGCATAGTTAAAGAGACCAAACATGGACAATTAGCACGCAAGTTAAGCTCTGAAATCATGCTATAAAATGATGCCAAATCATGTTAAACAAGATGAGCAAATGTATGCAAAAGGGGGCCAAGTACTTGGGGCAAGCCATGTAGGCTTGAACCAAGGCCAAGTCCACCAAGCCTCACAAGGCTAAGGGGGCTCAAAACAGGTCAAGGGCAGACCTAAGCAAGGCCAAGGGTGTACCTAGATGGCATCTAAGAGGCTTGAAACCAAAGGCATGCAACGTGACCAAAACATGGAGCATTCAACACATGCTTTTGAAGCATTAAAGAGGCTACTAAGGCAAGCATACAAGCACACCAAAGGGACTGAAATAGCATGTTAAATGGTTCCAAACTATCGAAAATAAAGCAAGCAAGGCATGCTACACTCTCATGCTCTTAAGGCCAACAAGCCAAATGCAAAGGAGCTATGAGATACAAGTCATGACCGACCAAAACAAGCATGGACAGACCTCATGCATGGCAAAATAAGCATACAAGCTTCATGGATCTAAGCCTAAAACATGCTAGAAATAGAGGCACACAACCTAGGCATGTTAAGGGACTATTAAGGCATTACAAAGCAACTATGCAAGGCATGCAAAGAGTGCTAAAACCAACATGATAAAAAGTTATAATATGGCAATATGAGCACAAAATATAGCCATGGCATAACCAACAAACAAGCAAACATGGGGCTCCCTCAAGAGGCAAAACTTGCCCTTTTCAAGGACATCAAGGAGAGGGGGTGGCCCTCTCCTTCTTGAGACTCTATGGCATCATCTCCACCACTGAAATCCCTCAAGATTTCAGTGGTGAAGAGATCCTAACACCAAAGTCTCGGATCTCTCACAAAATAGCACAAAAAGTGGCCTTTTCAAGGCCTAAGGGTGGTCAAACCTACCCAAACCACCAAACACTCTTAATAAACAATGAAGAGGGTTAAAAAACAGAACTTTTTTGTATTAAACACCAAGCACAAAAATAGTTCAAAGATAGGTAAAAATGGAGTGCAAGAATGGGGAATATAAAGCAAGTTTCTCACCCTTGTAGCCTATCTTCAACAATGGTGACCTTGATGCCTCCTTAAGCTTCAAACCAGCCAAGAACACCAAGAACAAGCCCTTAGCACCTCAGTTCCCAGGGGAAGGTGAAACACTAGGTGTTGATGTGCAAAAGTAAGTCACAAACACCTAGTGTACAAAACAAGAGAGAAAGAGAGAGATAGGATAGATACACAAAACCTAACCTAAAACTAGAGCTTCTCCCTCTCCTAAAATGTCTAACTCTCCAAATTTTCTAACCCTTGAGCCAAGAGAAGAAGCCCTTCTCTTATAGGCCACCAAAGCTTACAAGCTAAGTCAACCAAAGGCTCATCCCCTCCATACACGTGTATGGAGGGGAAGCAAGAGCTAAACAGCTGTCTAAAAATATCTCATAAAGCAGCTGTACAGTGGTCGGCAGGGCAAAATGGTCATTTTGCCAAAACAAGTGCCGACCGGCACAATACAGTGCCGATGGCAACAACAACCAGCCGGTGGCCTCTAGCCACTGCCGGTGGTGTGTGGGGATGCTTCACAAGGCATTCCTTGCCCCTCCAAGGCAAAGCGCAAGTGTTTGGTGCAAAACCAGACACGAAACGGTCGAGCCAAGAGATCCTGAGGCAAGGCGCGCAAGCCGAGACCTCCGGGAACTCAAGACGAACACAAATATGGATAATCACCGAGTGTTCAAACGGTGACGTCCAAGTCTTGAGGACGGTCAAAAATGGGGTGTCTACAGTTGCCCCTCTTTGACAGAACTCGGAAGTCATAACAATGACGGGAGTGAATGTCAAAGCCCAGAGACGACCCATTTTTGACAAGGCCGAAGACTTAGACAAACATGCAAGACAAACAAGGTATGCGCCTGAAGGCAGGGGCAAAATGCAACTGAAATGCAAGAAGCCGAGCATAACTTATGATCATGTAAAGAAAGCTGTAATGAAGCACGCATGCAATGGTTTTAAGCTAGATACGCCAAACTACACTACAATGCAGAAAGGATGTAAGAGAATTATGCAATTCTCAATACGTCTCACTCGGAGGATACAATACCTGCGCGGCTCGTCCGGTTGCACCGGCCTCAAATGAGCCGTACATACAATATCGTGCCTGCAAAGAAAGCAAACTTAACAGGTACAATATTGTTAGCAACATGCGTGTCATGCAAAATGAATGCAAAATGATATGCAATGTATACAAAACTATGTATGAACAATGCAAATGGAAACGCAATACAATTGAAACTATATGCAAACTATATGCAAGGCAATTGAATCATGATTCATTCATGAGCGATTCGAAACCACACAAATGTCAAATAGATTGATGGAGGTAACAAGTCTGTCTACCATAGAAAAGGTGTCGAAGCCCTCAAGGCGCGAGCGCACGCAGAACTATGAGTAATGTAGA
The DNA here is from genome assembly GCA_036172215.1 of Camellia granthamiana. Classification (NCBI taxonomy): domain Eukaryota; kingdom Viridiplantae; phylum Streptophyta; class Magnoliopsida; order Ericales; family Theaceae; genus Camellia; species Camellia granthamiana. Next base: position 10,020,649 of record CM069909.1, read on the forward strand.
CAGACACAAGAACAAGTATTGGGTGAAATGACATAAGTGGGGTAACGACCCGCTGGGGAAAGAATGATGATCCTAAAGCCGGATGCAACAATTACACTACAATGTAATATGATGGATAAATGATACAATGGATATGGCACGCGGGCCAAACCAAATCTTGCCTAGGAAAGGCATGTACACATACAAGCCATGTCTAACATAGAAAAGGTGTCGAAGCCCTCAAGGCGCGAGCGCACGCAGAACTATGAGTGTATAGACGTGAAAAGTATGGGCACATACCAGACCAAGCTCAACAAGGAAAGACGCAAGCCATGGATGGAAGATGATGCAGTGGATGCATGCAACTAAAATGCAACCTAGATGGATGCTCACAAAAACAAATGCATGACATATGCAGTATTTTTTTTGTGTTTTTGAGTTTTTGAATGCATGACATATGCACTATATACAAATGATGCATGACATATGCATGTGTGTTTTTTTTGGATTTTTTGAAATGCATGACATATGCAGTATATACAAATGATGCATGACATATGCATGTGTGTTTTACAACGCATGACATATGCAGGGTTATTTACAATGCAATGCATGACATATGCAGGTGAAGGTTATTTACAATGCAATGCATGACATATGCATGTGAAGGTTTCGCACCCTCCAAGGATTTAAGGTCTCCTAGACCGTGCGTGTTTAAGGTCTTGCCAGACCCGTGCGTGTTTTTGGTCCCGCCGGACCGTGGCCTCGGTGTATGCATGACAATGCAAGTGAGGTGCGCAAGATAGCGCGCTCCATGAATGCATGCCAAATGCGATGAACGGTGCACTTCAATGCACCGAGGGTCTTGCACCCTCCGAGGATTTAAGGTCTCCTAGACCGGCATGCAAAATGTATTGCAAATGAGGCACACGTACCTCATGGAATGTAAAATGAAATGCAAATGAGGCACGCATATGTGACGCGCATGCCGCACGAAATACAAAACAATGCAAGTGTGACACGCATGCCACCTAAAAATGTAAAACAATGCAAGTGTGACACGCATGCCACACAAAAGTGTAAAACAATGCAAGTGACAAGCGAAACAACGCAAGTCACAAGAGATGTGCATGACGACGCGATGCGACGCGCCCGTCAGTGCGATAAATGCGTGTAACGTACACGGGGCAACTTTTGAACCTTATAAAAGACAAAAGGATACAAAAGGATACAATCACTGCATGAATTTGAGTGCCACGCACAGAAGACACGGTCCGAGGTCAAAACGGAGGCCGGTTGAGCATCGGAGATGCATTTTCTTGCACTTTCTTGAGCTATGAAGACCCAAAACTACTCATATGGCTTAAACAAGGCCTTGGGAACACCACCGGCCGGAAGGGGAAGCCACCGGCTTGTCACCGGCTGCAGAAAAGTTCCACCGGCACAATATTGTGCCAACCGGCACAAAATAGTGCCGACCGGCCAAAAGTGCCTGATCGGGGGGCAGATTTGACATTTTGCCTCGGGTCTTTTAAAATAGGGTTCCAAACCCTATTCTATTCATTTCCCTCTAGCCGAAAATCATACTCTCTCTCTCTAGAGCCTTTTCCTTTCCTCGATTCCTCGTTTTCTTCGCGTTTTACGCCCATTTCGTCGTCGGATTCGCGATTTCCTTCGCGTTTCGGACATTTTCGACCGATTGAAATCTCATTTCGGTGCCTCTTTTGCTATTTCCTCTTTTTGGGACTTGTTCCCCTCGAGTTTCTCTCGAGTTTTACGCCTTTTCCCATTCCGGCTTTTCTGGCCATTTTCCACCCGTTCGGGGTTGACTTTTCGATTGACCCTTCGCATTCTAGCCCAGTTTTCCTTTTTCGGCCATTTTCTCACCACCATTGCCATGGCTGATGATGTTCCACACGTCGGGACTCCCCCGGATCACGAGATGGATCCCGGGGTCGAGCTCCTCCCGCTGAGCGAGCGCCCGTTTGATCCGGCGACCTATCGCCCGGCGATTCACGTACTACCACCAGATGGTCTTCGCCACTTCCGCAGCTTCGACAGGGCACTGGACCCGGAGCTTCTGCTACGCGAGCCGACCTCTCACCTATCATTCGGCGTTTCCGAGGTAACCCTTTTGCTCTGCTTTAGTTTCTGCAATGTAGAACTGTAAACTGTCAACTGCCATAGCTGATTATAACCCTTTAATTGCTTAGCTCTGATATATTGTATGCTGTAGTTGATCGTAGACAAACTCACAACTGATATCTGTTTTAGGACCGACACATGCACACACGCTGTACTAGCCGCAATCACCCAAACACACGGCACACCGTATTTCACTGCAAACTCACCGACACCCGGTATCTGCTCGAATCTGAAAACATGTTGTACGCTGTATTTACACTGAACCACACAAAACACGCTGACGCATCATACGTTGTAGTTCACCTACTAGCACACTGTAACCCGATATCTGCTTGAATCTAAAAAAAAATGTGCACACATGCACCATATCTGTATGCTGAGCCTCACAGGCACACTGACATATCACAGGCCGTAGTTCACCTACCAGCACACTGTAGCCCGATATCTGCTTGAATCTGAAAAATGTGCACACGTACACCATATCTGTGTGCTTCTTGAAACTGCATTTTGAATATTGCTTCGCAATTGTTGTCTTTGATTACAGAGAGACTCCCATACCGTCCGCGGGTATGGGAACATTGCTGCTCGAGATTGGTACGCGGAGCTTCCCGAGGCGGTTCGCCGTATCGTAGACCAGGCCGGCTTCGGCGCTTTCTGCAGGGGGCTGACTCGACTCACGGCTTGTAGGCCTCTCCTTGCTGCCCTGGCAGAGAGGTGGTGGGACACCACCGATTCATTTCATTTGTCGGCGACTGGGGACATGACGATGACCCCTTATGATTTCTCGGTGCTCACAGGCATCGGGGTAGGGGGTGATCCGATCCCCTTCGACATCGACATGGATGAGTGGACCGCCGCTCAGATCTATTTGCTTGGCGAGGCGCCACCCCTTGCTCGTCCGGGATTTGTTCGTTACTCCTGGTTCGAGGTGCAGTTCAGGGTGCAGCCTGTGTTGGAGGCGGCGACTCCGATGACCGAGGTGGCCGTAGAGCAGTACGCGCGTGGCTTTTTGATGTTTTTGCTAGGGACCACCCTCTTCGCCGATCGGGCGAACACCGTGCCTCTTTGCCTTCTCAGCGCACTGGTGGACGTCCGAGACATTGTGCGTTATGACTGGGGTGGCGCGGCTCTGGCCACTCTTTACGGGTACATGAGCTCGGTCTCCCGTGGCAGCGGGCAGTTGCTCGGAGGCTACTGGCGAGCTTGGGAGGTACGTCTTCTCCTCTGCTTTACATTTCTGTTCTGTACTTTCTGTACTCTGCACACTGCACACACTGTAGTCTGCTTTACACTCGCTGTATACTGTACACACGGCACACACATACTCTGCTTTACACTGACTGCACACTGCTCACACTGTACACTCTGCACAATACACTGACTGTATACTGCTCACACTGCACACTCTGCACAATACACTGACTGTATACTGCTCACTCTGTACACTCTGCACAATACACTGACTGTATACTGCTCACTCTGCTATTTCTGCTTTTCTGTATATTCTGCTTTATTTGATAAATGTACTGGTATTCACCTTGCAGTTGTGGGTTTATGCCTACTTCCCTAGACTCGAGCCGGTGCCAGAGACGGAGACCCCACTAGTCGTTCCCTTCTCGCGCCGCTACGATGGGAGGTGCACCCGGCGGCCCCGAGATACATTCAGCTTCTTCCGCCGCTATTTTGACACCATCACCCCTGCCGAGGTATGTTTTTACTTACAGTTCATTTAAGCTTCGCTTTTCCGCTGTATATTTGCAATGCCAGCAGGTAACAAACTGTATTTCAATTTCAGATCACCTGGCAGCAGTGGGCTGCTCTGCCAGCGATGATGAGGGATCGGTTTGCCGGTGCCGTTGAGACCTCGCGTTACCGGATTTTGCTGGAGGGCCCGGTCTGTCGGGCTTGGTACCTGGGCGAGCGCTTCTTGCGTCAGACCCTAGGCTTACCTGAGCAGATAGTCCCGGTGCACCCTCCTGAGCACATGCAGGATACCGAGCGTTTCACCGCTGAGCAGATGGCGGACTACACTGTCGACTGGGAGGCAGACGGCTACAGAGGCGAGGGCGATTATTCAGAGTACGTCCGGACCTTCATCATGCGGCCTCTGAGCGGTGGCCGTCGAGCTGAGAGAGAGAGACCTGCGGCACCTGCGGCCGGGGCAGAGGTGGGAGCAGGAGCAGGATCGTCACAGAGGGCTCGTGCTCGCGGCAGGAGGGGGTGCAGAGGGGACGAGGGACGAACTGGCCTGCTCTACCTGCTTCATTGACTTTCCGAGGGCAGGGTGGGGTGACCTATCAGATCCCCTTCGCCCCTCCACCGGCTGATCATGAGTTCGTCGGTGTCCCCGACTTGCCTCCGGTATGTATTACTGCTTTTCTGTACAGTCGTTTCATTTTAGTTTATTTGATATTCCACAGAATATTGAGGCATCTGATTCCCTTGCAGGCGTCTTCTGAGTACACCCGACAGTTACTGGAGATGAATGCCTCCATGACGGGGATGCTGCAGCGGACCTTCGAGTTCCTAGCCTTTTACGGCCTTCCGGTATGTTCTCTCTGTCATAGCTTCAAACCATACACAAACTGATTCGCACAATCTGATGCATAACACAACACTGAATGCCCAGCCCTCACAGCACTTGACACACTGTATTCACACACTGCATTCTGTACTGATAAACTGCTCACGGCATTCATACTCTGTAATTTTTGCATTTGATAAACTGCTTCACGTATACTGATGCATTTGCCTTTTGTACTTTTCAGCCTCCCTTCCTAATTCCTCCAGTGGGTGGTGGCGCTCCATCTGGACCTCCCATTTCTACTCGGGATGGTAGGAGATTCCCCCGCACCAGGGGAGGGCGTACTTATGCCGGGAGCAGCTCACAGGCTCCGATTGCAGACGACGAGTCTGAGGAGGAGGCGGAGGCGGGGTCGTCGTCGGAGGAGACCGGGGACAGCTCGGGCTCAGACTCAGACAGCGATGCTCCTGATGATGCTCCTGGGCTTCTGCCCAGGAAGAGGGCGAGGACAGATCCCCCGGCGCGAGGCCATTGATGATGCTGATGACCCAGACTTTTGCTGTTTCTTTTATTTCTTTTCTTGTACTTTTCTCTTTTGTTGGTAGATAGAGTACTTTGTACTGCCGCGAACAGGTTTTTGTTTTCCTCAAACTTTGTACTTGAAAGGGATTATATGAAACAAACTTTTTGTCTGAAAAAGTGTTACATTTGTATACCTCATAGTTTGCACTGCATTGCATTATATTACACCTCAAATGTAAATGATTTTTGATCTGTTGTCTGACAATTGAACACTTGCACTGTAATAATCAGATAACCGACCAACTAAACAGCAACACAACACATACAAATCACTGCTTAAAACTGGACACACTGCCCATACTCCATTGGGGACTAATCTGCTGGGGATTGATATGTACACAGCCCATAACACAACATTTGATTCATTCTGTACACGGCAAATCCTGAACAAACAGTCCAATCTGACAAGACGGACTACAAAGGCTGAAACCGATCAAAAATTGAAGCATACTCCAATGCCCCAAATTTTCCCTTCTCTTCTTTTACTTCGCATAGATGTGGAGAATGGCACAGCATTCTGAGCACAGGCAATTTTTTTGAAATAAAGAAGGGTTTCCAACCTAGGTATCGAGCCTAGACTGAACACAGCGGGAAAGACTCATTTGAATAAAACAAAGGCACACGACCTAAACGCAACGAGACACGCTCGGAAGGGACTCAAGACAAGAGTTGCAACAAAACAAAACGAAAAACACGACTCACGGACGCGTTCGCAAGAATGAGAGACCTCAGACGACGAGGAGCCAGTTCCTCCGGGTTTTGTTCCCACCCTTTCTGATTTGTGATACTCACATCACTCGGCCCTCAGGCTCGGTTTTTCTCTCAAAAACCCTCTTCTTACTTTTCCTCTCAACTCGCACCTCTCTATTCTTTATTTTCTCATTTTTCAATCCCTCCTCAGGCATGGTTGACGGATAAATGAGAGGTTGCGGGTTCACGCCCGATACAGCTAGCTCGCAGCCACTTCTTCTGGTAGATAGGGTGCCTCTCGGGCAAGTGTGTTGGCAGGAGAAGGACAGAAGGCCTGACTCAACTGTGCCCCTAGTTCGTCACTTTGACCATTTTTTTTGTTTTCTTCCTAAAACAGTTTTGACCAAAAGTGAGAGTCGGATTAACACACTTGTTCGATTTTTGATTTGAAAATCATGTGAATCAGGCTGTGAGCACTGAAAATTCTCCTTTTTGGGTCCAAGAAAATTGTCCGGTTTTGGAAAATGAAATAGTTTTCAAGAAAATAGTCAACCTCAGTAAAACTTTTCAAAAATTATTTTTGCAAACAGTCAATGCTCAACGAGCATAGAACTTACCCTCGAGATGTGCAACCTCGGATCGGAGGCAATGGAAAATTGCCCCTTGCTTGAAGGAGGGGCAAGGCAACGGAAAGTTGCCCTAGTTTGGACGGCAACTTAGGGCAACTTATGGCACTGTGTGGCAATGGAAAGTTGCCCCTTGTGTGGATGATGCCGCAGCATGCTGTAAGCCAGCCCTCGTTGATGACAGTCGGACCCTCGGCCACGGAGGAGACGAAGACGGTTTGAATCAATATATGGACACAGCCACCTGGAAGGTGTTGGTGGTTGGACTTCAAGGTGAAGTTGGTCACGTAATTCCCGGTTACTGCAATCGAGACATCAGATTCAGATGAAGCATAAATGCCCAAAACCATGACATGGACTGAGACGCTATGGAAGCGTTGGGGGCTAGACTTCAAGATGAAGTTGCCTACGTATCCCAAACATGGGAATCAAGCCTTACGTAGTTCCGGTTAAGGTACACTCGGGTATTTAACCTCTCCTTTTAGGCTCTAATTTTTGCCAAGGCGCCTGTTGCAGGTTTTCGACCTTGCGAGCTATGTTTTTTTTTTTCTTTTTTTTTCATTTTTTTAATTTTCATTCCTTTTCTTTCTTCTTTTTTTCTTTCTATTTTTCTCTTCTTTTTTTTTGCTTCCCTTTTTTTTTTTTACTTTTATTTTCTTTTTCTTTCTTGTATTTTTTTCTTCTTTTTCTTGCTCTAACTTTTGCCTGGGTCGCCCTTCCGGGTTTTCGGCCCAGCGAGCCTCTCAAAGGGTAAAAGTGTAGCAAGTCCATGCCAAATGGTTTTTGAAATTGAAGCCTCTCCGTATCCAAGAGAGTGACTGTTGTATTAATTTGCAGGAAAAGTCCATCACGGTTGCTTCTCGAGCTTTGCTTGGTGGGATCTGATTTTCTTGATCTGACGTTGGTGCCTCTTGTTCGAGGGCTGCTTCAAATTGGGCCACACGGGCATTACACGGCGGTTGACTGCTTGGACATTCTGAACGGATTCTAGGTTCGAAACAGATAGACTGAACCTTGAGAGTGAGAGCGATCCTAGGCTGCACAATCTCAAGAGCGATTCCACACAGGTCTTCACAGGACTGCGCAAAACATTTTGTTTTTGAAAATTTTTAAGAAAGCGACACATCGCCTGCGCTAAAGATAGTGTGGAACCGGTCTAGATCAAGCCAGGGTCCTTCTCAGTACTCACGCTGACAGGCATGATTCCATTCATTAAAAGCTCAACATGCTTCTCTTTCTCTCAGTTTCGATCAAAGTTTCGCAAAAACCCGAGGAATTCCTTCCTCCTCGTTTTTATCACCGCAGTGTTCAAAGAAGGTTTTGAAAAACTTAGGTCACTACAACGAGTTCAAGGCACGAGAGAGCAGGTAGAATGTACTGTCGTTCCATTCACACCTTCCGGCACAATTAGCTCAAACTGAAAGCAAGCACGAAAACGGGATAGCCGCAGCTGTTTCATTCCAAAACCCTGATTGCAACTGGCTCCTTAACTGAGACAGACTCAAAGGGAGAAACAAAAAGATAATTACAAAACGGTGTTCGAGGCAACAACCCCGGAATCACCTGGTATTCTATACAGAACAGATTCGACTTGCTACAACAAGGCCAACTCGCAAGCAAAAAAAAGACTGACTCAATACAAAGAGACAGACTCAAGACAAAACAAAGACTGACTCGGCACCCGAGCCGGAATTTACAAAATTAGCATTGGTCGATGCTCAAAATGTGTGCCAAACGCTACATCCCAAAAATGCTCCAAACACTGCCCGCAGGCGATTCACCTTCTAATTACATACTCGCGGTATCTGTGCCCTCGGTATCTGCGTCCTCAAAATCCAAGAACTCTGTAGTGACTGATTTGGCTGAGGTAGGCGGGAGGATAACCTTGTTGTCAATCAAATCCTGTACCTCATGACGGAGGCGGAAGCAGTTATCAGTAGCATGACCAGTCTGCTGATGGTATGCACAGTACTGAGTGGCATCATGGCCTGCTGGAAGGAGCTTGGGGAGCGGCCTAGGATCGAGGGGTGTAAGATGCCCCTTTTTGGCCAATATCAAAAGTGCTCTAGACAGAGGCATGTGAAGAGGATGGAAGGCCCTGCGCCCTCGGGGCAGGTACTTTGGAACCTGAGCACTTTTGCTAGATGCACTAGCGAACGGGTCAGCGGGTGCGGCCTTGGATTTCTGATTTCTCCCAGGTACAGGATTGGGAGTGGATGGAGCTATTCTGGCATGACGGGGCCTGTCCCGGTTTTCTGACTAATTTGAACTCCCCTTAGGTGGAGTGGGGAAGACATCATCCACAATTTTGGTTACAATCGCGGATACCTGTTGCTTGTTCATCCCGCCGGCTTTCAAAGCCTCTACTGCCCACAGCAGTTGTTCCATAGGATCGGCATCTGCCTTTGCTTTGTCTTTTCCTCCGGCCTCAGCCTGATTGAGGGTTTGGGTTGATACTGGTACATCGTTGCCATGGCTGGAGGCCATCTCTGGTTGGCTGAGTTCAATTACGATCCGTCCCAATAGCGGGGGCTCCTGGGATACGAAACTCCCGGGATACGGTGCAGCTGGCGATGAAGCTGACATCCCATAGGCGAGATCTGCCACGGACCTCTGGAGATCACCTATCATCCCCATTAACTCGAATGTAGTGGGCTCGCGAGCCTGATAGAACTGGGGGGTCCAGATCGGGTGTGCAGCGGGTGACCTGGGAGGATGCGGCATATCAACGCCGGTCTCACTCTGTGGGGTGATCCCTTGATCTAATGCAGCTGTCATAACCACTATCTCTTCTGAATTCTGCGCCATGCTAAATTCTGCCTCGGCAAGAGGAGGACACTAGTTGTTCTGGATCAACCCTCTGAATCTCTGAACTGAAAACGGAAAACAAACAGCATTTCAGCCCCAATCAAATCAAACACAGATGCACTGAATAACTGTACTCCACTGCTGATCACTGTTCCTCAGAATCACTGTTCTCAGAACCAAACTGATACCCACGGATAACTGATTCTCAACAATACTGACACTGGTGCCATCGGGCCAGATACCCATTCTTGCAAACTGACATGTACTTTCCCTGCAGGGATACATTCTAAAAGCACATAGCAAGTAAAAAGAGCCAAAACACCCCTATGTTGGGGTAGGGTTTCCCTGTCCTATTTTGTCAAGAGCTAGGGTTTCACTACGCACGCAGCGGTTTCAAACAACCTATATCGGGTAAGCAACCTGTCCTAGTTTGGAATGGTCACTATGGATTCCGAATATGCACTAGGTCGAATGGTCAAAATGGGTGCCCAGTAAAACCGGGGTTTGTGTTCCCATGCTGTCAGAGACCATAACCGGTCAGCCTTATGGTCATGCCTTGACAAGACAAGCCTCCGGCAAACCGTTCAGGAATGGCAGATGGCAAACACTGTGTTCCTAGGCGCACCAATGCACATGCAATGCAAAGAAACACATAAATGAAATCAAAACAGGATATCACGAGTTCGAGTCAAGCTCTCTAATCTCCCCAGCGGAGTCGCCAGAAACTGTAACAACGCCCGCGTGGGACCTCGCTACAGCTCGGACTCCCTTTTGTTTGTGGTTCCAAATCTGAACCAAAGAGTCCACCTCTGGCAAATCGTTTTGAAGAAAAACAGATTTTTTGAAAAGTAGTGCCAAACATGGACTGCTTTGCCAGATTACAGAGTCGCCACCTAAATATTTTAAAATGGGGGAATTTAGGAAACCCTGACTCGGTGCCGAAGGCCACGTGTCCGTCATCACCAAAGTGATCTTGGCTCGGGAGCTTGGGTACGATCGGGGAAGGTCAGCTATGAGCACCCCCTCTCGCCCGGTCCGAAGACCGGCCTCTACTAACCATGATATCTGATTTTGAAAACGTTATGTGCCCTTATTCCGGTTAATTGGCCTAGAATTACTATGTTATGCGCACGGCAAACAAGTATAGACTAGATTGCCTAATTTGGAACAAAACATTGCATATCCGTTTGTTTGGAAAACGCTTTGGAATTTGCTACTCGCAAGTAGGCTAAAACACGGATTTCAACGAGTTTTCCAACTCAGACAATCCAACCTCCACCCACAGGCATTCAAGCAGTTTATCTCACATAAGCATCTAGCCACATGGTAAGCATGCTGTTATGGCAACATTCACACGCATGCGAGATGCTAAAGCATAAGAACTTACATCGTACTCCGTGCCAAAACAATAAACTAGTTAGCAAAACATGCATGACCTAGTTCATGTTAAGTGGCTAATGCAACACAGGCAGAGATGCAATTTAGAGTAGGCTCGGCTAACCCTAAAATGACATGTGAGATGCAATCAAATAACACATATTCAATTTGGAATCGAAAATACAATGCAGTTTGTATGATGTACCGAGCCCGGTGCATGTAAACAAATGCATGGATGCACGCATGCATAGCATAAGGTATGCTAAAATAAACGTGCCCTAATCTACCATCAAAGCAGGTAAATAAAAGGGAGAAAGAAGTGGGGGTTGGAAGACATACACACACACACCCACACTTATTACAGATTTACCCTCGCTCGGAGGGATCAAAAGAATAATACAAATTAATTAACTACGCAAGCTAATTAAAATATTACAAATTCACTAAATTAACCAAATAAATTAATGAATCTAATTAAAGCAGTAAACCGCCTCGGGATGAGGGCCGGATGCAGCACGCGCTCGGGACTCGCTCGGAATCGCACTGCCATGCATGGTTTGCCTCTGTTTTCCCTGCTATCCTCCTCTGAGGACTGCCAAAGTCTCAGAAACACTTCCTTGGGCACTGGAGATCACCACCGGCACTAAATTCATCCATCGGCTGCCAATTGACTGCCGGTCGGCACAAAATGCCTGCAGAACCTGCAACTCACAGTAGCAAAGGACACAACTTGCATGGCAATGTAATTCAGAGCATGTATGCACCAAACACACTCCTTATCATGTTTTTGACCCAAAGGAAGATGTGCCTCGGTTCTCGGACCACCAATCACGCATTTCCATGCATGATGGCCCAAAGAACCAAGAATGCAACTTTAATTTCAAATGCATGCAATGCAAACAAACAAACAAGGGTGCCAAACCTCCATCATGACTTCACTTCAAGAGGCCTAGCATGCATGCCAATACAATGCAACCCTAAGCATGTTATCTAGCATGCAACATGGACTATGCAATACCCTTATGCAAAACATACAAGCAAACATGCAAGGTAAGCATGCAAACCAAATAGAGGATGGACTTAAACATGAATTAGGCAGCCCTAGGTAGGCCTAAAACAGTGGCCAAAGTGCCTAGAAATAGAGACTAAACACACACACACACACATGCAAGTGTTATGGTCCAAACCTAAGGCATAAACATGGCAACTCTTAAGCACAGTTAAAGAGACCAAACATGGACAATTAGCACGCAAGTTAAGCTCTGAAATCATGCTATAAAATGATGCCAAATCATGTTAAACAAGATGAGCAAATGTATGCAAAAGGGGGCCAAGTACTTGGGGCAAGCCATGTAGGCTTGAACCAAGGCCAAGTCCACCAAGCCTCACAAGGCTAAGGGGGCTCAAAATAGGTCAAGGGCAGACCTAAGCAAGGCCAAGGGTGTACCTAGATGGCATCTAAGAGGCTTGAAACCAAAGGCATGCAACATGACCAAAACATGGAGCATTCAACACATGCTTTTGAAGCATTAAAGAGGCTACTAAGGCAAGCATACAAGCACACCAAAGGGACTGAAATAGCATGTTAAATGGTTCCAAACCATCGAAAATAAAGCAAGCAAGGCATGCTACACTCTCATGCTCTTAAGGCCAACAAGCCAAATGCAAAGGAGCTATGAGATACAAGTCATGACCGACCAAAACAAGCATGGACAGACCTCATGCATGGAAAAATAAGCATACAAGCTTCATGGATCTAAGCCTAAAACATGCTAGAAATAGAGGCACACAACCTAGGCATGTTAAGGGACTATTAAGGCATTACAAAGCAACTATGCAAGGCATGCAAAGAGTGCTAAAACCAACATGATACAAAGTTATAATATGGCAATATGAGCACAAAATACAGCCATGGCATAACCAACAAACAACCAAACATGGGGCTCCCTCAAGAGGCAAAACTTGCCCTTTTCAAGGACATCAAGGAGATGGGGTGGCCCTCTCCTTCTTGAGACTCTATGGCATCATCTCCACCACTGAAATCCCTCAAGATTTCAGTGGTGAAGAGATCCTAACACCAAAGTCTCGGATCTCTCACAAAATAGCACAAAAAGTGGCCTTTTCAAGGCCTAAGGGTGGTCAAACTACCCAAACCACCAAACACTCTTAATAAACAATGAAGAGGGTTAAAAAATAGAACTTTTTTGTATTAAACACCAAGCACAAAAACAGTTCAAAGATAGGTAAAAATGGAGTGCAAGAATGGGGAATATAAAGCAAGTTTCTCACCCTTGTAGCCTATCTTCAACAATGGTGACCTTGATGCCTCCTTAAGCTTCAAACCAGCCAAGAACACCAAGAACAAGCCCTTAGCACCTCAGTTCCAAGGGGAAGGTGAAACACTAGGTGTTGATGTGCAAAAGTAAGTCACAAACACCTAGTGTACAAAACAAGAGAGAAAGAGAGAGATAGGATAGATACACAAAACCTAACCTAAAGCCAGAGCTTCTCCCTCTTCTAAAATGTCTAACTCTCCAAATTTTCTAACCCCTTGAGCCAAGAGAAGAAGCCCTTCTCTTATAGGCCACCAAAGCTTACAAGCTAAGTCAACCAAAGGCTCATCCCCTCCATACACGTGTATGGAGGGGAAGCAAGAGCTAAACAGCTGTCTAAAAATATCTCATAAAGCAGCTGTACAGTGGTCGGCAGGGCAAAATGGTCATTTTGCCAAAACAAGTGCCGACCGGCACAAAAAAGTGCCGACCGGCACAATACAGTGCCGATGGCAACAACAACCAGCCGGTGGCCTCTAGCCACTGCTGGTGGTGTGTGGGGATGCTTCACAAGGCATTCCCTGCCCCTCCAAGGCAAAGCACAAGTGTTTGGTGCAAAACCAGACACGAAACGGTCGAGCCGAGAGATCCTAAGGCAAGGCGCGCGAGCCGAGACCTCCGGGAACTCAAGACGAACACAAACATGGATAATCACCGAGTGTTCAAACGGTGACGTCCAAGTCTTGAGGACGGTCAAAAATGGGGTGTCTACAATAGTCAGGCGAGGTTGTCTCTAATCGCAAGTCAAAATGCGTGGGTAACGGTTAAACCTAGGATTTGATAGCGAGTTGCGACGCCCCAAAGATCGGAAACATCAAGGAATATGTTAACAACTAAATACATGATTTATCTAAGGTTACAAGAGTATGGAAACGTTGCTAATGAGTCATTTGGTTAATAACCAAGTATGTAATGACTCGGATTCTAATTCGTATCGAATTGGTGTAAATTGGTGTCTGTCACCTTAACTTGCATGGTTGTCGGACTCTTGGCATTGATGGGTTGTCAAGTGAACTTTAAATATTATAAGTGAGGATCCTTGGATGATGTTTAGAACCATGATGGAAGCCTTAACAAGGTATTTAGGCAAGATTAGATCAAAAGTCCCAAATTTGAGTTTTCGTTTTTGACCAACCTTCACTCTTTTGCCCTTTTCTCTTTCCATACTTTGAATTTGGATGTGAGGCTAGAATCATTGGAAATCTTATTTCCAGGACTTCGATTTGGACACAAGAACGACCTAAAACGGTGTTTGAACGAGAGAGTTATACCTATTTGAATTTTAAATTTTTGTGATGAAAGCATGCTCACTCGAGCTAGCTTTTCTTCACTCAAGTGAACTGCGCGATTTTCAGAGATTCTAGGAGCTTCTTCTCTACGCTCGAGCCAAACTTCCTTCACTCAAGCGACCAAGTCGCTAACAGATATTATAAAGTGACTTTTTGGCCCAAAAACATTATTCCTTCTTCCTCTCTTCTCTCCTTCTCCTCCATGTCCGAAAACCTAACCCTCAAAACTTTGATTTTATCCATTTTCCCCAACAATCCACCATGAATCTTGCATCAAAGATGAAGAACAAGAGAATATCAACATTTTCAACCGATTAGATTTTGGATTTTCAAAAGAATGCTCTTGATCTAGCTTCCTTGCTCCCAATCTTGAGGTAGGGGTGTCTTTAACTCTTTATATCTTCAATTTGAGCAGCTTAGGTCGTAATTTCATTAGCTATTCATGTATATGTGTGTGTGTATTGATTTGATCTTGTTGACTAAAGATTGAGAACAATGAGGGTGAAATTTTGTGATTGTTTAAGGATTTACACTTGTTATGATAGAATATCATTGTTTATGATGGATGATTGCCTCAATTTCATAAAGGAGAGAAAAACCGCAATTTTTCTCATTTTTCTCAAACTCTAATTTTCAAACTTAGTTTATAAAAAGGGGTTTTACTCAATTAATTTCTAAAATATGAAATTGAGTGTAATTACTTCGTTTTGGGTTTGAAATGCAAGTTTGGACGTTCCCTTTTGACATTGAACTTGAGATGAGATGATGAATGATGGGAATGCCTTGATTTATGAAATGGGAAGAGTTGCACTACTGTGAATTGAAATTATTGTAGAAAAAAAACATTATTTACACACTCATGCATCATATGCATTGTTTATTTCTTTTGGTTCTACTTTTGTGAAAACGGTTGAACGCAAAAAGGGAGTAAATGATCTATGAGTCCAGGTAGTGAGTTAGGTTGGTTTTGAGTTACGTATTGTAATTGTTACCCGCGCGGGGAGTCAAGGTGCCCAATTGCTCTGTCTGCGCATATCGCCGGACGAATGTGGAAAAATGTTTTGGGGTGTCCACGAGCCCGCCGTTTTTAGAGCTGGCAAATGTGGAAAAATGGATGGTTTTGGGTGTCCACATCCCAACCGTTTATGAGCCGGCAAATGTGGAAGGTTGTGATGTTTTGGGTGCCCATCACCCCACCGTTTCTGGAGTCGACAAATGTGGGATTATTTTCTATATATGACTATGATTATCTATATATGTTTTGATTTTGGACTCTTACTTTGGGATGTCATGGATGAGTTACCGCCCGATGAGATATGTTCAGTGCGTTGCAGCCTATCATTAGCATACTCGGGCACTGTTTTACATTCTTTCATACATTTTCACAAATTACATTGAATGAGCATAAGTCTTTCAAATGATTATATAATTGGTTAAATGCATCACCTACTGAGCTTTCACTCACCCTAAAGCTAATAAATTTCAAGAAATGATGTTGAGGTATCTTCGTAATGGTGGATATATGAAATGAAGTTGGTTGAGAGCATGAATGCTCTTCTATTGATGTTTTATGATTTGGCTTTGGATTATTTTGTATGGACTATTTGTATGGAGGGAAATGGAAATTTATTTTGTATATGAATGTAATTTAACAATGATGTATTTTTGAGATAGTTCAATTAGAAAAAGGAGTTAGCTGATTGTATTATTTTTAATGTTTGTTATCTGTATGCGTGTAGCATTGTTGATTGTATTAAGGTATCAGGGGTAATGAGAGGTATTTCTCAAGGGCATTAAAGATTGGTATCAGAGCAATAGGTTCGAATACCTTAGGCTCGTGGGAAGTGACTTTTGTCACAATGGGATTCCTAGGCTAGGATGAGACATTTACATGCTTTGTGTGCCTTGTGTATGTATGTGGTTATATGGGTATGGAACTTCTGAGATATGGCTTTTATCCATTGCATTCATCGAGATCCTTTTGGAAAGACATCTAATCAATGCTTTTTCCACTTAGAGGTCCTTGAGCACCATAGAACGAGTTGATATCTTACGAGAATGATCCATATGTGCTCTATATGCTTATATGCTTATGAGGTTTGTCTTATATGGACGTAGATACATATATAGGCATTTGTCGCGTGTGGCATGTGAGATCTCGTGTAGAATATTTAAGTGTGGGTTAGACCTTATCTCCTATGGGATCTAAGGATATGAGTGACCCCAATTAGGGAAAAACTTTGGGGACTTAAATCTTTGGCACCGCATTTATTGGTAAGATATGTCGTCTTGGGAATTATGTAAGGACGCAATTATGAGGTTGGAGTGGAACCTTAGTTTATCAATTTTGTAAGTTCAAAGAGAAATAAATGTGACCCTATGATGGTAAGGTTTTTCTTATTGTATGGTGAATGGTTTGTGATTGTGAAAAGTTAAAACTATTTCATAGACTCACATTGAAAATTTTGAAAGGAGGTTGGAAGGGAGATCTTAGAAGTGAGTGGTTATGGCATGGTGGGGATTGTGATGGGTGAATAGAGACTGATTGATTGGGAATTTGGCTAATTTGGAATCTAGTAAAGAATTTATTTTAGAAAGTGGGTTAACTGTAGAGTTTCGAGGTTAATTAGACTATGGATAGTAAGTGATAGAGGTAGTAATAATGTTGTTGAATCTCTGGTAGTGGAGATGGTGACTTGAGGATTGGTTATTTGTTATTAACGATTAAGATATTGAGTACTAGAATTGGTTGCTCTCTAGAAATTAGGGTGTAGTGCATAAGTAATTGGTCCTGATGCTTGATTATTGGAGTGCTAGAGTAGAAAAGAGTATTGTCAATTGAGTGGTGTAGTTATTATGTCAGAGGTCGTGATGGCATAATAACTATTCTTAGAAGAAGCTCTTGGAGTTAACTTGGGAGGCTATTATAGATCAATGGAGCGTGTGACTAAAGTCTGCTGGATTGATTGGTGAAGTCGGATCGGTGTGTCCTCAAGAAAATCTGTGCCCGATGGTTTGAGAATCATTGATGTTAATTCCTCTGTGGTTGCTTTTGACTATGAGATAAAAGTTTCGTAATGGCTAAAGGTGTACGTAAGTATTTCGATTGGGTTTAAAAGTGTTTGTGATGACATAGCTTCTAATATTGAGGTAAACATAAACTTTGGTGCCTGTATCTTATCTTTGGGATGTAAATGTTGAGATTTTCTCAAGCAAGAGTTATCTTAATTTTTCTTTTGGGAGCTTACGCTTTTGACTTAGTTTTCCGTTATATTGTGGGCATGGAGAAGATTTCAGGTTGCTAGTGGGTCGGTGTAGCATTATCATTGTGCTTGATTTTATGTTTGTCCCATCTTGAATGTTTGGAATTAGCTCGAATTCAAGGGTACCTGGTTTCCCTTGGTAAAATAGGACGATTCCTTACCTTTGGTTTTAATTGAGAGCATTTGTTAGTGATGGTATTTTGTATCTCTCTTGGTTAGACTATTTCCTTGGAGGAAAGAGCTAGTGTGGAGGATGTTTTTGTTGCTGTTTTTAGTCATGAAACTTATTCTTAGGTGACTTGGATGTGCCTTACTCTTGTGAAAATGTTAGTGGTGTCTTCGGAATGAATGGTTGGAATGTGCCTCGTGATCATTGCTTTTGGAAATCATATATAGGAATGGTTTGACCATTGGTTTCAAGCGGACTTTTGAGGTTGAATATGACAGTGTGATTGTTGGTTGATGTAACCTTGACGTGAATCATGCTAGCCTTGTAGTTGTTTCACAAAAAAAAAAAAAAAAAAAAAATCTAATAAAATAAATTTGTGAAGTGCTTACTTGATAGGAGATAGGAACTGTTAGTTGGCCTAAGGGATTGTATCGTTGCTTAGTACTATGTGGATGGTGTTAGTGGGTTATCGCTAAGTAGAGGTTGGGCATTGTGAATCACCGCAGTACTAGTGTAGTGTTGTGTGCTAATTTTGGGGTAGGTTCCAGGGTGTGTTGGATTTAAGGAATAGGTGTTGATATGAGTTAGCTTGTCGACTTGGGGTGTTGAAATATAGTTTAGTTGTATACTTAGTCGTGAAAGAGCCCATAATGAACTTAGAACATATTATTGCAAGTCTTTGGTGAACACCACATAGGAGTAAAACTAGTTGACTTGATGTTGATGGGTTGTGGAGGTTGTCAGTAGTTATTGGTGGTAAGTTTATTAACTACCGCGAGGAAAGGAGTTGGTGGGTGAGTATTTTTCATGGAAATTTGTGTTTGGTCCACTGCTAGTGATTGGTGTTAATTCTTAGAAGCACTCTTACCTAAAGGATAGAATTTGTGAATATGAGAAGTGTACGTGAGTATTTAGGGTTAAGTTTGGAGTGTGTGATGACGGTGTTTTCATGCAATTGAAGTGGGGGTTATTTTGTAGCCCTTGCCCTTTTGTTATTAAAAAAAAAAATTTGTTTCGTATCCTTGGAGTAAGTGTTATGAACTCCTTATATTGATCCTTTATTTTGCTATAAGAGTGGTGAGAAATTGTGTTGTTGGTAGGTTGATCGAATACAATTATTTGGTTTACTTTGGATGCATTTGACTTTAAGTGGTAAGTGGTTTTCTTAATTAGATTATGCTTACTAGAGGGTGATCCTTTATTTCAACTTTGTTCCGTGACATTTGTAAAGGTATCATCTTATAAGAAGTTATTCGGTGGACTCTTTGTCAAGAAATAAAATGGCACGAAGTGCCTTTGTAATTTGGTTAGTAATGGAAATTGTGTTGGAGTGAATATTGTTGACTTGGAAATTCTTTAAAGTGAAAGAATATTTGCTGGCGTACCCTTTCATCTTGAGTTGTATAGGCTTTTAATGAAAGGTTTGAGATGATGGTTAGTGTTATTGTTTTATGACTTGAGCAATTATGAGAAGTAAATTTTAATTTCATTGGATAAGTTGAGGTGAATAACCTTCTAAGTTAAATTATTTTCAAGAGTGATGCAGCTGTAGTAGTGATTGGATTGAAGTACTGAAAGTACGATCTTGTTAGAATTTTAAATTAAAGGCATAGTATCATCATTAATGGTGAGAGTGTTTGTTATGGAGTAAGTTTGTGTTATCAAAGGTGTTAAGTTTGGGTTTGACCTCCTAGGACATCATAATCTTAATATGGTGGGGAGCTGTGTTTTAACTTTGAAAGTAAATACCATGGCATAGAATGCGGTGTACTGTACAAGTATAGACTGATGATTTTTCTTTACGTGGTGTTAGTAATTATGGTGTTAGTGAGTGAGTGTGTCACTCAGGGGAGTGACAAGTCGCGAAAATTTCTTGGAAATTATTTTTAGTTGATTGTGTATTATTCCCCAAAATGGGGTTAATGATGAAAATTGTGATGAAATATAAAATAAATAAAAAGTAATTGGTGGATATTGGTAGTGGTTGTAAATGGGATGTGATTTCCCCAAACTCATGATGTTTAGTTTATTCGTGTTGTTATGTGTGGTTATTGCTTGAATAACTATAAATAGATTGTGGCATCACTATAGTGATGGGATTATTGGTTAGGTGATGGTTGAGAGTCATCAGTCGAAATATGCTAGAGAATAGAATTGGGAATGGAGTTCTCCTATTGAGCATGATCTTGTTTTACCGAAATTGGGAATATATTTTGATGGATGTTCTTTTTCTTTTTGGTTATTAAATATTTTAAATTCACAAGTGAGTAATGAGAAGGCATAATACCAGTTGTGTTGCAAGCACGAGGTTTGAAATGCTTGGTTTTGTTGAGTTATGTTTTGTTGAAGGCTATGATTGCCAAATAAAACATTTATTAAAGTCTTTTCTTCTCATGAAAAGGGATTGAGAACTTGGGTTGTAATGAGAGGTAATTGTTTGGAAATTTGTTACTAAGTGGCTGATAGTTGTTTCTTGGGGTGTGAATGCAAGGTGAAAGCTCAGTCTCCTAAGGTTGTACGTTGTTAAGCAACTGAAATTTATTTCCTTAAGGCTAAGTTTGTTTGAGATGTGGCTGTAGAGTATGTTAGTGATGCCTTTGCTTGACTTCATGTTTCATAGAATTGATGAATTCTTGTGGCTTGTTAAAGACAATCATGTAAAGAGCTGAAAAAGAGGTTCACCACTTTGGAATTGTCGTTTGTGTTATTTGGGTGTTATCAAAAATTAGTGTGGGACGGAAACATGGAAGTTTCTTTAGTTTTCGAGTTAGATTTTTGGTGTGGTGAATGTAAACCAATTAGGAGTTGTTTCTTATCCAACTCGTGAAATTCGTTGCGTTGGAAAACTCTTTGAGAGACTTATGATTGAGTAGAGATTGTTTATGATTACTTGGAGTAAGTGTTAATTTTAGTATCCGTTCCATTTTGGTTGTTCGAAACTCTGATTCTTGCATTGTCTAATTTCGGGGACGAAATTTCCTAAGGTGGGGAGATTATAATGACTCGAATTCTAATTTGTGTCAGATTTGTGTAAATTGGTGTCTGTCACATTAAAACTTGCATGGTTGTTAGACTCTTGGCATTGATGGGTTAGCAAGTGAACTCTAAATATTATAATTGAGGATCCTTGGGTGATATTTAGAACCTTGATTGAAGCCTTAACAAGGTATTTAGGCAAGATTAGATCAAAAGCCTCAAATTTGAGTTTTCGTTTTTGACCAACCTTCACTCTTTTGTCATTTTCTCTTTCCACACTTTGAATTTGGATATGAGGCTAGAACCATTGGAAATCTTATTTCTTGGCTTCGATTTGGAGATAAGAACGACCTAAAACAGAGTCTGAACAAGAGACTTATACCTGTTTGAATTTTGAGTTTTTGTATTGGAAGCATGCTCGCTCGAGCAAACTGTGCGATTTTCAGAGATTCTGGGAGCTTCTTTTCTATGCTCGAGTCAAGCTTCCTTCACTCGAGCGAAAAAGTCGCTAATAGACATTATAAAGTGACTTTTTGGCCCAAAAACATTATTCCTTCTTCCTCTCTGCTCTCCCTCTCCTTCGTGTCTGAAAACCTAGCCCTCAAAACTTTGATTTTATCCATTTTCCCCAACAATTCACCATGAAACTTGCATCAAAGATGAAGAATAAGAGAAGATCAACATTTTCAACTGATTAGATTTTGGATTTTCGAAAGAATGCTCTTGATGTAGCTTCCTTGCTCCCAATCTTGAGGTAGGGGTGTCTTTAACTCTTTATATCTTCAATTTGAGTAGCTTATGTGGAAATTTCATTAGTTATTCATGTATATATATATATATATGTGTGTGTATATGTATGCATCGATTTGATCTTGTTGACTAAAGATTGAGAACAATGAGGGTGAAATTTTGTGATCGTTTAAGGATTTACACTTATTATGATAGAATATCGTTGTTTATGATGGATGATTGCCTCAATTTCATAAAGGAGAGAAAAACCCAAATTTTTCTCATTTTTCTCAAGCTCTAATTTTTAAACTTAGTTTATAAAAAGGGGTTTTATTCAATTAATTTGTAAAATATGAAATTGAGTGTAATTACATGGTTTTGGGTTTGAAATGCAAGTTTTGAGGTTCCCTTTTGACGTTGAACTTAAGATGAGATGATGAATGATGGGAATGCCTTGATTTATGAAATGGGAAGAGTTGCACTACTGTGAATTGAAATTATTGTAAGAAAAATGTATTATTTACACACTCATGCATCATATGCATTGTTCATTTCTTTTGGTTCTACTTTTGTGAAAACGGTTGAAAGCAAAAAGGGGAGTAAATGGTCTATGAGTCCGGGTAGTGAGTCAGGTTGGTTTTGAGTTGCATATTGTAATTGTTACCCGCACGGGGAGTCAAGGTGCCCAATTGTCCTATCTATACATATCGCTGGACGAATGTGGGAAAATGTTTTGGCGTGTCCACGAGCCCGCCGTTTTTAGAGCCAAAAATGTGAAAAAACGGATAGTTTTGGATGTCCACGTCCCCACCGTTTATGAGCTGGCAAATGTGGTAGGCTGTGATGCTTTGGGTGCCCATCACCTCGCCGTTTTCAGAGTCAGCAAATGTGGGATTATTTCTATATATGACTATGATTATCTATGTATGTTTTGATTTTGGACTCTTACTTGGGGATGTCATGGATGAGTTACCGCAAGATGAGATATGTTCAATGTGTTGCAGCCTATCATTAGCATACTTAGGCACTATTTTACATTCTTTCATACATTTCCACCAACTGTATTGCATGAGCATAAGTCTTTCAAATGATTATATAATTGGTTAAATGCATCACCTACTGAGCTTTCACTCACCCCAAAGCTAACAAATTTCAAGAAATGATGTTGAGATACCTTCGCAAGGGTGGATATATGAAATGAAGTTGGATGAGAGCATGGATGCTCTTCTATTGATGTTTTATGATTTGGCTTTGGATTATTTTGTATGGACTATTTGTATGGAGGGAATTGGAAATTTATTTTGTATATGAATGTAATTTAACAATGATGTATTTTTGAGATAGTTCAATTGGAAAGAGGAGTTAGTGGATTGTATTATTGTTAATGTTTGTTATCTGTATGCGTGTAGTATTGTTGATTGTATTAATGTATCAGGGGAAATGTGAGGTATTTCTCAAGGGTGTGAAAAAGTAAGATCCCAGGAAGGTCAATATAGCCTCCCTTCAAAGTCCAACTACCTTAGATAGCAAATATACCCCATTTGACAGATTTTAACAAGGTATTAACACAAGGTCTATGCGAGTCGACAAGAAAATAAGGAATATGTAATACAAAAGATATGTATAAATATATAATAATTACAAAATCATGTCTTCAATACTACAGGGGATTTATCAATTACAATATCAAAACAGTTTATAAAAGTAGTTTCTAATTCTCCAAAGGTAGCCATATATCCTCAAATGCGTTAGTTTTGCCTTCAACCAATCTAATAGCCTTCAAACCCTGACATAAAATGCCATGAGTTTTGAATGCTCAGTAAACGCACACACACACCCATCCATTTTTCCCAATCCAATAGACCATCACAATTATAATAAGTAATGAAGCATGATATTCAAGTCAATAACAAAGGATTACAAGGTTAGATGTTAATAATCTAGAAAATCCCCTAAAGAGATTTCATCCTCCCAACCGCAAGAATTGGACTCAGATTATTCGGTATGTCTCCTTTTTTGTTGCTTTGCAGAACTTACCCTGAATGCCTACCAATGGTTACATACCACGTAACACCAACTGAGGACCTCAAAAGAGATGATAAAATATATAGCCTCCTCTACCCTTATTCGTCATGAGTACCTAGGGTCCGAATACAACCAATCCATTAAAGGGTTTCAAAACAACCATTTGCGCAAGACTTAACCTTCAGTTAGGGAACACGTCCCATCAATCCATTGTCATCTCATTATTATTTAAATGATTGAAAACCCAATACCACCCCCATTTACTTTCCCCTTGAATTAGATGTTTTAAGTTAAAGTTAGAACAACTCATCAAGACAATAATTTCTACATAAGCATGAGCATCATCTAAGTATCATGGTAAAGAAATCTAGGCACAACAATGTAAATATCATATCAAAGCACGGATCAAGTCATAAGAACATAAATTCATTAATAAAAAGTAAATTTCCAAATTTGGTACACTTTAATGATTGCAATTAAAGAGACATTTTTAGATTTTTCCTAAACTTTGCCTTCTTATATTTGTAGAGAATTTTATCTAGTTTTCAAAACATTTTTCAAAGGTTTCATAGCTTCCCTAGATTTTTAGTTAGTTAAAAAATACTCCAACGCTATCCAAATTTATCGATTGTTACGAAAATTGGGTTTTCTTTCAAGCCGCTCACTCTTTTTCGATAAATTTTTTTTTTCCATGAAAGATAACACTTAAAGAAAGGTTTTGAAATAAAATGAGATTAAGAACATTTTTGTACATTTTTCTATAATTTTTTGCAATTGGACTATAAATACCGATTCTTTAAGCACAAAGTTTGAAATAAGAGAAAAAGTAACGAACGTGGGTAACCATGGATAATTTTTCACTTCTATTGGAATGAA
Source organism: Camellia granthamiana (assembly GCA_036172215.1). NCBI lineage: Eukaryota > Viridiplantae > Streptophyta > Magnoliopsida > Ericales > Theaceae > Camellia > Camellia granthamiana. The sequence continues at coordinate 10,045,040 of CM069909.1, forward strand.
AACATGCTAAATAATATATATTAAATTCAGAAATTTGGAGTGAAGGTGTGCCTTCGGAAATTATGTGAGATAGGTGTAGAAAAAGATAGTTTTGCACTTATTAAGAGAAAATACAAGTAAAGGTAGAACAAGGCTCAATTCTTTTTATTTTTAACACAAGAATTCTATTAAAATACATCTAAAAATAATATTTAGAACCTCTAAGAACATGTATTGGAAAGAGGAAAAACAAAAGAGAGGGTTCTGTTGTGGCTTACATGAATGCCTAGTGAAGTGTTTGCTTAATTTTTTTCCTTCTCCTCCACCACCACCAAATCTCTCTTTCTTCCTCTCCTCTCTCTCTCTCAGCCGAATGTGTGTGAGTGAGTGAGTATGAGTATTGAAAATATGCAAGAGAAGTGATCTATTTATATGAAAAATATGGTGAAAGGTCCAAAAGTCCTTTGGTTGGAATATAATGGAATTGAGTTGTATTTAGTTGAAATGTAATGGAATGATGGATGATTAGGACCTTAATTATGTACTTAATCATGATCTAGTTAGGTTTAAGACTAATTAATCCATTATAGTTACAAATGCATTTATTACAAATCTTTTGGTACAAATGATTTGATTTGATTCTTACGATTTTAGAGATTTTATTCCAATTATAGACTGGGGGGGTGGGGGGTGTGGCCGGCCATCATGAGGATTTTGGGATGGATTTTGTTGATTATTTTGTGTACAAAAGATCCTTCATCTACAAACTTATTTATTTGGAAAAATTGGTACAAGTATGTATTATATATAATGGTACTAATTTGGGGTCAATTTGTAATTCAAGAAAAATGTGAGGACTAAAGCCTTAATTTATGTATTGAAACATTTATTTAAGTGTAGTATTTAATTAAATTAGAATTTGGGAATTCAATTCAGTTAAAGTTTGTTTATTTCGAATTAAACGGCGAATTGTACTCATAACTGAAAACCTAGGGTTTTGAGCAGCAAATATTATTAGGGCTTTGAAAATGATCCTTGAGTTCCTAGGTTTTATCAAGGTTTACAAGTTTTTGGTTGGCACGCGTTTTCGGCTCTATAGCTAAAATTGAAATTAATTAAGGAATCAAGGGTCTTCATTAAAATAATTTAAAAGTAAAGGTCAAAAAAAGAATTTACAAAAGTCAGAAGCCTCATAGTTAAATAATTAATATTAGAGTGGAGAAACGATAGTACGGGGTCATTCACAATGTGTCTCCGATTCTAAGGTTAAATTTGAGAAAAAATGAGGAATTAAGGGTTTTATTATAATAACTCAAAAGTTAGGGACTTAATAAGATTTACAAAGTTAGGGGCTTCACAGAGTTGTGGTGTTGGACTAAATATTAGAAGTGACATAGAAGCTACTCGACTCAATATTTATGCTAATGTGTCCTTCACCTAATCATTAAAAAATTTCTTTATCGATTCATGACCGGTATGCGCTAGTTTGGGGATTCAAATATTAGATTAATATTAAAAATTAGCCTAAAAAATCTAGTTCAAGTCTATTTTGTTTTTCAACAATTCTTGATTTAAGCCTATACTATATCATATTTTAATAACTCAGTATCATAAAAAAATTTAATCTTAATGTTTATAGTGTTTTTTAATCAATAAAAAAAATTATAAGAGAATTGCATTTGAACAAATTCTAATATAAAATTTTTACTTTAAAACTTTAAGACCTACACATTTTCTTTGGCTCCATGAAATTTTTTGATATAGCAACTAAAACAAATTTCAATCATTCTTATATAGAAAGACGTGTGATAAGAGTGTGTGTCAATCAATTAAAAAAAATACAAATATTAAAAGAATTACATTTGAACTACTTCTAACATAAAATTTTAACATTAAAACTTTAAGACCTACACATTTTCTTTGGCTCCATAACTAATTTTTGAGATAGCAACTAAAATAAATTTCAATCATTATTATATGGAAAGACATATGTGGCAAGAGTTTGTAGTACTAAATTTTAAAAAATAATATTAATTCAAAATTTTCAGTATGAATAATATGTACCCAACTATATGTCATGTTTGATTCATGAATTTAGGTAGGAATTTGGAATAAGAAAGGAAAAAAAATAGATAAAATGTGAATAAAATATAACTGTATTTTACGTAATTTCACATAATCAATGTTTGAAAGGAATTTTGGATCCTTTATTATAGAATGCTGCTATTAGCACATACCTTTATTCTTTAGACCCTCCATTTCTTTGAATCCCCCACGCTAAACCCTAAATTTTAATAAAATTTCTTTGAACACCTCATTTAATATCAATTTTATCCATATTCATAATATCATCACACCCAAATGTACACCCGCCTAATTTTGCGCGCGCGCGCACGCACACACAAACTCTTTTTGACTCTCTATATCTGTCTTTGTCTCTCTCTCTCTCTCTCTCTCTCTCTTCTTCTTCTTCTTCTTCCAAATCCAGTGTGTCTCTCTCTATTTCTTACTTTTCCAGCAATCAAGGCCCAGCTTTACAACACTAGCCGCCCAACCTATCGTGCACACCCCCTCCAGCCACCACTGCAAACGGCGAAGCTACTATTGCGTTTATTGCCTCTGGACTACCCTCATCATCTTCTCTTTGACTCGTCAGAAATCTCTTAGTTGAAGTCAGTGACTGATGGAAATCTCTTCGTCTCGTCGGAAATTATGTTTGGTTGAACGGTGACAAAAATAAAGGTTTTGTTCAGAACCCATATACTGAACTAAATGTTTCTGTTCAGCACTGTGTTGCCAAACAAAACCTTAACAGTCTGCAAACCAGTACCGAACAAGCTCAAACAAAACAGCAACCATCGAAAACGACTAAGAATCATTAATGCAAAGTAGATAAACTTACCAATGCAATGCCAACCCCATTAGAGTTGTTGTCATTGTCCTCCGTTGCTCTATAAGTATCAACGAATTGTGAAAACGAGCACAGATGTAGATGGAAATTTGATTAGAGAAATTCAAAGTTTATAATAGGTTTGTTTGAAACATTAACTAATTTGGACCGGACTATGATGGTGATGGAGATTAATACGTTCAGAGTTTCGGATGGTGATAAAGAGGAATATGTTTACGGTTTAGGTTGGTGAGGAATACGTTTAGATGGGGATGGAGATGGGTGTACAATATTGTAAAGTGTCATTTTAATTGTCTTCATTTGGTGAGTGGGTGTTCCATTAAAAGTTGTCATTTAATGTAATTTCACTTCAGGGTATAATTGTAATAATAATAAAAAAAAAAGAGTAGAAATTGAGTGGTCCAAAGAAATTAGATAGGTGTTAATAGCAGCACTCTTATTATATTGATATACACTATCTAAAAAAACCTAAATAATATTTGGTGGGAAAAGCAATTTCTTAAAATGGATCATCAATCACATTATAAGAGAATAAAAGATAGTCAATAAAAGATTTTTTTTAATTATTTAAAAAATTAAACATCAAAAGAAATAAACTATGAAAGCTGTTAATTAATTCTTATATTTTAGTGGTACACAAATCTAAATTTTAAAATTGATCCTTTTCAAATTTCTAAATGAATTAATTAACTTTCTTTTTGAAATGTGTAAATCAATGCATAATATGATTTTTTTTTAAATGATTCAATAAAAGCTAGAGTTTTTTTAAAAAAAATTAAAACTGATTAGTTAACTTTCCTTTTTAAATTTATAAATAAATTAGTTAACTTCCTTTTTGAAATGTGTAAATTAAGGTCTAATAAGATTTTTTAAAAAAAAAATAATTCAATAAAAATTAGAAGATTTTAAAAAAAATTTAAAACTAATTAGTTAACTTTCCTTTTCAAATTTTTAAATTTAAATTTATAAATGAATTAATTAACTTTCCTTATGAAATGTGTAAATCAAGTCATAATAATTTTTTTTTAATGATTCAAGAAAAGTTAGCCAATAGAAGATTTTTTAATTTAAATTTTTTTTTTTAAAAATATGAATTTTAAAAAAAATAGTATAAGGGTTTTGAGTTTCACAAAACTCTTCTCATTAGAAATCTCACTTTTCTTCAATACATAGTATAGATATGTTTTTTTCCCTAATTGACTAGAAAAGGATTTAAGAGTGTTTTTGGGCATCGCTGCAAAAATAGAAGGGCAAATTATACCCATAATCCCTATATTGTGGTTTTTGTGTCGTTTTAATCTTTATAATTTTAATTGATTTGATTTTAACCTTAAATTTATGATGTTGTCTCAATTTAGTTTGATTGATTAAACTGTTAGAATTTTTTAATTAAAAATGCACACATTGGTGACATGTATCATACATATAAGCAAAATTGTAAATTTATTCAACTCGGAGAGTTAATTTTAACTAACTTAGTGATTTTTTTTTTTCAAAAACCTTAATTGGCATTATTAATTAAGCCAAATTGATACAGAATCTAAAATTAATAATCGAAATTGAATTAATTAAAATTATAGAGACTAAAATGACACAAAAAATAAGAAACAAAATACAAAGAATAACAATATAATTTGTCCAAAATAGAATGTGCGCACCTTGCCCCCCCCCCTCCCTACCTATTTTCCCCTCCTTTGTACACCCCAAGGCCACGTTTATTTGGCTCTATAAGATAAAGGGAATAGACATACTGCTGTGTGTTAACTATTGCGACGTCAAACAGTGCCGTTTGGTTTCATTTCAAAACTTCAATTTATGCTACTATACATTCTTTTAAAGTTACTTTAGGTTCGTTTGGAAGAATTATTTTAGTTTGATTTTTTGGTTTTTGGCTAATTTAGCCTAACTAAATTAGTTTCATTTGAGAGAATTTTCTTGACTTTTTGCTTTTTTTTTTTCTTTTTCTTTTTTGCCTTTTTGTGTAAGAAAAAGTGAAATGATTATAATTTAGATGTAATATTTTTATTTAACATATTTTAACTTTTTGTACTTTTTTAATCCCAATCCACCTCCTGTCACGACCCCAAACCGCCCCTAGTAGAATGGCGCCGTGATGGCCAGTAACCCGTGATTACCGAAGGCCAACTTTCAAAGATTAAACACAATCAGAGTATAATATATGGGGCTCACAAATGCGGAAGCAATAAATCAAAATACGAGTGGTCCATAAGAGCTGTGCATAGATCAAGTGTAATGACGTACATGACATAGTTTCACATTCGGTTGATAATAAACAAAATACATATCAGAATCTTGATCAAAAGGTTTCTAAAGCCGACATGTGCAAATACAATGATTACAAGCCAAAGAAACATAATCTTCAAAATTCGCCGACGTAAATACAAGTCAAGCCGACATGACAAGAATCTAAAACAAGCTTTGCAAAACACATCTAGGCGTCGCCGCCGTCCTGCTCATCACCTATATATATAGAGAGAGGGTGAGTGTGGATACTCAGTGAATGGTACTAGTAATAAAGGTTTTGCATGAATATAGCCGAAGTCTTTTCAAAACGAAACATGCCAAAACCATACGAATATTAGCCGAGATCCTTTCAGAGCAAAACACATCAAAGCTTTATCAAATCAAGAGATGAACCGTATTCATCTATCAAGTCTTACAAGTCTCAAGGGATGCTTACTGGCATCGGCAAAACACAAATCAAGCTTTCCGAACAAACAAATCCACGCGGTAAACCGTCAGTGGCAAAACAAAGGCTGCACGATCCGTAATCGATTAGTCAAAGGTACTGCGAAAGTTTATAGTCCTCCAGCACAAGGGACTTGTGTTACTTAAGCCCGTAACTCTTTTTAACACGATGGTCTTGTGTTACTTAGGCCCGTGGCCCGCTTTAACACGATAGTCTTTCCAAGAAAGGACCGTATCCTTTTATACTTAGTGCTGTGAAAGTTTAGAGTCCTCCAGCACAAGGGACTTTTATACTTAGTACTGCGAAAGTTTAGAGTCCTCCAGCACAAGGGACTTTTCAAAGATGACATCAAAACAAAGCTTATACTCGATACATCAAATAGAGCTAATCATTCATGCTTAACAAATACTTTCGTCAAAACAAAGCAAAGCAAGATTTATCAAAACAATATAACATAGCTTTATTAAAAATACCACTCACATAGATCTTCTCGGGTGTAGGCTCAAAGCAAAGATCAAGGACCTACAATCACATGGCAATCACATTCTCAAAACAAGCTTTACATGCATGCAAATGATCCCGGCATTCTCACCAGATCCAACTCAATAACAAAGCAAAACATGCTGGGAGTTTAAACACTGCTTTCGTCTCATGAAAACACACTGGGTACCAACCAGGTCTTTGCCGAGGTCCCACACCTTCTAGCCGAGGTGTGGTTCTGATGGCCACATTCAAAAGCAAGGTCGGGAAAACCTGGGTTTCCCTTTGAAGAACATGATGAACATGATCATGAAGAAGATGAATGCAAAGATCATAACTTGTTACAAAAATCTGAGATTTCATGCCATGAGTTCAAAACATGGACCTAGGTACCCATACAAGAAAATCATGCAAGAACAAACACAAAAACATGGTTCTTGTTCCAAACTTTCGGATCAAAACGAGACTTTTCTTCAAGAACACATAAATACCATTTTTCTATTCCAAAACCAACTTCAAATCGATGCATGACATGCAAAACAGATTCGATCATGCAATGCAGCTAGATGATCAATAACAACAACCAGAGTAGATTAAGATTCTTACCTCAAAGCTCGAATCTAACGGCTCAAACTCCAAAGATCAACTCGGAACTCCACTCTCTCACTCTAAACTCCTTCTCTCTCTTCTAGAGTTTCTCTCTCTCTAGAACAAAGACTTACAACAAGATGATACAAAAAGTGATATGCTCACAAGCCTGCCGGCTGACTTAACCTTCAGTTCGGACACGTGGCGCTACCGGGTTGGTTCAACTCAAAAAGGTGACTGATTGATAAGACAAGTCTATGACAAAGCGTATGCAGCAAGCTAAGGCAAGACACATCGGCAAGTAATGATATCGGCTAAAGTCAAAGCTTCGGCAACAGGATAACAAAGATATCGGCTAGGGAGGACGACACTTGACTAAGTTGTGCCACACCTTGGCCTGGGTGTGCCACACCTCGGTCTAGGCCATACCTGCCCAAGGACAAAGATTACTAAGTGCAAAACATCTCGGCCTAGATGATACACTCCTCGGCCTTGGTTCCGAACACCTCGGCCCAGATAGTGACATCTCGGCAAACATGCCCGGGGTGAAGATGGAGGTCAACCAAGTGGTTCCAAAATAGTTCTAAGTACAAAGGTTCAAAGGTGAACTAAGCTCAAGATGACCTCGGCTACACACCAAGCAAGGAACAAAATCATGCAAGCAACACTTCAAACAAAGCAAGACAAAACAAGATAAACAAGACTTGCAGCATCACAAGACAAGATCATACAGGAATGTATTCAAGCATTGCTAAGTCAAAATGAGGGTTGTTACACCTCCAACCCACTTTTTTTTTTTTTTTGATCGGCAAAAAGAAACTTTATTGAATAAGAATTAAGGATAAATCCTTACATCAAACATCAATAAAGAAACAAAACCAAGTAGGTGCTATAAGCATCAAAGTGAAAGCCATTCATCCCAACTAGGTTGGCACAAAAGGACTCACTCAATCATATGCAGCACCTACAAAACAAGGCTGAGGAGGAATCAACCAAACAGAAAACAAAACAACAGCTACCAGAAAAACAAACAGCTAACAACCCCTAATAGTTTTGATCCTAAACACCAAGTCAGAAATAGAGTAACTCACCCCTTTGACATGATATTTAACCCATAAGGCTATATGTATTAATATAGTTTCACACAAACCTTCCCAATTAACAGTAAGACCAGCAAACTTGCACCCATTTCTAGCCTTCCATAAGTTCCATATCACAGCAGCTAGAATTGCCCCCCAAATGCTCTTTTTCAATTTTTTGAATTTGAATCCATCCCACCACTCCAACAATTGACTCACAGATTATGGAACCACCCAAATAATACCCCACCATGACAAAATCTCTGTCCAGATTTTCCAAGCAAAACTGCAATGAAGAAGCACATGGTTCACATCTTCATCACAAGCATTACAGAAAATGCATAAAGGGGCTACAGAAGGATCAAGCACACCAATGCTATCAAGAAACACTGATGTTTTTAATCTGCCCTTTCAAGCAAGCCAACAGGTGAATTGCATCTCAGAAGGAGCAATATTCATCCATATTGATCTAGGCACCGTAGTCAATGTACCAAGGTTCAAACTATCATAAACTGATTTTACAGAGAACAAACCAGATCCATCAGCTTTCCAAACAACAGCTTAATTAATGGATGCTTTTCAATTTTTTTATGCAATCTCATTCAACTATACATACATATATTTATATATATATATATAACAAAATTTGACCCTTACAATAAATAAACTTTAAGTTTGACCCTTAACTTGTTTAAATAATTTTTTGATTATTTTCAATTTGAATTATTTATCTAAAAAATATCAACACACAAAAAAATTAAAAATTAAAAAATTAAAAAATTTAAAAAATCCAAAGTTTGACCTTATAACAAAATATATTTTAATTTTATCAATTTAAATTCTAATTAGTTTGTTTCCAATCTAGACCATATTCACCTACTTCTAGGGTTGCAAATGAATATAATCGTTTGTGGATAGATTCGAACTCAGTTTGGTAAGGGCTCGTTCGAACTTAAGCTTGTTAAAATCTTACTAAAAAAGTCCAAACATACTAAAATTCGGCTTATTTAACATTTATTTAAATAGTAGAATAAATATATTACTTATATATTAAATAATGTATAAATATGTATAAAAAAATAAGATAAATATGTTATTTATATATTTAAATAATATAATTAATAGTTAACTATAGATAATATATTTATATAAAGATATTATTATTTTTTAAGATATTGGCTTTTCTTTTAATATATCAAAGTTTTAATTATAACTTTAGTTTCGTAACAAGTATGAATTTATAATTTTTTTACCTCGTTAAGGTTCGTGAACAAGCTCGAACTCGAGTCAAGGCTAAGCAAACTCGACTTGAGTTTGGTTTATTAAATTTTTATTGAGCTTTAATTTGAGTTTAAACTCGTTAAAATTTTAATAAACAAACTCAAACATAATAAAACTCAACTCGATTCGGCTTGTTTGTGACCCTACCTATTTTCGTTAAGTAAAACAGACAAAAACTAATATTTTAATTATTAAACTCAATACAGGTATATATAAAATGTTTAATTTTTTTTTATATTAAGTTTAATAACTAGAATATGATTTTTCGTTAGTTTTACTTAGCAAAAATAAACAAATGGTTTGGATTAAAAATAAATCAAAAGATTAAAATTTAAATTAATAAAATTAAAAAATTATTTTATTAGAGTCAAACCCTTTTTTTTTTTTTTTTTTTTTTTTGTAATTTCTTCTATTTTTAATTCAATGAAATTGCATAAAAAAATTCAAAAACATCCCTTCACTAAAGCAATGTAATTAGCATAAATTCAAAAAGTTTCGAAAATATAACCAAATGGCATAGTTTGGTGTGCAGCAGTTGTTGCTATGCATTAAGCACAGCAGCATTTTCATAGCATAGGATGGAGGGGACTAAGAATACGGCAATGTTAAGTAAGAAGATTATTAGTGTGGTAGTATTAGATTAGAGATGTAGAATAAAAAGTGTTTGTTTGCACTCTATCGGATTAATAATACTATAGATAGTATTAATATATAAAATTAATATATTTTTATTTGTAATATTTTTTTAATATTATAATTATTTTTTTTTGTCCTAAAAAATATAAATTTTGCTTAAAAATCATTTAAAAATTCACTAATCCCCTGACTCAATTTCTAACCCTAATTCGTACATGTGATTTGTAGTCCTACCAATGAGGGATTGCTAGTCTAAAAAGATAATTAATCCCTTCACTTATGTCTCTAAACAAACACTTTTTAAATAAATCTGACGAATTATTAGCCTAATCTACATCAAAAAGCCAAATAAACATGTCCAGAAGGAACTTAGGATAGAATCTAATCTAGAGATAGAAGAAGAAAAGGAAAAGCAAAAGTGTTTTGTACTGCTGGGCCGCGGTCCCTCATGCTCCTCTTAGCAAACTTGTTAAGCCTTTGACAAACTAGCCGGCGGAAATACGTCATACGTCTTTTTCAAAAATTTCACAAATCAAGAAAAATCACAAAATTTGGTCGGAAAACACTTCTTCCAAAACCTCATTCCAGTGAAATTTTTTTGTATTTTCATTTCTTTCTCTTAATTTCATTATTTAAAAAATACAAAACATGCTTGACGAATTTATTTCAGCAAAAAAACATAAATAAATAAATAAACCAGTTTTTTAAAAAAACAACAAAACTTTAATTTAAATTTTCAAAAAAGTATATATACGAACAAAACACTAACAAAAAATTTCTCCCAATTTCTACTCATATTATATATTCATTCTCCTTCTCATTCTCATTCTCATTCTTATTGTTATAAATTATATCTTATTTTAATTTTTTAAGTGATAATTAATGACATTTTTTATTAAATATTATTAAAAAAATCACTAATTATCAAATTTTAGCGTTAGTTTGAAAATTTTGTCACAAAAAATGTCACTAATTTAAGTTTTAGCGACAGTTTTAAAAAATCGTCACAAAAAAAGTCACTAATTGTAAGTTTAGTGACAATTTATAAAAATTGTAACAAAAATATCATTAATTGTCAATTTTTAGAAATATATGCAAAAAAGTCACAAAAAATTATTTTTAATGACGATTTTACTAGAATATATTTTTAATAAGACTTGATAAAAATTAAATTCAACTATTAGAATCTATGGATAATTTACCTCATTTTTTCCTCACACCAAATCTAGAAGCAAATGACACTACAACAAAAACATACTTTAGTGGCACTACACTAGTGGCATATTTTTAGAAAATGCCACAAAAAATGATATTTAGTGGCACGTTTTTGAAAAATGCCACAAAACAACAAACATAAAAGGCTCTAGTGACATTTCAATGAACAAGTGTCACAAAACTACAACAAAAACATACTTTAGTGGCACTACACTAGTGGCATATTTTTAGAAAATGCCACAAAAATGATATTTAGTGGCACGTTTTTGAAAAATGCCACAAAACGACAAACATAAAAGGCTCTAGTGACATTTCAATGAACAAGTGTCACAAAATTACAACAAAAACAAACTTTAGTGGCACTACACTAGTGGCATATTTTTAGAAAATGCCACAAAAATGATATTTAGTGGCACGTTTTTGAAAAATGCCACAAAACGACAAACATAAAAGGCTCTAGTGACATTTCAATGAACAAGTGTCACAACACTACAACAAAAACATACTTTAGTGGAACTACACTAGTGGCATATTTTTAGAAAATGCCACAAAAATGATATTTAGTGGCACGTTTTTGAAAAATGCCACAAAATGACAAACATAAAAGGCTCTAGTGACATTTCAATGAACAAGTGTCACAACACTACAATAAAAACATATTTTAGTGACACCATACTAGTGGCATGTTCTTAAACAATGTCACAAAAAGAATATTTGGTGGCATTTTTTAGAAAAATGTCATAGAGCCACAAACATACAAGGCTCTAGTGGCATTTCAATTAAAAAAAAGTGTCATTTCACTACAACAAAAATGTCACTACAACAAATTTACAATTTAGTGACACTACACTAATAGCATGTTTTTAGAAAATGCCACAAAAATAAAAATTGGCATTAAATGTTTTAGAAAAATGTCACAGAACCACAAAACATATAAGGCTCTAGTGGTATTTCAATAAAGAAATGTCACATCAATTTTATGGCATTTTATAAAATAATGACACAAAAAATTATGTTCGTGACATTTACCAACAGATGCCACTAAACTTTAGTTGCAATGGCATTTTTTAAAAAATGTCAGGACACTAGGTAGGTGCAAATTACTTTTTATGGCACTTAAGTGAAAAGTGTCATAAACAAATATTTTATAGCATTTTGAGAAATGCTACTAAGCCAAAAACTTTCCAAACTTATAATGACATTTTTGAAAAAACAAAAAATTCCAATATATTTTCTAAAATTTTAAAATGCAGTAAATGATTAAAAATAAATGAATTAAACTCAATATACACTACAGGAAAAAGCATATTCGGCAACTAAATTTCCAGACTAAAAAAATTTGGTCGCTGAAAGTATAGCTTTCAGCGACCAAAACAGCATTAGTTGCCAAAAGTAAAGCTTTTTGGCGACTAAAAAAATTTAGTAGCCAAAAGTCTACAATTGGCGACTAAAAATAAGTTTGGTCGCTGATTATATGGGTTTTACTGACTAAAAAAATTTTGGTAGCCAAAAGTAAATCTTTTTGGTGCCAAAAAAAATTTTAGTAGCCAAAAGTCTACAATTGGCGACTAAAAAATAAGTTTAGTCGCCAAAAGTGGTCATTTTTAGCACGGGAGAACTAAAATCCTAAGGCGGGAATAAAAATTTTTGGTGACCAAAATTTTGGTAGCTGAAAGTGCATCTTCGGCGACCAAATCCGATTTTGATCGACAAAAGTTAAGTTTTTTAGCAACTAAAAAATAATTGGTAACCAAAAGTATAGAATTGGCGACTAAAAAATATTTTTAGTCACCAAAAATGGCCTTTTTTTATTTTGGTAGTAAGTAGTTTATTTTATATTAATTATGTTCAATAAAATAATTATGTTTATACATATTAATATAGATGTATGTACTATATAAATAATATATGTTGCATATATAATCATGTGGTGCTATAGAGGTGTAGTGGGAAGAGTGTGGTGTATAAGGTTTATGGTGCGAGAGGTTGGCGGTTCGAGTCTCCGCAAGAGCGGATCAAATTGTTCTACAACGAATTATCGTCACGAATGGCACTTGATAGCGTCACGAATAGTGCCTATCATGACATTAAAGTGTCACTGAAAAGTTTTAGTCTTGATGGTGTAATGACACTTATAAGTGTCACTAACTCTTTTTTTAATGGCGCTTGATAGTGCCACAAATAATATCTACCATGACATTAAAATGTCATTGAAAGTTTTTAGTCATGATGGTGGAGTGACATTTGCAAGTATCTACCGTGGCATTCGTATCTACTGTGGCACCGATAGAAGTGACACTTGTTCAAAATGCCACAAGACCAAAAAATGTCATTAGAAGAATAGTTTTGTGACACTTTCAAATGTCACTAAACTAAGAAAATGTTGTAGTGTGATACATAAGTTATACTAAATCCATACATTGTTTACTGGAAGGTTGTAGTTTTTACCGTTGAATAGTTGTTGCACCTTAACCTTTAAGTCCATGACTATAACAAAGTGTCCGTCATTTTCAAAAAGAAAGAAGAAAATAAATCCAGGATGTGGTCACACCAGAAATATGTGGACCCCCTTCACCATATGGAGGTGTGCATTTGAGTTTAAATTTAAATCAAACTCCTTCCCAAACAAAGCCTTGCGGGATAAGGTTTCTCACCAGCACTAAGGATAGAGATTAGGTACAAGAGGCTTCACCTATTTATGGTGTGATCACCCCCTCTACCCTTCAAGTGCCACATCATCATTAATTTTTCCATTGTGATTTTTTTTTTTCACTTTTCTGAGTTTATAATATTACTAAGGCCTCGTTTGAGAACATACTTTTTTAGTAATTTTTTGACTTTTTAACTAAAACGTGATGTAAAAAAAATTAATATGTTTGAAATGACTTTTTGGCTTTTTATGAAAAACTGTGCAAAAAGTAGAGAGAAAAGGGAATCTTTGACTTTTTGGTATGGATTGTTGGCTTTTTGACTTTTTTAGTAACTTTTTGACTTTTTGACTAAATCGACCTATTGTCAAACGAGGCCTAAATAAAGATAAAAACACATGAACTACTTAAAATTCTACCAACTTGTTACATAATAGTGGCACCTATAAGTAATTTATTACTATATTTCTGTAGCAAAGTTGTTTTAACACAATGTATTTAAAATAAATAAATAAATAAACTTACCAAATTTATTTATTTATTTTTTTAATATCATATTTGAGTGTGTATTGTGTAGTTTTCATAGATAACGAACCATAAAGTGAAAAATAAAAAAGAATAATAACAAGAAAGAAATAAAGGTGATAGAAGAACTTACCCAAATCTCTCAAAAAAATGAAAAAAAATTAGGTTGCTTTCAATGTATATATTTCTTGTAGATGGAACAAGTGTTACGACCAACTGAATTTAGTCTAACTTAAGTGCTATGCATTTCTTTTTTTTCTTTTTTTATTATTCAAATGTAAGAACAATCAATCTTAGTAATATTGTGTAACTTGCTGTCTTTGTTATGTGGATCTTATGAGTTGTAATGTTAGTGTGTCAACAAAGAAAAAGGAAAAGTGATAGTTAAATAAATAAATCACATTTGATAAATTCAAGGTTTTTCTTTCCTTAATTCTTAATTTCAGTGAGGACAAGGTAGTTAGTGGAGTGGAACAACTATGCCCTTTGCCAATAGATGTGATAGTTAACTCAAATAAATAAATTAATTAACTAATCACAATTTTTTTCTCTTTTTGATCCGTAAAAGAAAATTTCATTGACAAAAATATAATGGTTATGAGATAATACATCAATAAAGAAGAGGCTTTAGGAGAACATGGTATGATAGTGTATCCTAACTAGCTTGGCACCCACTAAAAACCAACTCAAAAGGAAATCAAAGAAGAACAAGGAAGATGAAAAAAAACACACTAGAAAAAACAAGGGAATGATGATCAAATCAGCACCCTTCTTTTTCTCTTGATCAAACACATACATCTCTGATGTGGTGAATGAATCATCAATGGAGATCATCTATGGGTGTTGATTTTTGACCTCACAACCAAATCAAATCTTCTTGCTAAGATCCTACGAATTTAGCCATAGAGCACACAGAAGAATAGAAAAACCCAACACCTATACACAAGAACACAACAAACACCAGTGGTTCATCTACCTAGGGGCACTCCGACGATTAAGTCAGTCAACCTATCTCTCAAAGATAACAACTCAATCACGATACTCACAAAATAAAATGTACCTTAGACCTTATGGCGTTTCTGGTTCAGACCCAACCCATTTGATGTTTTAGATCTGAGCTTCATTATCACATATAGTTATCCATGTCTTGTTTCCTCTTATATCTCTTTGAGTTTAGCTTTTGGGATGTGTTGATTTCGTTTGGAATAGGTTGGTAGCTTTTTTTTCAAACTTTTGTTGCCTAGATTTTTGTTCCTTTGCTCAAGCGAAGCTTCTTGCGCTCGAGCGGTCCTTGTGAACCTCTAGTACTTTTGCAGGTTTGCAAAAATACGGAGAGTTTGTATTCTTAGCTCGAGCGACGACCTTTGTCTATAAAACTACTAGGAGTTTGTATTCTGCGCTCAAACAGAACAACTTATTATGTTTGGTCGCTCGAGCGACACATCTTGTGCTCGAGCGAACAACTTATTGTGTCTGGTCGCTTGAGCGACACATCTTGTACTCGAGCGAATTGTGCGTCTATCAGTTTGTGAAATCACTTTTTCTGAGTCATTTTTTCACCTCTCTCTCTCTGTCTCTCTCTGTCTCTCTCTAAACATTTCAAAAGCCTATTTTCTCTCACTCTTTCTCTAAAACTCACTTATTCCCCTCATATACACCTAGATCCATCAATCTTTGTCCTCGTGTGCCTTTGTTAAAAAGATAGAGCTCGGTGAGGGTTTCGTTCTGACTGGAGCAAAGTTGGTTTTTGGCGTCTTTGGGTTTCTCTCTCTCTCTCTCTCTCTCTCTCTCTCTCTCTCTCTCTCTCTCATGTTCTAGCTTGAGGTAGGGATATCTGTACTTTTTTTTATGAGTTTTACCTTAGCTATTTGTTATTTCTAAGCAATGTTGAGATTTTCGGAAGATTTGGAACAATCTAGGGTTTTGGGTGAAAATTAAAAGAGGGTTTTTTTCAAATAGATTCTTGGAAATGATTTTGAGGTTGGAAATAATGTTAAGTTAGGTGGAAATGGTTGATTTTGATACTTGGGGTTGATTTTGAAAAGAGTAAGAATTTTGCCCTAAATGCCTCAAATATTGGTTTTGTATAAATAGTGAAATGAATGTTGAGATTATGAAATTGGATTGGTATTGATGAGGATGATAGAGTTGGACATATATTATCACTCACCTCTTGAGATTTGTAAAGTGTATCTTTATGGAATACAAATTATCTGTTTAGAAATATTTGTTTTGGGTTATCGGTGGAGGATAACTATAAGTGTTGTAGAAATTGCATATGAATTAAAAGAATTGAAACTATTTTTCTCATTCATTTGCATTAAGCATTATCTCACATTTATACATTGAAAATGTTTATCGTTTTAAAAAAAAAAGGTGAATCTGGTAAACATGAATTGTGTTATTGAAATAAGTTGGTCTGAGTGTTCAGAGTGAAAGTCTTGAAAACCGCAAGTATACATGGGTGCCGATCCCGTGGATGAAATTTCCGTGAAATGACAATAGCAGTGTTTTTATAGTCTACGTTTACATGAGTCTCGACTTACGGTTTTCTCTGGATGAAATTTTCGAGAAAGGTTGGATTGTTTTGAAATTCCTAGAATGTGATTCATTGCCCTATTTTCTATTGTAATGGAAATAATTTTATGAATCGAGACATTAACTTGGCATTGCATAGTTTTGGAAAGAGGTATATAAAAATGTTTTGGCATGAGCATTGCATATGCATCAACCTTATAGCTTTGTTAAGATTCATATACTACATTGGATTATTTATACTGGGCTTTGCCTCACCCTATGTGGGAAAAACATTTTAAGTACTAATGAAATGCCTCCACCAAGGCAATAGCTTAGGAGGACTTGGAGCAAGAGCTTCATTTTTGTTATATGTATTTTTGTATAAGCTAAGGGCTTTATGTGTATTGGACTTAAACTCCACTTTTGTTGTAACCAGACATTGTCTTGGAAAGTTGTAAGCCTTTAGGGCATTTATTATTCGTTTTATTTTCAGACATTATTTCATGCTGTGACATATGCTATAGATTCAGGGATAAGCTTATGAATGTATAACTGCATATGTCACCCTTTTGTAAACTCAATTGGAATCAATGGAAGATAATTATTTATGTTGGTGTGGCTATTGAAAGCATATAATGGATGGTCTTTGCATTATTTCAGGGCATTACAGACCTATGGAGGTGTCTTACTTTTATAGTCAACAGTGCTCTTGTTCTCTAAAAGTCTCACTTCATAAGACTCTATCATTTATAAGGATAATATCTATCTTGGATTTCTCTTATTTGGATTAAAATGAACTCCCCTTAGAGCCCATCTTTATCAAATAGAGAGCCTGAAACCATCTAAGACTCTTGTCCTTTATCCAGATATTTTGGATTTTGATATGATCGCATCATAGCTTGGCAGCCTGATTTATCCACGTGGCACCTTAGCCAACATCCTTGGCCACATGGACAATCCTAAAAATATGTCCCCACAACTACCCCCTAGGTTCTGTTACCTCAGCAAACTGAGGTGATAGAACCTATATCATCTGACTACCCAACTTGTCGGCTAAACAACATGATGAATGATATTTTTTTGACCGAGATCATGACTCGTTGACATCAGGAAATAAGGACTCAAGTGTCCACTCATCTCGAACCAAAACGTTCTATCTCATCCAAGAATAACATCTCAACTGAGATCACACTACTAGGCGAGATTGTGACTCTTTAGTTCAACAACATGAAGATTCCAAGTCTATTTTTGTAACAAACTTTAAAACCATCAAAATCAACATAGTGATGTGTCACCATTTTATTGGCTCGTACATGTCCCATCAACAGATGTGGCGTTGCACCTCTAACCCACACCACTTGAAGTCAACTGATGTCAGCCAGGCATGTCTCCCAAGAAATTTGAAATTATTGCGTTTAACACCAAAACCCTTCCCTCTCTCCTTCATATATTGACTTCTCTCTTCGTATCTCTCTCTACTCAGACTCTCTCTCTAACTCTCAAACATCATTGTTGCATGTTCAAGCTCTCGTCGTTGCAACTACTCCGTTCACCCTCTTCGACGACGGAACTATCATTTTGCTCCGATCAATCGAAGCGTCTCACTCCGACAATCCTAAATTTGAACTCTGTTTCTCCATCCTCAAACTGTAAGTCATCTACTCTTGAGTTTTTACTTTCGGCTCTTCAAGCTCTAAACATGTTCTTGAGTTTTGCATTTCAATATTACATAATCATCAAGCTCTGAATCTTTTGTTCATGTTTTCCATCTACTTTTCCAGATTACTTCTTTAAATTCTTGCATATTTGCCTCTGTTCTTGCATTCTCTAGGTTAGGAATTTGGGATTTGCCACTGAATCACACTAGGAAAAATATAGAAACCTTAGCAACTTCAAGAACAAACTCAGGATTTACAAAATCTCCGTAAGATTTCCAGAATCTTTGAATTAGAACACTCAGATCACCAGAATCACCCTAGGCAAACAACACCAAAACACCTTGTCCAAAAAAATGGGCATGCACAAGTGGAGGTTAGACACCTTGACTAAGATAGAGAACTTTTGTCGATAATTTAACATTTTGGCTAATGTCCATATTAGGTTAGCTGGTGAAAATGACTCCATGACACCTGGAGACGACTATATGTCTTTTCCCCTAGTGTCGATCATAGAGGGTAGAATTAGATTTCCCCTCAATATCCTATTTCACCAGATAATGAACTTCTATAAACTCAACTCCCTACAACTAGCCATTAACACCTTTCAAATCATGAATGGCATCGTCGAGTTATGTTATCGACATATGCTTGGCTAACCCTCCCCGATGTCCAATATTGCTACACTATGTGTAGCCTGAAATCTACAAACAACATCTCCTACTACCCTAAACCCAAATCCACCGCCTACAAGCTAATAGCCAACCTTCTAGACTCTACCAAGAGTACTGTGGAAGACTATCTCATTGTCTCAGGCAACTGAGAATTTGCTCCAAATAACAACCTTCACCTCTACCCATTGTGCACAGGGATCCTACGAGATCATGAGGGGTAGCACTAGTTCCCTAGATCACGCACTTTAAAACCAACATATTACACTTTGTCAAATTTCTAACTTATCTTTTTTCTATTTTGCAGAACTTCCTCAACCCAACAGATTATTTCGTAGGCCATATGTCAAGCGAACCGACCTCACTAGGCTCATTGACCTACCTATCAGCAAGCAGAAAGCTCCACTACCGCTCAACTACATAACAATGTACAAGTCTTTGCTTTTTGACATTCCATCTCAAAGCCAAACTTTTCCATCAGTAACAACTTCTGTAGCATCATCTCACCCAGACCAAGGCTCCACATCACATCCAATCGACAAGTCGTCCACATCGGCACCATGACTGCAGATTTCACATTTCCAGCGCCAGCGCCAGCACCGATGCTAACTTACTAATGCACCGAAGCCAGAACCCAAAACAAGAAACGCAGAGGTCCTAACCTTTCAACCTACGATCCAGTAAATCCTCCAACAGTCCTTCCCAAGATCAAATTTGGAGTAACAATTGCCGCCACTCTTGACGAAATGGCATGCGAAGTAATTGCAGTGACATTCTTGGTGATATTCCCGACATTGTTACCGTTCAATCACCGTTCAAGAAGGCCAAGGCAAAGGCCAAACAAAGTATGGCTCCATTCTCTGAAGACAAAGATCCAAAGGATAGCATTCCTATATCCAACATAACGGCCGAGAAACAACCGGCCTCAAAACAACCGGCCTCAAAATTAGACAAGGCGCCCAATAGCAAACACCCAAAATCAGTGGGACCTGACAGAACAAGGGATGCCACCGCCGATGACACTTGCTTCCTCGAGATCTGTGTAAACGACCGGCTACCGAAAGTCAAAGACAATGCGTCCAGGGACCCCGAAGTCGCTACTGCCCTTACTACAGGCTTGTTGCTCCCAGCCGACATGGATGCAGTAAGCGAGTGCAACGAATATGAGCACTTTGCTCTAATGATGCGCCATTCTATTCTGGTAAAATCTTTTTCACTATTTTGTACAGCACTTAATACTTATAATTTGTCTTGTAAACTAATTATTTCTCTTGGAAGTCCATTCAACATGCACACTCCTTCACCCTCAAGGCCAAGATGATGATGAAGGATTTGACGAAGAAGACACTTATGGTAGTAGACTACTTTCGTTAGCTCAAAGCCTTCAAAAAAAAAAAAAAAATGGAGTAAGAGATGCAGCGCCCAACCATTGCCTCTACGAAGATTGAAATATAAAAAACTGAGCTTGCCACCAAGGTCACTGAGGAAAGGGCTGCCAAGGCTAAGGAAAAAAAAATTGCCGAAGCACTAGCAGTAAAGATGAAAGAGATCGATGAGGCTGATGCCAAGACATACGAAGATGGCAAGGCTGCAGGTAAGGAGGGCTGCAAAGAGTAAGTTAACATTGCTTGCAATAGGGGTTTTTACCTTGGATGGACTGCTGCCTTGACTGCCCTATCTATCCATGAGGACTCGCCACATCAAGACCTCTCGAAGCTGACACTACCCTTCTGTGATGTCCCTGTTCCGTAATACGTTAATTAGTCCTTAATACGAATGTGATTATGTGTTTTGATATGATTTTGTGTGCCATTATGTGCAAATATGCAGTTTTGAATTTCTATCTGTTCACCGTAGGATTATCTGTTTGATTATCTGCTTTGGAAATTAAATTGAAGGCCCTATCGGCCACCGAACCCGAAATTGATTGCGCCATTGTGATTGGCATAATTTTTAGAGCCTACGGTGAAATTTAATTAAAAATTGATTTAGGTCAAATTAAATTGATTAAATTAATGAATCGGTGCCCAATTACTTTATTACTATTATATTGGCATTAGTGGAATTTGTTGTGTAAGGGCACTACATCCTCTATTCTCTCTTCCTTGCTTCATTTGGCTGATTTGAACTCAAAGTTAGAGAGAGGACCGGTTATAGAGAGAGGGAGAGAAAAATTGTGCAATTTTGGTCTTGAGGCTTGAAAATTTGGAGTCTAACTCAAGATTTGATCATAAATTGGGAAGATTAAGGCTCCTAGGTGAGTGAATTTGTGCATATTAGTTTGTAATTTTTGTGAATTCAAGTTGAATGTTGATAAGGAACATAAAATGAATTGATCATGATGAATTTGAGTTGGTTTTGTTGATTTGGTAGTCTATATGCACATGCATGTAAGAAAGTACTTTGAAATTGCATGTTTGAGCATAAAAATGTATAATTCATGTGCAATTTTAATTGAAGCTCACGTTTTGATCACCTCTTCACCAATTAAGTTGAGAATGATGAGCATCTCCCACATGCATGTACAAATCATGGGGGTGTAAGGCTTGAATGTTTGAAATTGAGCATATTGGTGTTGAGTTTGAATTAATTTGGGACATGCATGTGTTTGATTCATGAAATTGAGCTCCATGATGATGTGTTTTGGTGTTTATACCATGTTAGTACAAGTATATGTGAAATTGGAGCCATAAAATGCAAGAAATGTTGGTTTGAATGTTGAAAGGGAGCTCAAGAACACAATATGGAAAACCCAGAATTTTGATGTCCGCTCGAGCAGGGGAAGTGCCGCTCGAGCGGGAAATACGTGCTCCTAGTACTTTTTGCAGACTTGGTGTCCGCTCGAGCGAGGTATTTCACACTCGAGCGGGGGAGCTTTGTAGACAGGCCATCTGCTCGAGCGCCCTATTTCACGCTCGAGCGTATTTTTCATGCAACCAGTACTTTTGCAGGCCTCAAGGGTCTGCTCAAGCGGGGAAGTCCACGCTCGAGCGTGGACCTTGTTTTCTGAAATTTTGTTTTCGGATTCTGTGTTTCGTTTTCCGTTCTCTTTCACTTGCAAGCACTCTTAGGCATGCATTGAGCATTGCAATTGAATTAAAGAGATAAGAATGAAGCCTAAAGAGGAAAATGTGAATTTAAGAACGGATTGAATGGTTGTTAACCCTTTTGTGTTCATGGACTGTGTAGGGTCGAGCTCCAGGGCAAACCAACCAACCGATCACTGTGAGTAATATCGATATTTGAAGCTTGTCGTTTGTCAAATTGCTTATTTTCTTATAAGCCTCATAAGTTTGCCAGTTTGAATCATGGACGAACGTTTTGATATGAATGAATGGGCCGAAGGCCGTTTTGACATAAGTGAATGGGCCGAAGGCTGTTTTGACATAAATGAATGGGCCGAAGGCTGTTTTGACATGAATGAATGGGCCGAAGGCCGTTTTGACATGAATGAATGGGCCGAAGACCGTTTTGACATCAGTGAATGGGCCGAAAGCCGTTTTGACATAAATGAATGGACCGAAGGCCGTTTTGACATGAATGAATGGGCCGAAGGCCGTTTTGACATAAGTGAATGGGCCGAAGGCCGTTTTGACATGAATGAATGGGCTGAAGGCCGTTTTGACATGAATGGATGGGCCAAAGGCCGTTTTGACATGAATGGATAGGCCAAAGGCCGTTTTGACATAAACAAGTGGGCCAGAGGTCGTTTTGACAGGAATGAAAGATAAATGGGCCAAAGGCCAGTATGTTTGAAACCATAGTCACTTGACTTAAATTGTGTATGTAAATGTAAATAAAAATGTGAATTGGGCCCAAGGCCGTTCGGAGTATGTTGTTCTACATATCGTTTGTATCTTCTTATTTGATATTATTCACTGGGCTATCGCTCACGCTCATTCATGTGTTTGTAGGTGAGCCAAGAAAGGTCCAGACCCAGCCCTAGTGAAGTCTGTATGGAACAACCGAGTTTTGGAGAGTCAGCCCTAGTGTCTCACGCACGAGACCCGCCTTCACTTTTTTGTTATTTTGTTATATGTTGTCATGTTGGCGAAGTTTCTGAATATGTCTGTATATAGTTTTCATGGGTTGACTTAGTTTTGGATGATCCTGTTTGTACAGAACTTATGCTACTATGTTTTTGTTGTGAGTTATTAATGTCTATACGTATGGTTTGTTTGGATGTGCCATGTAAGCACAACACTTTGGACAAGGTTTTAAATTTTGCTTCCGTTTGGCCCCTTTTCTCTGATGAGTTATGTCTGTTTTGGTTTGAGGCCGTAGGTAATCTTAGGATTACTAGTCTGTTATGGCCTTACCCCATAGGGGCGGGTTCGGGTCATGACAGAGTGGTATCAGAGCACGAGTTAATAACTCACAGACTTGTCCAAAAGAGCAATAAGCATCTAGAAAAGATCTAGGATGCATTCATATGATAAGTGTGAAACTGAATGCATTAAGTATATGCTTAAATGTTTTGATATGAACAACTATGTGTTATAAGTTTATGATTTGCTTACATTGCAAATTACTTGAATGCGTATGCCCTTTAATATATGCATACCTGTAAACTTTTTGTATAAAGTATAATGTAAGTTTAATCAGATGGTGAGAACAAGAGTTAATGAAATAAAAGAATCCTCTACTGCCAGAATGGACAGAATGGAAAGACTGATACAGGAAATGGCAGAAACTTTGAGACAACAGCAGGAGTGGCAACAACAATGGCAGCAACCGCATCCGCCACCTCCACCTCCGGCACCACCTGTGCCAGATAATCAGAATGATGATCGGATAATAGCTCTCCCCAAAGAATTCAAGAAGATGAAACCATCACAGTTCCATGGTGGATTAGATCCGTTGAAAGCCGAGGCATGGGTTCTTGGTATTGAGAAGTTGTTTGAAGTGTTCCCTTGCTTGGAGACACAGAAAGTGCTTCTGCCCACTTTTATGCTAGAAGACGAGGCAAGAAGATGGTGGATATTAATGCGAGAAAACCACAGAGATGTTGATTGGGTGAAATTTTTGGAAATTTTCTACGACAAGTACTTTCCGCAGTGTGTTCGGGACAGGAAAGTGGTAGAGTTCATGGAATTAAAGCAAGACAGTATGACTGTAGCTGAGTATGAGGCCAAATTTACTGAATTGGCCAGGTTTACACCTCATGTGATTGATACCGATTATAAGAAGGCGAGGCATTTTGAAGGTGGGCTTCGAAGTGACATCTTAGAAAGAGTGAATGTCTTGAAGCTAGAAACCTACATTGGGGGTGCTAGACAGGGCCATCATATCAGAGGCTAACATAGCTAGACAAACTAAGCCAACAACAGAATAGAAAGGCAACAAGAGGCAAGGCTTCTTTTCAAAGAAGAAATTTAAGAAAAAGCAAAACGCGGGCTCCTCAAATACTTCGAATTCTTCCCAAGACATAGCTCCCATGTGCAACATTTGTAGCAAAAGGCACCGTGGAGTTTGTTATCGTGCATCAGGAGCCTGTTTCAAATGTGGGAAACAAGGGCATATAGCCCGAGATTGTAATCAGAATGGTGGAGAGATGGCTGCTAG
Source organism: Camellia granthamiana (assembly GCA_036172215.1). Taxonomy (NCBI): domain Eukaryota; kingdom Viridiplantae; phylum Streptophyta; class Magnoliopsida; order Ericales; family Theaceae; genus Camellia; species Camellia granthamiana. Next base: position 10,069,500 of record CM069909.1, read on the forward strand.
TTCCACTGCATCAATCCCAAAGCCGGGAAATGCCATGAGATCCGCTATCACTGGGGATACCGTGAGACAGGGGAGAGTTTTTGCGCTTATTCCGGGCGATACACGGAATGCTAATGCAGTTGTCTCAGGTACCATTTCTATATGTAATCAGGATGCTTTTGTATTAATTGATTCTGGATCCACACACTCTTTTGTGACATATGGATTTGCATCTAGACTGAATAGACCCTCAGAATTACTGCCATATCTGTTATGTGTGTCTACTCCATCTGGGGAATCTGTATTGTGTGAATCTATATACCGGTTTTGTGATATGCGTGTTGAGGATGCTACCCTATATGTAGATTTGTTGCCCTTGAACTTTAGGCATTTTGATGTAATTTTGGGCATGGATTGGTTGACCAAGTATTGTGCCACAATTGATTGTGTGATAAAACGAGTTGTATTTAAACCACCAGAATAGAGAGAGATTGTGTTTGTGGGTAATGGAGTAGTGCCTCCACCTTATTTGATATCTACTATAAAAGCATGTAAACTAATCAGGAAAGGGTGTCAGGGTTATTTGTGCTATGTGTTGACTGAACAAACTGTGAATGTTGAATTGAATGATATCCCTATTGTTAGAGAATTTCCGGATGTGTTTCCAAATGAATTGCCAGGGGAATTGGTAGACAGGGAGATAGAGTTACAATTGAGACTATGCCAGGCACCCAACCTATTTCTAAAACTTCGTACAGAATGGCTACTGCCGAAATGAAAGAATTGAAAGAACAGTAGCAAGACTTGCTTGACAAGGGGTTTATCCGACCTAGCACTTCGCCATGGGGGGCACCTGTGTTGTTTGTGAAAAAAGAAGGATGGAACCTTGCGTTTGTGCATCGATTATCGGGAATTGAACAAGGTAACAATAAAGAACAAATACCCCCTACCCCGTATTGATGATTTATTTGACCAGTTGCAGGGATTACAAGTGTTTTCTAAGATTGATTTGAGATCCGGGTATCATCAACTGAAAGTTAAGGCAGAGGATGTTGAGAAAACCGCATTCAGAACAAGGTATGGACATTTTGAGTTTCTTGTTATGCCATTTGGAGTGACTAATGCTCCAGCAGCATTTATGGACTTGATGAACTGAATTTTTAAAATCTACCTTGACGAATTTGTTGTGGTTTTTATCGATGACATTTTGATATATTCTAAAGATAGATTTGAACATGAACAGCATTTGAGAACTATCCTGCAAATACTTAGGGAAAGAAAATTGTTTGCTAAACTAAAGAAATGTGAGTTTTGATTGGATGAAGTTGTTTTCTTAGGACATGTGATCAACAGGGAAGGGATTTCAGTGGACCCATAGAAAATAGAGGCAATTGTGAATTGGCCTACACCAACCAATGTAACAGAAGTTCGCAGTTTTATGGGCTTAGCTGGGTACTACAGGAGGTTTGTGAAGGATTTTCAAAAATAGCTGTGCCTCTTACCCAACTGACACGCAAGGGGCAACCTTTTGAGTGGAACAGTGAAAGAGAATCAGCCTTTCATGAATTGAAAACAAGACTGACCACTGCACTGATTTTGACACTACCTTCAGGTACGAAGAATTTTGTGATTTTCAGTGATGCATCTTATGAAGGTTTGGGTTGTGTGTTAATGCAGAACGGAAAGGTTATTGCTTACGCCTCCTGATAGTTGAGACTGCACGATTAAAACTACCCAACACATGACTTAGAATTGGCCACAGTTGTTTTTGCTTTGAAAATTTGGCGGCATTATTTGTATGTGTAGACGTCCCCAAACGCCCCGGGAGGATGACTCCCGTTCTGTTCATTTTCGGCTCACTACAGTTCAGGACTCAAATTGTCACGGTTCTTAATCTGAACCAAAGAGTCCAAATCCGGCAAATCGTTTTGAGAAAACAGATTTTTGAAAGAAGTGCCAAACATGGACTGCTTTGCCAGATACAGAGTCGCCACCTAAATATTTTATTTTGGGAAATTTAGGAAACCTTGACTTGTGTCTAAGGCCACGTGTTCGTCATTACCAAAGTTGCCTCGGCTTGGGAACTTGGGTACGATTGGGGAAGGTCACTTCGTGAGCACCCCCGCTCGACCGATCGAAGATCGGCCTCTACTATCCATGATATCTAGTTTTGAAAACATTATGCGTTCTTATTCCGGTTATTAGCCTAGGATTACTATGTGATGCGCACAGCATACAAGTATAGACTGGATCGCCTGAATTGGAACAACACATTTCAGGTTTGTTTTGAAAATGGTTTGCTACTCGCAAGTAGGCTTAAAATGCAGATTTTGCCACCCTCAGGTAGGCTTTAGAAAAGATGGTCTTGCCACTAGCTAGTGGGCTTAAAACTCACAGTGAATAATTTGTTCCAATCCAAATAACCCAACCTTCACCCACAGGCATTCAAACAAATATATCACATAAGCATATAGCCTCATGGTAAGCATGCTATCATGGTAGTCACTCACACGCATGCAAGGATGCTAAAGCATAACCACTTACCGAGTACTCCAAGCCAAAGAAAGAAGCTAATTAGAAATCAATGCATGATCCTAACTATACAGAAATGCCTAATGCAACACATGCGAAATGCAACTATAAGCAGGCTCGACTATTCTAAAGATGGCATGTGAAATGTTACAACTAACATGTATTCAACTTGGAATTGAAATACAAATGCAATTAGTATGATGCGCTAAGCCCGATGCATGCAAGACAGATGAATGAATGCAAACATGCTATCATACTGTATACTAATTGAAACATGCCCTAATCTAACCATCATAAGCTGGTAAATAAAAGGGAGAAATGCGTGGGGTCGGAAGACATACATCACACACACGCACACTTATTACAGTTGTGCCCTCGCTCGGAGGGTCCGAATAAATAATACAGTCCCAAATGAATAATTACAGTCCGAATAAGTACAAAATCCTAATTAATTAACAAATTAATCTAGGAAAGCGGATAAATTAGCATGCAAGCTATGGACTGCCTCGGCTCTGTTTCGGATGATGAATGATACATGGTTGAGTTGTTTCGTGCTGAAATCCATTGCGATGCCCCAATTAGCCTCTATTTACCATTAAACCCGGAATGTTGCACGAAGCTCCAAAAGACTACCGGTTTCTGATTTGCTGCAACAGAGAGCAAGAAAGGGGCATGGCAATGTATTTTCACATATGTATGCATGCCTCGATCCTCGTGCCACCAATCACGCATATCGATGCATGATGGCTGAGGAGTCGAATTGAACGACTTAATATGAGATGAATGCACATATAAACACAACATGACCGAGACTTCATCATGGATAATCCGGAGTGTCGGTGACCGAGAATTGAGACACGTTCCATCACTCGGAGTATGAAACGTCCCTCGTTTCCTGTGCTCGGGCTAACTCCTATCCCAAACACAATGCAATATACATGACATGCATGAATGCGACTAATATACATCCTAGCATACACAATGCTCTAGACTAAGATGGCATACACAACGCTCGATGTAACACAGCATACACAATGCTCTAACATACAACCTAGCATACACAATGCTATGAAATGGAATGGCATACACAATGCACAATGGACTTACACCAACATGAGTGGACCTCAGCCACGCTCACATCAGTAGCCATGAGATGAAAATGAGACACTCGAGATGCGCGCACACATGCACGCAAACCGAGGACCGATCTTAAGGCACAAAGACCACTCTAACAAGGGATGGCAAGGCATGAAATATGGCATACACACATGCAAGTTCCAGCACTGAAATGTGATGCAAAATGATCTCGAAACATGGAAACATGGCACCCGATGCATGGAATGGTCCCGAAACACAAAACTAGGCGCATACATTGACCTATAGCTGTACAAAGCATGCATTATTTGATCATGAAGCATGAAGACAGAACCAAGGCAGTCCCAAAACATGAACATTTCTAGTTCAAAGCATGGCCAAAAGATGCTAGCAAGCTAGACTAAAATAGCATGCAACTTTGACTAGCAAACATGGTTTACATGGCATGTATATGAAGCAGGTGAGAACTCATCAAACCAGAAAAAATCAGTGAATAAAACATACCAAAACATGCCCAAATAACCTCTGAAATGCAGCCAACACATGCACAAATGATGGGTTCTTTTAGAGGGCATACAAAGGGGTTATTAGACACATGCATCAAGGACACTTAGCATAGCCAAATCAACTCTGAAAATCAAATATGATAGCCCTAAAACTCATCAAATTGGTCTTGAAATCAGTCAACAAAGCATGCAAGATAGGGCCTCTTTGGAAGGCCAAAAAGACCATTAAGTAAAACAAAGAGAGAGGGGGTCACCCCCCTCTGATTTTGAGGCTCAAAACAGTGTATTAGCCACTGAAAATCCACTGGATTTCAGTGGCTAGAAGGCCAAACAAAGCATGCAACAAGGGCTTAGTTGTAAGGCTCAAAATAAGAGGCAATCAAGCATACAAGGGAGCATGTGGCCTCAAACAAAAGAATGCCCTTAATCAAACATCAAGAGGGCCTTAAAACAAGACTTTTTTTAGTTTAGGTTGAGGTGCAAAAAGGCTCACAAACAAGGCTAATTTATCATGCAAAAATGGCCTTGAAAGAGAGAATGAACAAACATGGCAGTAAATGACCTCAAATAGAGAAGAGACCTTCAACAAAGTTGAATAGGGGCTCAAAATGAGACTATTTTCAGTTTATGACAAGTCTTTAATATGCTCACAAGTAAGGCCAAAATATAATGCAAAAATAGCCCCAAAAGAGAGATAAAAGGAAAGGGGCAGTGGCTGGCCTTAAAAATCAAAGAGACCTTCAACAAAGTTCAAGAGGGGCTCAAAATAAGACACTTTACAGTTTGGCCCGAAGCCCAAAAATGCTTACAAACAGGGCTAATATATCATGCAAGAAATAGCCCTAAAAGAGAGATAAAAGGGGAAGAGGTAGTAGATGGCCTCAAACAGAGAAAAACCCTTCATCAAACATGAAGATGAGCTCAAAATAAGACTATTTCCAGTTTGGGTCGGAGCCCAAAAATGTAAGCAAAAGGGGCTAAGATATAGAACAAAATAAGGCAAGAAAGAGGGAGAAGAGGACTCACCCTTGTAGCACAACTTTCCAGCAGCTTCTGGTCCAAGAAGAGGAGCTCCTAGCCTCTGAAAATTAGCCTCAAGATGTTGGAATGGAGTGTGGAGGTGATAGGCTATGAGGTGTAAGGTAAAAGGTGCAAAACAAGGATGTTTTGAGGCTTGGAAGAGAGGGAGAGGGAGAGTTGTATGCAAAGACTCCAATCAATTTTGTAACCCTTTGAAATGGAGCTGGGGGGTTGGCTTTATAGAGGAGAGGCCAAGGGAAAAGGGGGGGAAAACCAAATTCAAATTCCCCCCCCCCCAAAATGGCAGATCCCCGGACAGGGGTCTGGGTCAAAACAGCTGGCACAACTGTAAGGAACCAGGAGAGAGGAATTTGGCCAGCCAGGTTCGGGAGGTTTAGGTGGCCGGCCGGCCACCTCCCCTGGCCGGCCGACCAGGGTCAAAAGGGTCAAGTTCAATTAGTGGCCGGCCACCCCAAAAAGATGGCCTCCCATGTGTGTGCAACACAGCTATGTGGAGAAAAACTAGGAAATATAACCCAGGAGAGAGAAAAACCAACTTTCTAGAGGGGTTCAAAAGGGTCAGGAAGAGTTGATGGCCGGCCTATCCATATTGGTGGCCTCCCAGGTGTGTACAACACATTGGTGTGGAGAAAAGTCAGAAAAAGTAGCCCGGGAATGGGAAAAGTCAGCTTTCTAGTGGAAAAAACGGGCGATGAAGAGCGATGAAGGAATAAAGCTGGTAGTCAGAACAATTGCTGGCCTTCCACCTTCCTACAACCTTCCTAACAATGAAATTAAGGTCTCTGCCAAAAAAGGACTCAAACCGATGCAAAACGAAGGTTCGGGGGCCAAAACGCGCAGTCCGGGGGCCCAAAAACTGACTATTAAGCACCAGAGGTGGCGTTCGACCATGAAGTTGGTCTCTCGGGCCACAGTATCCCTCAAAAGGGAGGAAACAAGGTGTGTGCCAAAAACTGGAGCAAACGGAGGTAGTTAAGCGGTCCCGAACCGAGGCACGTGGCCGACGGCTCCGAAAAACCAGAAATCGGGCTCCGACCAGGAAAAATGGCCTACGACCACGAAACGTAGCCTACGGCCACTGAGAGATGATCTACGAGACCTCTCCCACCCTTCGGGAAGAGAAAACAAAGAAAATAGGGCATGGTTCGCAAACCGAGGCAAAGCATAAAAGAGTCCGGAAGTCCGGAGGCAAGGCTCGCAGCCGTGACTCTGCAACCTCAGAATGAGCACAATATGCAACATCACCAAGCGCTCAATCGTTGACGTATGAGTCTTAAGGTCGGTCAAAAATGGGGTGTCTACAGTATGGGGCAAAGTGTGAAGTCTACACAGATCACAAGAGCCTGAAATATTTCTTTACACAGAAAGAGCTGAATATGCGACAGAGGAGATGGCTTGAGCTGATAAAAGACTATGACCTTGAAATTCAGTACCACCCCGGGAAAGCCAATACAGTTGCTGATGCCTTGAGCAGAAAATCAACAGGAAGTGTGGCTTGTTTGCTTACTGAATAGAAGGAGATTCTTTAAGACTTGGAGAAATCTAAAATCGAAGTAGTGATGTGTGAATAGGGCGAATTGATAGCGACTATCTCAGCTGAACCAGCAATTATTGAAGAAATTAAATAGAAATAGAAAGATGATGAATTCCTCAAGAAAGTGATTGATGAATTTGAGACAAGTCCGAAGGCAGAGTTCAGTATTGAAAATGAAGTGTTGAGATTTCGGAACAGAATATGTGTCCCAGATATTTCGGAACTTAAAAAGAGGGTTTTAGATGAAGCCCACAGATCTATATTTGCTATGCATCCGGGTAACAATAAAATGTATCGGGATTTGAAACAAACCTATTGGTGGCCTAAAATCAAGAGGGAGATTGTAGAATATGTATCCAAGTGTCTTCAGTGTCAGCAAGTTAAGGCTGAACATCAGAAACCAGGCGGTCTACTTCAAGCTCTCCCTATTCCTGAATGGAAGTGGGAACATGTGACTATGGATTTCGTTGTTGTCAATAAGATCCTGGATCTCGTGACGCAATCTAAAACAACGGTCGGTGTCGTGACCGTGCTTTTGGTGATACGCGCAGTATTTTGCTGGGTCATGAGAGGGAGGTTGTGGATTTGGTAGTGGCCTCGGCTCTGGGGGCTTCAAATGCTTTTTCCGGATTAATACCCCTAGAGCTTTGGACAGGGGCATATATAGGGGTGTGAAGGTTCTTTGGCCTCTGGGTTGGTATTTGGTGGTCTGCGTATTACTTCCGGATGCACCGGAGAAAGGCGTGGCTGCCAGGGGTCTTGGAAGGGGAGGGGGGATAGTGGTGACCATGCTCACCTCCGAAGCTCGTGCAGTTGCGGCACCACTCGGGCCTGCGTTGTTGTTACGGTTGAAAGTCCTCCTTGGTTGCTCCCTATCTTGGTCGATCAGACCCTGTTTCATTGCATCTTCAATTTGTACCCCCATCTCGTGCAGATCTGAAAAAGTGGGGAAGGGGAGTACAATCATCTTCTGCATCAATTTTGGCTGGAGATTGCGCACAATAATCCGAATCTGGTCCTTATCGGTGGGCCTTAAAGTCATCATCGAGGCCTTCGCCCTCCACCGGGTTACGAAATCTGAGAAACTCTCTTTGGGCTCCTGCCTTGTTGTTTCGAGATCACGGGTTGTAATCTCAATCTGGGTGTTGTAAGAGTATTGCGCAACAAAGGCTGCAGCTATTTCATCCCAACTCCGTTTGACATCATCCTCCAACTTCGCATACCAGATGGCGGCCACACCTGACAGGGTCCGGCCGAATAGCGAAAGCTTCTGGGATCTGGTGAGGCCCATTGGCTGTAATATATCTGAGAATAGTCGGAGGTGGACCATGGGATCACCAGATCCGTCGAAGCGATCGATCTGCGGCATTTTGAATCTATCCAGTAATGTCACGGCCACATCGGTATATCCGTCCTCGATATCCGGAATAGCCTTTACCCCTTGGGATTACTTAAACAGCTTCTCGAGCTTGCTCAATTTCAGTGTTGTAGGGTCTACTTCGAACTCGAAGGGAGAGTCCGAGTGGTTGATAGGTGTAGGCGCCTTGGACAGTTGAGGCGGAAGTGGGGGTGGAGCCAGCCCCGTTGGAAGGTCTGTGTCCTTCTAGATGTTCTGGACATTTGGAAAGGTGTTCTGGGCATTTGGAAGGACATTCTGGGCAACTGGTGCCTGCTCAGGTAGCGGGACCCCTGGTGGGGGGGGGAACTGGATGTGAGGCTGATGCTCCGGCTTGCTGCTGGAGTCTAGTGATGAGCTCAGCCTACTGGGCCATGATTGTGGCCTGCTGTTTAGAGAACTCCGCCTGGCGGACAGCGTCCTCCTGCATTTGCTTCATACTCTCTTGGATTTGACACATCATTTCCTCCATTCTGGCTACGCTCTGCTGATCCTGCTGACTGACTGGTATGTGTATTTCTATGGCAGATACTGAAACCTCAGCCTGACTATTCACTGCTAGGGTAGACCACTGTTCTGGTAACCTCTGCTCAGACACACTACGCTTTGTCGGCCTCCGCCTGACAACCGGGGGTAGAGAATGAAACACTGGCTGTCCGTCAACCAGATCCTCAGATCGATTGAGCCGACGACCTCTTGTCCAAAGTGCTTGGGGAATATCTACTGGGTCGGAAGCAATTGTGCTAAAACTATCATAGCAAAAAGATAAATAAAGCAATAAGGAAATAAATAACCAGATAAACGAACAGCATAACAGCTTAAAATAAATACACAACACACGGTTGGGCATAACAACACACGGTCGATAAGCTGAATACACACTGTCCTCAAACACTGATCATTATCCCCGAATCACTGTCCCCGAAAACTGAATCTGATACCCGCAGATAACTGATTCTCAAATTCTGACTGATGCCCGCAGGCCTGATGCCCAAACTCATAAACTGATACATGCATTTCCCTGTAGAGACGCACTCGAAAAGCACATAGCAGATAAGTGAGAGCCAAAACACCCCTATGTTGGGGTAGGGTTTTCCCTGTCCTATTTTGTCAGGAGCTAGGGTTTCACTACGTACGCAGCGGTTTCAAACAACCTATATTGGGTAAGCAACCTGTCCTAGTTTGGAATGGTCACTATGGATTCTGAATATGCACTAGGTCGAATGGTCAAAAAGGGTGCCCCGATAAAACCAGGGTTTGTGTTCCCATACTGGCAAAGCCCACAACCGGTCAGCCTTATGGTCATGCCTTGACAAGACAAGCCTCCGGCAAACCGTTCAGGAATAGCAGATGGAAAACACGGTGTCCTAGGCGCACCAATGCAAATGCAAAGAAATACATAAGCGTAGTCAAAGTAAGATATCATGAGTTCGAGTCAAGTTCTCTAAATCCCCAGCAGAGTCGCCAGAAACTGTAACAAGTCCGCGAGGGACATCACTACAGTTCGGACTCGAATTGTGTCACGGTTCTTAATCTGAACCAAAGAGTCCAAATCTGGCAAATCGTTTTGAGAAAACAGATTTTTTCAAAGAAGTGCCAAACATGGACTGCTTTGCCAAATACAGAGTCGCCACCTAAATATTTTATTTTGGGAAATTTAGGAAACCCTGACTCGTGCCTAAGGCCACGTGTCCATCATCACCAAAGTTGCCTCGGCTCGGGAACTTGGGTACGATTGGGGAAGGTCACTTCGTGAGCACCCCCGCTCGCCCGATCAAAGATCGGCCTCTACTAACCATGATATCTAGTTTTGAAAACATTATGTGTTCTTATTCCGGTTATTAGCCTAGATTTACTATGTGATGCGCACAGCATACGAGTATAGACTGGGTCGCCTGAATTGGAACGAAACATTTCATGTTTGTTTTTGAAAGATGGTTTGCTACTCGCAAGTAGGCTTAAAATGCAGCTTTGCCACCCTCGGGTGGGCTTAGGAAATATGGTTTTGCCACTATCTAGTGGGCTTAAAATTCATGGTTAATGATTCGTTCCAATCTAAGTAACCCAACCTTCACCCACAGGCATTCAGGCAGATATATCACATAAAAACATAGCCTCATGGTAAGCATGCTATTCATGGCAGTCACTCACACACATGTAAGGATGCTAAAGCATAAAACTTACCGAGTACTCCAAGCCAAAACAGAAGCTAATTAGAAATCCATGCATGATCCTAATTATACAGAAATGCCTAATGCAACACATGCAAAAATGCAACTATAGCAGGCTCGGCTATTCTAAACATGGCATATGAGATGCAATAGTTAACAAGTATTCAATTTGGAATTGAAATACAGATGCAGTTAGTATGGTGCATCGAGCCCGGTGCATGCAAAACAGATGAATGAATGCAAACATGCTATCATGCTGTATGCTAATTGAAACATGCCCTAATCTAACCATCATAAGCTGGTAAATAAAAGGGAGAAAGACTTGGGGTTGAAAGACATACATCACACGCACGTACACTTATTACAACATTGCTCTCGCTCGGAGGGTCCGAATAAATAATATACAGTCTTGAATGAATAGTTACAGTCCGAATAAATACAAAATCCTATTTAATTAAAAAATTTAACTGGGAAAGCGATAAACTAGCATGCAAGCTAGGGACTGCCTCGGCTCTGCTCCGCATGATGGATGATGCATGTTCGGGTTGCCTTGCGCAGAAATCCACTGCGACGCCCCGATTAGCCTCTGTTTGCAGTTTATGCTCGGAATTTTGTGCAAAGCTCTGAAAGGTTGTTGATTCTTGATTTACTGCAACAGAGAGCAAGAAAGGGGCATAGCAATGTATTTTCACGTATGTATGCATGCCTCGATCCTCGTGCCACCAATCGCGCATTTCGATGCATGACGGCCAAGGAGTCGAATTGCACAACTCAATATGGAATGAATGCACATGAAAACACAACAAGGCTTAAACTCCATCATGGATAATCCGGAGTGTCGGCGACTGGGGAATTGAGACACGTTCCGTCACTCGGAGTACGAAACGTACCTCGTTTCCCGTGCTCGGGCTAACTCCTATCCCAAACACAATGCAATATGCATGACATGCATGAATGCAACTAAGATACAACCTAACATGCACAATGCTATGAAATGCCATACACGATGCACGAGGTAACATGGCATATACAATGCGCTAACATACAACCTAGCATACAGAATGCTATGAAATGAAATGGCATACACAACGCATAATGGACTTACACCAACACAAGTGGACCTCAGCCACACTCACATAGGAGGCCATAAGATGGAAATGAGACACTCGAGATGCGTGTACGCGTGCACGCAAACTGAGGACCGAACCTAGGGCATAAATGCCACTCTAACAAGGCATGGCAAGGCATGGGATATGGCATACAAACATGCAAATTTCAGCACTAACATGTGATGCTAAACAGCCCCGAAATATAGAAACACGGCACCCGATGCACGAGATGAACCCCGAAACTCAAAACTAGGCACATGGAATGGCTTATAGCTATACAAAGCATGCACTATTTGATCATGAGACCTAAAGACAGAACCAAGGCAGTCCCAAAACATGCACACTTCCAGTTTAAGACATGGCCAAAAGATGCTAGCAAGATGGCCTAACATAGCATGCAATTTTGACTATCAAACATGGATTACATGGCAAGTACATGAAGCAAGTGAGCACTCACCAAACCAGAAAAAATCAGTGAACTAAACATGCCAAAATATGCCCAAATAAACACTGATATGCAACCATGGCATGCAAAAATGATGAGTTACTTTGGAGGACCATGCAAGGAGCTATTAAGCACATACAAGATAGACACTTAGCATGGCATAAAAAACTCTGAAAATCAAATATGATAGTCCCAAAACTCACCAAATTGACCCTGAAATGTGACTTCAAACCATGCAAGATAGGGTCTCTTTGGAAGGCCAAAATGACCACCAAACAAGTCAAGGTGAGAGGAGGTCACCCCCCTCTGATTTGGAGGCTCAAAATAGCATCAAAGCCACTGGAAATCCACTGGATTCCAGTGGCTAGAACACCAATCAAAGCATGCAACAAAAGCTTAGGTGTAAGGCTCAAAATAGGAGATAGTCAAACATACAAGGGAGCATATGACCTTAAACAAAAATGGAACCTTAATCACACATGAAGATGATGTTAAAATAAGACTTTTTCCAGTTTATAATAGCTCTCAAAAATGAACACAAGTAGGGCTAATCTATCATGCAAAAATGGCCCTAAAAGAGAGAATAGAGACAAGGGACATCAGCTGGCCCCAGATGGCAAAGAGCCATTCAACAAAGTTGAAGAGGAGCTCAAAATATGGCACTTTACAGTTTACATCAAGCCACGAAAATGAACAAAAGTGATGCTAAACTATCATGCAAGAAAAAGGCCTAAAAGAGGGATAAGTGGCAAGTGGTAGCTGCTGGCCTCAAACAGAGGAGAGCCCTTCAACAATATTGAAGAGGGGCTCAAAAAAAGATATTTTACAGTTTATGACCAAGTCCAAAACAGCCCAAAAATAAGCCTAAAATACTATGCAAAAATAAGCCAAAAAGAGAGTTAAAGAGGCACGTGATAGTAGGAGACCTCAAACAGCAAGAGGTCCTTGATCAAACATGAAAAGGAGCTCAAAATATGACTATTTCCAGTTTGGGTCGGAGCCCAAAAATGTAAGCAAGTATGGCTTAGATATGGAACAAAATAGAGCAAGAAAGAGGAAAAAGGAGACTCACCCTTGTAGCCTAGGTCTTCAACAGCTTTTGGTCCAAGAAATGGTGCTCCTAGCCTCTGGAAATGGCCTTCAAGTTGCTGGAATGGAGTGAGGAGGTGTGGTGCTATGGGTTGGTGTAGAAATGGTCAAGAACCAAGGGTGTTTTGAGGGTTGGAAGAGAGGGAGAGGGAGGGGTGTATGCAAGAGCTCCAAAGGGTTTTTGTAACCCTTCAAAATGAGTTGGGGGGACTGGTTATATAGGCAAAGGAGTGGAGGAAAGGGGGGGAAAATGAAATTCAAATTTCCCCCCCAAAAGACCCCCCCCGGATACAGGATTTGGGGGGAAAATGAGGGCATAGCTCGAAGGAACAGGGTGTGGGGGTCATTGCCGGCCAGGTTCAGAGGGTTTAGGTGGTCGGCCGGCCACTTCCCCTGGCCGGCTGGCCAGGGTCAAAAGGTTCAATCAAGAAAAGCTGGCCGGCCACCCATATTGGTGGCCTCCCATGTGTGCACAACATAGCCATGTGGTCAAAAACTGGAAAAAGTGAACCAAGAGAGAGAAAACCCAACTTTTTAGAGGGGTTCAAAAGGGTCAGGATGAATTGCTGGCCGGCCATGACATATTGGTGGCCTCCCAGGTGTGTACAACACAAATATGTGGTTGAGGGTCAAAGAAAGTGGCCCGGGAATGGTCAATATCAGCTTTCTAGCGAGGAAAACAGGCGACGGAGAGCGATGAAGGAATAAAGCTGGTCTTCAGAACAATTGCTGGCCTCCCACCCTTCTACGACCTTCATAATAATGAAAATAAGGTCTCCACCAAAAATGAACCCAAACCGATGCAAAATGAAGGTTCGGGGGCCGAAACGCGCAGCCCGGGGCCCCGAAAACTGACTGTTAAGTACCGGAAGTGGCGTTCGACCACGAAGTTGGTCTCTCGAGCCTCAGTGTCCCTTAAAAGGGAGTAAATAAGATGCATGCCAAAAATTGGAGCAAACGGAGGTGGTTAAGCGGTCCCGAACCGAGGCACGTGGCCGACGGCTCCGAAAACCGGGAACCGGGCTCCAAACGGGAAAAATGGCCTACGACCACGAAACGTAGCCTACGGCCACTGAGAGATGGTCTACTAGACCTCTCCCTCCCTTCGGGAAGAGAAGATAGAGAAAACAAGGCCTGGTTCGCAAACCGAGGCAAGGCACAAAAGAGTCCGGAAGTCTGGAGGCAAGGCTCGCGGCCGAGACTCTGAAGCTTTTGAACGAGCACAATATGCAACATCACCAAGCGCTCAATCAGTGACGTCTGAGTCTTAAGGTCGGTCAAAAATGGGGTGTCTATAGTTGCCCCTCTTTGACAGAACTCGGAAGTCAAGAAGTGACGGGAGTGAATGTCAAAGCCCGGAGACGACCCATTTTTGACAAGGCCGAAGAGTTAGACAAACATACGAGATGAACAGAGAAATGTGCCCGCAGGCATGCCCGCAGGCGGGGGGGGGGGGCAAAATGCAAAGCGAAATGCACAAAGCTGGATGTAACTCAATGATCATGCGAGGCAGCAAGCTATAATGAAGCAAATATTCACAATAAATGCAACAGTTTTAAGCAAGGATGCAAAGCAAAACTACATTTCATGCAGCTGAAGAATGCGGGGAATGATTGGATTCTCGCTACGTCTCGCACGGAGAAGATACGATACCTGTACGATTCGTCTGGTCGCACCAGCCTCAAATGAACCGTACATACAATATTGTGCCTGCAAAAGAAAGAAACTTAACAAGCACAACCTGATTAGCAACATATGTTCAGTGTGATATCAAGCGTAGACAAATGTGGTGTTGATAGGTGAGTGCATCGCAACGCGAGAAGCGACGTGCGTGACAACGCAAGTTTAAGCATGAAGGCATGATAATATCGAGGAAACGTGCATAACAATGCAAGTATACGCATGAGAATGCAAGTTACGTGCATAAGTGTAAACTAGAATGCACATTTGTCCCAAAACAACGAGCAAAGCAATGCGCATTTCGGCGAGGGCGACTCGATCGCGGCCTCCGATTCACCTCCCGGAGGGGTCACAATATGTTCAAAAAGGATACACTTTGCTTTCGGCGAGTAATGATGAAACACACATTGAAAACTGGAGTTGAAGTCCCGGCGGAGCGATTTTGCGACGGGAAGTGCACTTTTCTTGTACTTTTTAGGTCCCGGGGACTCCAATCATCACCAAAATTTGCAGAGAGCTTGGAGGCCACCTTGGGAACACCACCGGCTAGTTTTATTCCAGGGGGGAGGCCACCAGCCAGGGGTAAGGGAGAGGGGTGGCCGGCCTGCCAGAAAAGCTGGCCGGCCGGCCACCTAGCCCAGATTCGGGGCATTTTTGACTTTTCACCCTCATTTCTTTAAATCCATTCGGCCAAATCATTTTTCCTCATAACTCCAGCTTCGAAAACACCTTCTCTACCTTCCCAAACCATTTTCTCTCTCAGATCTGCGCTCTATACGCGTTTTCCAACGCCCCACGCAAGTTGTTTTCGCGAAAACTTTCAGTTCTCTTCACTTTGAACCGATTAAATTTTGATTCGGGGCTTCTTTTCTCATTTTCACCACTTGAGATAAGTTTGTCTCAACATTTGGAAGATTTTCTCGGGAGTTGACTTTTGTTGACTTTTTCATTTCCCGAGAGTTGACTTTCGTTGACTTTTTCCAATTTCGGCTCATTTTGCTCCTTTTTGCAGATTTTTCGAGATGGCTGGTCATTTCCCTTATGGCGGAGGTCTTCCAGGTGCTGGGGGTGAGCCGGATATCATGTCCTTGCCCCCGAGAGTTCGGCCGTTTGATCCCGAGAGGTATCATCCTCAGGAGCATATCCTTCCGCGGGCGGTTTTCTACCATTTCACTGACTTTGATGAGCGAGCGCCTGCAGATCTATTACTGCGGGAGCCAGAGTCTCACCTCTCTCATGAGGCACCTGAGGTATTTACTCCACTTTTACATTTTCTGCAATGTATTCTGAATTTTCCGTGTATTTCGTGCCTTCGTTATGTTTATTTGCCCACTCAAGCCCACAGCTTGTTTTGAATTTTTAGTCCATAGCACCGTATTCCGTTTACATCTTGAACACATAGTTCAAACATTCTGACTTTCTGAACACGCAGCCTATATGTTGATTGTGAACACACAACACACACTTGTTGAGAATCGAACACACAGCCCAATACTTGAATTCTGAGATGAACACACAGCCTATTCTTTGATGTCGAACACACAGCTCGTTGTTGAGGTGAACACACGGCACACACTGATCGAGAGTTGAACACGCAGCCCAAACACTTGAGATGAACACACAGCCCATTGTTGAGGTGAACACACAGCACACCTTGATTGAGAGTTGAACACGCAGCCCAAACATTTGAGATGAACACACAGCCTACACTTTTATGTCGAACACACAGCTCGTTATTGAGGTGAACACACAGCACGCCTTGATTGAGAGTTGAACACGCAGCCCAAACTTTGGGATGAACATACAGCCCATACTTTGATTGTCGAACACACAGCTCGTTGATGGGGTGAACACACAGTACACCTTGATTGAGAGTTGAACACGCAGCCCAAACTTTGGGATGAACATACAGCCCATACTTTGATTGTCGAACACACAGCTCGTTGATGGGGTGAACACACAGCATACCTTGATTGAGAGTTGAACACGCAGCCCAAACACTTGAATCCTGAGATGAACATACAACCCATATTTTGATATTTGAACACACAGCTCATACATTTGAATTTTCTGAACACACAGCCCAGATTCCTTATCTGATTTGATTTTGCACACAGCTTATACATTTCATTTGCACGCAGCTCATACGTTTCATTTGCACGTAGCTTATTCATTTGATTTGCACGCAGCTTATTCATTTCATTTGCACGCAGCTCATACATTTTATTCTGAAATTAAACACATGTATTTATTCTGAATGCAGGTGACTGCTCGTACCGTGCAAGGATATGGCTCTGTCACGGCGAGAGAGTGGTATGCTGAGCTCCCGGAGGTTGTCCGGGATTTGGTTGACGTGGCAGGGTTTGGGCCCTTTTGCACTGGGCTCTCCCGCTGTCCTGCCAGTAGGACACTGATGGGTGCTTTGGTAGAGAGATGGTGGGACACCACCAACTCCTTTCATTTTTCTGCCACCGGGGATATGACTATGACCCCATTTGACTTTGCCGTGTTGACGGGCCTCGATGTGGGAGGTTGGGCCATTCCATACGACGAGGACATGGATGAGTGGGAGGTCGCCTGGATATATCTATTGGGGGCTCGCCCGCCTGTTGACAGATCTTCGGGCAGAGTTCGATACACCTGGTTCTCTTCATATTTCAGAAGGAGGGTGCCTGAGACTGCCGAGGAGGTGGCACGGTACACCCGCGGATTCCTGATGTTCCTCTTTGGCACCACTCTGTTCGTCGACAGGGGGAACACTGTCGGGCTTTACCTGTTGAGTGCTCTGGTGGACCTATCACGGGTCAGCAGATATGACTGGGGTGGTGCCAGCTTGGCTACTCTATATTGCTATATGAGCACGACCTCCCGCGGACGGGGGAACATGGTCGGTGGCTATTGGAGGGCCTGGGAGGTACTTTCTGCCCTCTTGATTTATGTTTCTGCTTCCCATTACTTGTACACTGCACACACGGCGCACTTTACTTTCTGTACCCTGTACCTTGCTCTCAGCATTTTGTGTTTGCATTCTGCACTCAACATTTTGTATTCTGATGGCTATTGCTCTGTTTCCCACAGTTATGGGTCTACGCATACTTCCTGGTGCTGGCTCCGGAGCTTATAGTGAAGGTGCCCCTCACGACCCCGTATTCACTCGTATTCGAGGGTCAGTATCAACTGAGACCTCGAGAGTCCCTTCTTTATTTTCAGCAGTACTTTGACACAGTGCGGTCGTCGGAGGTATTTCAGAACTCTTAGTTCTTCCTGTTTCCGATCTTGCATATTTACAATTTCTGATTGGCTTATGCATTGATTATCCGCAGATTACATGTCAGCCCTGGGCGCCGTTTGGTGAGGACCTCCGATACCGGTTCACTGGAGCATGGGGTGCCTCCCGATATAGGATCCTGTTCGAGGGGCCAGTTGGTAGGGCTTGGTTCTTGGGGGATCGCTTTTTGCGTCAGCTCTGGGGCTACACTTCTCAGGACCTTCCCTCAGCACCCCCAGTCGATATGCGGATAGCTGATAGGCTCCCTCTCCAAGGTGTTATCGATGCCAGGTTGGGTACTGATGCCTTTCTTCATCTCGAGGAGGGGGATTACGCGACTTACCGTCACACATATTTGATGCCTCCGCTGACGGGAGTCCGTACCCCGACGAGGAGATCCGCTGGCATGCCCTCATCGAGCAGGGCTCGGACCGCAGATGCCCCTTCCACCAGCAGGGCTGGCACATCCAGGGGTGGGGGTGGATTGGTTCCCCCGATTCCTCCGACTCATCATCATCCTGGGTGGCCAGATATGCCGACTGAGTTGATGGGATGGCAGTACGGGACTACCTCCCCGGTTCCGGTTCCGATTCCGATAGAGCCTCCGATGCCTGGCCACCGATATGTCAGTGACCTTGACTCACCACCGGTAAGTTCCACTGTTTTCCATTTATCACACAGACACTTTGGCAGTTGCTTACTCATTGATGACTTGAGCTTGTATCTGCAGCCACCCCGGGAGTACATGGACGAGGTGCTTGAGATGGTAGCCTCCCTTGAGGGCATGGTCCTGCAGAGGGAGGCGCAGTTGTCCATCATGGGTTTCCAGGTACCCTTTAGCTTTCTTGCATTTATTATACTTCCGATGACATGCTGTTCTTGAACATCTTACTATATCGATAGGCTATCTGTGGAGAGCACATCTGACACACATCACATTTATGTACTATATCTGCATGCACTCACTCTGTGTAGTTTGCTTGCATCTATATCTGATATACATGTTTTGGCTGATGTATTCAAATTGCATTCTTCATTTTCAGATGCCTCCGGTGTATGCTCAGTCACAGGCCGGGCCATCCAGGTCTTCCCGAGGAGCTGGGCCATCCAGGCCTTCTCGAGGAGCCGGGCCATCCAGGCCTTCTCGAGGAGTTGGGAGAGGGGAGTCATCTCACGGACGAGGTAGACGCAAAGCGCACATCATAGAGGAGGAGGCTAGCGAGGAGGAGGAGGCTGCAGATCCCCAGTCAGAGACATCTGCTGATAGAGAGGGTGGCTCCGATCCCAGTTCCGGTAGTGGAGATGAGGCTAAGGAGGGTTCCGAGGATGGCGGCTCCGATTCAGATGATGATGGTGATGATGGCGCAGAGTCTGTTCCGTAGAAGAGGATGGGGAGGGCCTCTCATTCCTACTCTTGAGAGCACAGATGCAGCTATCCCCTGCTTTATTTACCTTTTTACTAGTAGTTGTAGCACATTGTACATTGTTAGACAGTTTTATTTTCTGTAAAACTTGTACCCTTGTTGTAAAAAGTGTTGTAACAAAGGAAGCATGATGGAATGAAATAGTTTTTTTTTTTAAAGAAAGTGTTGTATTTTATGTTCTCAGCATCGCATCGCATCATTTTGCACAAAAATGAGATTGAATGGAAATGTGCATTGTGTATTTACCAGGTCAGGTAGTGAACCGACACAACAAACCAAAGAACCTAACTTATTAAGAAACAACAAAACCTTAGCAAGTTTACAACTCGATAAGCAAAGCAAAACAAAATTGATAAGTAAAGAGTAACAACTCAAATACACAAAACTTGACAACTCGATAAACAAAACTCGATAAACAAAACAGCTCGACTAACAAAACGACAACTCGATAAGCAAAACAACAACTCGATAAGCAAGACTAAACAACAACTCAATAAACAAAGTGTATTTTGGACGATCTGGGTGATGGAACGCATCCGAAACTGAGGGAAATTAAGGCCTTCGACACTCCCGATGCATGGAAATGCTTGGAACTTCCTTCCCGAGGGTAAAACAGGGCCAACCACACACTTGGGAGCATGGCCGGCCACCTTTGGGAACTGGCCGGCCAGCTTTTTGCATTGGAGAGGAGAGAAGTGGCCGGCCTGCCAGAAAAGGTGGCCGGCCGGCCACCTAGCCCAGCAGCCACCAAATTTTTGACACGTGTCCCCCGAATAGTGTCTTATCCTCTTTAAAAGCCCCAACCTCGTGGTTGATTCATTTCATCTTAGTTTTGCAGCAAAATGGAGGCATTTCTCACCGAAAATCTCACAGCTTGGATAGCTTCTTTAGATGGCTCGGAAAAGTTGAATTTCTGGGGTTTCGGCTTGAATGCACTATTCACGTTGAGCCGCACTCCGCTGCACTTTCCCTTCCTCCATGCCGCGGCGAGGTTTTGGAACCCAGTAACGCATGTTTTCAGCTTCGGCGGGTAAGAGGTATGTCCAACTTTCGAAGATTTTCAAGTTTTGATGGAATCCGAAAGTTATGAAGAAATTTTGCCTCAGTTTCGCTTCGGCCACGCCCAAGCTTTAGGGCAGATGTGTGGGCTCACCATGCATGACGCTCGGTCTCTGATCTGCAACGGGGAACTAGACATCCTCGGCTTGATCCATCGCTTTTCTAATGCCGGTGACCGCGGCAACCATTATTGGCAAGGTTTTCGGCAACACGCCCTTTGCTTGTGTATGCTATCTCACTTTTTGCTTGCCCCAGGCTTTAGTGGATCTAGCATTCGTCTGATTGAAGTTGCTCAAGGCTTGAAAGAAGGAAAGAGCTGCATCGCCATGACATTGGCCGAGACGCTGATGGGCTTGGATGTTTTCTATCACCGGGAGACGACCAGATTTGCGGGGAGTCCACTGCTGCTGCAGGTAATGTTTCCCACCCAATCTCACATATATATTGCTTACGTCACTCGGCCCTCAGGCTCGGTTTTTCTCACAAAACCCTTTTCTCACTTTTCTCTCATCGTACATCTCTCTATTCTTTATTCTCTCATTTTTCATCCCTCTCCAGGTATGGTTGATGGATAAATTGCAGGTTGTGGACTCTTGCCCAGCCTATTCAGCTCGCGGCTACTTCTTTCGCCAATGCCTAGTTGATGCACTTGATGAGGGATGGTGGTTCGACTGGATGTGCAATTTGTCTGCAGATCGCATTGCTTGGCGCTGTCCTTGGCTCAATCTCCCGGCGATGAGCTATAGCATGTCCCGGCTGATCGGGATCCAGTTGATTGGTCTGACCTATTGTGTGTTCTACTTTTTGTTCCGATTCCAATGCCAGTTTGGTCATGATCAGACTTGCCCGCCAGAGGGGATAGAATACCAGGCTGCATTCCCGATCCGAGGCGCACAGCTTGCCCGTTATGCCACAGCGTGGAGGACTCGAGAGCTCCTGGCCCCCGCTCCCACTTTCAGTTGTACTTTGTCTGACGAGTGCTGGGATTGCCTTAATGAAGAAGCACAGATTGGGCCCAGCTTGGCATCAGAGGCTTCTACTAGCTCTGGGAGGGGGCGCAGGGACACCTGACTTTTCCATGCCCCGAATTTATTGCTTTACTAGTACTTTCAAGTTTTCTTTATGAATGTAATAAAAACCAACTTCAATTTGTATGCAAGAGCAAGAGAACTCTGTTTTGAAATCAATGAAATTGAAGGTTGTGGGTACTGAAAATTTTCCGCTTTGGTCCAAAAATGGTCTTAGTTGTAAAAAGGATTAGTTTGAACAAAGTCAACTTTTATTAAAACTTCTCAAAACCATTTTCGGTATGGATCAGAACTGGACACGCCTGAGATCTGTCATTGAGATGCACAACCCCGGATTCCAGCAACTAGAAAGTTGCCCCTAGTTTGCAAAGCACCGCTGCACTGCACAGCAACGGAAAGTTGCCCCTAGTCTGAAAAGCACTGCACCGGAGATCATAATGAATGCTGATGGACAAAGATGGCCGAGATGATCAAATGGACAAAGTTGATCGGAGAAAATGTTTACGGCTGAACTTCAGGATGAAGTTGCCTACGTATCCCAAAGATGGGAATCAAGCCTTACGTAGTTCAGGCTTAGGTTCGCTCGGGTATTTTCACTCTCCTTTTACGCTCTAACTTTTGCCAAGGCCGCCCTTTGCGGGTTTTCAACCTTGCGAGCTCAGTTTTTATAATTTCAAAATTTTTTGTGCTCTGAGTTTTGCCTGGGTCGCCCTTTCGGGTTTTCGGCCTAGCGAGCCTCTCAAGGGTAATATTTCTTTAACTTGTCCATATTAATCGGTTGTGAAAACTCTAAGCCATCCAGATCCATCAGAACCACAGCTCCACCTGACCAGATAGACTTAATGATGTAGGGACCAGTCCAATTGGGTCTGAACTTGCCCCTAGGGTCGTGGGTGGGAGCTCGGTTGTCCTTGAGTACCAAATCTCCTTCCTTTAAATTCCTAGACCTAACTTTCTTGTTAAAAGCCTAGGCAATTCTGCGTTGATAGCCTTGAACATGGTACAGTGCTTTCAACCTTCTCTCATCAAAGAGCATGAGTTCCTCAAACCTGCTCTGCTGCCAGTCTGCTTCAGCTATTTGACACTCAGCCAATACTCGCAATGACGAAACCTCAATCTCAATAGGTAGAACGGCCTCCATCCCATAAACCAATGAATACGGAGTCGCCCCAGTAGAAGTCCTGATTGAAGTCCGGTAGCCCCACAGAGGAAACGGCAGCTTATCTGGCCAGTCCCGGTAGGTTTCCACCATCTTCTGCAATATGTGCTTGATATTCTTGTTGGCGACCTCAACCGCTCCATTGGTTTGCGGCCGGTATGTGGATGACTTATGAAAAGCCACGTTGTATTTTTCCAACAAGTCAATCACTTCCTTCTTGAAGTGGGAACCGTTATCTGAAATTATCTCGTTTGGGACCCCATAGCGACAGATGATGTTGTTTCTGATAAACTTCGCAACATGTGAAGCCTTCAACACCGCATAAGATTGGGCCTCAACCCACTTTGTAAAATAATCTATCGCGACCAGGATGAACTCATGCCCATTCGACCCCTTCGGAGTGACAGCCCTGATCACATCAATTCCCCAGACTGAAAATGGCCATGGCGAAGTCATATTGTACAGCTTCGACAGCGGAATGTTCATGCGATTTGCGTGAATTTGACACTTGTGGCATCACCGGACAAAACCGATACAATCCTCCTCCATGGTGGACCAGTAGTAACCCTGTCTAAGGATCTTCCGTGCTAGCATTACTCCATTCATGTGCGCACCGCATTCCCCTCCATGGATGGCTTCCATTAGACGCTTCGACTCTTCGGCATCGACACACAGCTTATGCATTCCCAGATGACCTCTTTTATACAGCTTATCCCCACAGATGATGAACTGAACGGCCATTCTTCTGATTGCCCTTTTATCCTTGGCATTTACCCCTGGCGGATATGCTTCCTTCTCTAGGAAATTCCAAATGTCATGATACCAGGGGTTTTCGTCCTGAACCTCATCTATAGCAGTAATCGACTCGTAGGCTGGTGCAAATTTCTGGTCAATGATGACTGGACGCATCCGGACTCCATACGAGATGTTTATCATGGAAGATAGAGTTGCTAAAGAATCTGCGAACCTGTTGTTCTCTCTTAGTAGATGAGCAAAGTTTAGCTTCTCAAACCGAGGAATTAACAAATCCAAGGTCTGGTGATACATCATCATCTTTTCTTCTTTGACTTTCCAGTTCCCTTTTGCTTGAGACACAACAAGGTTCGAGTCCCCGATGACGTCCAACCGTCTTGCCCCTAGTTCCAGGGCTGCTTCCAGACCGGCAATGCATGCCTCATATTCTGCTTCATTGTTCGAGACTTTGAATCAGAGTTTGAAGGCTAGAGGGATACGGGAATTTTCGGGTGCTATCAGCAACACCCCTATCCCATACCCGTACTAATTTGATGCTCCGTCAAAGTACATCATCCAAGTTTCATCGTCGATGTGCAAAATGGCTTCATCTGGGAATGAGTACTCGACTGCTTCACCCCCTTCCACTGGATGGTCGGCTAAGAATTCTGCCACTGCTCTTCCTTTGACCGACTTGCATGTCACATATTTCAAATCAAATTCGAAGAGCAACAGCAACCAACGAGCTAGCCTACCCGTAAGTGCTGGTTTCTCGAAAAGATATTTGATGGGATCGAGTCGTGAAACCAACATTACGGAGTGAGCTAACAGGTAGTGCCGCAGCTTCCTGGTAGCCCATACCAAAGCTAAGCAAGCCTTCTCTAACGGTGTGTAGCGAGTCTCATACTCTAGCATCTTCTTGCTCAGATAGTAGATGGCTCTCTCCACTTTGTCTTCAGATTCTTGTGCGAGTATGCAGCCCATTGTGGTCTCAGTCACTGATAGGTACAATATCAATGGTTTCCCCGGTTCTGGTGGTGACAACACTGGCGGGCTCTGCAAGTATTCCTTGATCTGTTCAAAAGCAGCTTGGCATCGGCCGTCCCATTGGAACTTCTTGTCTTTCTTCAAAAGACCAAAAAGTGGTTCACAAGTCAAGGTTAGTTTTGAGATAAACCGTCTTATGAATTGCACTTTACCTAGAAAGCCTCGCACCTCCTTTTCAGTCCTTGGTGGTGGCATTTCTAAGATAGCCTTGATTTTGGAAGGGTCGACTTCGATGCCTCTCTGTGTAATTAGAAACCCCAGCATTTTTTCCGCTGTAACACCGAACGAACATTTCTAAGGATTCAGCCGCAACCGAAACTCTCTGATCCTTTGAAAGAACTTTTGCAAGGCGATGTAGTGGCCCTCTCTATCTTTGGACTTGACAATCATGTCGTCCACGTACACCTCAACCTCCTTGTGGATCATATCATGTAATATTGTGGTCGCGGTCCGTTGATAAGTAGCTCCAGCATTCTTTAACTCAAACGGCATCACTCTGTAGCAGTATGTCCCCCACGGGGTAGTGAATGCAGACTTTTCCCGGTCTTCTAGTGCCATTACTATCTGATTGTAGCCGGAGAAGCCATCCATGAATGAAAGCAAAGCGTGCCCTGCGGTGAAGTCCACTAACGCATCGATACGCGGCAAGGGAAAGTCGTCCTTCCGACTAGCTCTGTTCAAATCCCTAAAATCCACGCATACTCGGATCCTGCCATCTTTCTTCGGCACCAGAACGATGTTGGCCAACCAAGTCGGGTATTCGGATACCAGCAGGAAACCTGCGGCGATTTGCTTGGTGACCTCTTCCTTAATCTTGAGAGCCCAGTCCGGGCGGATCCTCCTGAGTTTCTGCATGACGGGTCGGGCCTCGGGGTCAAGAGGGATCCGATGCTGTACAATCTCAGGATCGATTCCAGGCATGTTTTCATAGGACTACGTGAAAACATCTTTGAAATCTTTTAATAAAGCGACTAAGCGCTCGCGTTCCTCCGAAGACAACGTGGACCCGATCTGGACCAGCCGCGGGTCCCCCTCAGTACCAACATTCACGGTAGTGATTTCATCCATTAGAGGTTTGACAAATCTCTCCTGCTCTTGTTCAATTAAGCGTTGCAAAACCGGAGGACTTTTGTCCTCGTTGTTTTCATCAAAATTTTGAAAGTCTGAGTTTATGCAATAAATCAAGGGCACAGAAAAGTACTCAGAAACTACAGCTACTTGATTCTCATTAAGTTCATCCAAATCGTCCGATCCCTCGGTTACAACAGACTCAAATGAGAAAGAAAAAGACGACCTGGACAAGACTGTGGCATCCGGGTTATCATCCCCAGGATCACCAGACTCAGACTCAGTCGAGCTGGAACCTGATTCCGACTCACAAGATTCGGTGGAATCAGATTCCGGCTCACTACCTGACCCGGTGCTGCTGGACAAAAATCCCTTATCGTATTGCCAAGTGAGAGTGGGTGCGATAGATGCATCCAGAATAGTTGTTGGTAGGCCTGCAGCCATTTCACCCCCAATCATGGAAACCAAGAAGTTATCCCCCAAGCACTTTTAGTCGATCGGAGGATCTGAAAGTAGACATGCTAGTGCTACCCCAATTTCAATTTCAGTGCCCTCGGAGTCCACTGCCTTACACTGCTGAATCTCAATTGGTGGGTCTGTCTGCTCTTCGGCAACGTCATCCCCGGGTAATTGCAGGTCGAAGAAGATCTCGAAACCTGGCACGCGCTTCTTCTCTGCATTCAGCCATGGCTCTGGGAAGCCGCAGAAAGGAAAGTCTTCCCCCTCCCGGACGAAGCGTCCGTTTAGGGTACCCTGAATGGGCCTATGCATCAGCTCAAATGGCTTCCCAGCCTGCTTTGCTCTGGCTCTTCCAGCCATTTCTTTTCCCTTCCTTACCCAGTCCTCTTTGGTGGGCAGATAACCCAAGCCAAAGGTTATGAGGGTTGTATGGCACTTCGGCCAATGCTGCGATGCCCTTCCGGCCACTCCTTCCTAATCCCATCCCGGAGATGTGTTGTAGCTTGTTCATGAGGTATACAGATTGAGCACTGACGTATACTCCCTCATTGACAGCCATGATATTCTGCACAACCCGAGCCTTAGCCAGAGTAAACCCTGATAAGAACACATCCTCCATGCTGTGCTCTATTTCCAAGACTGGTGTAGACACTTCCGGCGGTGGATGGATTGATGAATTCCCGAAAATAATGGCCACCCCCTTCCCGTGAGGGTACTTCAACATTTGATGCAAAGTGGAAGAGACTGCCTTCACCTGGTGCAACCACGGCCGCCCCATGAGTAGGTTAAAGGTTGCAGGAACGTCCAAGACATGGAATTCAATGTTGTGTTGTCCTGGACCAACATGGGTCTGAATTTTGACAGTTCCCATCACCTCTCTGCTGGTGTTATCATAGGCTCTGACCACTTGAGTAGTCGGCACGAAGTCCGTGGGTTTCAACCCGATCGCATATGCTGTCCTTGGTGGGCACACATTAATGGCGGATCCCGTGTCGATAAGAACCACTGGCACCCACTTGTCTCTACATTCCCCAGAGATGTAAAGGGGTTTATTATGATTTGCGCCCTCAGGCGGTAGTTCTTTGTCTGAAAAGGTTAACATCGGGGAACCTCCTCCCGGAAAGACCAGTCCAACCAGCTGCTCTGGTGTGGTATCTATAGAGAGTTTGGCCTTGTCCATAGCAGATAGGACAGCCTGTCTGTGCACTCGTGAAGTCATAAGCAGTCCCCAGATGGAGATGTCTGCTTGTATCTTCTTTAACTGTTTGAGCACAGCCTCCTCTTCAAGCTGTTTCTCCTTCTGTTTTTTAGCTTCTTTATCCTTCCCAGATGCCTCTGGCTGGTCCAGGTGCGGGGGCTTGAAATACCGCCCGCTTCTTGTCATGTGATCAACCTCATCGAGATACCAGGTGTCATCTGGTTGATTGCTTCCCCAATCCTCGTCTGTGTGGGCAAGACATAAATCATCGTCTTCCCACCACATCCCGTGAGCGGCCAACAAACATCTGTCTGGCTCCGATGTGATTGTATCCGCAGTACTTTTAGCCCACATGCTCGCAGCATCTTCTGTCTTCGTGCCCACAGCACTTTCAATTCCTTCATGGGTCTTGGCTTTCTGGATTCTCTCAGAATCCCAAATCTTTTCTTATTCTGCCTGCGTTAGCCCAGTTTGTTGTTCAGCTTTCTCTGCATTCACAATGCCCCTGTTCCGAGTGAAATTCTTCGTACCGGCGCTCTCTGGCAATGCATTCTGACTTTCGGCCCTTCCGGCCACAGCTAATATTCCTGCCCCTGCTGGGTTCTATTCTGGTTGGAACTCTTCCACAACATCTGGTTGATCATCCAGCCATCCAGTGGCCTCTGCCGATTCCTCATAATCAAACCAGTTGACTGTCGTGTCCCCTGGATTCTGGTCATCGAAAAACTGTAGGTTGGCAAAGTCCTCTTCTATGGCCGTCAAATCATCTGTCCCCTGCTCAAATCTATCCCCCCGGATCACACACAATTCTGCTCTCTTTGGCAATTCTATACCCAACCCAATCTGGCCTACTGACAGGATGTACTCACTCGGATCATAGGCTTCCCTAGCGAAACTCTCAGATGGCTCAACCCCAGACTCAACAATTTCACTTTCCTCTGAAGTCTACCCTGTCCCATCTTCGATGGTCACCACCGTCGGCTCTGGTTGGGTTGTGGAGATGTCCAACATGCACAAAGAGTCGGTGCAGTCAGGAAGGAGCACCTCCGGCTTAGGTAGGTGGGATGGGGTGATATAGATACTAGGATCGTAAGATGTGACCCCAGTTTGGATAAAGTTGATTCTGTTGGGAGGGGGAGCTTGGTTATGTGGTGGGAGAGGATTTGTTGTGACGTTGGGTTTGTCGGGAGGCGCAATCACCTGCTTGTCAATAAGATCTTGGTTCTCGTGACGCAATCTAAAACAACGGTCGATGTCGTGACCGTGCTGTTAGTGATACGCGCAGTATTTTGCTGGGTCATGAGAGGGAGGGAGTGGATTTGGTAGTGGCCTCGGCTCTAGGGGCTTCAAATGCTTTTTCCGGATTAATACCCCCAGAACTTTGGACAGGGGCATATATAGGGGTGTGAAGGTTCTTTGGCCTCTGGGTTGGTATTTGGTGGTCTGCGTATTACTTTCGGATGCACCGGAGAAAGGCGTGGCTGCCAGGGGTCTTGGAAGGGGAAGGGGGATGGTGGTGACCATGCTCACCTCCGAAGCTCGTGCAGTTGCGGCGCCACTCGGGCCTGCGTTGTTGTTACGGTTGAAAGTCCTCCTTGGTTGCTCCCTATCTTGGTCGATCAGACCCTGTTTCATTGCATCTTCAATTTGTACCCCCATCTCGTGCAGATCTGAAAAAGTGGGGAAGGGGAGTACAATCATCTTCTGCATCAATTTTGGCTAGAGATTGCGCACAATCATCCGAATCTGGTCCTTATCGATGGGCCTTAAAGTCATCATCGAGGCCTTCGCCCTCTACCGAGTTACGAAATCTGAGAAACTCTCTTTGGGCTCCTGCCTTGTTGTTTCGAGATCACGGGTTGTAATCTCAATCTTGGTGTTGTAAGAGTATTGCGCAACAAAGGCTTCAGCCATTTCATCCCAACTCCGTTTGACATCATCCTTCAACTTTGCATACCAGATGGCGGCCACACCTGACAGGGTCCGGCCGAATAGCGAAAGCTTCTGGGGTCTGGTGAGGCCCATTGGCCGTAATATATCTGAGAATAGTCGGAGGTGGACCATGGGATCACCAGATCCGTCGAAGCGATCGGTCTGCGGCATTTTGAATCTATCCGGTAATGTCACGGCCACATCGGTATATCCGTCCTCGATATCCAGAATAGCCTTTACCCCTTGGGATTTCTTAAACAGCTTCTCGAGCTTGCTCAATTTCAGTGCTGTAGGGTTTACTTCGAACTCGAAGGGAGAGTCCGGGTGGTTGATAGGTTTAGGCGCCTTGGACAGTTGAGGCAGAAGTGGGGGTGGAGCCAGCCTCGTTGGAAGGTCTGTGTCCTCCTGGATGTTCTGGACATTTGGCAAGGTGTTCTGGGCATTTGGCAGGACATTCTGGGCAACTGGTGCCTGCTCAGGTAGCGGGACCCCTGGTGGGGGGGGAACTGGATGTGAGGCTGATGCTCCGGCTTGCTGCTGGAGTCTAGTGATGAGCTCAGCCTGCTGGGCCATGATTGTGGCCTGCTGTTTAGAGAACTCCGCCTGGTGGACAGCGACCTCCTGCATTTGCTTCATACTCTCTTGGATTTGACGCATCATTTCCTCCATTCCGGCTACGCTCTGCTGATCTTGCTGACTGACTGGTATGTGTATTTCTATGGCAGATACTGAAACCTCAGCCCGACTATTCACTGCTAGGGTAGACCACTGTTCTGGTAACCTCTGCTCAGACACACTACGCTTTCTCGGCCTCCGCCTGACAACCGGGGGTAGAGAATGAAACACTGGCTGTCCATCAACCAGATCCTCAGATCGATTGAGCCGACGACCTCTTGTCCAAAGTGCTTGGGCAATATCTACTAGGTCGGAAGCAATTGTGCTAAAACTGTCCTAGCAAAAAGATAAATAAAGCAATAAGGAAATAAAGAACCAGATAAACGAACAGCATAACAGCTTAAAATAAATACACAACACACGGCTGGGCATAACAACACACGGTCGATAAGCTGAATACACACTGTCCTCAAACACTGATCATTATCCCCGAATCACTGTCCCCGAAAACTGAATCTGATACCCGCAGATAACTGATTCTCAAATTCTGACTGATGCCCGCAGGCCTGATGCCCAAACTCATAAACTGATACATGCATTTCCCTGTAGAGATGCACTCTAAAAGCACATAGCAGATAAGTGAGAGCCAAAACACCCCTATGTTGGGGTAGGGTTTTCCCTGTCCTATTTTGTCAGGAGCTAGGGTTTCACTACGCACGCAGCGGTTTCAAACAACCTATATTGGGTAAGCAACATGTCCTAGTTTGGAATGGTCACTATGGATTCCGAATATGCACTTGGTCGAATGGTCAAAAAGGGTGCCCCGATAAAACTGGGGTTTGTGTTCCCATACTGGCAGAGCCCACAACCGGTCAGCCTTATGGTCATGCCTTGACAAGACAAGCCTCCGGCAAACCGTTCAGGAATAGCAGATGGCAAACACGGTGTCCTAGGCACACCAATGCGAATGCAAAGAAATACATAAGCGTAGTCAAAGCAAGATATCATGAGTTCGAGTCAAGTTCTCTAAATCCCCAACAGAGTTGCCAGAAACTGTAACAAGTCCGCGAGGGACCTCGCTACAGTTCAGACTCGAATTGTGTCATGGTTCTTAATTTGAACCAAAGAGTCCAAATCTGGCAAATCGTTTTGAGAAAACAGATTTTTTCAAAGAAGTGCCAAACATGGACTGTTTTTCCAGATACAGAGTCGCCACCTAAATATTTTATTTTGGGAAATTTAGGAAACCCTGACTCGTGCCTAAGGCCACGTGTCCGTCATCACCAAAGTTGCCTCAGCTCGGGAACTTGGGTACAATTGGGGAAGGTCACTTCGTGAGCACCCCCGCTCGCCCGATCAAAGATCGGCCTCTACTAACCATGATATCTAGTTTTGAAAACATTATGTGTTCTTATTCCGGTTATTAGCCTAGATTTACTATGTGATGCGCACAGCATACGAGTATAGACTGGGTCGCTTGAATTGGAACGAAACATTTCATGTTTGTTTTTGAAAGATGGTTTGCTACTCGCAAGTAGGCTTAAAATGCAGCTTTGGGGAATTGTGACACGTTCCGTCACTCGGAGTACGAAACGTACCTCGTTTCCCGTGCTCGGGCTAACTCCTATCCCAAACACAATGCAATATGCATGACATGCATGAATGCAACTAAGATACAACCTAACATGCACAATGCTATGAAATGGCATACACGATGCACGAGGTAACATGGCATACACAATGCGCTAACATACAACCTAGCATACACAATGCTATGAAATGAAATGGCATACACAACGCATAATGGACTTACACCAACACAAGTGGACCTCAGCCACACTCAGATAGGAGGCCATAAGATGGAAATGAGACACTCGAGATGCGTGCACGCGTGCACGCAAACTGAGGACCGAACTTAGGGCATAAATGCCACTCTAACAAGGCATGGCCATGCATGGGATATGGCATACAAACATGCAAATTTTAGCGCTAAAATGTGATGCTAAACAGCCCCAAAATATAGAAACATGGCACCCGATGCACGAGATAAACCCCGAAACTCAAAAGTAGGCACATGGAATGGCTTATAGCTATACAAAGCATGCACTATTTGATCATGAGACCTAAAGACAGAACCAAGGCAGTCCCAAAACATGCACACTTCCAGTTTAAGACATGGCCAAAAGATGCTAGCAAGATGGCCTAACATAGCATGCAATTTTGACTATCAAACATGGATTACATGGCAAGTACATGAAGCAAGTGAGCACTCACCAAACCAGAAAAAATCAGTGAACTAAACATGCCAAAATATGCCCAAATAAATACTGATATGCAACCATGGCATGCAAAAATGATGAGTTACTTTAGAGGACCATTCAAGGAGCTATTAAGCACATACAAGATAGACACTTAGCATGGCATAAAAAACTCTGAAAATCAAATATGATAGTCCCAAAACTCACCAAATTGACCCTGAAATGTGACTTCAAACCATGCAAGATAGGGTCTCTTTGGAAGGCCAAAATGACCACCAAACAAGTCAAGGTGAGAGGAGGTCACCCCCCTCTGATTTGGAGGCTCAAAATAGCATCAAAGCCACTGGAAATCCACTAGATTCCAGTGGCTAGAAGACCAATCAAAGCATGCAACAAAAGCTTAGGTGTAAGGCTCAAAATAGGAGATAATCAAGCATGCAAGGGAGCATACGACCTTAAACAAAAATGGAACCTTAATCAAACATGAAGATGATGTTAAAACAAGACTTTTTCCAGTTTATAACAGCTCTCAAAAATGAACACAGGTAGGGCTAATCTATCATGCAAAAATGGTCCTAAAAGAGAGAATAGAGACAAGGGACAGCAGCTGGCCCCAGATGGCAAAGAGCCCTTCAACAAAGTTGAAGAGGGACTCAAAACATGACACTTTACAGTTTACATCAAGCCATGAAAATGAACACAAGTGAGGCTAAACTATCATGCAAGAAAAAGGCCTAAAAGAGGGATAAGAGGCAAGTGGTAGCTGCTGGCCTCAAACAGAGGAGAGCCCTTCAAAAATGTTGAAGAGGGGCTCAAAAAAAGATATTTTAAAGTTTATGACCAAGTCCAAAACAACCCAAAAATAAGCCTAAAATACTATGCAAAAATAGGCCTAAAAGAGAGTTAAAGGGGCAAGTGATAGTAGGAGACCTCAAACAGCAAGAGGTCCTTGATCAAACATGAAAAGGAGCTCAAAATATGACTATTTCCAGTTTGGGTCGGAGCCCAAAAATGTAAGCAAGTATGGCTTAGATATGGAACAAAATAGAGCAAGAAAGAGGGAAAAGGAGACTCACCCTTGTAGCCTAGGTCTTCAACAGCTTTTGGTCCAAGAAATGGTGCTCCTAGCCTCTGGAAATGGCCTTCAAGTTGCTGGAATGGAGTGAGGAGGTGTGGTGCTATGGGTTGGTGTAGAAATGGTCAAGAACCAAGGGTGTTTTGAGGGTTGGAAGAGAGGGAGAGGGAGGGGTGCATGCAAGAGCTCCAAAGGGTTTTTGTAACCCTTCAAAATGAGCTGGGGGGGACTGGTTATATAGGCAAAGGAGTGGAGGAAAGGGGGGGGAAAATGAAATTCAAATTTCCCCCCCAAAAGACCCCCCCGGATATAGGATTTGGGGGGAAAAGGAGGGCATAGCTGGAAGGAACAGGGTGTGGGGGTCATTGCCGGCCAGGTTCAAAGGGTTCAGGTGGCCGGCCGGCCACTTCCCCTGGCCGGCCGGCCAGGGTCAAAAGGTTCAATCAAGAAAAGCTGGACGGCCACCCATATTGGTGGCCTCCCATGTGTGCACAACACAACCATGTGGTCAAAAACTGGAAAAAGTGAACCAGGAGAGAGCAAACCCAACTTTTTAGAGGGGTTCAAAAGGGTCAGGATGAATTGCTAGCCGGCCATGACATATTGGTGGTCTCCCAGGTGTGTACAACACAAATATGTGGTTGAGGGTCAAAGAAAGTGGCCCGAGAATGGTCAACATCAGCTTTCTAGCGAGGAAAACGAGCGACGGAGAGCGATGAAGGAATAAAGCTGGTCTTCAGAACAATTGCTGGCCTCCCACCCTTCTACGACCTTCATAACAATGAAAATAAGGTCTCCACCAAAAATGAGCCCAAACCGATGCAAAACGAAGGTTCGGGGGCCGAAACGCGCAGCCTGGGGCCCTGAAAACTGACTGTTAAGTACCGGAAGTGGCGTTCGACCACGAAGTTGGTCTCTCAAGCCTCAGTGTCCCTCAAAAGGGAGTAAATAAGATGCATGCCAAAAACCGGAGCAAACGGAGGTGGTTAAGCGGTCCCGAACCGAGGCACGTGGCCGACGGCTCTCAAAACCGGGAACCGGGCTCCAAACGGGAAAAATGGCCTACGACCACGAAACGTAGCCTACGGCCACTGAGAGATGGTCTACTAGACCTCTCCCTCCCTTCGGGAAGAGAAGACAGAGAAAACAGGGCCTGGTTCGCAAACCGAGGCAAGGCACAAAAGAATCCGGAAGTCCGGAGGCAAGGCTCGCAGCCGAGATTCTGAAGCTTCTGAACGAGCACAATATGCAACATCACCAAGCGCTCAATCAGTGACGTCTGAGTCTTAAGGTCAATCAAAAATGGGGTGTCTACAGCGAGCCACTCAAGGGTAAAAGTGTAGCTGATCCATGTCAAATGGTTTTGAGATCTCGAATCCGTCTAAATCCAAGGGAGTGGCTGTTGTTCCCTGACGATGTAGGAGTCCATCCAATGGGGGGTTGAATTTTCCCCTAGTGTTGTGGATAAGAACTCAGTTGTTCTTCTGCAATGCTTTCTTCTTTATTTCCTTCTGAGATTTGGCATTCTTGCCAGTCTTCATTGATTTGCAGGATGATCCATCTTCGGCTCTTCGAGCACATCTGACATTTTTTTGCCCCTAGGTCGAGGGCTGCTTCGAATCTAGCCACACAGGCCTCACATTGTGGTTGACCGTTGAACATTCTGAGTTAAGGTTCAAGGCTAGAAAGCAAAGGGTTGAATCTTGAGGCTGAGAGCGATCCTAGGCTGCACAATCTCAAGAGCGATTCCACATAGGTCTTCGCAGGACCGTGCAAAACATTTTTTTGAATTTTTTTAAAAAAGCGACAAATCGCTCGCGCGGAAGACAATGTGGAGCCAATCTGGATCAAGCCAAGATCCTTCTCAGTACTCACGTTAACAAACATGATTTCATTCATTAAGGGCTTAGCATGCCTCTCTTTCCCTCAATTGATCAAATTTTCACAAATCC
This sequence comes from Camellia granthamiana, assembly GCA_036172215.1. NCBI lineage: Eukaryota > Viridiplantae > Streptophyta > Magnoliopsida > Ericales > Theaceae > Camellia > Camellia granthamiana. Next base: position 10,104,351 of record CM069909.1, read on the forward strand.
CGAGGAATTCCTTCCTCTTCGTTTTCACCACAGTGTTCAAAAAGTTTTTGGAAAACTTAGGTCAATGCAATGAGTTCGAGGCATAGAAGAGTGAGTGAGATGCTCCGCCATTTCATTCAAATCCTTTGGCACAACTACCTCAAAGTAGTAATAGGCACGGAAACATGGTAGCCGCAGCTGTTTCATTCAGATTTTCTGGTTGCAACTGGCTCCACAGCAGAGACAGACTCAAAAGAAAGCAAAAGGATAATTACAAAACAAAACAATGATATCTGAGGCAAACAACCCTAGAATCACCTGATTTCTATACAATGGGACTGACTCGATACAACAAGACAGACCCTCAAGCGAAAAGATTGACTCAAGACAATGAGACAGACTCAAAACAAAACCAAAGAACTGGCTCAACACCTAAGCCAGAAATTACAAAAAACAGTGCGTGCCAGACGCCACATCTGAAATACACCGAGCCCCGCCCGCAGGTGGTCCAACTTCTGATCACATACTCGCAGTATCCTCGAAATCTAACAACTTAGCAGTGACAAACTTCGCTGAGGTAGGCGGGAGGATGACCTCATTGTCGATCAAATTCTGTACTTCATTACGAAGACGGAAACAGTTGTCGGTGCGATGACCGGTTTGCTGGTGGTACGCGCAGTACAAGGTAGCATCATGTGTGAGAGGGAGATTCTTTAGGAAAGGCTCAGGCTCAAGGGGTTTAAGGTGCCCCCTTTTAGCAAGGATCTGGAGCACCTTAGACAAAGGCATGTAGAGAGCATGAAAGACCCTGCGGCCTTGAGGCAGGTACTTTGAAGTCTGAGAATTCTTGCTAGACGCACTAGCGAAAGGGTTGGCAGGCACTGCCTTGGCTTTCTGATCTTTCCCAGGTACAGAGTTGGGAATGGAAGGAACTGTTCTGGCATGACGGGGCCTATCCCGATTTTCCGCCTGACGGGAACTCCCCTCGGTTGGAGTAGGGAAAGCATCATCCACAGTTTTAGCCACCACCGCGAATATTTGTTGTTTACTCAATCCTCTAGCTTTCAAAGCCTCGACTGCCCACAACAGTTGTTCAACGGGATCGGCATCTGATCCCACCTTATTCTTACCTCTGGCCTCAGCTTGATCGAGGGTCTGGGTTGCTATATCAGAGCGAAACCTGGTTGTTGTGGCCATGTCAAGGCCATAGCTTGAGACAGCCTCAGGTTGGCTGAGCTCGATCACAATTCGCCCCAATAGCAGGGGCTCTTGCAGTACGAAATTCCCGGCGTAGGATGTGGTTGGTGGCGAAGCCGACATTCCGTAGGCGAGATCAGCCACAGACCTCTGAAGGTCACCAATCATTCCCATCAATTCAAATGTGGTGGGCTCACGAGCTTGACATGACTGGGGCGTCCAGATTTGGTGTGTGACAGGCGACCTGGGCGGATGCGGTACATCAACATTGTTCTCATCCTGCAAGATGATTCCTTGGTCTAATGCGGCTTCCATAACCATAATTTCCTCTGAACTTTGTGTCATCATAAGTCCGCTAAACTGAATGGTGACTAACAGATCAGATGTCTATCTTGCCTCAGCAAAGGAGAACACTGGTTATTCTGTACTAAATCTCTGAACCCTGAAAGAGAAAACACACAGCATTTCGGCCCAAGCAGAACAGACACAAGCATAGCTGAATAACTGTACTCTACTACTGATCGCTGTCCCCAAAATCACTGTCCCAAAAACTGAATCTGATACCCGCAGATATAACTGATTCCTCAAAATACTGAACTGGTGCCCGCAGGCCTAATGTCCAAACTCGCAAACTGATACATGCATTCCTGTAGAGACGCACTCTAAAAGCACATAACAGATAAGTGAAAGCCAAAACACCCCTATGTTGGGGTAGGGTTTCCATATCCTATTTTGTCAAGAGCTAGCGTTTCACTACGCACGCAGCGGTTTCAAACAACCTATATCGGGTAAATAACTTGTCCTAGTTTGGAATGGTCACTATGGATTCCGAATATGCACTAGGTCGAATGGTCAAAAGGGTGCCTCGGTAAAACCGAGATTTGTGTTCCCATACTGGCAGAGCCCGTAACCGGTCAACCTTATGGCACGCAGCCTCAGGCTAACCGCTCAGGAATAGCAGATGGCAAACACGGTGTCCTAGGCGCACCAATGCACATGCAATGCAAAGAAACACATAAGTGTAGTCAAAATAAGATATCATGAGTTCGAGTCAAGTTCTCTAAATCCCCAGCGGAGTCGACAGAAACTGTAGACGTCCCCGAACGCCCAGGGAGGATGACTCCCGTTCTGTTCATTTTGGGCTCACTACAGTTTATGACTCAAATTGTCACGGTTCTTAATCTGAACCAAAGAGACCAAATCCGGCAAATCGTTTTGAGAAAACAAATTTTTGAAAGAAGTGCCAAACATGAACTGCTTTGCCAGATACAGAGTCGCCACCTAAATATTTTATTTTGGGAAATTAGGAAACCTTGACTCATGCCTAAGGCCATGTGTCCGTCATCACCAAAGTTACCTCGGCTCGGGAACTTGGGTACGATTGGGGAAGGTCACTTCGTGAGCACCCCCGCTCGCCCGATCGAAGATCGGCCTCTACTAACCATGATATCTAGTTTTGAAAACATTATGCGTTCTTATTCCGGTTATTAGCCTAGGATTACTATGTGATGCGCACAGCATACAAGTATAGACTAGATCGCCTGAATTGGAACAACACATTTCATGTTTGTTTTGAAAATGGTTTTTTACTCGCAAGTAGGCTTAAAATGCAGATTTTGCCACCCTCAGGTGGGCTTTAGAAAAGATGGTTTTGCCACTATTTAGTGGGCTTAAAACTCACAGTGAATGATTTATTCCAATCCAAATAACCCAACCTTCACCCACAGGCATTCAAACAAATATATCACATAAGCATATAGCCTCATGGTAAGCATGCTATCATGGCAGTCACTCACACGCATGCAAGGATGCTAAAGCATAACCACTTACCGAGTACTCCAAGCCAAAGAAAGAAGCTAATTAGAAATCAATGCATGATCCTAACTATACAGAAATGCCTAATGCAACACATGCGAAATGCAACTATAAGCAGGCTCGACTATTCTAAAGATGGCATGTGAAATGTTACAACTAACATGTATTCAACTTGGAATTGAAATACAAATGCAATTAGTATGATGCGCCGAGCCCGATGCATGCAAGACAGATGAATGAATGCAAACATGCTATCATACTGTATGCTAATTGAAACATGCCCTAATCTAACCATCATAAGCTAGTAAATAAAAGGGAGAAAGGCGTGGGGTTGGAAGACATACATCACACACATGCACACTTATTACAGTTGTGCCCTCGCTCGGAGGGTCTGAATAAATAATACAGTCCCAAATGAATAATTACAGTCCGAATAAGTACAAAATCCTAATTAATTAACAAATTAATCTAGGAAAGCGGATAAATTAGCATGCAAGCTATGGACTGCCTCGGCTCTGTTTCGGTTGATGAATGATACATGGTTGAGTTGTTTCGCATGGAAATCCGTTGCGATGCCCCAATTAGCCTCTATTTACCATTAAACCCGGAATGTTGCACGAAGCTCCAAAAGACTACTGGTTTCTGATTTGCTGCAACAGAGAGCAAAAAAGGGGCATGGCAATGTATTTTCACATATGTATGCATGCCTCGATCCTCATGCCACCAATCACGCATATCGATGCATGATGGCCGAGGAGTCGAATTGCACGACTTAATATGAGATGAATGCACATATAAACACAACAAGACCGAGACTTCATCATGGATAATCCGGAGTGTCGGTGACCGGGAATTGAGACACGTTCCGTCAATCGGAGTACGAAACGTCCCTCGTTTACCGTGCTCGGGCTAACTCCTATCCCAAACACAATGCAATATACATGACATGCATGAATGCGACTAATATACATCCTAGCATACACAATGCTCTAGACTAAGATGGCATACACAACGCTCGATGTAACACGGTATACACAATGCTCTAACATACAACCTAGCATACACAATGCTATGAAATGGAATGGCATACACAATGCACAATGGACTTACACCAACATGAGTGGACCTCAGCCACGCTCACATCAGTAGCCATGAGATGAAAATGAGACACTCGAGATGCACGCACACATGCACGCAAACCGAGGACCGATCTTAAGGCACAAAGGCCACTCTAACAAGGCATGGCAAGGCATGAAATATGGCATACACACATGCAAGTTCCAGCACTGAAATGTGATGCAAAATGATCCCGAAACATGGAAACATGGCACCCGATGCATGGAATGGTCCCGAAACACAAAACTAGGCGCATACATTGACCTATAGCTATACAAAGCATGCATTATTTGATCATGAAGAATGAAGACAGAACCAAGGCAGTCCCAAAACATGAACATTTCTAGTTCAAAGCATGGCCAAAAGATACTAGCAAGATGGACTAAAATAGCATGCAACTTTGACTAGCAAACATAGTTTACATGGCATGTATATGAAGCAGGTGAGAACTCATCAAACCAGAAAAAAATAGTGAATAAAACATGCCAAAACATGCCCAAATAACCTCTGAAATGCAGCCAACACATGCACAAATGATGGGTTCTTTTAGAGGGCATACAAAGGGGTTATTAGACACATGCATCAAGGACACTTAGCATAGCCAAATCAACTCTAAAAATCAAATATTATAGCCCTAAAACTCATCAAATTGGTCTTGAAATCAGTCAACAAAGCATGCAAGATAGGGCCTCTTTGGAAGGCCAAAAAGACCATTAAGCAAAACAAGGAGAGAGGGGGTCACTCCCCTCTGATTTTGACGCTCAAAACAATGTATTAGCCACTGAAAATCCACTGGATTTCAGTGGCTAGAAGGCCAAACAAAGCATGCAACAAGGGCTTAGTTGTAGGGATCAAAATAAGAGGCAATCAAGCATACAAAGGAGCATGTGGCCTCAAAAAAAAGAATGCCCTTAATCAAACATCAAGAGGGCCTTAAAAAAAGACTTTTTTCAGTTTAGGTAGAGGTCCAAAAAGGCTCACAAACAAGGCTAATTTATCATGCAAAAATGGCCTTGAAAGAGAGAATGAACAAACAGGGCAGTAAATGACCTCAAACAGAGAAGAGCCCTTCAACAAAGTTAAAGAGGGGCTCAAAATAGGGTAGTTTACTGTTTGGCCCGAAGCCTAGAAATGCTTACAAACAGGGCTAATATATCATGTAAGAAATAGCCCTAAAAGAGAGATAAAAGGGAAAGGGTAGTATATGGCCTCAAATAGAGAAAAACCCTTGATCAAACATAAAGATGAACTCAAAATAAGACTATTTCTAGTTTGGGTCGGAGCTCAAAAATGTAAGCAAAAGGGGCTAAGGAATAGAACAAAACAAGGCAAGAAAGAGGGAGAAGAGGACTCACCCTTGTAGCACAACTTTCCAGCAGCTTCTGGTCCAAGAAGAGGAGCTCCTAGCCTCTGAAAATCGACCTCAAGATGTTGGAATGGAGTGTGGAGGTGATAGGCTATGAGGTGTAGGGTAAATGGTGCAAAACAAGGATGTTTTAAGGCTTGGAAGAGAGGGAGAGGGAGAGTTGTATGCAAAGGCTCCAATCAATTTTGTAACCCTTTGAAATGGAGCTGGGGGGCTGGCTTTATAGAGGAGAGGCCAAGGGAAAAGGGGGGGAAAACCAAATTCAAATTTCTCCCCCCCCCCCCCAAAAGGGCAGATCCCCGGGCAGGGGTCTGGGTCAAAACAGCTGGCACAGCTGTAAGGAACCAGGAGAGCGGAATTTGGCTGGCCAGGTTCAGGAGGTTCAGGTGGCCGGCCGGCCACCTCCCCTGGCCGGCCGACCAGGGTCAAAAGGGTCAAGCTCCATTAGTGGCCGGCCACCCCAAAAAGATGGCCTCCCATGTGTGTGCAACACAGCTATGTGGAGAAAAACTAGGAAATATAACCCAGGAGAGAGAAAAACCAACTTTCTAGAGGGGTTCAAAAGGGTCAGGAAGAGTTGATGGCTGGCCTATCCATATTGGTGGCCTCCCAGGTGTGTACAACACAATGGTGTGGAGGAAAGTCAGAAAAAGTGGCCTGGGAATGGGAAAAGTCAGCTTTCTAGTGGGAAAAATGGGCGATGAAGAGCGATGAAGGAATAAAGCTGGTAGTCAGAACAATTGCTGGCCTCCCACCTTCCTACAACCTTTCTAACAATGAAAATAAGGTCTCTGCCAAAAAAGGACTCAAACCGATGCAAAACGAAGGTTCGGGGGCCAAAACGCACGGTCCGGGGGCACGAAAACTGACTATTAAGCACCGGAGGTGGCGTTCGACCACGAAGTTAGTCTCTCGGGCCAAAGTATCCCTCAAAAGGGAGGAAACAAGCTGTGTGCCAAAAACCGAAGCAAACGGAGGTAGTTAAGCGGTCCCGAACCGAGGCACGCGGCTGACGGCTCCGAAAAATCAGAAACCGGGCTCCGAACGGGAAAAATGGCCTACGACCATGAAACGTAGCCTATGGCCACTGAGAGATGATCTACGAGACCTCTCCCTCCCTTCGGGAAAAGAAAACAAAGAAAACAGGGCCTGGTTCGCAAACCGAGGCAAAGCACAAAAGAGTCCGGAAGTCCGGAGGCAAGGCTCGCAGCCGTGACTCTGCAACCTCAGAATGAGCACAATATGCAACATCACCAAGCGCTCAATCGGTGACGGCTGAGTCTTAAGGTCGGTCAAAAATGGGGTGTCTACAGTATGGGGCAAAGTGTGAAGTCTACACAGATCACAAGAGCCTGAAATATTTCTTTACACAGAAAGAGCTGAATATGCGACAGAGGAGATGGCTTGAGCTGATAAAAGACTATGACCTTGAAATTCAGTACCACCCCGGGAAAGCCAATACAGTTGCTGATGCCTTGAGCAGAAAATCAACAGGAAGTGTGGCTTGTTTGCTTACTGAACAGAAGGAGATTCTTCAAGACTTGGAGAAATCTAAAATTGAAGTAGTGATGTGTGAATAGGGCGAATTGATAGCCGCTATCTCAGCTGAACCAGCAATTATTGAAGAAATTAAACAGAAACAGAAAGAGAATGAATTCCTCAAGAAAGTGATTGATGAATTTGAGACAAGTCCGAAGGTAGAGTTCAGTATTAAAAATGAAGTGTTGAGATTTCGGAACAGAATGTGTGTCCCAGATATTTCGGAACTTAAAAAGAGGGTTTTAGATGAAGCCCACAGATCCATTTTTGCTATGCATCTGGGTAACAATAAAATGTATCGGGATTTGAAACAGACCTATTGGTGGCCTAAAATGAAGAGGGAGATTGCAGAATATGTGTCCAAGTGTCTTCAGTGTCAGCAAGTTAAGGCTGAACATCAGAAACCAGGCGGTCTACTTCAACCTCTCCCTATTCCTGAATGGAAGTGGGAACATGTGACTATGGATTTCGTCGTTGGCCTACCTCGAACTTCTCGAGGTATGGATTCTATTTGGGTTGTAGTTGATAGACTAACTAAATCTGCACATTTTCTGCCAGTTAGAACTACGTTTAATGCCTATAGATTGGCTATTATTTATATTGAGGAGATTGTCCGTTTACACGGAGTTCCGGTATCTATTGTGTCGGATAGAGATCCGAAATTTGTATCTAGATTGTGGAAAAGTTTGCAGGAAGCTATGGGAAAAGAACTAAGGTTCAGTACTGCATTCCACCCACAGACAGATGGGCAATCAGAACGAACAATATAGACGCTGGAAGATATTCTTCGAATGTGTGCTTTAGATTTTCAGGGGAGTTGGGAAGATTATTTGCCACTTGCAGAATTTGCATACAATAACAACTTCCACTCCAGCATCGGTATGGCACCATACGAGGCTTTGTATGGTAGAAGGTGTAGATCACCAAGTTATTGGACAGAGGTCGGGGATAGAGCTTTACTTGGGCCTGAAATTGTGCAAGATACTTCGGAGAAAATCAAAACCATTCGGCAAAGGCTCAAAACAGCTCAAGACCGATAGAAGAACTATGCAGATGTTCGAAGAAGACCTCTTGAGTATGAGGTTGGTGACCATGTGTTCATCCGTGTATCTCTGATGAAAGGCCAAGTCAGGTTTGGAAAGAAGGGCAAGTTGTCGCCTCGTTACATTGGGCCGTTTCAGATTTTGGAAAGGCTTGGTCCAGTTGCTTATAGGGTTGCTTTGCCACCGGGATTTGAACAAATCCATAATGTGTTTCATGTGTCGATGTTGAGGGGTTACCTCCAAGACCCATTTCATGTGATTAATTATCACCGGGTAGCTATGGATGAAAATATGGAATATGCTGAATGGCCGGAACGAATTGTTAATCGGCAAGTGAAACAATTGAGAAGCAAGTCCATCCCAATGGTGAAAGTGGAATGGAAAGAACACTATGGGACGGATGCTACATGGGAAAAAGAGGAGGAAATGCGACTACGCTATCCACATTTGTTTTCCAACGAAGGTAAATTAAGTTTGGAGGACCAAACTTCCTAAAGAGGGGAAGATTGTGATATCCTTGTTCCGTAATACGTTAATTAGTCCTTAATACGAATGTGATTATGTGTTTTGATATGATTTTGTGTGCCATTATGTGAAAATATGTGGTTTTGAATTTCTATCTGTTCACCGTAGGATTATCTGTTTGATTATCTGCTTTGGAAATAAAATTTAAGGCACTATCGGTCACCGAACCTGAAATTGATTGCGCCATTGTGATTGGCATAATTTTTAGAGCTACGGTGAAATTTAATTGAAAATTGATTTGGGTTAGATTAAATTAATTAAATTAATGAATCGGTGCCCAATTACTTTATTACTATTATATTGGCATTAGTGGAATTTGTTGTGTAAGGGCACTACACCCTCTATTCTCTCTTCCTTGCTTCATTTGGCTGATTTGAACTCAAAGTTAGAGAGAGGGCCAGTTATAGAGAGAGGGAGAGAAGAATTGTGCAATTTTGGTCTTGAGGCTTGAAAATTTGGAGTCTAACTCAAGATTTGATCATAAATTGGGAAGATTAAGGCAGGTGAGTGAATTTGTGCATATTAGTTTGTAATTTTTGTGAATTCAAGTTGAATGTTGATAAGGAATATAAAATGACTTGATCATGATGAATTTGAGTTGGTTTTGTTGATTTAGTAGTCTATATGCACATGCATGTAAGAAAGTACTTTGAAATTGCATGTTTGAGCATAAAAATGTATAATTCATGTGCAATTTTAATTGAAGCTCATGTTTTGATCACCTCCTCACCAATTAAGTTGAGAATGATGAGCATCTCCCACATGCATGTACAAATCATGGGGGTGTAAGGCTTGAATGTTTGAAATTGAGCATATTGGTGTTGAGTTTGAATTAATTTGGGACATGCATGTGTTTGATTCATGAAATTAAGCTCCATGATGATGTGTTTTGGTGTTTATACCATGTTAGTACAAGTATATGTGAAATTGGAGCCATAAAATGCAAGAAATGTTGGTTTGAATGTTGAAAGGGAGCTCAAGAACACAATCTGGAAAACCCAGAATTTTGATGTCCGCTCAAGTGGGGGAAATGCCGCTCGAGCGGGAAATACGTGCTCCTAGTACTTTTTTGCAGACTTGGTGTCCGCTCGAGCAGGGTATTTCACGCTCGAGCGAGGGAGCTTTGTAGACAGGACGTCCGCTCGAGCGCCCTATTTCACGCTCGAGCGTATTTTTCATGCAACCAGTACTTTTGCAGGCCTCAAGGGTCCGCTCAAGCGGAGAAGTCCATGCTCGAGCGGGGACCCTGTTTTCTGAAATTTTGTTTTCGCATTCTCTGTTTCGTTTTCCGTTCTCTTTCACTTGCAAGCACTCTTAGGCATGCATTGAGCATTGTAATTGAATTAAAGAGATATGAATGAAGCCTAAAGAGGAAAATGTGAATTTAAGAACGGATTGAATGGTTGTTGACCCTTTTGTGTTCATGGACTGTGTAGGGTCGAGCTCCAGGGCAAACCAACCAACCGATCACTGTGAGTAATATCGATATTTGATGCTTGTCGTTTGTCCAATGGCTTATTTTCTTATAAGCCTCATAAATTTGCCAGTTTGAATCATGGACAAACGTTTTGACATGAATGAATGGGCCGAAGGCCGTTTTGACATAAGTGAATGGGCCGAAGGCCGTTTTGACATAAATGAATGGGCCGAAGGCCGTTTTGACATGAATGAATGGGCCGAAGGCCGTTTTGACATAAGTGAATGGGCCAAAGGCCGTTTTGACATGAATGAATGGGCCGAAGGCCGTTTTGACATAAGTGAATGGGCCGAAGGCCGTTTTGACATAAATAAATGGGCCGAAGGCCGTTTTGACATGAATGGATGGGCCAGAGGCCATTTTGACATAAACAAGTGGGCCAGAGGCCGTTTTGACAGGAATGAAAGATAAATGGGCCGAAGGCCAGTATGTTTGAAACCACAGTCACTTGACTTAAATTGTGTATGTAAATGTAAATAAAAATGTGAATTGGGCCCAAGGCCGTTCGGAGTATGTTGTTCTACATATCGTTTGTATCTTCTTATTTGATATTATTCACTGGGCTATCACTCACGCTCATTCATGTGTTTGTAGGTGAGCCAAGAGAGGTCCAGACCCAGCTCCAGTGAAGTCTGTGTGGAACAACCGAGTTTTGGAGAGTCAGCCCTAGTGTCTCACGCATGAGACCCGCCTTCCCCTTTTTGTTATTTTGTTCTATGTTGTCATGTTGGCGAAGTTTCTGAATATGTCTGTATATAGTTTTCATGGGTTGACTTAGTTTTGGATGATCCTGTTTGTACAGAACTTATGCTACTATATTTCTGTTGTGAGTTATTAATGTCTATACGTATGGTTTGTTTGGATGTGCCATGTAAGCACAGCTCTTTGGACAAGGTTTTAAATTTTGCTTCCATTTGGCCCCTTTTCTCTGATGAGTTATGTCTGTTTTGGTTTGAGGCCGTAGGTAATCTCAGGATTATTGGCCGGTTATGGCCTTAGCCCATAGGGGCGGGTTCGGGTCATGACACCTTCCTTCCTTCCTTCCCTAACACAATCTGAGAAGAAGAAGAAGAAACTGCTACTAAAGTCAAGTCCCCCACATTCAAAAACAACAGACTTGATCTCACTGAGGATAAAGATGAAGTCAGCAAAAACACTTCCTCCACACAAAGCAGATTGAGAATACTGAGGCCGAAAAGAGCATCAAAGAAGCCCTCAAGGAAATGGATGAGAAGGGTAGTGAAATTGATGCCGACTTCAATGCCACCTTGACTATTGAGGCCAAAACTATCGCTGCAACCCAGCCAGGGATCAGCACTGATGTTGAACCTGATGCCTAACCAGAAGCATAGACTTAGGACTTTTTTCTTTTTATCTTTTTCTTTGTAATTTCTTTTGTCTCTACTTCCGCTTTTGAACAGTGAACAATCTGTGTCTGTACAAAACCGAAGTGCCTTATGATGTTAAACAATCTTCTCATGAATGCATATCTATTTTTGACTAAGTGTTGAATGTATTCTTCAATTCTGCTGATGCATGACTTTCTTTACTTTCATGTCTTCAATACTTGTTTCTCAAAAAAAAAAAAAAAAAAAAAAAAAGTTTAAGTGTAACATCGTAGACACAATCTCGAACAACAAAAGTACCTCAGATTACATCATGTCGGGTATAACTGTTGTCTCAAATAACTACTAAATCTTTTGAAAATTTCACGAAGTGTTACTTTTTTCAAATCACAAATTCAAACTTAACTCATCTCATCTCTCTACCCCCTAATGTGAATTTAAGTTTCAACTTACCTTCACATTCATGGTCCAACATCTCAGTCTTGCCTAAGTCTTGCAAACTTAAACATTCATGACCGATGCCATCGTGTTGAGCTCATCTAAACAAAATACTTAGTTCTAAACCATAGTGCACTTATTTCACAGTACTGACTACCTCGGCTTTTCGTCACAAACTAACCAAGTCGGTTGTCCGACATTATTGGCCCCAAGGCAAAGTCATTGATAGTTTCATCCTATTTCTCGTTGAAACTTCCCTTTAACTTAGTGCAACTTTGTCATCTTGACAAGCCTAAGTTAAGCGTCTGGTTTCTCATTGAAACATCACATCAGCCTAACATTATCTATTTTTCTAAAAATATAAAATCCATACAAGTTTCAACAACAATTTACAATGAACAAACTCGAACTAAGATTTTATTGATCAAAACTTCAGTTAATCAACTGCTAAATTATATCAAAAAGAAAACTTAATGAAAGGAAAAATTTAAATTAATAGTGTTCTATGGCCTTGGCAACTACTTGACATCACAATCTTCCAGCCGATATACTCCTTTACTGGCAACCGAGATGATCTTGTACGGTCCCTCCCAGTCTAAGCCAAGTTTGCCCTCTCTAGGATCTTTCTTGTTGTTGACGACTTTCCTTAAGACGAGATCTCCAACTTTAAACTCTCTAGGATTAACCTTCTTGTTATATGCTCTTCCAAGTCTCTGCTGATATGCACACAGCCGAAGTGCTACTTGCTTCCTTCTTTCTTCAATCAGATCTAGATCTTGGGCTAAAAAGGCTTCTTTTTTTTTATTTTCCACAGCCTGAGTTCTAACTCCTAGAATGCCGATCTCCAAAGGTATGATCGCCTCTGTGCCATAGGCCATAACAAAAGGGGTTTCTCCAGTTGATATTCTCGGCGTCGTACGATATGCCCATAGAACATTACGCAACTCTTCAACCCATTTGCCCTTAACTGCTTCCAGTCTCTTCTTGATACCATCCAAGATTGTCTTGTTCGATGCCTCGGCTTGGCCATTGCTTTGTGGAAAGCTTACTGTTGAATAATAGTTCTTTATTTGTACTTGGCCGAAAAATTCTTGATCAACTTATTATCAAACTAGGTGTTGTTGTCTATTATAATGACTTTTGGAATCCCAAACCTTGTGACGATATTCTTCTAGATGAAGTTCTTTACATCTTTATCTCAAAATTTAGCTAATGGCTCAGCCTCTACCCATTTTGTGAAGTAATCAATAGCCACCAAGAGGAACTTTCTAGTCAATTACTTTGAGCAATTGTCTAATCAAGTCCATGCCCGACTAGGCAAATGGCCAAGGACTAGACACTGGATTAAGGTCCTTAGAGGGCTGATGTATCAAAGGCACAAACCTTTGACACTTCTCATACTTTTTGACATATGCCTCTGCATCTTTCTGTATATAGGGCCATCAATACCCATGTGAAATAGCTCTATGGGCCAATGATCTACACCCTACATGACTATCACAAACTCCTTCATGGAACTCAAACAAGAAGTCTTCCACCTGGAAAGGATGCACACATCACAATAATAGTCGAGTAAAGGACCTCCTGTAGAGGTGACCTTTGAATGACAAGTAGAACCTTGTCGACCTTAGCCTAACCTTGTGCACCTCCTTCTTATCCTCTAGCAGATTGCCATCCCTTATGAACTTTACAAGGGGGTCCATCCAACTTAGACCTAGCTCAACACACATCATGTAACAACCCCGACCTGCGATTAGCCGATAATCCATGATTAAGAATGCTTAATGAGTAATTAAGATGAAATTCTGAATTAATTACATGTGTATTGCATTATTTGTGTTTCTATCTGTCTATCGTAGAAAGATCTGTTTGTATTTCTATTTTGTTCTGCGAATTGAAGGCCTTATCGACATTTGAACATGAAATTGACTTGGTTTATGTGCTATTTGGAATTTTTAAAATTTTATGGTAGGTTAAATTGAAATTCGTTTCGAAACAAATTAAATTAGACTAATTAATGCTATTTCAGGTAGATTAAGCCAAGGTTAATCAAGCTTAATTAAGTCCCCTTAACTAAGCCTATATAAGGTTAATTTGACTCCATTAGTTCATTTTTACATCCTCATTTCCTACATTTTAAGCTCAAACGAAGGAGAGAGAGAGAGAGTAGGAAGAAATTGAGATCAAAAGCTAGAGAAAGGGAGATTTGGTAGGAATTGTTAGAGAATTGAAGAGAATTTAGGAGTCTTAAACTTGTGAATTTAAGATTCTAGGTCAGAATTTTGTCCTTAAGCTTTGTAAGTGCAAGAATTCTAGAGAGTAAAGTGTATAAGCATGAGAATTGAGAGAATGTAACTTATACCATACATGCATGCATACTCCATTGTTCAATTCTGGGAGCTCATTATGGTTTTTCATTTTAACACTTCATTTGTACATGTTTTAGAAGCTTTGAACCCAAGTGAATACATGCATGTTATGTTTTCAAAGAATTGAGTTGTGTTTTGCACAATTGGTAAGCTTTTGGGCATTGATTTTATGAAATGATTTTGAATTCCCAATGTTTTTCAAGTTCACACATGTTTCCTTAAGTTTTTGGCCCAAAAGGATGGGTTTTGATGTGTTGAATTCTAGTTTTGAGCATAGAAGAGCAATCTGGAAATTCCATATTATGTCTCTCTGCTCGAGCGACTCAAGCGACCAAAAGTTGGCTTGAGCATAAATTGCATGCTCCAAGAAGTTTTGCATGTTTTGCAGACCACTCGAGTGACAAGAGTTGCGCTCGAGCGAATACCTCAGTATCATGCTTGAGTGATCGTCGAGTGTGTGTTGAGCAGAAAAATCACACAACCAGTACTTTTGCAGAGTTTACAGACCGCTCGAGCAAAGGAAGTTGAGCTCGAGCGACCACTCACATGTTTGGACATCCGCTCGAGCGAAGGAAGTTGCGCTCAAGCGAGGCCCCTATTTTTAGCATATTTAACTAAGTGTTTTCAAATGCATTTTTGCATACTCATTGCATCCTAGGCATTCCTAGATCAATATTAAGACATAATAATGAGGATAAGACTTGGAAATGCACGAAGCATGAAATGAAATAAGTTAAGTTCGATCCGGGCGTGTGTTTCAATATGTGTATCTATTATGTTTGTGTAGGTCACGCGCCGTAGCTATTGATCCATTGGTTGCTGTCAAGCTATTTGTGCCAATTATCTATGAGTAATAACTTAGTAAAGCTATATTTAATATGAACTACTTTCTAAACATTATGATATGGTATGAACTATCTTTGAACGATACAAAAGGCTATTTTGTGATTCCGTGAATGATGATCCATATTTCTGAAATTTATTTGTGATATCCTTAGCAGAGGCCCTCACCCAGGGGATATAATATTGTGGCTTATGGTCAAAAGGCCCTCGCCCGGGGGAAACAATACCGTAGCCCATGAATGAGATATGTTACCCGGTACCGGAGGTTCCTTTATGGAACTTGATATGCTTGACCAAAGAGATATGTTAATGTTAATGGATGAACCACACATGATTTGAATGTGAATAAGAATGACTCTGTTTTTTATACGAGCATGAATATGATTCCGATTTGCTATGAGATTCAGAAACTATTCTAGACATCATTCATAAAACTCTTTACTCTGTTATTATTCGCTGGGCTTCCGCTTACTATATTATTTGTATATATAGGTGACCAAGCGCGTGACCAAGCTCAGAGTTGATCGCCTGGACTTCTGTTCTGTCGGCCACCCTTTGTGCCTCTCGAGGAGGTTCCGAAAAGAGTTGAGTGGTCATGTTTTGTGAACGTTGAGACTTTGTTTTCTTTTTGGAATATGAACAAGTTTTTTATTTATCAGTACATTGGGCTGAGTCCCCCTGTAATGAATGTGACGTGAGATTACTGTAATTATGACGTCACGCGTATGTGTATAAAGTTTGAAAATTTATGTCCCATGTATGTCTGCACAGCTCATTGGACGTTGTATTTTGTATATTTGCTTCCGCTAGGCTCTTAATTCTATGTTATTCTGTACAGAGGCCTTTGGTAATCCAAGGATTACTGGCCGATTACGACGCTAAACCTATAGGGGCGGGTTTGGGTCGTGACACATCGCTTCGTACTCCGTAATCATGGGCTTAACACTTGGAGCCAACAAGTAATCCACCGTAATAGTTCTGGGAGAATCAAACTTTAAGGGTGAGGCCAAGTTTGCTAGTGCATCTACATGGTTGTTGTCTTTTTGGTAAACTTGTTGAAGTCAATAGCTCCTGAATTGTCTTAACAACTGGATGACTTCTTTGACATATTCCATTATTCTTTCATCTCGGGCGAATATGTCGCTTGGTTGACAATGAGTTGGAAGTCAGAGTACACAACCACCTCATCGGTTTCAACTACTGCTGTTAGCTTCAAACCTAATGTTAATCATATGATTTAATTTTGATGATGTCTAAAATATTATAGGATAAATTGTGATTTTTTAGTATACATATTTTATATTCTTTGACACAAAATATTATCTATTTAAAATATATGTTGTATGCTATATCTATTATAAATATTATTTAAATCGAAATTACTATGCAAGATCTGATTTTTCATAAATTTTTTGAAAATTTTACTATTCATGTTTTGAAAAATTCGATTGGTCACTATTTATTTTTTGACAAATTTGATATTGATGGATTATCTTCTTTTGACAAATTTGATTTAGGTGAGTTGTCCTCTTTTGACAAATTTGATATACCCACGTGGGGTGGTAGGTTATTTTTATTAGAGTGTATCCAAAATCTTTACAATAACTACAAAAATTTTAAAAGGGATATATATATTTTTTATATTTTCATATCTAATATAAATGTTATTTAAATAGATTTTAATGTGTATTCAAACATTTTTATTAGAAAAATAACTGCACCTATAAATATTCTAATGGAAAAGTTATTATGCAGTCACTGTGCACTATTTGTTTTTTATGAGAATTGTTTTCAAAAATCGGTAACTTACTGTGCGCTTCACTATTCGTCGAATATGACCTGACCTATATCAAACGCTCTGCCGCAAATGTTGAAAAAGGAAAAGCCACATAATAGAGCAGCGTTGGCATAAAATCCTATCCACATGATCCGTCAGAGGAGCGTCCCTCTTCCAACGGAAAGATTTTTGTGTATATATAGAAGTATTTTGGTTGGAGAAATATATGAAGTGAAGAAGAGAAAATTTTATGATATTGAATTGCTCTCAAATATTGTATTGTGCCTCATTGTGTTGTATTTTTTGTGAAAAAAATTGTTGATAATTTGAGCAAAAAATGTAAAAGGGTTTTCACACCCTTCTTATTATTCTTTTAAAAAAGAGAGTTTTTATGAGTGATTTTTTTATTGATAAAATCACTTAGGTAAGGTGAGACAAAGCACCAGATTCAAATCTAGTCAAAGTGATTGGGTTCGATTACTTGGTGTAAAGGTTTACTAGCACTTGTAAAACTAGTAGTGTAATTACTATTTCAAAAATAGTGAAGAAATTCCCAAAGAGGATACTTAGGGAGTGGACATAGGCCCGACGTACCGAACTACTATAAATTGCTGAGTTTGTTTTCACTTTCCTTTACTCATTTTAATTTCATTACTCTATTAGATATTGTTGAGCATATTTATTTATTTATTATTTGGGTTAAATTTTAATTTAACAATTTATTTAGAGATTATTATTACTCTGCTATTTTATTTAAAATTCAAATATTTTGATTATTATTTTTAATATTGTGAAATTATTTTTAATAACTCAATTCACCTCCCACTTGGGTTGCTTATCTAAAATAACACCGACGATCAATGCCTCATATTCTGCCTCATTGTTCGAGGCCTTGAATCCTATCTTGATTGATTGCTCCATCATTTACGCATCTGGCAAAATCAAGACAACTCTTGCTCCCATTCCCTACCGATTTGAACTGTTGTCGACAAAGAGTCGGAAGGACTCACCAATATAAATGTTACTTGGTTTTGGCTTTTCAAAATTTTTATTTGGGGTTTCCTTATTTTCAACAAACTTGGAGTTTTAGACTGTAATTTTCATGTCTTATGTTTCCTTTTCCCCCAAGTCTGAGGTTCAAAGGCTTGAGCCTCGACATTACATTCGGCATAAACTCAGCAACAAAGTCAACTAATACTTGACCTTTGATTGCTATCATTGGTCTAATTTCCATGTCATATTGACCTAGAATGATAGCCCATCATGCTATTTCCTAAGAAGTCTCCATGCTACAACAAAGACTTCAATGGGTGCTCAATTAGCACTATGATCGGATGAGCCTAGAAATAATGATTCAATTTCTTTGCTGCCATCACCAGAGCAAATGTGTCATGACCCAAACCCACCCCTAAGGGTTTAGCATCGTGACTGGCCAGTAATCCGTGATTACCAAAGGCCTGCTTAATCGTAATAACAATTATACAAAAAGAGGGATCGGCAGAAGCCTATAAATATTAAAACATAATGTCCAAAGAGCTGTAAGGACTTAAATGAATAGACAACTTCTAGATATATTTACCAATACACACATAAGTCCAAGTCCATGTCCAAACATATATGTCAACACTTAAGTCCAAAACACATTTAAGTACAAAATAAAACACATGTTAGGGAATTAAATCCCAAGCCAAAACAAATTAGAAAACATTCACTTGACTTCATATAACATTCAAAAAGGGTGGAATTAGATCACCCCCAAAAGCCTTGACAATAACGGTTCGGAACCTCATAGTGAGGCATAATAGGTTGGCTTGACAAAACGAATTCTGGTCGACGCCACTAACTTTGCTCTCGTGCCTGGTCACCAATATATATACAATAAACTGTGAGCTAAAGCCCAGTGAATAAAAAATGTGTAAAGGGGTTAAGAATGAATGTCTTTCTAGTAATTAAACAGTCCATTGCATCAATAGATCATTTATTCAATCAATGTCTCATATTACATATCGTATCAGTCATATAGTAATCATAGCAATCATACGTAGTACATCCTATAATAGAACAGTGCAGTAGGTTTTAAAGACCGAATAGTCAGTTGATGGCCATCAATACAATAACAGTAGTTCCAAAGATTGGAACTAACAGAGATCTCTGTAACATTAGCAGTAGCAATAACAGTAACAGTAACAGTAACAGTTGCTAAGGATGCCACAAGTATAATTTACAAAATAGGACTATCATTCATTCTATAAACAGTATCATTTTAGAAAACAGTACATTTAATCGATCAGAAAGTAACTACAATTGAACATAGCTTTACAACATTGTTACTCACAGTGGGCTCCTTGAAACACGTGTTATGAGGCACTAAGGAAGTGGTGACCGACCTAAACAAACAAATTCAAGCATAACGATTCAATTACATTCATAGTTTTAGCCAATTCTATTTGCTTCGATTGTTTACTTATTCAATTATGATGCACTATTACTCGATCAGTTCTACATTTCATTTATTCATTCTAAGGCACTTAAAAGACGCAAATAGTCATGAAAACACTTTAAAACCATGCAAACGGAGGCCCAGAAAGTGAAAAAAGAGGAGTGGAAACAAAACCGATGACCACCCTAACTTCCACACGTGTGGGGGTTCTAGCCACACGTGCAGAACCTTCCCCGTACGTGCCTCCCACATGTGTAATTTAAGCAGAATGCTCACTCACCGCTGCCTTGTTTTCCGCACGTGCGGAGCCCCATGCTGCACATGTGGTTCTAGGTAGTTTGGAATCCGAAAATGGCTCTTCTTTTGGCAATGCATTCCTCTACAAACTCAACCCCATTTTCACGCAATTCACTTCCAAAAACTAGACATAACACCTTGAATTAAACATATGTAGCTTGGAACAAAATTCATAACTTTAATTGAAGCTTCAAAACCATGCAAGGAGTTCAAATTCTTGAAGTGTAAACACAAGTTCATAACTAATACAAATTGAGCTCTAAGTCTTTAAAATGCATGGAGTTTTCCTCCCAAATGTTGAAACTCAAACAAAAAGCAAGGAAACAATTAAATGATCACGAGTTTCATGGAAAATATGCCATGCATGTTGCTAATTCAAGTTAATCTCCACAATTCCTTCTTTATGTGATCATATGAATTCCTAACGTCAATTTACTCCACTAATCTCATAATTATTCATGCTCTTTGATTAAAACAATGCAAAGTCTAAGGGATTATGAGAAAAGCTGTGACGACCCCGACCTCCAAACTTGTATATTATGTTATTTTAATAAGCCTAATTGTATGGTTCTGTGTTTACTTATGTGACTACATGTTTAATTTCGTAATTACCTGCCATTACATGGAATATCTGTTGGAATTGACCACTTAGAGATAGAAATTGAGAACCTAGACGGCTTCAGAAGCTGAAATTGAATAGTGTAATAGACTAATTTGAATATTTAGAATTTTATGACAACTTTAATTGAAAATTTATTTGGATGAAAATAATTAGATTTAACTGATTGAATTAATTAGGATTGAGCCTAATTTACTTAGCCTTAATCATACTTGATTAGGCTAAGCTAATCACACCATATAAATAGCTTTAAATAAGCTTATGAGCTCATATACACACACACTTGGCTGAGATTTTGTGAGAGAAGGGAATTAACTCAACACTTGGAGAGAGAGAGAAGAAGAATTGTGAAGGAAATTGTGGAGAACTGAAGAATTAAGCTATACAACACTTAAATTCAAGTCTTAGGTCTGATCTTCAACCTAATCTTTGTAAATAAAACATGTAGAAGTTGAATTCATCTAAGTTTTGAGTTCATTTGCATGAAATTGTTAAATAGAAGCTTCAACCACCTTGAATTTGGAAGTTAAGAGTTAAGCATGTACATGCATGCATAATTTGAGTTAGAATTCATGAAATTCCTACATGCATGGCACAATTACACCTCAATTTGGAGAATCCTTCATGTTTTCATGCTTCTCATGTCACTTGATTATGTTTTGAATATGTTTTGATGAAAAATACACTCAAGTTGAATTAAGCTTGTTTTAGAACTTGAAATTGAAGTTCTTGGTTGAGAATTTGCCATGGTTTTGAGCAATTGGTTCCAAATTAACTATGTTTCCATGTTTTATAAAGTTTCCCATGTTTTTTAACCTAAAACACGAGTTCAGGACCTTTGAATATCATGTTTGAACTTCAAGCACAATTCTGGAAATTCCAGAATTTGGCTTGTCCACTCGAGCGAGGAAAGCTACGCTCGAGCATGAAAATCGGGCTCCCAGAAGTTTTGCAAAATTTTACAGTCCACTCGAGTGACCAAAGCGGTGTTCGAGCGACGACCCTTTTTATTCAGTCTTTCGCTCGAGCGACTGTCGAGCAGGAATTTCATGCAACCAGTACTTTTGCCGAGTTCGCAAACCGCTCGAGTGTCAGAAGTTGCACTTGAGCGAAGAAAGTTACGCTCGAGCGAAAGAAGTTACGCTCGAGCGAAGACCTTGTTTTCAACAAAATTTTACCAACTCTTTTAAGTTCTTTTTTGCAACCTCATGCCACTCCAAGTATTCTTAGGCACCATTTGGACTCATATAATCATAGAATGAGTTAGAAACACGTGATTGGAATTGAAGTAAAATGAATTGGTGCTTCAATTGTGCTTCTGTTATGTGTTTTGTTTAGGCGGACGACCGAGGCTTAGTGACAAGTCAAACCATTGTGAGTAGTAACTTTATAAAGATATGTTCAAGTAATATTATTTTCGAAATTGTTATTGCTTTGGAATCAATATGTGACTAATTGAATGGTTTATTGAAAAGTTATTTTGTGATGATGAATGAAGTCCACTTTCGAAATGTATTCGTGGCATCCATTGAACGTTGACCTTTGCTTAAGGGAGATTAATACCATGGCCTATTGACCCTTGCTTTGGGGAGATTAATACCATGGCCCATTGACCCTCACCTAGGGAAAGCAATTCCGTGGGCCATTAGATAATTGAAATATAGAAATCTTTAAAGTTAGACCTTAATGGTCGCGTTGGCTATGATATATTGATTGACCCTTGAGGTCCTATTGTTATAACAACATTGTTACTCAATCAAATGTACTACATGCTTGTTTGAAATGGTTTTCGATGTTAAGATTGACGTTGTAATGTTATCGAACTTCATTCATATAACCTCTGTATTCTATTATTACTCATTGGGCTCTAGCTTACTATTTATTTATATATATATGTAGGTGGGCAAGCCAAACAATAGAGTTAGGAAAGCCTCGAGTCTACCCAGGTCAGCCTTTTGTGGAGCTTCCAAGTGAAGTAACCAGGCTCGAGTGGAGCCATGCTAGTTGAACCCCTTTTTGTATGTTTCAATGATTTTGTATTTGTATATAGTTGGGGTTGTATTTTGTAAGACATGAATGTTTATATGACTGTGATGGATGTACTTGTGGAACAAAACTTTACTTATTATACTAGTTCTCTACATATATGCACAGCTCAATGGATAATTTCTATGTCATTTTGAACTTCCGCTAAGCCCTGTACTTCATATTAAGAGATTCTTTTGTATGGAGGCCGTACGTAATCTATGATTACTAGCCGGTCATTATGCTAAACCTATAGGGACGGGTTTGGATCTTGACAGAGTGGTATCAGAGCACGAGTTATATCTCACTCACTTGTCCATTGAGCTATAAAGAGTCTAGAAGAGACTTCAGGATTGCATTCATGTGTAATTAAATATTAGAGTGAGATAAATTGTATGATTACATGTTTTGAAATTTGTGCATGTGGACATATTTTATTTGTTGTATTTATCATAATACAAGTTTTATATAGAAAATGGTGAGGACAAGGGGTGATGAGCTAGAGGAGGCAACCTCCTCAAGATTGGATAGAATGGAACTAATGATGCAAGATATGGCTGAAGCCATAAGGCAACAACAGTAGTGGCAACAACAACAACAACTACCACCCCCACCTCCAATGCTTGTGTTACCTCCAGCCCTATGGTGGCAGCCTGAGAATTGTACTATTGCTTTAACCAGAGAATTTAAAAATATGAAGCCACCACTATTTCATGGCGGAATTGAACCGTTGAAAGCCGAAGCTTGGGTCTTAGGAATTGAAAAATTGTTTGAAGTGTTCCCATGTACTGAAGCTCAGAAGGTACAACTAGCTGCATTCACATTAGAAGATGATGCAAGACGTTTGTAGATGTTGGTTCGAGATGAGAACTGAGACGTTACTTGGGCCTGTTTCTTAGAAATCTTTTATGAGAAATATTTTCCATAATGTGTGCGGGACAGAAAGACCGCTGAATTCATGGAACTCAAGCAAGGAAATAAATCAATTGCTGAATATGAGGGTTAGTTTACAGAATTAGCTCGCTTCGCACCTCACATGGTAGATACAGACTACAAGAAGGCTAGATAGTTTGAGGGAGGTTTGCGTGACCCAATTTTGGATAAATCAATGTGCTCAAATTACCGACATATGTGGATATACTTGATAGGGAACTAATAGTAGAGAGAAATGTTGCTAACCATAAGCAGAACTTCAATGGAAGGGAAAGAGATAAAATTTCAATAAAGGGACACCATCAATGAATAAGAAGTTAAAGTTTGGGGATTCTAGTAATTCGGGGTCAACCCAAACTGGCAACTCAACACCTACTTACACCATTTGTGGAAAGAAGCATCGGGGTGTTTGCTATCGCACTATAGGGGCTTGTTACCAGTGTGGAAAAGTAGGACACATAGCGAAAGATTGCACACAGTCACGTCAGGATGGTAACCAAAGTGCCACAAGCTCGATTGGATCAATTCCCATAACAAACCAGCTACAACACTGTTTACCACAAGAAATGAATGGAGGCAAGGAAGAGTCTTTGCATTGATCCTGAGAGACACTCAAAATACCGATGCAGTAGTATCAGGTGCAATCTTCATTTTTGGTAAACCTGTTTATGCTTTAATTGATTCAGGATCTACACATTTGTTTGTTTCTGTGGTTTTTGCTGAAACTTTGAATAGACCTATGGAAGCATTAAGCTATGTATTATGTATTGCATCACCTACGGGGGGATCCATGCTATGTTCGACTGTATTTGTTACATGTGAATTATTTTTCGGGAATGTTGTTTTGTATGCTGATTTAATACCTTTAGACATGAGACATTTTGATGCTGTTTTTAGTATGGATTGGCTAGTTAAATACTATGCAACTATTGATTGTGCTTTGAAATGAGTAATATTCCGACCTCCCGGATAAGATGAATTTTATTTTGAAGGGAAATGGATAGTTCCTCCACCGTACATCATATCTGCCATGAAAGCCCGAAAACTAATCAATAAGGGTTGTCAAGGGTATTTGTGTAGTGTGATAACTGAATCAACTATAGACATTACTCTAAACAATATACTAGTGGTGAGAGATTTTCCTGATGTGTTTCCGAATGAATTACCCGGCCAACTTGTTGATAGAGAGATTGAATTTACAATTGATGTAATACCGGGAACTCAACCAATTCCTAAAACTCCCTACCCTATGTCTACCACTGAAATGAAAGGATTGAAAACTCAGTTGCAGGAATTGCTTGATAAAGGGTTTATAAAACCGAGTACATCACCATGGGGCACACCGGTACTTTTTGTGAAAAAGAAAGACGGCACTCTTCGATTATGCATTGATTATCGAGAGCTCAACAAGGTAACAGTGAAAAATAAATATCCTTTGCCTTATATTGATGACCTGTTTGATCAGTTGTAGGGGGCACATATATTTTCGAAAATTGACTTGAGATCAGGATATCATCAACTGAAGGTTAAGGCTAAGGACATTGAAAAGACCGCCTTCCGGACTAGGTATGGGCAATATGAGTTTTTAGTCATGCCTTTTGGAGTTACAAATGCGCCCGCGGCATTTATGGATTTAATGAACAGAATTTTCAAACCTTTCCTGGACGACTTTGTTGTTGTATTCATTGATGACATCATAATTTATTCGAAAGATAAAGATGAGCATGAACGGCATTTGAAACTAACTCTTCAAACACTTAGAGAAAAATAGTTGTATGGGAAATTCAAAAGGTGTGAATTTTGACTTGATGAAATTGCATTGTTGGGGCATATCATTAATAAGGATGGTATATCTGTGGATCCTCATAAAATTGAAGCAATTATTAATTGGCCTACCCCAACTAATGTATCAGAAGTTCGTAGTTTTATGGGATTGGCAGGGTATTATTGAAGATTTGTTAGGGACTTTTCAAAAATTACTGTGCCATTAACATAGTTGACTCGAAAAGGGGAACTATTTGAGTGGACGGATCACAGAGAAATAGCCTTTCAAGAGTTGAAGACAAGACTGACTATAGCCCCAATCCTTACTATTCCCTTAGGTATTGAAGGTTTTGTGATCTTTAGTGATGCATCTTATAAGGGCTTGGGTTGTGTTTTAATGCAGAATGGCAAGGTGATTGCATATGCCTCTCGACAATTGAGACCACACGAAAAGAACTACTCTACACACGACCTAGAACTTACTGCAGTTATGTTTGCATTAAAAATATGGCATCACTATTTGTATGGGACCAAATGTGAAGTGTACACAGATCATAAGAGCTTGAAATACTTCTTCACACAAAAAGAGTTGAACATGCGTCAAAGGCGATGGCTTGAACTAATCAAAGACTATGACTTGCAAATTCACCATCATCTGGGTAAAGCCAATATTGTAGCAGATGCACTTGATAGAAAGAATGTGGGGAATCTTGCCTGTTTACTCACAAATCAGAGAGAACTGCTACTGGAGTTTGAAAAACTTGAAATTGAAGTGGTTCCTTATGAACAAGATAGCTTGATAGCCGCGATGTCTACCCAACCTACCATTATTGACGTGATTAAACGAAAGCAAATGAATGATGAGTTTTTGAAGAAGATTTGTGACAAACTTGACACAAAGGCTAAACCGAGGTTCATAATTGAAGATTCCGTATTGAAATTTCAAGGGAGATTGTGTGTTTCAAATGATACGGATTTGAAAAGGAAAATTTTGGAGGAAGTCCACAAGTCAGTGTTTGCTATGCACCCAAGGAACACCAAAATGTACCAAGATTTGAAGTTAGTGTATTGGTGGCCCAACATGAAAAGAGAGATTGCCGACTTCAACTCTAAATGCTTACAATGCCAACAAGTAAAAGCGGAACATCAAAAACTAGTAGATTTGCTTCAATCTCTTCCTATTTCGGAATGGAAATGGGAGCATATCGCCATGGATTTTGTTGTTAGCCTACCTCGAACGCCTAAAGGTATGGATTCTATCTGGGTTGTAGTTGATAGACTGACTAAATCTACTCATTTTCTTGCCGTAAAGACTTCTTTTACTACATATAGACTTGCTACTATCTACATTGACGAGATTATTCGACTGCATGGGGTTCCAATGTCTATTGTATCAGATAGGGATCCTAAATTTGTTTCTAGATTTTGGCATAATCTGTAGGAGGCAATGGGAACAGAATTAAGATTTAGTACAACATTTCATCCACAAACCGAAAGGACCATTTAGACCTTAGAAGACATGCTTCATATGTGTGTTTTGGATTTTCAGGGCAGCGAGGAAACTTGTTTGCCATTGGCTGAGTTTGCTTATAATAATAGTTTCCACACCAGCATTGGCATGGCACCATATGAGGCGCTATATGGCAGAAAATGTAGGTCGCCAATTTGTTGGATAGAGTTTGGTAATAGGGCTATCTATGGCACCGAACTTGTGCAAGAAATGACCGAGAAAATCAAAATCATCTAACAAAGACTCAAAACTGTACAGAGCCGACAGAAAAGTTATGCGGATCAGCAAATGAGAGATTTAGAGTATGAAGTGGGAGATCACGTGTTTGTTAAAGTAACACCGATAAAAGGACATATGAGGTTTGGCAAGAAGGGAAAACTGACTCCTCGTTATATTGGACCGTTTCAGATCCTTGAAAGGTTGGGTCCTATAGCTTATCGTATTGCCTTGCCATTGGGAATGGAACAAATGTATCCATGCTTCGTCGATATCTTAAAGACCCGTTCCATATGATTGATCACCATCGGATTGCTCTAGACGAGAATATGATGTATAAAGAATGGCCTGTGCAAATCATTGATCGACAAGTGAAGCAACTGAGAAACAAAACTATGCATATGGTGAAAATTGAATGGAATGAACATTATGGGAAGGAGGCCACTTGGGAGAAAGAGGAAGAGATATAGCAACGGTATCCGCATTTGTTTCCATCTGAAGGTAACTAAATTTAGAGGACAAACTTTCTAAGGAAGAGAGAGACTGTGACGACCTCGACCTCCGAACTAGTATATTATGTTATTTTAATAAGCCTAATTGTATGGTTGTGGGTTTACTTATGTGATTACATTTTTAATTTCGTATTTATCTATTATTACATGGAATATCTGTTCGAATTAACCACTTAGAGACAAAAATTGAGAACCTAGACGGCTTCAGAAGCTGAAATTGAATAGTGTAATAGACTAATTTGAATATTTAGAATTTTATGGCAACTTTAATTGAAAATTTATTTGGATGAAAATAATTAGATTTAACTGATTGAATTAATTAGGATTGAGCCTAATTTACTTAGCCTTAATCATACTTGATTAGGCTAAGCTAATCACACCATATAAATAGCTTTAAATAAGCTTATGAGCTCATATACGCACACACTTGGCTGAGATTTTGTGAGAGAAGGGAATTAACTCAACACTTGGAGAGAGAGAGAAGAAGAATTGTGAAGGAAATTGTGGAGAACTGAAGAATTAAGTTATACAACACGTAAATTCGAGTCTTAGGTATGATCTTCAACCTAATCTTTGTAAATAAAACATGTAGAAGTTGAATTCATCTAAGTTTTGAGTTCATTTGCATGAAATTGTTAAATAGAAGCTTCAACCACCTTGAATTTGGAAGTTAAGAGTTAAGCATGTACATGCATGCATAATTTGAGTTAGAATTCATGAAATTCCTACATGCATGGCACAATTACACCTCAATTTGGAGAATCCTTCATGTTTTCATGCTTCTCATGTCACTTGATTATGTTTTGAATATGTTTTGATGAAAAATACACTCAAGTTGAATTAAGCTTGTTTTAGAACTTGAAATTGAAGTTCTTGGTTGAGAATTTGCCATGGTTTTGAGCAATTGGTTCCAAATTAACTATGTTTCCATGTT
Source organism: Camellia granthamiana (assembly GCA_036172215.1). NCBI lineage: Eukaryota > Viridiplantae > Streptophyta > Magnoliopsida > Ericales > Theaceae > Camellia > Camellia granthamiana. Next base: position 10,132,431 of record CM069909.1, read on the forward strand.
TTATAAAGTTTACCATGTTTTTTAACCTAAAACACGAGTTTAGGACCTTTTGAATATCATGTTTGAACTTCAAACACAGTTCTGGAAATTCCAGAATTTAGCTTGTCCACTCGAGTGAGGAAAGCTACGCTCGAGTGTGAAAATCGGGCTCCCAGAAGTTTTGCAAAATTTTACAGTCCGCTCGAGCGACCAAAACGGCGTTCGAGCGAGGACCCTTTTTACTCAGTCTTCCACTCGAGTGACTATCGAGTAGGAATTTCATGCAACCAGTACTTTTGCCAAGTTTGCAAGCCGCTCGAGTGTCAGAAGTTGTGCTCGAGCGACCACCTTTGTTTTTGAACCCTCGCTTGAGCGAAGGAAGTTACCCCCGAGCGAAGATCCTGTTTTCAGCAAAATTTTACCAACTTTTTTAAGTGCATTTTTGCATACTCACGCCACTCCAAGTATTCTTAGGCACCATTTGGACTCATATAATCGTTGAATAAGTTAGAAACACATGAGTAGAATTGAAGTAAAATGAATTGGTGCTTCAACTGTGCTTCTGTTATGTGTTTTGTTTAGGTGGGGGACCGAGGCTTAGTGGCAACTCAAACCACTGTGAGTAGTAATTTTATAAAGATATGTTCAAGTAATATTATTTTTGAAATTGTTATTGCTTTGGAATCACTATGTGACTGGTTGAATAGTTTATCGAAAAGTTATTTTGTGATGATAAATGAAATCCATTTTCGAAATGTATTAGTGGCATCCATTGAACGTTAACCCTTGCCTGGAGGAGATTAATACCATGGCCCATTGACCCTCGCCTGGGGGAAACAATGCCGTGGCCCATTGGATAATTGAAATATAGAAATCTTTGAAGGTAGACCTTAATGGTCACATTGGCTATGATATATTGATTGACCCCTGAGGTCCTATTGTTATAACAACATTGTTACTCTATCAAATGTACTATATGCTTGTTTGAAATGGTTTTCGATGTTAAGATTGGCGTTGTAATGTTATCGAACTTTATTCATATAACCTCTTTATTCTATTATTACTCATTGGGCTCTAGCTCACTATTTATTGATATATATATATATATATGTAGGTGGGCAAGCTGAACAACAGAGTTAGGAAAGCCTCGAGTCTACCCAGGTCAGCCTTTGTGGAGCTTCCAAGTGAACTAACCAGGCTCGGGTGGAGCCATGCTAGTCGAACCCCTTTTCGTGTGTTTCAGTGATTTTGTATTTGTATATAGTTGGGGTTGTATTTTGTAAGATATGAATTTTTGTATGACTGGGAAGGATGTACTTTTGGAACAAAACTTTACTTATTATACTAGTTCTCTACATATACGCACAGCTCAATGGATAATTTCCATGTCATTTTAAACTTCTGCTAAGCCCTGTACTTTATATTAAGAGATTCTTTTTGTATGGAGGGCGTAGGTAATCTATAATTACTGGCTAGTCATGATGCTAAACCTATAGGGGTGGGTTTGGGTCCGGACCAAAGCATTTCAATTTCATGAAATTTGGTGGAAATTTCTTACCTTAATTGGTTAATTGTTGAAGATTTCAAGTTTCCTTTCACTTTCTCTTCTTCTTATCTTCTTTCTCTTGTTGAGCTCTCTCACCAAGTCTTTTCTCCCTCTCCCTCTCAACACGTATAGTGTAAGACTACCCAACAAGATCCACTAGCTCTATCTTCTATACTCTTTTGATGAGCAAAATGCATTAGACTCAAATTAATTAGACTAAATAAATTAATTGAAATCAACTTGACTCAAATATAATTAACCTTAACATATTTGCACTAGATTAAATGATACTAAGGTGAATTGCGCTCTAATTCCTATCCAGTTTCTTAATTCTAACTTGTTAAAATTAACGAATCAGACAGGTTTAATTTTCACTCGAACCTATCTGTCAACAAGAACACCATCCAAATAATCACATGGCAAATCAATAACTCTTCATAACACATAATCACATAATTAACAATAATCATATAATGAATATAATTAATTTGCTTAATTAAGTAGGTGGTTGTCACATTCTCTCCCCCTTAGGACGTTTGATCCTCCAAACTCAATTACTCAATTACCTTCCTCTAGGAAGAATAAAGGATCAAATGGGAAGAGGTCTGGGTATCTTCTCTTCATATCATCTTCTCTTTCCCAAGTTGCATAGTTACCACTATGATTTAGCCAATCCACTTTTACTAATGAAATTTCTTTGTTTCTTAACTTCTTGATCCGTCTGTTTACAATCTGAATGGGCCTTTCTTCATATGTGTAGTCATCACTCAATACTATGTGAGTAGGCTCAATAACATGAAAAGGATCCAGGAGATAATCCCATAACATTGAAACATGAAAGACATTAAGCATATGTTCCATTTCGGGAGGAAGTGCTACCTGATATGCCATTGGATTAATCTTTTCAATGATTTCATACAGCCCAACATACTTGTAACATGCCCGGAGGGTACCCGTGCGCGTTAAACAGTTCAGGTCCTCGATCTTTTTGATCTAGTCTCACTAGTGCAATGTGAAACAAAAATGAGAGTTCAGATTTGGCAACTTTTAGAAAATTCATTTTGATTACAAAACCTTTTGCCAAGAATGGACTGCGTCATCAGATCTCAAAGTCGCCACCTAATATTTTGGAAAATTAGGAAACCCATGACTCGTGCCAAGGCCACTGTTTGTTATAACCAAAGTTGTCTCGGTTCGAAACCTTAGGTATGAAAGGGGAAGGTCATTAATTGAGCACCCCCGCTCACCCGATCAAAAGATCGGCCTTTACTAAACCATGATATGAATTTTATTTACTTTATATATGAAGCATTCAAGTATAGACTATGTCATTTATTTTGGAATAATTTGATTTCATATATTTTGAAATAGCTTTGAAGATGTACAACCCAAATAAATTGAGTTTACAAACATGAAAAATCAACATTATTCTAAATTAAGCGACACAACCTCCATCCACTGGCATTCACACAGTTATATCATGTAAGCAAGTAGCCACACGGTAGGATGCTTAAACATAATAAGAAGAACACAAACAAATAGAATGCTAAAGTATAAAAACTTACATATTTACCGACGTCCCGTGAATAACTACAAAATAAAGTTAGTAAAACATGAATGATCTTATATATAAAATCCTAATGTAATTCACTCCTGAAATGCAACTAAAGATTCGGCTTCTAAGATATGACATGTGAATTATCTCAAGAACATGAGGTAGCACACATAATCACATAAGAATTAATTAAATCTACAAATGCAAACTTAGTTGAATCAAGATGCATGAAACATGGATGCAAAGCATGGATATAATAAAAATAAAATAAACATGACGCATATCTACAAATAAGGAAAACAAGTAAAAGAATGGGATAACAAGAAGCAGGGAGGGAAATTATTACAACACTTGAAAGAATAATTACAAACCAAATTAGAGGGATGGGAGAATATTACAACAAAATAAAAAACTCACAAAAAACTCAAAAATAAAAGAAAAGAAAAGGCTTCATATGCCTTGGAAACCACCAGAAGTTGGTTAATATCGGAAGACAATGTCGTTTTGTCTAAAAGAAGTTAACTGGCCGGCCAAATAGGCCAGCTAGCTAACTAGGCCTAGCCAAAACCCGTCTTGTTGCAAAACCAAGAAAAGGAACAAACAAGAAATATGCAGGTGGCTCAACTAACCACTACCGATTAGATTAAAACAAGGAAATAAATATAAAATAGAAAGTGCAAAATTACAACAAAACTAACATGAACCTAAAACAAGAAAACAAATATAAAATAAAACATGCAAGATGATAACAAAACTATGAAACTAATACAAGAAGACAAACATAAGTTAGGAAATGCAAGATTACAACACAACTACTATGAAGCTAAAACAAGAAAACAAATATAAGATAGAACATGCAAAATTACAACAAAACTAATATGAACCTAAACAAGAAAATAAATTTAAGATAAAACATGCAAGATTACAACAATACTGTTATGAAACTAAAATAAGAAAACGAATATAAGATTGAACATGCAAGATTTCAACAAAACTAATATGAAACTAAAATAAGAAAACAAATATAAGATAGAACATGCAAGAGGACAAAAAAAAAAAAAAAAACACACACACACACACACACACACACACAAACACAAACACAAACAAACAAACAAACAAACAAATATAAGATAAAACATATAAGAGAAAAAAATGAAAGAATTGAAAATTCACCTTCCAAAGAAATATTGAACTTCCTGATTTTCAAACTTCCTCTTGATCACCCTTAAGGTTGTGAATTATGATCTTAATCCTCAATTCAAGAGCTTGGAATTTGAGCTTGGAATGAGGAATTTGAGCTTGGAATGACAGTTTTGAACAAGGGTATGATCACTCTTTTCTTCGCAAGAACACTCTCTCTTTGATTAAGGCTTTGAGTGGTTTTGACAAGGGAAGATAAGATGTAAGAGCTATGAAACTTCACTAGTTTGGCAAGATAACTCTCTTATTTTTAAGACTTTCTTTTCTTTCAAATTCTAACACAATTTTAGCATTCTCTCTCTACACTTCTTTTCTTCAAAATTCATCCTCAAATTCAAAACTAGAGCTCTCATTATATAGCCAATACAAGTGGGCAATGGTGGAAGACAAAGTGGAGCATTTTTTTTGGGAAGATAATGGAGTTAATGGGGGACAATGTGTAATGGAGGTGAATGATGAATGGTGATGGTGGTGTGTGGATGGTGGGAGGTGATTATGAAAGTAGATGTTGAGTGGGGATGGTGGGGTGTAATTATGAAAGTGGATGATGAGTGGAGATGGTGGGGTATGATTGTGAAAGTAGATGGTGAATGGGGATGATGGGGTGTAATTATGAAAATGGATGATAAGTGAGGATGGTGGGGTGTGATTATGAAAGTAGATGGTGAGTGGGGATGGTGGGGTGTAATTATGTAGCAGTCAAATATTATTTGGGGGGGAGTATAACATAATGTGATGCTTTAGCAGAGTGGTTTAGGTTTAGGATGTGAAGTCTTAGGTTTGGGATTCAAACCCCTGCACCAACATTCTTGTTTCTTTTTTTTTTTTTTTTTTTTTTTTTTTTTATGGACCAATCCAGTCATGCCACGTCAGCAAGACCGCCATGTCAGCGCCAGAGTCAACATTGACGGAATATTCTGCATATGGACATAATATTCCCTAACTTAATAGAATATTCCCTCACATAACAGAATATTCCTTGAATTTTGAAAATTACAATTTGGCCTAGAAGTTTCAAATAATTATGCTGTAACCCAAATTTTAGGAGAATTTTTCAGTAAGGTCCCCAGAAGTGCAGCGAATGTTGATCCTAGCTAAATGAACTATTCTGGACGCAACCGTGAGGTCAGAATATTCCCTTAGAAAGGTAATTTGTGGTTGTTTCAGTTTCGAAACAGGGCTCAAATTCTAAGTTTTCTTATTAAGAATTCTGTGAGAAATACCTCCTTGTTTTCATCATCAGGTGATCAAAAGAAAGCGCCCAACTCTGAGGGCCGGTCAAAATGGGATGTCTACAGTTGCCCCTCTTTGACAGAACTCGAAGTCATTTCATAACGTGAATGAATGTCAAAGCTCGAAGACGACCCTTTTGACAAGACCGTAAGACTTGGGAAACAAACAAGATGCAATGCAAGTGGTTGAACCTGAAGGTTGCCTACGTATCCCATTTCAAGGAATCAAACTGGCGTAGTTCAAGGGCAGAATGCAAATGATATGCTCGAAATGCTACTTGGAAGTTGGACTTACATGCTTCGTGTAACCGGTTGTTTTGAAAATTCATGATTATATAATAGGATGCAATGTCATGGAGTGATGAGAAAGATATGAAGATATTAACATATGAGACAAGCCTCGTGCAAATGGTATAAAGCATAACAGAGGGTGTAACACATATAAATGTGCCACAACACAAATAATAAAGAGAGTGCATCGCATACAAATGTGCCATATCATTGCATTAAATGTGCCACAACTTAATTGATAGAAGAAAGGTGAACTCAAAATCCAAACACGTCTCAAGCAGAAAGAGGTGTAGTGGTGTAACCAATAGACGTTTTGTTACGACCCAAACTCGCCCCTAAAAGTTCGGGCATGACCTATTCAGAAACGGACACAAAATTCAATATGCATAACGTATGGGGCCTGAACTGAAGCATACAATGACACAGAATAACATCCATTGAGCTAATACTAACATGCCAGGATCAAACACTTTATGTCAGGTAATGCATCATATAATAAATACACACACAGCTATATATATATGAACAAATATACAGACCCATCCCCGAGTCTGGGGATGTAACAAAACTGGGTTAGGAGAAGTTAATTACGGTTTACAATATCTGACAAAAAGTTGGGTATACGAAGCCAAAGCTCTGCAAGGACTCCACCAAAATGAGTGAGTTTCGTCTAAGTGTTTGGTTGTGGTGTAATGGCAAAAGACAAGTGGTCCAGGTTGGGCTAAGGCTGACCTCCAGACTGAGTACCTACAGAAACAGTCATAACACAGAGTGAGCGAAGCTCAGTGAATAATAGTACTTACAATTCAACGATTTACTTAATTTATAAAGTGTGTAAACACAGAGAACATATAATTAATCAGATTCTGTAACTTTTTCCAGAACGGCCTTGGACCCAGTCTTTAAACAGAATGGCTTTAAGCCCTGTAACATCCAGAATGGCTTTAGGCCTAACAGAGTTTACAGATTGGCCATAGGCCTAACAGAATTTACAGATTGGCCATAGGCCCAGATTTCCACATAGCAGAGTAATTCCAGAGTCGTACAAATGTACGCAGATTTTCCAATCAGTTATAATTGTTAACGTAATTAACTTGCGAAGAACAGAGCGTTAATAACAAGAATTATTAACGGTAAGTAAATGTACAAGTATAGTACTAGCACTCATTGTGCTGTGGTGGAGCGATAGTTCCTCCCAGAGTATGTTCTACACATAAACATAATTCACAAATTAGTTCTTTTCCCTTTTAACATCATTTTCCGATTCGTTTTGCTTCAACGAATTTATAAACATTGAAGAGGCATCAAATACAGATTTTAATAATATTAGAGGGTCAAGCACGTAAAACGGAGTGGGTGAAATTTTCCAGCATAAGCCGCACGTGCGGCTGTGAGGTCTCGCACGTGCATATTTTTCAAAATGCAAAGACCCAAAATGCTTTGTTTTTTGCACGCGCAGCCATGACTCCCGCACGTGCGGTAATGCTTCCGCACGTGCAGCCATGACCCCTGCACGTGCGGCGATTTCCCCTGTGTAAGCAGTCCGAAATTCAAGCAAAACCCAATTTTTGGTGAGCATTTATGAGGCTCAAAATAGACTCATTAATTGCTAAAACATGGTTCAAAAATCATGTAAATAGGAGATACAAACATATAACAATTTGAATATGGATTAGATCTATACTACTTTCACTCACAATCACAACTCATTTCCTCTAAGATCTAAATACATACATATATCCATCTCACACATAATTGGATGCAAGCATGTAGAATCTAGAATAGGATGTAATTTCCTTTATATGGTTCAAGTTAACACAAACAACTAAATGATGAAAACACCTATTCAATTCTGCATATACATACACACAACAACAACACAAACCCTAACTTGCATCAATACACAAGAAATTCCTATCCATATTCAAGAGAGGAGTTAATTAAGGTAAAATCTCATACCTTGAGCTTTAAAATCTCTATAAACCCTCTTACTTTTCCCAGTTTCTTCCTTTGATGAACTTCTCCTATTCCTTTCAAACTCTTTTCTTCTAACTCTCTCTCAGGAGATATTCATGAGAATAGCTTCCAAGTCAAATGTTTAAAGAACATAGATATATATAAAAGGTGAATAAGGACGAAATTCAATCAGTTTAATCATCCCAAATCAAAATTTCACAGAAAATCATATTATGACCTAAAAATCATGCTGATCTCAAATATGAAATCAATGTCAAATTATTACGCTTCTATGGCTTTCAATTTTTGATCCAAACATTATAATTGCAACAGATTTTTCTCCTATGAAACAGGTATGAGTCTATATTCATAAGATTCACTTAATTAAACTTCATTTCACACGAAATTTCACAATAAGTATATAAATGCACAGAATAGGGACTAAAAGTATACCAGAAAACATGTACAAGGATCGGGTTATTACACGTTCCTAACCGTATTTCATACGGAATGGGAAAGGTTTTAACCGGATAAACATCAAATCCTAACACGTTTCACGTGAAAAGAGGAAAGGTGGTGTAACCAACAGGCGTACCTAGCCATATCTCATACGGAGAGGGGGAAGGTTTTAACCAGGTAAACATCAAATCCTAACACGTTTCACGTGAAATGAGCAAAGGTGGTGTAACCAACAGGCATACCTAACCGTATCTCATATGGAGCGGGGAAAGGTTTTAACTGGATAACTAGCAAATCCTAACATGTTTCACATGAAAGGAGCAAAGGTGGTGTAACCAACAACCGTACCTAACCGTATCTCATACGGAGAGGAGAAAGGTTTTAACCAGGTAAATGTTACATTCTAACATGTTTAACGTGAAAGGAACAGAGGCAAATTCGAAGTCCAAACGCGTCTCACACAAGTGGAAAAAGGTATAGTAGAATGATTTCTTTTTTTCTTTTTCTTTTTTTGTTTTCAAATATCTTTTTTCTTTTTTTGGTTGTTGTATAAATAATAAATACCGTATACATATACACACCATATCTATAATACAAATATATATACAGGCACACACAGGCAAGCTATACACATATACGGAGACACACACACACACATACATGTATATATAAACAAAAATACATACATAGACATATACGGTATACACATATTCATATACAGACAAAAGACATACGGATATGTATATACGGTATACATATACACATTTAGGGAATATTCTGTTACTAATAAGGAATACTCCATTTGCTGATGTTAGTGTATGCAAAAGACGCAAAAATAAGGGAGAAAAACAAATGCGTTGATACGGGGGCTCGAACCCTCAATCTCAGGCTCAGCCTCCCAATCCTTAATCATCGAACCAGACCACTTACTGGGCCACTCTTGTGACAAAATTTTCAAAGAAATATATATATATATTTATAATACATAGGTATACAGTATATATACATGCATACAACTCTCTCGCCTCTCTTGTTTTTATTTTTCTCTTCTTTTGAATGTCATGCCTGACACGTGGCTTCGACTTTTGCATCAGCTGGCCGTCAAAGCTAGACCCTCCTCGATTTGTAACGATTTCCTCGGTTCTCTCTCCCTCTTTGCCTTCTTCTCTTCCATCTTCTTCTTTTCTTCTGTCTTCTTCTTAATCACTGTTTGAGAGAGACTGAACAGAGAGACTAAAAGGAGGAGAAAGGCTACCTAAAACTCAGTTTGCTCTCTACTATTACTCGGTGACTCCTTTCTTTTACACCTCTCTCCTCTAACATATGGCCTCGTCTCGTCCCCTCACTCTCTTTCCAGACCTTAATGATCCCATAAGCTCCCCCAGACCGAGTGTCCCTGCTCCTACTCGTCTTAACTTTCCTATGTTATCTGTCAAACAAATAATGGGAGCTCAATCTGACATCGAAGCCAACCACTACATGCTGAAGTCTTGAATGGACACAGTGACTGAGATCTCAAAATTGGCTCACCGATTGCAAAACATGACAAGTGAGGTACACTGGGTCAACACCCAACTCTCTCTACTCCAGTGCATGTACAAGGATGCGCGAGCAAAGATTTGCACACTGAATAAGGAGAATAAAGAGCTGAAATAGCAGGCCACCTCCATGGCCCGATTCGAAGTACCTTCATACTTTGCCTTTGATGGTCAGCGGGGAGTCGACTCTCTCGGTGAAAGCACTGGGGCAAGGTCTCCAAGGATTTCCCAAGATGAAATTAAAATGAAGAGATCGGCGGGAGAGTCGAGTAAGTGAGGTTGGCATGTGGCCTTCATCGAAGAAAATCAAAGAAAAATCCCCTTTTCTCTTCTTTTTTTTTTTTGTATATATGCTTGTACAAATTTGATTGGGTTAATCCCTGGCATTAATAAAAACGAGTTTGTTCTGTAAGTCCGGATGGCATGAACGGCACAACACTTAGCATAAAAAATATTTTGTTTTGAATTTTGAACTTGAAAATGGCTGTATTTTAATAAATTCTGAACTAAATATTGAGCCTATCACTGACCAAAACACAAAATACAACTCAATGAAAGGATAACAAAGCAAAAACCATCCCAAACGCACCACTGTACACTTGCAGGAATAAAATGGACACAAAACAAAGCGATACCGCTCGACTACCCAACGGAAAAGCATTGCCAGCGACAACAAGCAAAAACCATCCCAAATGCACCATTTTATGCTTGCCAGAATAAAATGAACACAAAAGAAAACATCACCGGTTGACAGCCCGACGAAAAAGCATCGTCGGCAATAACTAATGTGCATTTCCCAACGATTGCATGATTAAGATGACGAGAATTCAAAGTGCGAGTAAAGAAAAAAAAACCTAACTCGACTGTGCCCCTAGTTCATTACTTTGCCCTTTTCTTTTGGGTTTTTAATTAATATAAGAGTTTGATTAGCATGCTTATTCCAATTCTTCATTTTGAAATCAAGTGAGTCAAGCTGTGAGCACTAAAAAGTTTCCCTTTTTGGTCCGAAGAATGGTCTAAGTTTTGAAAAAATGGAATAATTTTGGAGAAAATTAGTCAACTTCATTAAAAGTGCTCAAAATCTATTTTCACAAATGACCACTACCCGATCAACATGAAATCAACCTTTGAGATGTATAACTAAATTCATCTTGCAACTGAACCCGCAATGAAGGAGAAATAGGACAAGTAAATCAAATGGGGACGAGCCAATCAAATATGGATAGCTGAGTCAAATAAAGATACACCAATCAAACATGGACGAGATGAGTGAGTTGAAAATTAATTAGGGCCGAACTTCAAGATGAAGCTGCCTACGTATCCTAAAGATAGGAATTAGGCCATACATAGTTCCGGCTAAGGTTCACTTGGGTATTGACACTCTTGTTTTGTGTTTTAACTTTTGCCAAAACCGCCCTTTCGTGTTTTCAACCTTGCGAGCTTTTTATTTTTTTTATTTTTTTATTTTCTATTTTTTATTGTTATATATATATTATGCTCTAACTTTTGCTTGGGTCACCCTTCCAGGTTTTCGGCCCAGTGAGCCTCTCACGGGTAGTACTTCTTCAGCATGTCCATGTTAATTGGCTATAAGAACTCCAAACCATCCAAATCCATGAGAATGACTGCTTCTCTTGACTAGATTGATTTAATGATGTAGGGAACCGTCCAATTGGATCTAAACTTGCCCGTAGGGTTGTGAATAGGAGCTCGATTGTCCTTCAACACTAAGTCTCCTTCCCTCAAATTCCTAGATCTGACCTTTTGTTGAATGCCCTGGCAATTCTGCGTTGATACCCCTGAATGTGGTATAACACCTTCAATCTTCGCTCACCAAATAGCATCAGTTCCTCAAATTGATTATGTTGCCAATCAGCTTCTGCTATCTGACATTTAGCCACAATCCTCAATGAAGGTACTTCCAACTCAATCAGCAAAACAGTCTCCATTCCATATACTAAAGAGTAAGGGGTTTCTCCTGTTGTCATTCGGACTAATGTCCTATATCTCCAAAGTACAAAAGGTGATTTGTCTGACCAATCTCTGTAGGCTTCCACTGTCTTACACAAAATGGTTTTGATGTTCTTGTTTGCAGCTTCAACAGCTCCATTGGTTTGTGGCTTATATGTTGATGACTTGTGAAAAGTCACATTATATTTTTCAAGTAGAACTACCACTTCTCCTCTGAAGTGTGAGCCATTGTCTGAAATTGTTTCATTTGGTACCCCATATCTGCAAATGATGTTGTTCCTGATGAATTTGTCCATGTGTGATGCTTTCAACACTAAATACGATTGTGCTTCAACCCACTTGGTAAAATAGTCAATGGCAACCAAGATGAATTGATGCCCATTTGAACCCTTCGGTGTAATTGCCCTAATGACATCTATGCCCCAGATTAAGAAAGGCCAAGGCGAAGTCATGTTGTAGAGTTTGGATGGTAGGATATTCATGTAATTGGCGTGGATTTGACATTTGTGGCATCGCCTAACAAAGTTGATACAATCACTCTCCATGGTTAACCAATAGTATCCTTGTCTATGGATTTTTCTGGCTAGCATTATACCGTTCATATGGGCTCCACACTCTCCTCCATGGATGGCTTCCATAACACGTTTTTCCTTTTCTTCCTCTACACATAGCTTGTGCATTCCCAAATGCCCTCTCTTGTATAGCTTATCTCCACAAATGACAAACTGAGTGGCTAGACGCCGTATCCCCCTTTTTTCTTTGGCGTTTTCCCCTTGTGGGTATGTACCACTTTCCAAAAAATTCCAAATATGAAAGTACCAAGGGTTTTTATCTTGAACTTCTTCCGTTGCGGCTATCATTTCATACGCAGGGGCGGACCTTTGTTCTATATCTATCATTGATGCCAGGGTTGCCAACGCATCAACAAATCGGTTGTTCTCTCTTACCAAGTGTGTAAAAGTCAATTTTTCAAACCTCGGGATTAACATGTCCAAGGTCTGATGATAGACTTTCATTTTTTCCTCTTTAACTTTCCAATCCCCGTTGGCTTGAGAGACGACTAAGTTTGAGTCCCTGATCACATCCAACCTTATTGCCCCTAGTTCTAGGGCTGCTTCCAATTTGGCAATGCATGCCTCATACTCCACTTGGTTGTTGGATACCCTGAATCGGAGTTTGAAAGGTAAGGGGATATGGGAATCATCTGGCGCTATGAGCAACACGCCTATCCCATAGCCAAATTGATTGGACACTCCATCGAAGTACAACTTCCAAGTGTCTTCTTCCATCTGCATGACCTCTTCATCTGGGAATGAGTACTTCACATCATCTCTTCCTTTAATTGGGTGATCAGCCAAAAATTCTACTACAGCCCTTCCTTTGACAAATTTGCGAGTGACATACTTAAGGTCAAATTCGGAAAGCAAAAGCAGCCAACGAGCTAGCCTACCAATAAGTGCTGGTTTCTCAAAGAGATATTTGATTGGGTCTAATCTTGAAACCAGAATTACGAAGTGAGCTAACAGGTAGTGTCTCAACTTCCTAGTAGCCCATACCAAAGCTAAACAAGCTTTTTCCAAAGCAGTATAGCGGGTCTCATATTCAAGCATCTTTTTACTTAAGTAGTAGATGGCCTTCTCCACTTTCTCATCCAAATCTTGTACAAGCATACATCCCATAGTTGATTCGGTCATTGATATGTACAGGATCAGCGGGTTCCCTAGCTCAGGCGATGATAACACAGATGGATTCCGCAAATAGTGCCTGACTTGCTCGAATGGAAACTGACATCGATTATCCCATTGGAACTTCTTCCCTTTCTTTAGGAGACCAAATAGTGGTTCATGAGTCAAGGTTAGCTTTGAAATAAACCTCCTTATGAATTGCACCTTTCCCAGAAACCGCACCTCCTTTTCAATCATTGGTGGAAACATTTCTAAGATGGCCTTAATTTTAGATAGATCAACTTCGATTCCCCGCTGTGTGATCAAAAATCCCAACATCTTGCCCGCAGTTACCCCAAATGTGCATTTCTATGGATTTAGCCTTAGCTTGTATTCGCTAATTCACTCAAAGAATTTCTTCAATGCGGTGTAATAGCTTTCCTGATCTTTAGACTTGACAATCATGTCATCTACATACACCTCAACTTCCTTGTGGATCATATCATGCAAAAGAGTGGTAGCGGCTCTCTGATAAGTGGCCCCGGCATTCTTCAAACTGAATGGCATAACCCTGTAGTAGTATGTCCCCCATGGTATGGTAAATGCAGTCTTTTTTCTGTCCTCTGGAGTTATAAGGATCTGGTTATACCCCGAAAAACCATCCATGAATGACAGTAAGGCATGCCCTACAGTGAAGTCTACCAATTCGTCAATATGTAGCAATGGGAAATCCCCCTTCGGACTAGCCTTGTTCAAATCCCGAAAATCAACACAAACTTGGATTCTGCCATCCTTTTTTGGAACTGGCACAATATTGGCTAACCAAGTAGGATATTATGATACGAGCAAAAACCCAGCATTGATTTGCTTGGTAACCTTTTCTTTAATTTTCAAGGCCCAATCCAGACGAATTTTACGAAGCTTCTGTTTGACAGGTCAGGTCTTAGGGTCGAGAGGGATCCTATGCTGTACAATTTCAGGGTCAATTCCTGGCATATCTTTGTAGGACCATGCAAAAATATCTTTGAATTCTTTTAATAAAGCAACTATTGTTCATGTTCCTTCAAAGACAATGTAGAACCAATCTGGATCAAGCGAGGATCTTTCTCAGTACCCATATTTACAGAAACAATTTCATCCACTAATGGCTTAGCACACCTTTCTTCCTCTTAGTCAATTAAATTTTTCAAATCCCGATGAATTCTTCATCTTCATTTTTATCAAGATTTTGAAAATTTTGGTCAATGTTATGAACTTTGGTCACAAAAAAGTAAGCGAAAATCACAACATCTTCATTCAAAGCCTCGGGCTCACAAGTTACAACAGACTCGAAAGAGAAAGAAAAAGAAGACTCAGACAGCTCAGACAAACTTGAATCTGACTCCAACCCCATAGGCCCACCAGACTCAAACTCAACAGCCAATTCAGAACTCTCAATACAACTCTTTTCAAAATGCCAATTTATTTGTGAGCCATTCACTACATCCATGATGAAGCTTGAGCAGTCAGTAGGTACCTCTTCCCCGATCACGGTAATGGTCATATCCCCAAAATTCATCGGTTCAGTGCTAGTATGCGACTTTATCAGTAAATTAGCCAGTGTTAGACCCAGGACTTCCTCTGTGCTACTTTCTGAGCTGACTTCTCTGCCTTGTCCGATGTCGATGCTAGGAACTACCCACTCCTCGTCACTATCAAAGAGCTGATGATCAAAGAATATCTCAAACCCAGGGTATCTCTTCCTCTCCACTTGATCAATCCAGGGCTCAGGAAAACTACTGAAAGGGAAGTCTTCTCCCTGGCGAACAAAGCGTCCGTTCATGGTCCCATGGATTGGCCTATAAACTAGTTCATACGTCTTTCCAGTCTTCTTTGCATTGGTTCTCTCTCTCATTTCCTTCCCTTTCTTCTCCCAGCCTTCTACTATTGGTTCATATCCCAAGCCAAAGGCATGTGGGCTGTGGATCACCTTCGTTATCTCTGTCGTGCCTTGTCGGCCACTCCTTCCCAACCTAAATCCTAAAATGTATCCTAGCTTGTTCATTATGTAGACTGACTGAGCACTCAGATGTGTACCCTCTTCTTTTTTCATGATTATCTGCACTAGCCGTGCTTCTGCTAAGGTAAAACCCGAGAGAAAAACATCTTCACTCCTATGTTGTATTTCTAGTACTGGCGTTGTCACTTTTAGAGGAGGGTGGATCGTAGAATTGCCAAAAACTGTGGCAATCCCTCCATTGTGCGGGTACTTTACCAACTAGTGTATAGTTGAAGAGATCGCTCTCATCTTATGCAACCAAGGCCTACCCGACAATAGGTTGAAAGTTGTCGGGATGTCTAAGACATGGAATTCTGCCTCATGCTCTGAGGGACCAACTAATATCTAGACCTTGAAAGTCCCATAACATTCCTATTGGTGTTGTCATATATCCGGATAACTTGGCTTGTTGGAGTGAAGTCAGCCGACTTTAACCCGATTACATAAGTAGTCCTTGCTGGGAACACATTAATCGATGAACCGGTATCAACCAAAACTACTGGAATCCACTTTTTTTTACACTCCAAGGCCACATACAAAGGCTTGTTGTGGTCAACCCCCTCAGGTGGTAACTCGTTGTCCGTAAATGATAACATAGGGGTCATGTCTCCAGGTATGACGAAAGATACTAATTGATCCGGCGTTGTCTCAATGGATAGCTTGGCCTTGTTTAAGGCTGACAACATTGCTTGTCGGTGTTCTTAGGAAGCCATGAAAAGTCCCCAGATGGAGATGTTTGCTTGGATCTTTTTTAGCTATTTTAAAACCCAGTCTTCTTCTACTTCTTTCTCTTTCTCTTTCTCTTTATCAATGTCTGTATCTTTGCCTGAGGATTCCCCTTGGTCTAGTTGTGGAGGTTTAAAGTAATGCCCACTCCAAGTTAGGTGATCAATTTCGTCAAAATACCATGTCTCATTAGGCAAAGTACTACCCCATTCATCATCGGTGTGGGCGAGCTATAGATCACTATCATCCCACCATTCGCCTTCCTTAACCGAAAGACAATTGTCAAGCTCTACATGAATCATTCCCCCGTTATTCTTTGGCAGACTTTTTGATTCTTCTTCTCTCTTGGAACCCCTTTTGTTGCCACTGTTTTCAAAGTTTCAGGTGTCAATTTTTGGTTCATTCTTTTTTCCCTTAGTTTTCCCATCAGGACCTTCATCATCGCTTGCCCAGCCATGAGTAGCATTGGAACTTCTTGGATCCCACCAACCGATCTGCACATTTCCCAAATCCAATTTCTCAAAGAATTTGAGATTGTCCAAGTCTTCTTCTAGATTGGCCAAGTCATCAAATCCCTGTTCAAGCATATCTTCTCTAACGACATTGATGGTACATGAGTCAGGTAGGATAACTTCCAGTTTTAACTAGCCAACAGGTACTATGTATTTGCTGGGATCATATCCTTCTTCCGATAGTTTTGTAGTCTCAATCACGGGTACTTCGGTTATGTCTTATTTGGGTCCTTCTCTTGATACAATCTTTTCTTCCTCAATTTGTAATACCACCACCACTATGGTTTGTTTTGGCTTTGGCTGGGTTAGAGATGCATCCATCATACATAAATCAATGCTTTTTGGAATGTATACCTTGGGTTTGGGTAGATGGACACGTGTGATGTATATACTAAGATTAAAGGTGGGTGGAAGTGTATGGATATGATTGAGGCGATGAGGTGGTTAATTTTTGTCATGGGATGGCAACGGGTTGATAATGACGTTGGGTTTTAGTGGTTGTGGGGGAGCTATGATCTTATTGTCAATGAGGTCTTGGATCTCATGGCGAAGGCAAAAACAGTGGTCAGTGTCATGTCTAGGTTGTTGATAAAAAGTACAGTATTTGGTAGGGTCGTGTTAGGCTGGGAAAGGAACGGGAAGAGGTTGGGGGTCCGGAGGCTTGAGATACCCTCTTTCTGTCAAGATTTTCATAGCTTTGGCCAGGGACATGTAGAGAGAGTTAAAGGTTCTGGCCATGGTTGGGGTTGAGTTGGTTGTTTGTGAACTGGCATTGGCAAATGGGTCGGCTATTTTGGTAATGGTGGTAGTGATTGAATTGACCTCAAAAGGTCTTACAACTGTACTACTACCAGTAGTAGCATTGGAATTGCGACCAAAAGGCTTCCAAACAGGATCCTTATCATCCACAATGATTCCTTGTTTGATGGCATCCTCTATCTGGACCCCTATTTCATGTAAGTCTTTAAAAGTGAAGAGCGAGAGGACTATCATTTTTTGTAACATCTTTCCATGCAGATTTCTAAATATTATACGGATTTGGTCTTTTTCGAGTGGTCTGTTGGTTATCATCGCCACTTTGGCCCTCCATCTTGTTATGAAGGCCACGAAACTTTCATTGGGCTCTTGACAGGTGGCCTCTAATTCCCGAGTAATCACTTCAATCTAGGTGTTATAAGCATACTAGGTGATAAAGGCCTCAGCTAACTCTTTTTAACTTTGTTTTACCAAGTCCTCTATCTTGGCATACCAGATGGTAGCTACTGCTAACAAAGTTCATCTGAATAAAGAGAGCTTTTATAGATGAGTTCAACTCATAGGCTTTAAGAAATCAGAGAACAAGAGAATGTGCGACATTGGGTCACCGGAGCCATTACACCTATCAATGTGTGGCATTTTGAACCGTTATGGAAACTTCACAGCTGTCTCAGTGTACCCATCTTTGATGTCCCGGGATTAAATTGACTCCTTGTGACCTTTTGAAAAGTTTTTCCAACTTAGACAGCTTTAACATAGTTGGGTCTGACTCAGGTGCTTCGGAGGGAAGGGACCCTTTCGCTGGTTGTGAAAGGGGAAATGATCCTCCTGAAGTTTGTACAGGAACCCTCAAATCTTCTGGTGAGTTGTCACGACCCAAACCCGCCCCTAAAAGTTTGGTCCATGACTAGCCTGTACTTAGGCCTCAAAACAAAAATTTTAAAATAATATTTATTTAAATACAAGGCCTTAAACGGAAGCGAAAACCAAAAATAATAACAGAACGTCCATTGAGGCAGTGCTTAAATGCTAGGATCTTAAACATTATATCATATATACAAATGTCACATATGCAGTTCATGTATATACAGTCCGAGACATAGGTATAGGCAAAAGTTCACAACCCAAAATTTACATATAAACCTAATGCACAACAAAAGCCATCATAGCCTGAACAAAACTAAGCTTGGTAAATTATACTATGTCTCTACACGGTGACACTTCCTGGGTGGCTTGACAGAGAAGCAAACCTCGATATAACTCTAGTGTTGATCCCTGATGGCTCACCTACATATATAAAATAAAAGGGTGAGTTAACGCCCAGTGAATAATATTAAAGTAAAGAGATTAATGAATGATGTCCTTAACATTAAGAAAACATATTCACAATTCTGAAGTGTATCTTAAATCATGTTAAAACAAACATTTATCGTATCAAAATCATGTTTTTTCAACAAATTACATATCGGAACCCATCACAAAACATTTCGCGTGGTACGTGACACGCGATACACCCACTTTTACAAAGGGTTAGAATCACATTTCAAAATAGGACATCCATTCATTTATATAAAATAACATTTCGTAAAAATGGGTCATATAGCGATGTAAAAACATTTGTATTCATATCACATTTTCTGAACGACCTCGGGTCCAAACATATCATATTATATCACTGTTCTGAACGACCTTAGGTCCAAACGTATCATATCATATCACTGTATCTTATCATGGAGTAGATGGAACATCGACATGTCTCCACCTCTCCTTGGGCCCAATTCATATATGTACAGACCCAAAAGGTGACTCGTACGGATTCTAGAGGTGACTCTTACTGTAGCACTTAGTTCCGTACATCACTTTGTTCCATACCAGAAATCAATAGGTCTTAAACACCGAACAATTCATATCATATCATAGCATAAATGAAACGGATAAATAGAACGGCCTTGGGCCCACCATATCATATTATAAATAATTCACATTTCTTGTTCATAACTTATTTCACATTTCTTGGAAACTCGTGCATTTTGATAAAATGTAACATTTAGAGAATCATGTCATACATAAATCAAGATAGATAATGAAAAACATATCTTTACTATACTATTACGCACAGTGATGTGCTTCAGATAGTAGTTGGACGATGTCCTCATCTTGACTTACAACCACAATTACATAACACAACATATAAATATAACCGATCCCTTTCTTTGCTCTTTAATCAATCAGCTATGTTCATTCTAAACTCATTAGTCCTCAATAGGTCATAATCTATGTCTAGGAAAATAGGAAGAAACGAAAGGAAACTGGGTTAGATGAAGAAATAGCATCAAACCGATAAATAAAAAGTGAACAATCTTCACTAATTTGAGCATATCTATTTGTGTACTTAGAATTTGGATGTGAGACTACCATCATTGGAAACTAGACTTCCGGGGCTTGAATTTAGGCTTAAGAATCAGTTAAAATGGAGTCTGGATAAGAGAGATATGCTTATTTGAAGTTGAGCTGAAACAAGGGAGTGCCTCACGTGCGGGAAATCCAAGGCACATGCGCGGGCATGTGCTTTTATTTCAGAATGTAACTTTGTTGGGGACACTAGCGGCCGCATGTGCGAGAAATCCCACGACACGTGCGGGACTAGGTAAAAATCAGTCCGAAAATGGCTTCTTGACTTAGAACCCCTCATTTTCAAAATTAAACTTCAATTTCATGTAAATCAAAGCCCAAAACTCTTTAATACATGTTAAATTTCACATCCTTGGCTTCCATCAAAAATCATAACTCCAAAACAATACTCAATTTCCCATTTACAAGAACAAGGTTGAGAATCAAAATACAAAATCATAAAGTAGACATGGTTGGGAGTTCCAAGCTCACTTACATAGTGAAATCCTCTTTAGCCTCTTTAAGAACCATAAAACTCCTACAAGAAATCAAGTTGTGAACATATATTCATGCTATGTACAAAGATTCAATATCTTCTTGCTTGATGAAACAAAACACATACATATAATCATATATAACCCATGAAACTCACTCTTTAGGAGAGCATTCTATCCTAATTTTGGAAGATACAATAGCTCATTATATGCACAAGGTTGGCTCTACTCTAGGGGTTGAAGTCAAGCTGACGTTACCAAAGAGTCCTTTAGGTCATAACCAATGAAGATCTTAGGAAATCAGAAGAGTCAATATAGCCTCTCTTCAAAGTCTGAGAACCTTTAGATCTCAAAAGGTTATAACACAAGGCCTCTAAAGTAACGTTGAGATACGTGTAGTGTCACAAAAAGTGTGCATGTGCTCCCACCAGTATCTGGGCAACACAGGGACTTTAAGTGCACCAATGCATGCAATACAATAAACATATAATTGAAAACAAAAGTCATATCATGGAGTTCAAGTCAAGGTTTCATAAAATCCCCAACAGAGTCACTAGAAACTATAACATGCCCGAGGGGTACTCGTGCACGTTAAACAGTTCAAACCCTCGATCTCTTTGATCTAGTCTCACTAGTGCAATGTGAAACATAGATGAGAATCCAGATTTGGCAACTTTTAAAAAATCCATTTTTATTACAAAACCTTTTGCCAAAAATGGACTGCGTCATCAGATCTCAGAGTCGGCACCTAATATTTTGGAAAATTAGGAAACCCATGACTCGTGCCAAGGCCACTGTTTGTTATAACCAAAGTTGTCACGGTTCAGAACCTTAGGTATGAGAGGGGAATGTTATTAATTGAACCTTATGTATGAATTTTATTTACTTTATGTGTTCATATTTTGATTATTTAATAAATCCTAAAAATTCCTATGTGAAGCATACAAGTATAGGCTATGTCATTTATTTTGGAATAATTTGATTTCATATATTTTGAAAGAGCTTTGAAAGTGTACAACCCAAATAAATTAAGTTTACAACCATGAAAAATCAACATTATTCTAAATTAAGTGACACAACCTCCATCCACTGGAATTCATATAGTTATATCAAGTAAGCAAGTAGCCACATGATAGGATGCTTAAACATAATAAGAAAAACACACACAAATGGGATGCTAAAGCATAAAAACTTATATATTTACCGACGTCCTGCGAATAACTACAAAACAAAGTTAGTAAAACATGCATGATCTTATATATAAAATCCTAATGCAATTCACTCATGAGATACAACTAAAGATTCTGCTTCTAAGATATGACATGTGAATCATCTCAAGAACATGAGGTAACATACATAATCACATAAGCATTAATTAAATCCACAAATGCAAACTTAGCCGAATCAAGATGCATGAAACATGGATGCAAAGCATGGATATAACAAAAAATAAATAAATAAACATGATGCATATCCACAAATAAGGAAAACAAGTAAAAGAATGGGATAGCAAGAAGCGGGGAGGGAAATTATTACAACACTTGAAAGAATAATTACAAACTGAATTAGAGAGGGATGGGAGAATATTAAAACAAAATAAAAACATCACAAAACACACAAAATAAAATAAAAGAAAAAACTTCATATGCCTTGGAAACCACCGGAAGTTGGTTAACATCGGAAGACGATGTCATTTTTTCCAAAAGAAGCTAACCGGCCGGCCTGGCTAACTAGGCCTAGTCAAACCTATCTTGTTGCAAAACCAAGAAAATGAACAAACAAGAAATATGTAGGTGGCTCAACTAACCACTACTGATTAGATTAAAACAAGGAAATAAATATAAAATAGAAAGTGCAAAATTACAACAAAACTAACATGAACCTAAAACAATAAAACAAATATAAAATAAAACAAAGTGAAGGATAAAGTGGAGGACAAAGTAGAACATTTTTTTTTTTGGAAGATAATGGAGTTAATGGGGGACAATGTGTAATGGAGGTGAATGATGAATGGTGATGGTGGTGTATAGATGGTGGGATGTGATTATGAAAGTAGATGGTGAGTGGGGATGGTGGGTTGTAATTATGAAAGTCGATGATGAGTGGGGATGGTGGGGTGTGATTATGAAAGTAGATGGTGAGTGGGGATAGTGGGATGTGGAGTCTTAGGTTAGGAGTTCAAACCCATGCACCAACATTCTTATTTCTCTCTTTTTCTTTGCTTTTCTTTTCTTTTCTTCTTTGTTTTTTTTTTTTTTTTTTGGTGTGTGTCGGTAAAGACATTTCATCACCATATCATCAGCATGGACCAATCTAGTCATGCCACGTTAGCAAGACCCCACGTCAGCGTCATAGTCAGCATTGATGGAATATTCTACATATGGATGGAATATTCCCTAACTTAATAGAATATTCTCTCACATAACAGAATATTTCTTGAGTTTTGAAGATTACAATTTGGCCCTGAAGTTTCAAATAATTGTGCTGTAACCCAGATTTTGGGAGAATTTTTCAGTGAGGCCCCCGGAAGTGCAACGAAGGTTGATCCTAGCTAAACGAACTATTCTGGACGCAACCGTGAGGTCAAAGTATTCCCTTGGAAAGGTAATTTGTGGCTGTTTAGGTTTGGAAACAGGGCTCAAACTCTAAGTTTTCTTTTTGAGGATTTTGTAAGAAACACCTTCTTATTTTCATCATCAGGTGATCAAAAGAAGGCGCCCAAGTCTAAGGGCCGGTCAAAATGGGGTGTCTACAATACCTCGGTGCTAACTTGCCCTTGGTTCCAAAGCGAGTCTGCTCTTTCATTGGTGTCACTTTAATAAAAACATGATCGCCCACTTCATATTCCCTATCTTGCCTTCCGTCATCCGCATAGTTTTCTGTCAGCTTTGTGCGGTTTTCAACCTTTATTGAATTAATTTTACCTTTTCCGTTGTTTCATGTACAATCTCAGGCCCAAGTAAAGGCCCATCTCCAACTTCTGCCTAACAAATAGGAGATCGACATTTTCTGTCATATAATTCCTCGAAAGGTGCCATACCAATGCTTGAATGAAAACTATTGTTGTAGGAAAATTCGGCTAAAGGCAAGTGAGTTTCCTAATTCCCTTGAAAATCAAGCACACACATACGCAACATATCCTCCAGAGTTTGGATTGTTCTTTCTGACTGGCCATCGGTTTGTGGATGATAAGCACTGCTTAATCTCAGCTCGATTCCCAATGCTATTTGCAGACTTTACCAAAGTCTTGATGTGAACTTCGAGTCCCTATCAGAAACAATTGTCACAGACACTCCATGCAATCTAACAATCTCATCGATATGAATGGTAGCCAACTTGTCCGCATTATAAATTGTTTTAACAAGTAAGAAATGAGCAGATTTAGTCAAACGATCAACAATAACCCAAATTGAATCCATACCTCTATTGGAGCGAGGTAGTCCAACAATAAAATCCATAGTGATGTGCTTCCATTTGCACTCCGGTATTGGCAGTGATTGGAGCAATCTAGCGAGTCGTTAATGCTTGGCTTTGACTTGTTGGCATTGTAAACACTTAGACACAAATTCTACAATCTTCTTTTTCATTCCTAGCCACTAGAAATTGAGCTTCAAATATTGGTACAGTTTTGTATTCTCCGAGCGAATAGAAAATTTTGAATTTTGGGCTTCGTGCAAAACTTGCCTCCTTTGCTCAACAACATTTGGTACACACAATCTATCTTGAAATTTTAACACACCATTTTCAAAAACAAAATCTGGCCTTAGTTTGGATTCCCGTTCATCAATAATCTTCTTCAGAAATTAATCTTGTTGTTGTTTTTCTTTAATTTCTTCAAGAATTGCTGGTTGAGAAGAAATAGCAGCCAATGTCCCACATTGTTCCCAAAAAACAATTTCAACTTCAAATTTCTCAAGGTCATGTAGCAATTCTCTTTGCTCGGTAAGTAAGCAAGCCAAATTCCCAATTGATTTTTCACTATGTGCATCGACAATAGTGTTAGCTTTCTTTGGATGGTACAAGATCTACAAGTCAAAATCTTTTATCAATTCCAGCCATCTTCGTTGTCTCATGTTTAACTCTTTCTAGGTGAAAAAGTACTTTAAGCTCTTGTGATCTGTGTAAACTTCACATGTCGCTCCATATAGGTAGTGGCACCAAATTTTCAACGCAAACACTATTGTGGCGAGCTCCAAATCATAAGTCGGATAATTCTTTTCATGTGACCTCAATTGTCGGGAAGCATATGCAATTACTTTACCATTCTGCATCAATACACACCCCAAGCCCTTATAAGAAGCATCACTAAAAATAGTAAATCCATCCTACCTAAGGGTAAGGTGAGAATCGGTGTAGTCACAAGTCGAGTCTTCAATTCTTGAAAGGAGGATTCTCTCTGATCGGTCCAATCAAACGGTACCCCTTTCTGAGTCAACTAAGTTAGAGGCAAAGCAATTTTGGAGAAGTCTTTCACGAATCTTAGGTAGTATCCGGTCAAACCCAAGAAACTTCGGACTTCAGTAACATTAGTCAGTCTAGGCCAATTCACAACTGTTTCTATTTTCTATGGGTCGACGGAAATGCCATCTTTACTAATCACATTTCCCAAAAACATAACACTATCAAGCCAAAATTCACACTTTGTCATTTTTGCATATAATTTCTTCTCTCTCAAGGTTTGCAAAGCAATTCTTAAGTAATGTTCATGTTCCTCTTTACCTTTGGAGTAAATCAAAATGTCATCTATAAAAACAACCACAAATTCATCATGAATGGCTTGAAAATTCTGTTCATGAGATCCATAAATGCAACAGACGCATTAGTAACTCTGAAAGGCATAACAAGAAATTCATAATGTCCGTACCTTGTTCGAAAAGCAATATTTTCTACGTCTTTGGCTTTGACTTTCAATTGATGGTATCCTAATCTAAGATCAATCTTGGAAAATGCTTGGGCACCTTGCAATTGGTCAAATAAGTCATCAATACAAGGCAACGGATACTTGTTCTTCACTGTTACTTTGTTTAATTCACGGTAATCAATGCAGAGCCATAATGTGCCACCTTTCTTTTTCACAAATAAGACTGGAGCACCCCACGGTGATGTACTAGGCCTGATAAACTTTTTATCCAACAACTCTTGCAACTGGATTTTCAATTCCTTCAATTCAGTAGGTGCCATTCGGTACGGAGCTTTGGAAATTGGTTGTGTACTCGGTATCACCTCAATAGTGAACTCAATCTCCCTATCAATCAGATCCCTTAGAAAATCATCTGGAAAAACATCTGGGAATTCTCTGACTATAGGAATGTTGTCCACATTAGCTGTATTATCAGCAGGCACAGTCAATACACAACATAAATACCCTTTACACCCCTTTTTAATCAATTTGCATGCTTTCATAGATGAAATCAAGCATGGGGGAGGTACAACAGGAACTCCGTTAAATATAAATTCGGGCAACCCAGGTGGACAAAAAACAACTTGTTTTGTTACACAATCAATGGAGGCATGATATTTTGTTAACCAGTCCATCCCCAAAATGACATCAAAGTGGTCAAGATTCAGAGGCAACAAACCAACATATAAAATCACATCCCCAATAACAATCTCACATGCAGGATACACATAAGCACAAGTCATGGACCCCCCAATAGGTAAAGACACAGCTAATAAATAATTCATGGATTCCAGTGGTCTAGATAATTTTCGCGAAAAAGCATGCGAGATTAATGAATGCATAGACCCCGAGTCAATCAAAATATAAGCATTTTGAGCACAAATAGGGAATATACCTGACACCACTATCTCAGTATTCTGCACGTCCCCTGGTACAAGTGCAAACACCCAGCCTTGCCTGAAGGTTTCTCTTCCGGTAGCTTTAGGATTGGGTTTTGGTGTAGCGATTGATGTTGCAGCACTCGCTACCGGTCTACTAGTGCCTTGCGATGCGAGAGAACAGTATTTGACTACGTGGCCCACCTTGCCACACCTGTAACATACCCCAGAAATTTTGTGACAAACCCCTTTATGTCTTTTGCCACATTCTGGACAAGGTGGTATAGAATTGTTCCCCTAACTAGAACTACTGGTTGACCCTGTATTATGTTTCTTACTCTGTGAGTTATTCCGACCCTTTTTGAAATTAAAACTTTCTCTTACTTCACCATTCAGTCACCGGTGTCTTATCCTGCTTCAAGGCTGCAATGTTTGCCTTGGCCATGATAGCTCGGTCAAGGACATCCACATACTTGAGTAATTTCAGAACATTGATCCGGTCAAGTATCTCCACATTAAGTCCTCCCTCAAATTTTTAAGCCTTTTTATAGTCAGTATCTACCATGTGTGGTGCATAACGTGCAAGCTCAGTAAATTTTGTTTCATATTCGACCACAGACATAGTACCCCTGCTTTAATTCCCCAAACTCGGATAATTTTCGATCACGGACACATTAAGGAAAGTATTTATCATAGAATGCTTCCTTTAATTGAGCCTAAATCATAGTATTATTAGTTTTATGCACAAGCATCCACCATCGCCTTGCCTCCTCTTGTAAAGTAAAAGTAGCCAACAACACTTTTTGTGCCTCTAAACACAAAAATACTTCAAACATCTTTTCAATTTCTAGGATCCATGCCTCAGCTTTTAGTGGTTCTAGTCCCCCCTAGAATGTCTGTGGCTTCATTTTGTTAAACTTTTGTGTTAACGCAATAACATCATCATTGGCATTGAGTTCAGGTTGTACTGGTGGTGGAGGAGGAGGTGGGGGCTGTTGATTCTGTTATTGTCTTAGAGCTTCAGTCAAGAGTTCAACCATTCTTTCCAATCTTGTAATTCTTGTTTCTGATGATTCAGTTTCATCTGTATTTCTTGCATTCTCCATTACACTATATAAAACATGATAATAATAAACATAGGAAACACACACTTATCCATGCTCATGCAATGCTCTAATTATTTTTCTAGGACATCCTATAGCTCATTTGGACACATGGGTGCGGTATAACTCGTGCTCTAATACCACTCCATCACGACCCAAACCCGCCCCTAAGGGTTTAGCGCCAGTAATCCATGAGTACCAAAGGCCTGCTTAACAGTAATAACAATTATACAAAAAAGAGACAGGCGGAAGCCTGTAAATATTAAAACATAATGTTTAAAGAGTTGTGAGGACTTAATTGAACAGACAACTTCTAGATATATTTACCGATACACACATAAGTCCAAGTCTATGTCCAAACATATATATCAACACTTAAGTCCAAAACACAGCTAAGTACAAAATAAAAGACATGTTAGGGAATTAACCCAAGCCAAAACAAATTAGAAAACATTCACTTGACTTCATATAACATCCAAAATGGGTGGAATTAACTTGACAATAATGGTTTGGAACCTTGCAGTAAGGCACAATAGGTTGTCTTAACAAAACGGATTATGGTAGACGCCATTAACTTTGCTCTGGTGCTTGACCACCTACATATATACAATAAATTGTGAGTTAAAGCCCAATGAATAACAAATGTGTAAAGGGGTTAAGAATGAATATCCTCCCAGTAATTAAATAGTCAATTGTATCAGTAGATCATTTATTCAATCAATGTCTCATATTACATGTCATATCTGTCATATACTAATCATAGCAGTCATACGTGGTACATCCTATAATAGAACAATGTAGTAGATCTTAAAGATGGAACAGTCAATTGATGGCCATCAATACAGTAACAGTAGTTCTAAAGATTGGAACTGACAGAGATCTCTGTAACAGTAGCAGTAGCAGTAACAGTAACAGTTATTAAGGAAACCACGAGTACAATTTACAAAATAGGACAATTATTCATTCTATAAAACAATATCATTTCAAAAAATAATATGTTTAATCGATCAGAAAATAATTACAATTAAACATAGCTTTACAACATTGTTACTCATAGTGGGCTCCTTGAAACACATGTTATGAGGCACTAAGGAAGCAGCGACCGACCTAAATAAACAAATTCAAGCACAACGATTCAATTACATTCATAGTTTTAGCCAATTCTATTTGCTTCGATTGTTTACTTATTCAATTGCCATGCACTATTACTTGATCGGTTCTACGTTTCATTTATTCATTCTAAGGCACTTATGAGATGCAAACGGTCATGAAAACACTTTAAAACCATGCAAACGGAGGCCCAAAAGGTGGAAAAAGATGAGGCAAAAACAAAATTGGGACACCCTAACTTCCGCACGTGCGAGGGTTTTGTCTGCACATGCGGAACGACCCCTACACGTGCCTCTCGCAGGTGCAATTTAAGCAAAATGCTCACTCACCACTAACCTATTTTCTGCATGTGCGGGGCCCCATACAGCATGTGCGGTTCTGGGTAGCTTGGAATCCGAAAATGGCTTTTTTGTTGGCAATGCATTCCTTTGCCAAGTCAACCCCATTTTCATGCAATTCACTTCCAAAACTTGACATAACATCTTGAATTAAACATATTTAGCTTGGAACAAAATCATAACTTCAATTGAAGCTTCAAACCATGCAAGGAGTTCAAATTCTTGAAGTGCAAACACAAGTTCATAACTAATACAAATTGAGCTCCAAGTCTTTAAAATGCATGGAGTTTTCCTCACAAATGTTGAAACTCAAACAAGAAGCAAGGAAACGATTAAATGATCATGAGTTTCATGGAAAATATGCCATGCATGTTGCTAATCAAGTTAATCTCCACAATTCCTTTTTTATGTGATCATATGATTCCTAACATCAATTTACACCACTAATCTCATAATTATTCATGCTCTTTAATTAAAACAATGCAAAGTCTAAGGGATTATAAGGAAAGCATTTCAATTTCATGAAATTTGGTGGAAATTTCTTACCTTAATTGGTTAATTGTTGAAGATTTCAAGTTTCCTTTCACTTTCTCTTCTTCTTATCTTCTTTCTCTTGTTGAGCTCTCTCACCAAGTCTTTTCTCCCTCTCCTTCTCTCTCTCTCTCTCTCTCTCTCTCTCTCTACGTGTATAGTGTAAGACTACCCAACAAGATTCACTAGCTCTATCTTCTATATTCTTTTGATGAGCAAAATGCATTAGACTCAAATTAATTAGACTAATAAATTAATTAAAATCAACTTGACTCAAACATAATTAATCTCAACATATTTGCACTAGATTAAATTATACTAAGGTGAATTGGACTCTAATTCCTATCCAATTTCTTAATTCTAACTTGTTAAAATCAACGAATCAGACAGGTTTAATTTTCACTCTAACCTATCTGTCAACAAGAACACCATCTCAATAATCACATGGCAAATCAATAACTCTTCATAACACATAATCACATAATTAACAATAAGCATATAATGAATACAATTAATTTGCTTAATTAAGAAGGTGGTTGTCACAAAATGTCAACTTTTCTAATGGTAGATAACTTGTTTTTGCACTTGCCAAGGTCTTGCTCACATAATAGACAACCTTTTGATCTTCTTTATCTTTTTAGACTATGTAGACGTCCCCCGAACGCATCCCGGGGAGAGGAGTGCGAGTCCCCCCCCGTTCTGGTTCGATATTGGGTCTACTACAGTTCGAAGGACTCAAATGTCACGGTTCTAAATCTCGAACCAAAGAGTCCAAATCCGGCAAATCATTTTGAAAATAGATTTTTTTGAAAGAAGTGCCAAACGTGGACTGCTTTGCCAGATACAGAGTCGCCACCTAAATATTTTTTAATGGGGAAATTTAGGAAACCCTGACTCGGTGCAAAGGCCACATGTCCGTCATCACCAAAGTTGCCTCAGCTCGGGAACTTGGGTACGATTGGGGAAGGTCACTTCGTGAGCACCCCCGCTCGCCCCGGTCAAAGACCGGCCTCTACTAACCATGATATCTTATTTTGAAAACATTGCATGTTCTTATTCCGGTTATTAGCCTAGGTTACTATGTGATGCGCACAGCATACAAGTATAGACTGAGTCGTCTGAATTGGAACAAAACATTTCATGTTTGTTTTTGAAAGATGGTTTGCTACCCGCAGGTAGGCTTAAGATGCAGATTTTGCCACCCTCGGGTGGGCTTAGAAAACAGTGATTTTGCCACTATCTAGTGGGCTTAAAACAAACAGTCAATGCATTGTTCCAATCCAAATAACTCAACCTCCACCCACAGGCATTCAAGGCAGTTATATCACATAAGCAAATAGCCTCATGGCAAGCATGCTATTCATGGCAACACTCACACGCATGCAAGGATGCTAAAGCATAAAAACTCACCGAGTACTCCAAGCCAAAACAGAAGCTCATTAGAAAATCATGCATGATCCTAAATATGCTGAAATGCCTAATGCAACACATGCAAAATGCAACTATAGCAGGCTCGGCTATTCTAAACATGGCATATGGAATGCTACAACTAACACGTATTCAATTCGGAATTGAAATACAAATGCAGTTTGTATGATGCGCCGAGCCCGGTGCATGCAAAACAGATGAATGATGCAAACATGCTGTCATACTGTATGCTAATTGAAATATGTCCTATATCTAACCATCATAAGCAGATAAATAAAAGGGAAGAAAGACGTGGGGTTGGAAGACATACATCACACACACCCACACTTATTACAGTTATGCCCTCGCGCAGAGGGTCCAAATAAATATACAGTCCGAATGAAAGAATAATACAGTCCGAAATAATAATACAAATTTCTAATTAATTAACAGATTGAACTAGGAAAGCTGTAAAGCTGGCATGCAAGCCAGGGACTGCCTTGCTTCTGATGAATGATGTATGCTGGAGCTGCCTTGCGCGGAAATCCACGGCGATGCCCCGATTAGCCTCTGTTTGTAATGTTTCTCGAAATGCGTGCCAGACTCCGAAAAGTTGCTCATTCTTCATTTTGCTGCAACAGAGAGTAGGAAAGGGGCATAGCAATGTATTTCACAAATATATGCACGCCTCGATCCTCGTGCCACCAATCACGCATCTCGATGCATGATGGCCGAGGAGCCGAATTGCACAACTCAATGTAGGATGAATGCACATGAATGCTACAACAAAACCTAACTCCATCATGGGTAATCCGGAGTGTCGGTGACTTGGGAATTGAGACCCGTTCCGTCACTCGGGGTGCGAAACGTGCCTCGTTTCCCGTGCCCGGGCTAACTCCTATCCAGAACACGATGCAATATGCATGAAATGCAGCTAATATACAATCCTAACATACACAATGCTAGGAAAATGAGATGCCTCGAAATGCGTGCGCGCGGGTACGCAAACCGAGACAATGATTCTAAGGCATGAAATGGCATACGAAATGCAAATTGGACTTACACTAACACGAGTGGACCTCAGCCACACTCACATAAGAGGCCGTCGGATAAGAATGAAGTGCCTCGAAATACGTGTACACGGGCACGCAAACCGAGGAAATGGCATACAATATGATGTATAATGAGACTAAAATGAGATGTCTCGAAATGCGTGCCCGTGGACACGCAAACCGAGAAAATGGCCCGAAGGCATGAAATGACATACGAAATGCAATGAGGGCTTACACCAACATGAGAGGGCCTCAGCCGCACTCACATAGGATGCCAGCAGAATGAAAAGAGATGTCTCGAAATGCGTACCCGTGGACACACAAACCGAGAAATGCGAAATGGCATGCAAAATGCAATGATGGGCTTATACCAACATGAGAGACCCTCAGCCACACTCACATAGGATGCCGGCAGGATAAAAAAAAAAAGATGTCTCGAAATGCGTGCCCGTGGACACGCAAACCGAGAAATGCGAAATGGCATGCAAAATGCAATGATGGGCTTATACGAACATGAGAGAGCCTCAGCCACACTCACATAGGATGCCGGCAGGATGAAAAGAGATGTCTCGAAATGCGTGCCGTGGACACGCAAATCGAGAAATGGCCCGAAGGCATGGAATGACATACGAAATGCAATGAGGGCTTACACCAACATGAGAGGGCCTCAGCCGCACTCACATAGGATGCCGTCGGATAAAAAAAAAGATGTCTCGAAATGCGTGCCCGTGGACACGCAAACCGAGAAATGTGAAATGGCATGCAAATGCAATGATGGGCTTATACCAACATGAGAGAGCCTCAGCCACACTCACATAGGATGCGGCAAGATAAAAAAAAAAAGATGTCTCGAAATGCGTGCCCGTGGACACGCAAACCGAGAAATGCGAAATGGCATGCGAATGAGACAAGGCATATGGCATAGGGAAAATGAAAATTTCAGAAATCAAATAAATGCAAAACAGCCCCCGAATTATAACAAAATTACACCCGTTGTCCGAAATGTAATGTTAAGCACCCGAAATGACTTGCAGCTATGTCAAACGTGCAGAATATGGACATGAAGTGTAAAGATGGATTCTAGGCAGTCCCTAAACTAGCATTTTTCCAGTACAAAGCATGGCCAAACAACAATCATAGATGGGGCAAAAACAGCATGCAAAAATGGGGGAAAAAGTGGAAATAATGAAGCAAGTGGTATATGCAATGCTCAAACTAAAAAACACAGTTCTACAACACTGAAGAGGGACCAAAAATATGAACATTTACAGTA
The DNA here is from genome assembly GCA_036172215.1 of Camellia granthamiana. Classification (NCBI taxonomy): domain Eukaryota; kingdom Viridiplantae; phylum Streptophyta; class Magnoliopsida; order Ericales; family Theaceae; genus Camellia; species Camellia granthamiana. The sequence goes on from CM069909.1 coordinate 10,165,334, forward strand.
GATGACAACCCCCAAAACAGTATGTAGATACGCTCAACATAGCATGCAAAATATGAGCCAAAAGAGGGCTATAAAGAGAAGTATATCAAGAATTCACCAAACAGCCTAAGACCCCTGACAAAACATGAAGAGTGGGTCATTTTAAGACTATTTTCAGTTCTGATTAAGATCCAAAAACTGAAGCAAAATGAGCTAACAAAGCATGCAAAAACAAGAATAAATCAAGGATTCAAAGCAAGTGACACATGGAGTATGAAAACAGTGTTGAGCCCTTCTTCAATGTTGAATAGGGGCTCAAAATAAGCACAATCTCAGTTCATGAAATGCTCCAAAACAGATCGACATCTAGGCAAATATTCAATGCAAATTTACGGTAAATTGGAGGAATTGTGAAGCAAGTGCAAGATAGAGAAGCCAAACAAGGTTGAGCCCTTCTTCAATGTTGAATAGGGGCTCAACATAGGCCCACTCACAGTTTATTTCATGTTCGAAAACAGATCACTCATAAGCTAAACAAAGCATGCAAGATATTGGCATAAAAAATGATATTGAAGCAAGTGCAAGATGGGGCTCTCAAACAAGGTTGAGCCCTTCTTCAATGTTGAAGAGGGGCTCAAAATAGTCCTAACTTCAGTTGGGGTCGGAGCCCAAAACAATAAGCAAGATAGCTAGAAAAATGATACAAAAATGGAGCTCAAAAGGGGAAATGGCAACTTACCCTTGAAGATCAAGCTTGGCTGCCTTTTTGCTTGAAGAATGGGAGCCTCTTAGCTGCTGGAAAGCTCTCCTAGCTGCTGGAATGGAGTTATGATGGTAGAGCTTGAAGATGATGAACCAATGGCACCAAACTTAGGAAAAATGAGAGAGATAGAGATGGAGATGTGTATGTATGCTTGAGGAAAATTTCTAACCCTAGTCCAAGAGTTGGGAGGTCCCTTATATGGGCAAAAAAGAGGGGTGTAAAGGTGGAGGGAAATGCACCTAAGTGTTCCCCTCCAAAATATCCCCCGGATACAGATCTTTCTGGGGGAAACAGCTATACAGCTATGCAGCACAGGTCCCAAGGAGCATGGCCGGCTAGGCACCTTTACTGGAGGTGGCCGGCCGGCTACCCCCCATGGCCGGCCGGCCAGGGGCAAAAATGGAAGTTTGGAATTGCTGGCCGAGCTCTACATATTAGTGTCCTCCCATGTATGCACAACAAAGCCCTGTGGTTGGAATCTGGCAACTCTGAACCAAGAGAGACAACAAGCCACTTAAAAGAGGGGTTCAAAAGGGTCAATGAGGATTACTGGCCGGCCATGTGTTTTTAGGGTCCTCCCATGTGTGTACAACACAAATATGTGGTTTTGGCTCGAAGAAAATGGCCCTAGAGTGTTCAACATTAGCCCGGAAGTGAGAAAAAACGGGCGCCGGGGGGCGCCGGAGGAGCATAACTGGTTGTTTGAGACAATTACTGTCCTCCCACCCTCCAGTGACCTTCCTTATGGTAAAACAGAGGTACCTGCCAAAAATGAACGAAAACCAATGCAGAACGAATGCTCGGGGGCCAAAACACGCAGTTCGGGGTCCCGAAAATCGGCCGTTAAGCACCGAAAGTGGTGTTTGGCCACGAAGTGGGTATCTAAGGCCCCAGTGTCCCTTGAAAGGGAGTAAATGAGATGCATGCCAAAAACGGAGGAGTCGGAGATGGTTAGGCGGTCCCGAACCGAGGCACATGGCCTGACGGCTCCGAAAACCGGGAACCGGGGCTCCGAGATGGGCAAAATGGCCAGCGACCACGAAAATAGCCTACGGCCATTGAGAGATGGTCTACAAGACCTCTCCCTCCCCTCAGGAAGAAAACAGAGAAAAATCGAGTCTGGTTCGCAAACCGAGGCAAGGCACAGAAAAGCCCGGAAGTCCGGAGGCAAGGCGCGCAGCCGCGACTCTGAAACTTCTGGACGAGCACAACATGCAACATCACCAAGCGCTCAGCCGGTGACGTCTGAGTCTTAAGGTCGGTCAAAAATGGGGTGTCTACAGTTGCCCCTCTTTGACAGAACTCGGAAGTCAAGAAATGACGGGAGTGAATGTCAAAGCCCAGAGACGACCCATTTTTGACAAGGCCGAAGACTTAGACAATCATACAAGATAAACAGAGATATGTGTGCCCGCAGGCATGCCCGCAGGCAGGGGCAAAATGCAAAATGATATGCAGGAAGCCAAATGCAACTCGATGTTCGTGCAAATGCAGCAAGCTGTAATGAAGCAAGTATTCGCAAATAAATGCAACAGTTTTAAGCAAGAATGCAAAGCAACAACTACATTTCATACAGTTAAGAATGCGGAGAATCATTCAATTCTCGTCGCGTCTCACACGGAGAAGATACGATACCTGCGCGATTCGTCTGGTCGCACCAGCTTCAAATGAACCGTACATACAATATCGTGCCTGCAAAAGAAGAGAAATTCAACAAGAACGATATGCTAACAACATATATTCAATGTGATTCCTGTGGTTCCGAAAGTTTGACACACGCAGTGTCGGTGAGTGAATGCATCGCAATGCGAGGAAAGGAACATGCGTGACAACGCACGCTCAAGCACAGAGGTATGGTACACCGAGAAATCATGCATGACAATGCAAAATGTTCATAAGAATGCAAGTTATATGCAAAACAATGCAAAATGAGCACAATTCAGGTTGCCCGTTTGTCGCGAAACAACGAGCTGAGAAACGCGCATTTCGGCGAAGGCAACTTGATCGTGGCCTCTGATTCACCTCCCGGAGAGGTTACAACATGTTCAAAAAGGATACACCTTGATTTTGATGAGTGATGATGAGACACACGTCATAAATTGCAGCCGAAGTTCGGCGGAGCAGTTTCGCGCCGAAAAGTACACTTTTTTCGAACTTTTTCAGGTCCCGGGAACTCCGATCTTCCTCAAAATTTGCAGAGAGCTAGAGGGGGGGTGGGGACCACCACCGGCCAGGTGGTTGCCCTTGGGGAGGCCACCAGCTAGGGACAAAAAAGCAAATGGCCGGCCAGCCAGAAAAGGTGACCGGCCGGCCACCTGCCCAAAAGCAGGGGCATTTTGGTCATTTTTCTCATTTCTATATATATCCTCATCCAATGCCTCCGAAATCACTTCCACAGCTGCAAAAACTCCTTCCCTTGCTCCCCAAACCATTTTTTCCTTCAGATCTGCACTTTATACGCGCTTTTCGGCCTTCCACGCAAGTTGTTTTCGCGAAATCTTTCAGTTTTAAGCACTTTGGACCGATTAAATTTTGGTTTCGGGGCTTCTTTTCTCATTTTCACCACTTGAGGTAAGTTTGTCTTAATATTTGGAAGATTTTCTCGGGAGTTGACTTTTGTTGACTTTTTCCAATTTTGGCTCATTTTGCTCATTGCTCCTTTTGCAGATTTCTTGAAATGGCGGGTGATTTTCCTCACGGTGGAGGCCCTCCAGGTGGCGGGGGACGACTTTGATTTTATGACACTGCCCCCGAGAGTCCGCCCTTTTATTCCCGGGAGATACGCCCCACCGGTACATAGGCTTCCGCGGGCCGTTTTTCGTCGTTTTACTGGGTTCAATGACCGGGCACCCGGGGATTTACTTCTGCGAGAGCCGGAGCAGCACCTTTCTCACGATGCACGAGAGGTATTTTACTTCATTTCCTGCATTTTCTCGTATTTCGTGCCTTTGCCATGCTTGTATTCACAGTTTTAGCTTACGACATAGTGCTTTGTTTGCATTCTGAACATGTGACTTAAACACTTGAATTGCTAAACACACGGCTCATCGACTGATTGAAAATTGAACTCACGGCCCAATACTTGAATTTTGAAATGAACGCACAGCCCATCCTTGAATGTTGAACACACAGTCCATTGTTTAGGTGAACACTCGGCACACACTAATTTAGAGTTGGACACACAGCCCGAATTGGAGTGAACACGTAGCCCACTGATTTTCTGAAATTTGAACACGCAGCCCAAATAACAAATTTACCGAACACGCAGCCCAGTTAAATAGTGAACACGCAGCCTACATAGATAGAGAACAGAAACCGCAGCCCTGACTCCGATTTTCTGAAATTTGAACACGCAGCCCAAATAACAAATTTACTGAACATGCAGCCCAGATAGAAATGAACACGCAGCCCACATAAATAGAGAACAGAAACCGCAGTCCTGACTCTGATTTTCTGAAACTTGAACACGCAGCCCAAATAACAAATTTACTGAACACGCAGCCCGGATAGATAGTGAACACGCAGCCCACATAGGTAGAGAACAGAAACCGCAGCCCTGACTCCGATTTTCTGAAATTTGAACACGCAGCCCAAATAACAAATTTACTGAACACGCAGCCCAGATAGAAGTGAACACGCAGCCCACATAGGTAGAGAACAGAAACCGCAGCCCTGACTCCGATTTTCTGAAACTTGAACACGCAGCCCAAATAACAAATTTACTGAACACGCAGCCCAGATAGATAGTGAACACGCAGCCCACATAGGTAGAGAACAGAAACCGCAGCCCTGACTCTGATTGTCTGAAATTTGAACACGCAGCCCAAATAACAAATTTACTGAACACGCAGCCCAGATAGAAGTGAACACGCAGCCCACATAAATAGAGAACAGAAACCGCAGCCCTGACTCCGATTTTTCTGAAATTTGAACACGCAGCCCAAATAACAAATTTACTGAACACGCAGCCCAGATAGAAGTGAACACGCAGCCCACATAAATAGAGAACAGAAACCGCAACCCTGACTCTGATTTTCTGAAATTTGAACACGCAGCCCAAATAACAAATTTACTGAACACACAGCCTAGATAGAAGTGAACACGCAGCCCACATAGATAGAGAACAGAAACCGCAGCCCTGACTCTGATTTTCTGAACACGCAGCCCAGTTTGAAGCGAACACGCAGCCCACTGATTTAGAAGTTTGATTTGATTTGCACACAGCTCATTCATTTCATTAGCACACAGCTCATTTATTTCATCCCTGACACATGTATTCATTCTGAATGCAGGTTGGCGATCGCACCGTGCGCGGATACGGCTCTACCGCCGCGAGAGACTAGTACGCTGAGCTTCCAGAGGCTGTTCGGGATCTGGTTGATCTAGCAGGATTCGGAGCATTCTGCGTGGGATTATCACGCTGCCATGCTAGCAGGACATTGTTAGCTGCCTTGGTGGAGAGATGGTGGGACACCACCAATTCTTTCCATTTTTCTGCCACCGGGGATATGACCATGACTCCGTTTAGACTTTGCCGTACTCACCGGCCTAGACATAGGCGGTTGGCCCATTCCTTATGACGAGGATATGGGAGAGTGGGAGGCCGCATGGTTACATCTGTTGGGGGCCCGTCCACCTGTAGACAGAGCTTCCGGGGAGAGTCTGGTACACTTGGTTCTCTTCCCATTTTCGGAGGCCGGAGATGGAGCCTGAGTCTCCTGGGGAGGTCGAGCAGTATGCCCGTGGCTTCCTTATGTTCCTCTTTGGCACCACTCTGTTTGCCGATAGGGGGAACACTGTTGGGTTGTATCTTCTGAGTGCCCTAGTGGACCTTTCACAGGTCAGTCGGTATGACTGGGGCGGCGCTGGCCTGGCTACCCTCTATTGTTACATGAGCGCGACCTCCCGCGGGCAGGGCGACTTACTTGGTGGCTACTGGCGAGCCTGGGAGGTACTTTCTGCCCTCTTGATTTTCATTTCTGCTACTCATTACTTGTACATTGCACACACGGCGCACTTTGCACTCTGTATTCTGCCCTTGGCACTTTGTATTCACATTCTGTACTGTTTTTCTCAGCTATGGGTGTACGTATACTTTCCCACATTAGCCCCGGAGATGGAGGTGGCAGGACTCCTTATGACTCCGTTTTCACTGGTATTCGAGGGCGAGCACCGACCGAGACCTCGAGAGACTCTCTTCTACCTGCGACAGTATTTTGATACTGTGCGGGCGACAGAGGTATTTCAGAACCCTCAAGTCTCTTTTATTTTCATCTTTGACCTGCCCTGTATGTTCCTGATTTCTGATGGATCTGTGCACTGGTTATCCGCAGATTACTTGGCAGCCCTGGGCGGTCCTAGGTGATGGTCTCCGACATCAGTATCCCGGAGGATCGAGCAATTCCCAGTATAGATTCCTACTTGAAGGACCTGTTGGTAGGGCATGGTTCCTGGGGGAACGCTTTCTGCGTCAGGTGTGGGGGTACGATTCTCAGGACCCTCCTGCTGTACCTCCAGCCACTATGCGGACTGCCGATAGACTCTCTGCCCAGGAGGTCATTAGTCACATGCAGGGCGCCGATGCTTTGTTACATCTCATGGAGAGGGGCTACGCCACCTATCGTCGCATATACCTGATGCCCCCCTTGACGGGGAGTGCGTGCTCCGTCACGGAGGTCTACTGATGTACCATCGTCGAGTCGGGCTCATACCACGGATGTCCCCTCCTCTAGCAGAGCTGGTGCGTCTAGGGGGAGAGGTAGTTCGATTCCTCCGATCCCTCCGTCTCTTTATCATCCTGGGTGGCCAGACATGCCGACCGAGTTGACGAGTTGGCGGTTTGGGGCTCCTTACCAGGTCCCGCTAGAGCCTCCTCTTCCTGACCACGGATATGTCAGAGATCCTGATTCACCCCCGGTATGTTTTTCAGCTTTGATTCATCAGTTAGATATTTGGACGTTCATCCCTTTACTGATAGTTTTGCATTTGTATTTGCAGCTCCAGTTGAGTACACGGATGAGCTACTTGGATGCTAGCCACATTCGAGGGCATGATCCTACGGAGGGAGGCACAGCTGGCCATTATGGGCGTGCAGGTATTGTCCATCTTTCCCGTATTCAGCATACTCCTGATGACATACTGGTTTTGAACGTTCTGCTGTATTGATAGGCTGTATAGAGCACATCTGACACACACCCCACTCGTATACTGTACTTGCATCTGCTTTTCATATTTAAACTGATGTATTGAACTCTTTATTTTCAGATGCCTCCTGTATATGCATCGTCGTAGACCAGGCCACCCGGGCCTTCTCAGGGAAGTCGAGGTACTGGGCCTGTTCGAGGTACTGGGCCATCTGGGCCTTTTCGGGGAGCTGGGCCATCTAGGCCTTTTCGAGGAGCTCGAGGAGCAGGGTCGTCTCGCAGACGCAGGGCACCCATTATTGAGGAGGAGGAAGAGGAGGAGGTGGCAGATCGTGTGTCAGAGACATCTGCTGGGGAGGGAGGCTCTGGTCTTGGTTCCAGGAGTGGAGACCAGGCTGGGGGGGATCCGGAGGATGATAGCTCTGACCCGGATGGTGATGATGGTGCAGAGGTTATCCCACAGAAGAGGATGAGAGGGCCCCCTCATTCCCGTTCCCGAGGACATTGATGCTATTTCCTGCTTTATTTTACTTTTTGCTAGTAGTTTATAGCACTTTGCATATTGTTAAGTAGTTTTAGCTTCAGTAAAACTTGTACCTTTGCTTGTAAAACGAAATATGATGGGGGTGAAACAGCTTTTTGAAAAAGTGTTGTATTTTTAATGTTCCTAGCATCGCATCGCATCATTTGCACAAAAAGAAACCGAATGGAAATGTGCCTGTGTATTCACCGAGTCAGGTAGTGAACCGACGCAACAAACTAACAAACCGACTCACTAAGAAATAACAGAATCTTAGCAAGTTTACAACTCGATAACTAAAGTACAATAATGTTAACGACTAGATTAACAAAACTTAACAAAATTGTGTAAACAAAGAGTAACAACTCAAAATACAAAATGCGACAGCTCGACAAAACAACTCGATAAGCAAAACAACAACTCGATAAGCAAAACAACAACTCGATAAGCAAAACGAAGCGAACTTCAGACAATCTGGGCAACGGAAATACCTTGAACTTTCTTCCGAAGGGCGAAACAGGACCAAAAGCACACCCAGGAGCATGGCCGGCCAGTTTTATTTGGGAGGGGAGGCTGCCGGCCACTTTTTGAAAAAGGAGATGGCCGGCCAGCCAGAAAAGGCGGCCGGCCGGCCACTTATTCCGGCATCCTCCAAATTTTTGACACGTGTTCCCTCGAATAGTGTTTTTTCCTCTATAAAAGCTCCCTCTTCAAGATTTATTCACTTCATCACTACTTTGCACAAAAAGAAGCTTTCCTTTTAGAAAATCTCACATCTTGGATCGCCTCTTTAGATGGCTCGGAAAAGTTGAACTTCCGAGGTTTTGGCTTGAATGCATTATTTCCGCTGAGCCGGACTCCGTTGCACCTTCCTTTCCTCCATGCCTCGGCGAGGTTTTGGAACCCGGTGACGCACGTTTTCAGCTTCGGTGGTCAAGAGGTATGTCCGACTTTCGAAGATTTTCAGGTTTTGCTGGAATCCGAGCACGGCGAGGAAATCTTGCCCCAGCTTAATTTTGGCTATGCTCAATCCTTAGGGCAAATGTGCGGACTGTCCGCGTATGATGCTCGATCCCTGATTGGTAACGGAATGTTGGATATTCCGAGTCTGATCTACCGGTTCTCCGACGCTGGTGACCGTGGCGACCATCATTGGCAAGGCTTCTGGCAACATGCCCTCTGTTTGTGCATGTTATCTCATTTTCTGTTTGCCTCAGGCTTCGGAGGGTCCAGCGTCCGTCTGATTGAAGTTGCTCAAGGCTTGAAGGAAGGAAAGAGCTATATTGCTATGGCCTTGGCCGAGACGCTGATGGGCTTAGATGCCTTCCACCGCCGGGAGACAACCAGATTTGCAGGGAGTCCACTACTGCTGCAGGTAATGTTTCCCACCGGATCTCTCATATACATTTGCTCACGTCACTCGGCCCTCAGGCTCGGTTTTTCTCACAAAACCCTTGTCTTACTTTTTCTCTCTTCACGCATCTCTCTATTCTTTATTCTCTCATTTTTCATCCCTCCCCAGGTATGGTTGATGGATAAATTGCAAGTTGTGGACTCTTGCCCAGCCTACTCAGCCCGTGGCTACTTCTTTCGGCAACGCCGGGTCAACACTCTTGATGAGGAATGGTGGTTCAACTGGATGTGCAACTTGTCTGCAGACCGCATTGCCTGGCGCTGCCCTTGGCTCAATCTCCCGGCAATGAGCTACAGTATGTCCCGGCAGGTTGGGATTCGATTGATTGGCTTGACCCACTGTGTATTCTACTTTCCGTTCCGTATACTTCGACAGTTCGGCCATGATCAGACTTGCCCTCCGGAGGGGATTGAGTACCCGGCTACATTTCCGGTTAGAGGTGCACAGTTGGCTCGACAGGCCGCAGCGTGGAGAATTAGAGAGCTCCTGGCCCCTGCTCCCACTTTCAATTGTACTCTGTCTGACGAGTGCTGGGATTGGCTCAATGAGGAGGCACAGACCGGGCCTAGGTTGGTGTCAGAGGCTTCGACTAGCTCTGGGAGGGGGCGCAGGGACATCTGACTTGACTATGCCCCAAATTTATTGCTTTACTAGTACTTTCAAGTTTTCATCATGAATGTAATAAAAAGCAACTTCAATTGTATGCAAGAGCAGGAGAACTCTGTTTTAAAATCAATGAAATTGAAGGTTGTGGTACTGAAAATTTTCCGCTTTGGTCCAAAAAATGGTCTTAGTTGTGAAAAGATTAATTTGAACAAAGTCAACTTTTATTAAAACTTTTCAAAACTATTTTCGGTATGGATCAGAACTAGACACGCCTGAGATCTGTCACTGAGATGCACAACCCCGGATCTTAGCAACTGGAAAGTTGCCCCTAGTTTGAAAGGGGGGGCCGCAGCACTTCCTGGCAACGGAAAGTTGCCCCTAGTCTGAATGGGTGCCGTAGCACTTCCTGGCAACGGAAAGTTGCCCCTAGTCTGAATAGCACTGCACCGGAGATCACGATGAATGCTGATGGACAGAGATGATCGAGGTGATCAAATGGACAAAATTGATCGGGAAAAATATTGTGGCTGAACTTCAGGATGAAGCTGCCTACGTATCCTAAAGATGGGAATCAAGCCTTACGTAGTTCAGGCTTAGGTTCGCTCGGGTATTTTTGCTCTCCTTTTGCGCTCTAACTTTTGCCAAGGCCGCCCTTTGCGGGTTTTCAACCTTGCGAGCTCAGTTTTTATATTTTCAAATTTTTTGTGCTCTGAGTTTTGCCTAGGTCGCCCTTTCGGGTTTTCGGCCTAGCGAGCCTCTCAAGGATAGTATTTCTTCAACTTGTCCATGTTGATCGGTTGGGAAAACTCCAAGCCATCTAAGTCCATCAGAACCACAGCTCCACCTGACCAGATTGACTTGATGATGTAGGGACCGGTCCAATTAGGTCTGAACTTGCCCCTTGGGTCGTGGATGGGAGCTCGGTTGTCCTTGAGCACCAAATCTCCTTCCTTTAAATTCCTGGACTTAACCTTCTTGTTAAAAGCCCGGGCGATTCTGCGTTGATACCCTTGGACATGGTACAGTGCTTTCAGTCTTCTTTCATCGAAAAGCATGAGTTCCTCAAATCTGTTTTGCTGCCAATCCGCTTCGGTTATCTGGCACTCAGCCAATACTCGTAATGACGGAACCTCAATCTCAATAGGTAGAACGGCCTCCATTCCATAGACTAGTGAATACGGAGTCGCCCCAGTAGAAGTTCTGATCGAAGTCCTGTAGCCCCACAGAGCAAACGGCAGCTTATCCGGCCAGTCCCGATAGGTTTCCACCATCTTCTGCAATATACGCTTGATATTCTTGTTGGCGGCCTCAACTGCTCCATTGGTTTGCGGCCGGTAGGTAGATGACTTGTGAAAAGCCACGTTGTATTTCTCCAACAAGTCTATCACTTCCTTCTTGAAGTGGGAACCATTGTCTGAAATTATCTCATTTGGGACTCCGTAGCGACAGATGATGTTGTTTCTGATTAATTTTGCGACGTGCGAGGCCTTCAACACCGCATAAGATTGGGCCTCAACCCACTTTGTGAAATAATCTATCGCTACCAAGATGAACTCATGCCCATTCGACCCCTTTGGCGTGACAGCCCCAATTACATCAATTCCCCAGACTGAAAATGGCCATGGCGAAGTCATATTGTACAGCTTCGACGGCGGGATGTTCATGCGATTTGCATGGATCTGACATTTGTGGCATCGCCGAACAAAGCCGATACAATCCTCCTCCATGGTGGACCAGTAGTAACCTTGTCTGAGAATCTTCCGTGCTAGCATTACCCCATTCATATGCGCTCCACATTCTCCTCCATGGATGGCTTCCATTAGACGCTTTGACTCTTCTGCATCCACACACAGTTTATGCATTCCCAGATGACCTCTTCTGTACAGCTTATCTCCACAGATGATGAACTGAACGGCCAATCTTCTTATTGCCCTTTTGTCCTTGGCATTTACCCCTGGCGGGTATGCTTCCTTCTCCAGAAAGTTCCAAATGTCGTAGTACCAGGGGTTTTCGTCCTGAACTTCATCTATGGCTGCAATCGACTCATAGGCAAGTGCAAATTTCTGATCAATGATAACTGGACGCATCCGGACTCCACACGGGATGTCTATCATAGATGACAGAGTTGCTAAAGAATCTGCGAACCTGTTGTTCTCTCTTAGTAGATGAGTGAAACTTAGCTTCTCAAACCGAGGAAGGAGCAGATCCAAGGTTTGGTGATACATCATCATCTTTTCCTCTTTCACTTTCCAGTCTCCTTTCGCTTGAGACACAACAAGGTTCGAGTCCCCGATGACGTCCAACGGTCTTGCCCCTAGTTCCAAGGCCGCTTCCAAACCGGCAATGCATGCTTCATATTCAGCTTCATTGTTCGAGGCTTTGAATCGGAGCTTGAAGGCTAGAGGGATACGGGAATCGTCGGGTGCTATCAGCAACACCCCTATCCCATACCCGTACTGATTTGACGCTCCGTCAAAGTACATCGTCCAAGTTTCATCGTCGATGTGCAAAATGGCTTCATCTGGGAATAAGTACTCGACTGCTTCACCTCCTTCCACTGGATGGTCGGCTAAGAATTCTGCCACTGCCCTTCCTTTGACCGACTTGCATGTTACATATTTCAAATCAAATTCAGAGAGCAACAACAACCAACGAGCTAGCCTACCCGTAAGTGCCGGTTTCTCGAAAAGATATTTAATGGGATCGAGTCGTGAAACCAACATTACGGAGTGAGCTAGCAGGTAGTGCCGCAGCTTCCTGGTAGCCCATACCAAAGCTAAGCAAGCCTTTTCCAGTGGCGTGTAGCGAGTTTCATACTCTAGCATCTTTTTGCTCAGATAGTAGATGGCTCTCTCCACTTTGTCTTCAGATTCTTGTGCGAGCATGCAGCCTATGGTGGTCTCAGTCACTGAAAGGTACAATATCAACGGTTTCCCCGGTTCTGGTGGTGATAAAACGGGCGGGTTCTGTAGATATTCTTTGATCTGTTCAAACGCAGCTTGACATCGGCCGTCCCATTGGAACTTCTTGCCTTTCTTCAGGAGACCAAAAAGTGGTTCACAAGTCAAGGTTAATTTTGAGATAAACCGTCTTATGAATTGCACTTTACCCAGAAAGTCGCGCACCTCCTTTTCAGTCCTTGGTGGGGGCATTTCTAGGATGGCCTTGATTTTGGAAGGGTCGACCTCGATGCCCCTTTGTGTAATCAGAAACCCCAGCATTTTTCCCGCTGTAACACTGAATGTACATTTTTGAGGGTTCAGCCGCAACCGGAATTCCTTGATCCTCTGAAAGAACTTTTGCAAGGCGGTGTAGTGGCCCTCTCTATCTTTGGACTTGACAATCATGTCGTCCACATACACCTCAACCTCCTTGTGGATTATATCATGTAATATTGTGGTCGCGGCCCGTTGATAAGTAGCTCCAGCGTTCTTCAACCCAAACGGCATAACTCTGTAGCAGTATGTCCCCCACGGGGTGGTGAATGCAGTCTTTTCTCTGTCTTCTGGTGCCATCACTATCTGGTTGTATCCTGAGAAGCCATCCATGAATGAGAGCAACGCATGCCCTGCTGTGAAATCTACCAACTCATCGATATGCGGTAAGGGGAAGTCGTCCTTCGGACTGGCTTTGTTCAGATCCCTAAAGTCCACACACACCCGGATCCTGCCATCTTTCTTCGGCACCGGAACAATGTTGGCCAACCAAGTCGGATATTCAGATACTAGCAGGAAGCCTGCGTCAATTTGCTTGGTGACCTCTTCCTTGATCTTAAGAGCCCAATCCGGGCGGATCCTTCTGAGCTTCTGCTTGACAGGTCGGGCCTCGGGGTCAAGGGGGATCCGATGCTGTACAATCTCAGGATCGATTCCAGGCATGTCTTCGTAGGACCACGCAAAAACATCTTTGAAATCTTTTAATAAAGCGACTAGTCGCTCGCGTTCCTCCGAAGACAACGTGGACCCGATCTGGACCAGCCGCGGGTCCTCCTCAGTACCAATGTTCACGGTAATGATTTCATCCATTAATGGTTTAACAAATCTCTCTTGCTCTTGCTCAATTAATCGTTGCAAAACCGGAGGAACTTCGTCCTCGTCGTTTTCAAAATTTTGAAAGTCTGAATTAATGCAATAAATTAAGGGCACAGAGAAATACTCGGAAACCACAGATAGTTCATTCTCATTAGGCACAGCCAGATCGTCTGATTTAGTTACAACAGACTCAAATGAAAAGGAAAAAGACGACCTAGACAGGACTGTGGCATCCGGGTTAACATCCCCAAGAGTACCAGACTCAGACTCAGTCGAGCTGGAACCTGATTCCGACTCACAGGACTCGGTGGAATCAGATTCTGGCTCACTACCTGACCCGGTGCTGCTGGATAGAAATCCCTCCTCGTATTGCCAAGTGAGAGAGGGTGCGACAGATGCATCCAAGATAGCCGCTGGTGGGCCCACGGCCGTTTCATCCCCAATCATGGAAACCATGGAGTTATCCCCCAAGCACTCTTGGTCGATCGGAGGATCAGAGAGGAGACATGCCAGTGCTACCCCCATTCCCAATTCAATGTCCTCGGGATCCACTGCTCTGTTCTGCTCAACCTCAGTTGATGGGTCTGTCTGCTCTGTGGCAACATCTTCCCCGGGTAGTTGCAGGTCGAAAAAGATCTCAAAACCGGGCACGCGCTTCTTCTCCGCGTTAATCCACGGCTCTGGGAAGCCGCAAAATGGAAAATCCTCCCCCTCCCGGACGAAGCGTCCGTTCAGGGTACCCAGAATGGGCCTATGCATCAACTCAAAAGGCTTCCCAGCCTGCTTTGCTCTGGCTCTGCCGGCCATTTCTTTCCCCTTTCTCACCCAGTCCTCTTTGGTGGGCAGATAACCCAATCCAAAGGTATGCGGGTTATGTGGCACTTCGGCCAATGCTGCGACTCCTTTCCTGCCGCTCCTTCCTAATCCCATCCCAGGGATGTGTTGTAGCCTGTTCATGAGGTAGACGGATTGAGCACTGACGTACATACCTTCATTCACAGCCATGATATTCTGTACTACCCGGGCCTCAGCCAACGTGAACCCTGAGATGAACACGTCCTCCATACCGTGCTCTATCTCTAAGACTGGTGTAGACACCTCCGGGGGTGGATGGATCGATGAGTTCCCGAACACAATGGATACTCCCTTTCCATAGGGGTATTTCACCATCTGATGCAGAGTAAACGATACGGCTTTCACCTGGTGCAACCACGGTCGCCCCAGAAGCAGATTGAAAGTTGCGGGGACCTCCAAGACATGGAAATCTATCTCGTGTTGTCCAGGTCCAACCTTTGTCTGAATCTTGACGGTCCCCATCACCTCTCGACTTGTATTATCGTATGCTTTGATCACCTGAGTGGTTGGGACGAAGTCCGCGGGCTTCTACCCGATTGCATACGCTGTTCTGGCTGGGCAGACATTGATAGCAGACCCGGTATCAACAAGTACCACCGGTATCCACTTGTCTCTACATTCCACGGAAATGTAGAGAGGTTTGTTGTGATTCACGCCCTCAGGCGGCAGTTCCTTGTCTGAAAAGGTTAAAGCCGGGGAACCTCCTCCCGGAAAAACCAGCCCAACCAGCTGCTCTGGTGTAGTATCGATTGAGAGTTTGGCCTTGTCCATGGCAGATAGGACAGCCTGTCTGTGTACCCGCGAGGCCATAAGCAGTCCCCAGATGGAGATATCCGCTTGTATCTTCTTTAATTGCCTCAGCACAGCTTCTTCTTCAATTTGTTTCTCTCTCTGTTTCTCGGTTTCTTTGTCTTTACCAGATGCTTCTGGTTGGTCTAGGTGCGGGGGCTTGAAGTACCGCCCACTCCTGGTCATGTGGCCCACCTCATCGAGGTACCAGGTGCTGTCTGGTTGATTTGCTCCCCAATCTTCGTCTGTGTGGGCAAGACATAAGTCTTCGTCTTCCCACCACATCCCGTTAGCATCCAAAAGACACCTGTCTGGTTCTGGCCGATGTGTACTCTCAGTACCTTCATCCCATATGCTCACAGCATTATCCGTTCTTGTGCCCACAGCACTCTCAGCCCCTTCATGGGCTTTTGCCTTTCTGATTCTCTCGGAATCCCAAAACTTCTCCTGTTCTGACTTCGTCACTGCAGTTTGTTGTTCGGTTTTCTCTGCATCCACAATGCTTAAGTCCCAAGCGGAATTCTTTGTACCGGCGCTCTCCGGCAATCTATTCTGACTCTCGGCCCTTCCGGCCACAGTTAATACCCTCGCCCCTGCCGGGCTCTGCTCTGGTTAAAACTCCACAATATCAGGCTGATCATCTAACCACCCCGGTGGCCTCCGCCGGACTCCTCATATTCAAACCAGTTGATTGTTGCATCTCCTGATTCTTGGTCGTTGAAGAACTGGAGGTTGGCGAAGTCCTCCTCCACTATTGCTAGATCTTCTGCCCCCTTGTTCAAGTCTGTCCCCCTGAATCATGCACAGCTCAGCTTTTTCTGGCAACCCCACACTCAGTTCAGACCGGCCCACTGATAAAATGAATTCGCTCGGATCATAGGCTCCCCCAGCATAATTCCCGGGCTGTTCCATCCCAGACTCAACAACTCTGTTCTCCTCTGAAACCTGCCCTGTTCCATCTTCAGTGGTCACCACCTTTGACTCGGATTGGGTTGTGAAGGTGTCCATCATGCACAAGGAATCGGTGCAATCAAGAAGGATCACCTCCGGCTTGGGTAGGTGAGATGGAGTAATATAGATACTAGGATCGTAGGATACGACCCCAGTTTGGATGAGGTTGACTCTTTTGGGTGGTGGATCTTGGTTATGGGTAGGGAGTGGGTTGGTTGTGACGTTAGGTCTATCCGGAGGTAGAATAATATTTTTGTCGATGAGGTCCTAAACCTCGTGACGCAGCCTGAAACAATGGTCGGTATCATGACCGTGCTGCTGGTGGTAGGCACAGTATTTGGCTGGGTTGTGAGAGGGGGGGAGTGGATTTGGTGGCGGCCTCGACTCCAGGGGTTTTAGATGTCCCTTTCTAATCAAGACCCCCAGAACCTTGGACAAAGGCATGTATAGTGGAGTAAAGGTTCTTTGGCCTCTGGGCTGGAATCTTGGGGCTTGGGTACTGCTCCCGGATGTACTGGAAAAGGGGGTGGCCCGCCATGGGCCCTTGGCTGGGGAGGGGGATTGGTGGTGACCATACTGACCTCCGAAGTCCTTGTGTTTGCAGTGCCACTCGGGCCCTGCGTTATTATTGCGGTTGAATGTCCTCCGGGGTTGCTCCCGGTCCTGGTCAATCAGACCTTGCTTCATTCGCATCCTCGATCTGTACCCCCATCTCGTGTAAGTCTGAGAAGGTGGGAAAGGGAAGTACAATCATTCTCTGCATGAGTTTTGGTTGGAGATTGCGCACAATCATCCGAATTTGATCTTTGTCCTGTAGGCCTCAAGGTCATCATCGATGCCTTTGCCCTCCACCGTGTTACAAAATCAGAGAAAGTTTCCTTGGCCTCTTGCCTCGTTGTCTCGAGATCACGAGTTGTAATCTCGATCTGTGTGTTGTAGGAATATTGCGCGACAAAGGCCTCAGCCATCTCATCCCAGTTTCTCTTGACGTCGTCTTCTAACTTCGCATACCAAATGGCTGCCACACCCGACAAAGTTCGGCCAAACAGGGAAAGCTTTTGTGGTCGGGTTAGGCCCATTGGCCGCAGGATGTCTGAGAATAGCCGGAGATGGACCATGGGGTCTCCGGACCCATCAAAGCGATCAATCTGTGGCATCTTGAATCTCTCGGGCAAGGTTACGGCCACATCTGTGTACCCATCTTCGATGTCCGGGATGGCCTTCACCCCCTGGGACTTCTTAAAAAGCTTCTCCAGTTTGCTCAGTTTCAGAGCTGTCTGGTCTACCTCGAACTCGAAGGGAGAGTCCGGGTGGTTGGGTGTAAGAGTTTTGGACAGCTGAGGTGGAAGCGGGGGCGGAGCCAGCCCCGTTGGAAGACTCGTGTCCTCTTGGGTATTCTGGAGGTTTGGCAGAGTGTTTCGGGGATTTGGAAGTGTATTCTGTGTATTCTGGGTATTCGGAAGGGTATTCTGACCAGCAGGTGTCTGTTCAGGTAATGGGGCCCCCGGGTGGAGGAGGGGCCTGATGCGAAGCAGATGCTCCGGCTTGCTGTTGGAGCCGGGTGATGAGTTCAGACTGCTGGGCCATGACCGCGGCCTGTTGCTTGGAGAACTCCGCTTGGCGGGTAGCATCCTCTTGCATCTTTTTCATACTCTCATGCATTTGGCGCATCATCGCCTCCATCCCTGATGTATTTTGTGGCTCCATCTGAATAACCGGTAAATGTATCTCTATAGCGGAAACAGAAACCTCAGTCCGACTGTTTGCTACTAAAATAGACTGCTGTCCCGGTAATCTCTGTTCTGACGGACTGCGCCTTCTCGGCCTTCTTCTAATAACTGGGGGTAGCGAGTGGAACACTGGATGTCCGTCAACCAGATCCTCGGATCGATTGAGTCGGCGACCTCGCGTCCAAAGTGCTTGGGGAGTATCTGATGGTTCGGAAGCAATTGTGCTACAGACTGTCCTAGCAAAAAGATAAATAAAGCAAAACAAAAAATAAATAACCAGAAAAAACGGGCAGCATAACGGCTTAAATTAAATGCACAACACACAGTCGGGCACACAACACACGGTTGATAAGCTGGAAAAATGAACTGTCCTCAAAACACTGGTCAAAACCCCTGAATCACTGTTCCCCAAAATTGAATCTGATATCCGCAGATAACTGATTCTCAAATACTGACATGATGCCCGCAGGCGTGATGCCCAATCTCAAAAACTGATGCCCGCAGGCCTGATGCTCAAACTCAAACACTGATACATGCATTCCCTGTAGAGACGCACTCTAACAAGCACATAACAGATAAGTGAGAGCCAAAACACCCCTATGTTGGGGTAGGGTTTCCCTGTCCTATTTTGTCAGGAACTAGGGTTTCACTATGCACGCAGCGGCTTCAAACAACCTATATCGGGTAAGCAACCTGTCCTAGTTTGGAATGGTCACTATGGATTTCGATATGCACTAGGTCGAATGGTCAAAAAGGGTGCCCCGGTAAAACCGGGGTTTGTGTTCCCATGCTGTCAGAGCCCAGAGCCGATCAGCCTTATGGACATGCCTTGACAAGACAAGCCTCCGGCAAATCGTTCGGGAATGGCATAAGGCAAACACGGTGTCCTAGGCGCACCATGCAAATGCAATGCAAAGAAACACACAAGTGTAGTCAAAAACAGATATCATGAATTCGAGTCAAGTTCTCTAAATCCCCAACAGAGTCGCCAGAAACTGTAGACGTCCCCCGAACGCATCCCGGGGAGAGGAGTGCGAGTCCCCCCCGTTCTGGTTCGATATTGGGTCTACTACAGTTCGAAGGACTCAAATGTCACGGTTCTAAATCTCGAACCAAAGAGTCCAAATCCGGCAAATCGTTTTGAAAACAGATTTTTTTGAAAGAAGTGCCAAACGTGGACTGCTTTGCCAGATACAGAGTCGCCACCTAAATATTTTTTAATGGGGAAATTTAGGAAACCCTGACTCGGTGCCAAAGGCCACGTGTCCGTCATCACCAAAGTTGCCTCGGCTCGGGAACTTGGGTACGATTGGGGAAGGTCACTTCATGAGCACCCCCGCTCGCCCGGTCAAAGATCGACCTCTACTAACCATGATATCTTATTTTGAAAACATTGTATGTTCTTATTCCGGTTATTAGCCTAGGTTACTATGTGATGCGCACAGCATACAAGTATAGACTGAGTCGTCTGAATTGGAACAAAACATTTCATGTTTGTTTTTGAAAGATGGTTTGCTACCCGCAGGTAGGCTTAAGATGCAGATTTTGCCACCCTCGGGTGGGCTTAGAAAACAGTGATTTTGCCACTATCTAGTGGGCTTAAAACAAACAGTCAATGCATTGTTCCAATCCAAATAACTCAACCTCCACCCACAGGCATTCAAGGCAGTTATATCACATAAGCAAATAGCCTCATGGCAAGCATGCTATTCATGGAAACACTCACACGCATGCAAGGATGCTAAAGCATAAAAACTCACCGAGTACTCCAAGCCAAAACAGAAGCTCATTAGAAATCATGCATGATCCTAAATATGCTGAAATGCCTAATGCAACACATGCAAAATGCAACTATAGCAGGCTCGGCTATTCTAAACATGGCATATGGAATGCTACAACTAACACGTATTCAATTCGGAATTGAAATACAAATGCATTTTGTATGATGCGCCGAGCCCGGTGCATGTAAAACAGATGAATGATGCAAACATGCTGTCATACTGTATGCTAATTGAAATATGTCCTATATCTAACCATCATAAGCAGATAAATAAAAGGGAAGAAAGACGTGGGGTTGGAAGACATACATCACACACACCCACACTTATTACAGTTATGCCCTCGCGCAGAGGGTCCAAATAAATATACAGTCCGAATGAAAGAATAATACAGTCCGAAATAATAATACAAATTTCTAATTAATTAACAGATTGAACTAGGAAAGCTGTAAAGCTGGCATGCAAGCCAGGGACTGCCTTGCTTCTGATGAATGATGTATGCTGGAGCTGCCTTGCGCGGAAATCCACGGCGATGCCCCGATTAGCCTCTGTTTGCAATGTTTCTCGAAATGCGTACCAGACTCCGAAAAGTTGCTGATTCTTCATTTTGCTGCAACAGAGAGCAGGAAAGGGGCATAGCAATGTATTTCACAAATATATGCACGCCTCGATCCTCGTGCCACCAATCACGCATCTCGATGCATGATGGCCGAGGAGCCGAATTGCACAACTCAATGTAGGATGAATGCACATGAATGCTACAACAAAACCTAACTCCATCATGGGTAATCCGGAGTGTCGGTGACTTGGGAATTGAGACCCGTTCCGTCACTCGGGGTGCGAAACGTGCCTCGTTTCCCGTGCCCGGGCTAACTCCTATCCCGAACACGATGCAATATGCATGAAATGCAGCTAATATACAATCCTAACATACACAATGCTATGAAAATGAGATGCCTCGAAATGCGTGCGCGCGGGTACGCAAACCGAGACAATGATTCTAAGGCATGAAATGGCATACGAAATGCAAATTGGACTTACACTAACACGAGTGGACCTCAGCCACACTCACATAAGAGGCCGTCGGATAAGAATGAAGTGCCTCGAAATACGTGTATACGGGCACGCAAACCGAGGCAATGGCATATAGACATGAAATGGCATACAATATGATGTACAATGAGACTAAAATAAGATGTCTCGAAATGCGTGCCCGTGGACACGCAAATCGAGGAAATGGCCCGAAGGCATGAAATGACATACGAAATGCAATGAGGGCTTACACCAACATGAGAGGGCCTCAGCCGCACTCACATAGGATGCCAGCAGGATGAAAAGAGATGTCTCGAAATGCGTGCCCGTGGACACGCAAACCGAGAAATGCAAAATGGCATGCAAAATGCAATGATGGGCTTATACCAACATGAGAGAGCCTCAGCCACACTCACATAGGATGCCGGCAGGATAAAAAAAAAGATGTCTCGAAATGCGTGTCCGTGGACACGCAAACCGAGAAATGCGAAATGGCATGCAAAATGAAATGCGAATGAGACAAGGCATATGGCATAGGGAAAATGCAAATTTCAGCAATCAAATAAATGCAAAACAGCCCCCGAATTATAACAAAATTACACCCGTTGTCCGAAATGCAATGTTAAGCACCCGAAATGACTTGCAGCTATGTCAAACGTGCAGAATATGGACATGAAGTGTAAAGATGGATGCTAGGCAGTCCCTAAACTAGCATTTTTCCAGTACAAAGCATGGCGAAACAACAATCATAGATGGGGCAAAAACAGCATGCAAAAATGGGGGAAAAAGTGGAAATAATGAAGCAAGTGGTATATGTAATGCTCAAAATGAAAAACACAGTTCTACAACACTGAAGAGGGACCAAAAATATGAACATTTACAGTAGATGAAAACCCCCAAAACAGTATGTAGATACGCTCAACATAGCATGCAAAATATGAGCCAAAAGAGGGCTATAAAGAGAAGTATATCAAGCATTCACCAAACAGCCTAAGACCCTTGACAAAACATGAAGAGTGGGTCATTTTAAGACTATTTTCAGTTCTGATCAAGATCCAAAAACTGAAGCAAAATGAGCTAACAAAGCATGCAAAAACAAGGATAAATCAAGGATTCAAAGCAAGTGACACATGGAGCATGAAAACAGTGTTGAGCCCTTCTTCAATGTTGAAGAGGGGCTCAAAATAAGCACAATCTTAGTTCATGAAATTCTCCAAAATAGATCACATCTAGGCCAAATATTCAATGCAAATTTACGGTAAATTGGAGGAATTGTGAAGCAAGTGCAAGATAGAGGGGCCAAACAAGGTTGAGCCCTTCTTCAATGTTGAATAGGGGCTCAACATAGGCCCACTCACAGTTTATTTCATGTTCGAAAACAGATCACTCATAAGCTAAACAAAGCATGCAGGATATTGGCATAAAAAATGATATTGAAGCAAGTGCAAGATGGGGCTCTCAAACAAGGTTGAGCCCTTCTTCAATGTTGAAGAGGGGCTCAAAATAGGCCTAACTTCAGTTGGGGTCGGAGCCCAAAACAATAAGCAAGATAGCTATAAAAATGATACAAAAATGGAGCTCAAAAGGGGAAATGGCAACTTACCCTTGAAGATCAAGCTTGGCTGCCTTTTTGCTTGAAGAATGGGAGCCTCTTAGCTGCTGGAAAGCTCTCCTAGCTGCTGGAATGGAGTTATGATGGTAGAGCTTGAAGATGATGAACCAATGGCACCAAACTTAGGAAAAATGAGAGAGATAGAGATGGAGATGTGTATGTATGCTTGAGGAAAATTTTCTAACCCTAGTCCAAGAGTTGGGAGGTCCCTTATATGGGCAAAAAAGAGGGGTGTAAAGGTGGAGGGAAATGCACCTAAGTGTTCCCCTCCAAAATATCCCCCGGATACAGATCTTTTCTGGGGGAAACAGCTATACAGCTGTGCAGCACAGGTCCCAAGGAGCATGGCCGGCTAGGCACCTTTACTGGAGGTGGCCGGCCGGCTACCCCCCATGGCCGGCCGGCCAGGGGCAAAAATGGAAGTTTGGAATTGCTGGCCGAGCTCTACATATTAGTGTCCTCCCATGTATGCACAACAAAGCCCTGTGGTTGGAATCTGGCAACTCTGAACCAAGAGAGACAACAAGCCACTTAAAAGAGGGGTTCAAAAGGGTCAATGAGGATTACTGGCCGGCCATGTGTTTTTAGGGTCCTCCCATGTGTGTACAACACAAATATGTGGTTTTGGCTCGAAGAAAATGGCCCTAGGGTGTTCAACATTAGCCCGGAAGTGAGAAAAACGGGCGCTGGGGGGCGCCGGAGGAGCATAACTGGTTGTTTGAGACAATTACTGTCCTCCCACCCTCCAGTGACCTTCCTTATGGTAAAACAGAGGTACCTGCCAAAAATGAACGAAAACCAATGCAAAACGAATGCTCGGGGGCCAAAACACGCAGTTCGGGGTCCAGAAAACCGGCCGTTAAGCACCGAAAGTGGTGTTTGGCCACGAAGTGGGTATCTAAGGCCCCAGTGTCCCTTGAAAGGGAGTAAATGAGATGCATGCCAAAAACCGGAGGAGTCGGAGATGGTTAGGCGGTCCCGAACCAAGGCACATGGCCTGACGGCTCCGAAAACCGGGAACCGGGCTCCGAGATGGGCAAAATGGCCTGCGACCACGAAAAATAGCCTACGAGAGATGGTCTACGAGACCTCTCCCTCCCCTCAGGAAGAAAACAGAGAAAAATCGAGTCTGGTTCGCAAACCGAGGCAAGGCACAGAAAAGCCCGGAAGTCCGGAGGCAAGGCGCGCAGCCGCGACTCTGAAACTTCTGGACGAGCACAACATGCAACATCACCGAGCGCTCAGCCGGTGACGTCTGAGTCTTAAGGTCGGTCAAAAATGGGGTGTCTACAGACTACCACTGCACTGAGTGCGTAGTCTGATACTACGAAGTACAAGAACAACTTTTCACCTGAAACTAGAGTCACTAACAAGGGTAGTGAAGTCAGGTACTTATTTAGGTCAGCCAGGGCGACCTCGCAAGCTTCCATCCACCTGAAATCTATGGATTTGATTAGTAGTTGGAAGAATGGCTTACATTTATCAGAATTTCAGCTTATGTATCTATTCAAAGTCATCGCTTTGTCGATCAGAATTTATACTTCCTTTGCTGTTTTTGGACTTTTCAAATCAAGAATGGCTTTGATCTGGTCAATACTCACCTCAATTCCCCTTCTTGTCACCAGATACCCCAAGAATTTGTCTGGTTCTACCCCGAAAGCACACTTAAAGGCATTCAGCCGAAGCCAAAATGCCTTCAAGATGTTGAACACCTCCTTGAGGTCAGCTAGATGGCCTGACAACTCCTTGCTCTTCATGACCATATTGTCAATGTATACTTCCACTGCCTTTCCAATAAGATGCCTAAACATCTTTGTTACTAACCTCTGAGACGTTGCCCCTACGTTCTTCAATCCAAAGGGCATGAGTATGTAACAATGGAGTCCCGTAGAAGTGATGAATGCAGTCTTCTCTTCATCTGGTCTGTACATTATGATCTAGTGGTATCCTCAATATGCATCTAGGAAACTCATTATGCCATGCCTCGAGGTGCCGTTAGCATGTTGGTCTATCTTAGGGAGAGGGAAACAGTCTTTTGGACAAGCCTTGTTCAGGCTTATGAAATCCATGCAGACCCTTCACTTTCTATTTTTCTTTTTTTTCCACCACTATGTTGGACAAGCATGTTGGGTAATAGACTTCTTGGATAGCTTGCGCTTCCAGCAACTTCTGTACCTCTTCTTTCATTGTTTCCACATGAATCATGGTAGGTCTTGTTACTCTCTAGATCACTAATTTTGCTGATCTATCCATATTTAGTTTATAACAAGTGATCTCGAGGTTGATCCCCAGCATCTCATGTCCATGTGAACACCTCCATGTTCCCTCTAAGGAAAGCTTTCAGTTTTCTTTCTTTCTCCTCGGCTAACCTGGAGCTGAGAAGAAAAAAATCGTTCTTCATCTCCTTCAGTCACAAAAATCTTCTTCAGTGGTTCCTAACTCTTGTCAGTTGAGTCTTTGCTAACATCTTCCAAGACCTCATAGTCTTCTTCTTCTACCTCCAGTCTTTTCATCTCAAATATTGCAGATGTACTTCATTGTTACCATGAAGTAATTTTGTACCTGAACTTGATCTCCTCTGATTTCCTCTATCTTAAACTTAGTTAGGAATCGTAACAATTGGTGTAAGGTTGAAGGGATAACCTTCATCGCATGTAATCATGGTCTTCCAAGGATTACCTTATACGGTGATAGGGTATCTATAACGATGAATTTTGTCGTCATCGTCTTTGTTCCTGCCTGCACATTCAAACTCACGGACCCTAGCGGCCATCTAGGTGTTCCATTAAATCCAACCATCGAGCTATCAGATGGCTCCAAATCATCTTTGTTGAGGCCAAGTTCCTTATAACACCCAACATAAATAATATCACAAGAACTACCTTGGTCAATCAATATCCTCCTTACCTTATATCCTTTGATCATGAGAGTAACCACCAATGCATTATTATGCAGGTACTAGACAATTTTCAAGTCCTCATCTGTAAAAGAGATCATCGATCATTGGCATCCCTCAGTCCGAGGTCTTTTCTGTTGCACCAGAAACACGTGTTGTAAGTGCTTTACTCTCTAGGTCTCCCCTCTAATCTCGTTGGTGTTCTCGTTGGCGTTCATGTTGGAATGGATCACGTTAATGACCTGAGGTTCATCAACCCGAGATGCACCGGGTGGTGGTGGTGGTGTTCTTAGTGGTGCCTGGGCCAACTTGGCTTGTTCTTCTCTCATTTTCTCTTCATCCATTAGATCTCTCAGATGTCCCTATCGGACAAGATCTTCTAAGTTCTACTTCAAAGCCCAATATCTTTGGGTCATATGCCTAGTATCTTCATGATATGCACATGACTTGGTATGGAACCTTCCCATAGACTCCCCTAGGACCCTTTGCGGTGCTCTGTTATAGAGTTGGTTCCTGATCCTCTCTAAGATCCTATAGATTGGGGTCTTGAAGATGGTGCTGACAGACTGCATTGCCTTCAATCTCAGCTCCCCATTATTATTACCAGCTCCATTGCAGTTTCGTTTAGGTGAGTTATTCCTCTTCTCCGGCTTAGATGTACTTCCTCGTTGCCTTGCATGCTTCTTGATCCTTGCTATCAGACCCCCCATTGATTTCGGGAGGGTCTTCACCAAGGATTGCTGAAGTAGGCAATCGTTTTACAAGTCGTTCCTAAATGAAACAACGGCAAGCTCCCTGGAATCTGGTTGTAAATCTCATAATATCTATTCATGTAGGCCCTCAAGCTTTTACCATCGCCTATCTTCAAAGCCAATAATGAATCAACCCTCAATGGTTGTATGCTATTGGTAACAAACTGGACCACAAACATCTCGAGCAAGCCGTCCCAATTTTTGACTAAATCCTTAGGCAATTTTAGGAACCAATCCGATGATATGTCCCCCAAAGTCGATGGGAACACTTTACATAACAGCAGGTTGTTTTCGTTCTACAAAGACATAGCATTGAGATAAGAGCCAATATGAATATCGGGATCAGACTTACCATCATATGTATGAAACCTTGGCATTGTGAGCCTCTTCAGTGCTTAGAAAGTGGCCAACTCCACAGAAAGCAGTGACTTCGGTTGGGTGGCGGATGTGACCTCGTTTTTATTTTTCTTTCTTTAGAGGTAGTTGTGCAAGTCTTCCGTCGACTGCCTTGCTGCTCTATTGTTGATCAACTTCATTGTCTTTAGCGTGCTACTCCTTGTGCTAGGATTTGTTCTCTTAGACCTATTGAGATCCAACTTTTTTTTCCACACAATGCTCCTGCTCGTTCACTTGGCACGATCCTCTAATCTGTGACACTCCCTCTCTCTAAGGCTCCACTCTCCCAATGTGTTGAGATCGTCATGGTGAGTTCATGGTCTTTCTCTCTTTGTGTTGTGCCGTAGTCTGTCCTTCTTGTTGGGCGCATGTATTAACAGTAACCAATGATGTCGTCGGCAACACCAATGTAGGGTGCATTATCTAGCTCTACATCATGAAATTTATCATGGTTTGTAAGTCCGTCACCTTGGCTGGCAATTCTTTCACTTCACTATCTTGTCATATACATCGGTCTTTCCAAGTTTGGAAATCACTCTCGTTGTAATACTCTTCTAGGGCCTAGTCCTGCCTCCCTTCGTTACCCTCCTCGGGCCATTCTTCGCCCTAGGATTGTAGCCCTTGGTGGCATTGTTCGTTTCTAGGTTCTACTCTTTTACTTCCTCACAATCATTCTCTTCTCCTCCAACGAGACTTACGTGCTCATCTTCCTCACTGTGCATATCGTCTCTGTGTCATACTCCCTACCTGATGTTGGCCATCTATTCTTACTAAGTTCCCACGGACGGTGCCAAATTGTGGGTGTTGATTTTTGACCTCACAACCAAATCGAATCTCCTCACCGAGATCCTAGGAACTTAGTCATAGAGCACACAAAAGAATGAAGAAGCCTATCACCTGCACACAAGAAGATAACAAACACCGTTGACTCATCCATCCAGGGGCACTCCGACAATCAAGTCAGTCAACTTATTTTTCAAAGATAACAACTCAATCACAGTACTCACAAAATAAAACGTACCTTAGACCCATGGGGTGCCTTACTTTTATAGTCAGCAATGCCCTCGTCTCTTAGGAGTCTTACTTCATAAGACTCTATCCTTTGCAAGGATAATATCTATCTTGTACTCCTTTTATTCAGATTAGAATGAAATCCCCTTAGAGCCCATCTCTATCCAAATAAAGAGCTTGAAATCATCTAGGACTCATGTCCTTTATCTAAATATCTCGGATTCCGATATGATCGTTTCATATCTCAACAGTCTGATCCATTCACGTGGCACCTCGGCCAACATTCTCGGCCCCGTGGACAACCCTAAAAATATGTCCCCACACCATCATAACCAAAAGTTGGGACAAGACAGTTGGTCAACTTCACACCACAAACGGTATTACACAATCACTAGGCCAAATGTCTGATTCATTGTAATCTAATTTACTAACCCACTAATATTATGCTGTTTGCCCAAAAAATATATATATATATTTGAGAACCTTAAAAGTTTCCATAATTGTACCCATAATGATGTGGTATAATATGTGTCAATTTTCGATTAGTTACACACCCAATGATACAAGGCACAACTTTTTTGTCACATCATTATGGGTGAAATTGTAAGTCTAAAAATATAAGCCTTTAGCTTTGCTGAAAAAGAAATTTCCAATTACTTTTTTTTTTTTGCCTTTTTGTTTTTCCAAAACCTGTGTGGTTTGAATTGTTAGTGGTTTCATCAAATTTGGTAATTATATTCGTTTCGGTTATGGGGATGCTTTACTGTGATTGTCAAAGCAAAAAAGTGTTAAATAATAATTAATTGTGAATCGAATGATGATTAATTTAGAACTTTCTGTTATGAATTATAGATTAAATTTATTTTGTTTTGTTTTTGACATGAGAATGACTATCTTTTAATAATTGCAAAAGTAAAAGAAGCGTAAAGAATCCAAAAAATCTAAAAGAAACTAAAGTTAATGTGAGACATAAATCTACAAATTGTCTCTAAGATGCCTAAAGTGAAAAAACTAAAACACACAAATGACTCTTTTGTCATTAGCATTCAACAGGTCCACAAAATCCAGTGCTAACTTTTATTGTAATCTTATTACTTCAAACATTGGTTATGTGTGAATCTTCTACTTTTCATTATTATTATTTTAAAATTTTGTCATGGTAATAAAGTTTTTGTTTTAATTTTTTTTGGTACGTTTTTATAAAAGTTTGTGTTGTAAATAATATACAATTATTTTATGTTTATTGTTAATCAATTTCCTTAGGGAAGTGGTTATAATATTTTTTATTTTTATTTTTCTAAAGATTTTTTCTTTTCTTTTTTCTCTACAAATTCAAAATATAAAATAAGAGGATCAAATAAAATCATATTATTTTGTATAAATTTTTTACATAAAAATTTTGTTTGTATAGTATTAGCCTTTCAACCTCTATAGTTTTAACATATATAATCACTCTGTTTAATATTTATAAAAAAATTTTGGTTCACTGTAGTTAACACTGATAGCCAATTTGTTTGATTTTGTTTTCAAAATTCATTTTATGTTTTTTTTTGTTCAAAAAATAAAAATTATTTTCGCAAAAAATAAATGTACAAGGATTATTTAAAAATTTCAGAAAAATATTTTTTCTATAATAGATTTTTTTTAAAAAAAAATTGAAAGGAAAAAAAACACAGTTTATTTATTTATTTATTTATCTATTTATTTATTTACTTTTGGAACATACACACAGTTTGAAACTAACGAAATATGGTGAATAAATTTTCACAAATACTAAAATGAGAGTGAAAGTCCTATAAGTGTGACCATCCTATGTGATAATTTTTTGAAAAAATTAGAGAGAGATCCTCCTATATGTTTGTAGAAGAGTTTAAGGATAACGAAAATTAGTTTGATAGTTAAGGTCCCTAAAATTTAAAATTTTAAAATGATAAGGACAAACTTTGACAAACATAGAACAAAATGCCCTCTTAATTTTAGAAACCCTAATTTTTCACGAGTCGTTTCTCTCTCTCTCTCTCTCTCTCTCTCTCTCACACACACACACACACACACACATACACACACACAAACACACACACACACAACCACATCTACCGACGTTTCGTCATCTACCATCGTTGCCCAACTACCGCCGTTTACCACCATCAACAGCCTCTCTCTTCGATCTATACATAGGTCTAGCATGTTTTACTTTCTCTCGGTCAATTTGTTTCATTATCCCCGATTTGTACACAAATCTGATGTAGGAGTTTTAAATCTCTTTTCTCTTATCTCTTATCTCCTCTCTCTCTCTCTCTCTCTCTCTCTCTTTTCCAGTGATTTTCTCTATCTCTCTGTGTTGAAATACGAAACTTCTCTGTCTATGTGTTTTTCTCTGTGTTGAAATACATAATTTTCTCTGTGTAAGTATATTTTTCTCTGTCTCTATGTTGAAATGTAGAAAAATTTATCTGCGTTAACATTGATTAAATTTTGTTATTTGGATTGAAATTTTCTTTAAACTAAGATATTTTTCATATTAGAAATTGGTATTGTGTTACAGATTTTATTTCTTTTAAAAATTTGGTACTTTTTTTATTATATATTTTCCTCCTAATTGAAAATTTTATTTTGTTGAAAAGAGAAATTTCTCTTGTGAATTTTACAGTGAAATTTCACTGACTTAACACAATAAATTTTCACAGAGTCAAAGAAATTTCACTGTGCCGGAGAGTTGCCAGAAAGTTAGCACCAGCGCCGACGGTTAGTGGTGGTCGAAGGCAACAATAATGGTAAGAGGTAGTTAAGTAATAAAAACACTAGGGATAGTTTTATCTAAAAGAGCAAATTGTACCAGTGAATCTGTGATCCTTATATTTTACTTTGTGTGTCATTTTCGTTCTTACACTTTAAATTGGCTCAATTTTGACTCTCAAATTTAGATTTTATTTTAATTTGGTCCAATTAATAATATCATCAGTGTTTTTTAAGGAAATTATCACTAAATTGGTTGAGGTTAACTAACTTAGTTGAGTAAATTTATAATATTGCCCTTAAAAATATGGCACCTGACACTTATGTGCGTTTCTCTACAACAAAAAAAAAAATTAAATTAAAAAAAATAACTAAGAATTGTAATCAATTGGAGCAAATTGAGACAAAATAGCAAATTAATGGTCAAAATCAAACTAATTGTAAGTACAGGAACTAAAATGGTACAAGAGATAAACTATAACGATTACCGTCGTAATTTGCCCTATCTAAAAATAAGCTAATGTACTCAAATTAACACATATATTTTGTTTTTCCTTAAGTTAATAGAAAATGTTTCTTAAGGAGTTTAAAAAAAAAAAAAAAAAATTCTAAATTTTTCTATTGCAAAATAATTAGTTTATTTGCTTAAAAAAATGCTAAATAACAGTGTTTTTGTTGCAATATATATATATTTTTATCAGCAAAAAGAAACTTTATTAATGAAGAAAGTAAGATACATGCGAAAACTTACATCAACAAAGAAGGGAAGTGCAAAGAGTATCATAACTGTCCTTACCAATTCCAACTAAGTTGGCACCAATAAGGTAGCACAATCCTTTGCTAGCACTTAATCCAAAATTAGTGAGGAACCAATCAAGAGAACTAAAAAGAAAAGAAGGGAAAACAACACAGAACCATCATCAGAGTAACAAAATAACATCATCAAAGCAACAATTAGCAAACAAAGCACAACCAGCAGACCAGCACTTAGCAACAATTAGAAATAGAACCAGTAGCAGAGCAACACTTAGCAGCACCAGCAAACCAGCAATTAGCAGCAGATCTTAACAGTCACTAAATAGTAGCAGTAGAGCAACAAAACCAATAGCAAACTTGCTTCAGGACACACAGGAGCAGATTTGTTTCAGGTTATAAATGACATCTTGCACTGAGTAATTAAACTCTTTCAAAAAGAAAGAAGCCCACATAGCAACTCTGACCTTTATTAGCTCTTCCAAAGCAGTCCAGTCTGGTTGTGCCTCATTAAATAAACACTCATTCCTGTTTTTCCACACTGACCACATTTTGTACCTGACCACCAATGTAGTAATGCCTCCACTGAACCAGGAATAACCTAGCTGAAATTCCACCAATTCACAATATTGGCCCATAATCTCCAAATCATAGAACAGTGAAGTAAAACATGGTTCAAAGACTCCATCTTAGATCTACAGAACACACAGAGTGCACTGGCATTTGAATTCAACACTCTTATCCTTTGTAAAAACTTAAAGCATTTAATCATGCCTCTCCAAGCTAACCAGCTCAGAAATTAAACTTTGGAAAAGGCAAAATTATCTAGTGACTGTAATAGCTAGCCCTTGACATGCTTCCACCCACTTCCAAATTGATGCCATAGTAAAAGCTCCAGAAGGATGAGCTAGCCAAGAGCAAGAGTCTTCCATCCCTTCATTGAGCCTAGGTGCATTCTGCAATATGTCATGAAGTTTCAGCACTTCCTCATCTTCCCAAGCAAACAAAGGCCTTCTAAAGACCAGTTTCCAATCTGAATCCACTCTTCTATGGAAAAATCAAACAAATTGCCATCGTTTTCAACTGACAAAGTGAATAATCTGGGAAATATCACACTCAGATTTTGGTTGTTACACCGCCTCTCAGTCCAGAACTGCAATCTTCTACCATTTCCAGCAACTAACTTGAAATTTTGCAAAAAGAAATCTCGCAAAGCAAGATTTGCTGAAGCCACCAATAGTACGTCTTGCCACAAATTAGACATTCACACTGAAATTATGAATAAAGGGCTCCATCTGCCACCTAAACCTCTATACTTACTACAAACCACTTGTTTCCACAAAGTTGCCTCCTCTTTGCCATACCTCCACCACCACTTAATTAATAGACACTCATTAACCTGACTTAGATTTCTCACACCTATCCCACCTTGATTTTTGCTTAGACAAACCTCCTTCCAATTAACTACGTGCACTTTTTTCCTAATTTCAGATATTCCCCAAAGAAAATTAGCTTAAATTCTGTGTAATAATTTTGCAATACCCACTGGCAGCTTGAAGATTGATAGGAAATAGACTGACAAGCTTGACAGAACGGACTTGATCAAAGTTAATCTTCCCACAAAAGACAAATACCTTCTCTTCCATGAAGCTAACTTACTCTTAAACTTGTCTACCACTGGTTTCCATATGCTCTTTCTCCTTGGATTTGCTCCTAGTGGGCGCCCCAGATAGCTCATTGGTACTAATGCAATTTAGTTTTTTTGCAAAAATCTTCACTAGATCATCTTGCACACCTACTCCACAAACCTTACTTTTATGGAAATTTATTTTGAGTCATGTTATCAACTCAAAGCATCTTAAAATTCTTTTCACAACAACAACTTCCTCCTATGCAGCTTTACAAAATATAATAGTATCATCGGCAAACTGCAAGTGTGATAGTTTTAACTCATTTGGTCCTACAGATACTCCTCTAATCAGGCCCTCTTCCTTTGCTCTTTTCATTAGAATATTAAGGCCCTCTACTACAATGTTAAATAAGAAATGTGAAAGTGGGTCACTTCGCAATTTTAAATTATACTTTATTTGAATTTTCACTTTATTTCCCTCCCCCCCTCCTCCAAAAAAAAAAAAAATCTTAAATTAAAATATGTAACCTTTTTTTCAGTTTATTTGGCAGTCTTAATTATGTATGGACATAAAAATCTATTTTTTATTTATTTATTATTATTATTGTAATTATAACTTTTGAAGACATTTACGCAACAAAAATTTATATATGATCACTTATTTAACTTTTTTTTTTATTTACAAATTATTAAAGTTACACTAGATAGATTTATAATTTATCTAAATTTTTTTAAAGTTATTAATAACTTTTAAAAAAAAAATTATACAATTATAAAAGAATTCCCATAAGTGACATGCCCAACGGGAGTCAAGGCTTTAATCATATCACTATTTGGGGAGGAGAAAGTGTGTGTGTATCTATATATAAGTTGTAGCGTTGGATTAAAGTAAAAGGCTTCTAGAAGATGAATTACAAACTAAAATTAGATTCACGTAACAACCTCTAAAGCAAGACTCTCATGTACCCTAATCCCACCCTATATATGTGGCTTCTCCATACTCACACATATATACATACACACGCACACATCTCTTGAAGATCTCATTCATATTCCCCCTCCTCATTCCTAGTTTAACAGTGTTTTTTTTTTTTTTGTCCCACATAATTCAGAATTGACACAAACACACATTTATATACATATATTTGATCTTGGAGAAGAAGAATGAAGGAAGAAGAGAGGGGGACAGTGAATGGAGACGGAGGCGAAACCGGGAAGCCGGGAGATCAAAGGGTTGCATTTTACAGGCTATTTTCGTTTGCAGACAGGTTGGATATTGCTTTGATGATCGTCGGCACGGTCTCTGCTATAGTGAATGGGATGGCTCAGCCTGTCATGACCTTGATTTTCGGCACACTCATCAACTCTTTCGGTAGCTCAGATCCTTCACATGTTGTCCATGAAGTTTCAAAGGTACTCTTTTTTTCTTTTTTCTTTTTTAATTTTCTTGATTTTCTTGTTCTTGATTTTCTTTTTCTTTCTTTTATTTATTTATTTTTTTTTTCCCTGTGTGTGTGAGAGAGAGAGACATTGATTGACCTAGTCATTACGTTTTATTTCCAATCATGATAATAATTTCAATACTTGCTTTTAAAGATTTCATTCACCAAATAATGATGAGATTAGAGAGACCCAGAAAAAAGAAAATCTTAGATCTCAAGTTAATTTGAAGAATTACGTAAGGTGAATGGACTTATCTTTTTCCTAATTCAAAACGAAACTAAATGCTAATTTTTAGTAAATTTTGATCATTTAATTGAATGGTGACATACAGCTGCTGTTGTTTAGGTTTTGCAGATGCTTAAATCGTTGAATATTACATGATTTTTTATTTTTTATTTTTTTTTTAACCGAACCTAAGCCTTTTTTAAACATATTTTTTCATACTCAAATAATTTTGAACTTATTTCATAAACTCAAAACTCTTTAAATTCGTGTTTTGAGTATTTTGAAAATACGATTTGTAGTGATTTTATGGAACAATTTGAGTTTAGTAAATAAGTAGAAAACAATTTGAAATTTCAAAATTAATTTTAAGCATAACCTAAATTTGTTTTGATTTTGTTTATTTATTTTATTTTTATTTTTTTAAAGAAAGTTGCGTATTAGAATTTGTTTTATGTGTTAATTGTTGAATCAAAAATTGGGAATATGTGTGAAGGCGCAAGGTTACTAATAATGGGCCTTTCTCTTTGCTTGTAAGCTTTGGTAGAGGAGTCTCTTTCTTTGTGAGGAAAGAATGTATTTTTTTTTTTTTAAATACTAGAGATATTGAAAATTTTATTAAAATTTTTAGTAAATATCTCAAATGCTAGATATCTCCCAAAAAAATTATTAATTTTTTTGTCAAATATCTCGTATGAATATGAAATCCACACTATATTTTTTTGAGATTTTTAGTATTTTTTTTTTTTTTTAATGTGGGAAAGAGGTTGTTCCACCTATATTTTGGTGGCCGACACGACAATGGGCATTTGGAATGTCATGCGTGCTACCACACTTGCTATACCATTTGGTCAAGCATTACTTTTAGCATAGCATTGTTCATCATCCTAGCTCAAACTTGAACCCACTGGAGGACCTTGAAACATGCCATGAATTCACTTTATCATATTCTTTTTCTAGAAGTTTTTTTTTTTTTTTTTTTTTTTAAAATATTAAACAAATTACAACAAACTGAACAATTAATTATGAACCAACTAGACCTAATCTACTTAGTCACCATAACTTTCCTAAGGGCTTAGTCCTTAGGAGAAGAACATGGATTTAATTTTACTTGGGAGAAGTTAAATTACTGGGGCAAGCACTTTGATACTTTGCATAGATTGGGGACGTTACCTTCTACAAGTGTTAATCTAACAACTAACAACTGAATTTAGCAGATAAAAAAAACAATTAATCGTGTTAAAAAATCTAATAATATACATTCGCAAACTAAACATCAACCATCACTACACCAATACAAAGAGTCTCATAATGAGAGACAAATAACTTCTGAATAATTCATGACTTCTCAATTAAAAGTGTATAATAGTGACGAATTGAGTTAGTTCAATTAATTTTTAAAAAAACTTATAGCTTAGTAGTAAAAATCTTGTTAATGATACCACCAAAATATTCGTTAATACAAATAGTGTATATTTTCTCATAAAATTGACTAGTTGAGGAATGTACAAAAATCTATAGCGGGGCACTTTGATTTTTGTTCCAAAAATATAATTTTGAATCCTGCATTCATTTGATGAGTTAAGGGGAGAGCTACTCTACCTTAACTTTTTCTTCTATTTTTTTACATATATATATATATCTTGAGAAAAGTTACATGGACCAAGGCAAATTTGAAGACTGTCAGAATAATTGACAACTTAATATTGTAAGGCTTGTATCCTTCGCCCATTTAGCTTAGGTTCGAGTCCCGCTACCGGTAGTCCTTTGTTGATGGGCGATATTGCGTAACGCTTTTCCTGGCCCTGAAATAGGGTAGCCTCCCTCCTCCTAAACTTTTTTTGAATAAAAAAAAAAGAAAAAAAGATAACTTAATATTGTAACAAAGGTCACTAGTTCAAATCTTGTCACATCTATTATCTCTGCCATTGTATACTTTGTTTTGTGTCTATCTTGAAACACCTTCATTGAGTTTATTTTCTAACAATTTACTTTCAGTATCTGTAAATCTAGTTTTTCAAGTAGAGTTAAAACTTAAAACCTCCTAATTAATTTTGAGTCATAATACAAATAGAAAAATTGTATAGAAAATTCAAACAAAATAAAGGGATAGATATGTATCTATTCATTTCAAACCAAAAAATCTATTAAAATCACTTACAATTTTTAAAATATCACTACAACATCATTTTTGTAAGATTTTTATAAATAAATTTGATGACAAATCATTTCCCATTAATTTTAGTTGCAATAACTTTAACAGCACTCTATGGATGTGAATTCAGGTATCCCTGAGGTTTTTGTACTTGGCCATCGCTTCGGGTATTGCTTCATTCCTACGTAAGTGCTGCTATCATCATTTCTATCTAGATTTATTGCCATCTCTTTTGTTTTAATAACTTACTTTATGACTGCTTTAATCTTTGTTGAACATTTTCTTTTGACCAAGCATACATAAAAATATTTTATTGTCCATGTCATCTCTCATTGTTGGTACAATGGCCATTACACTCTCGTAAGTCTCAAAATACATACACTAAATACAAAATTGAACACCCAAAAAAGCCATAATTATACAAGACTTGTCAGTAAAGCTTATTTTAGAAATTCATGTTCAACAATACATTTTTGTATGTGATATTATGTTTAGTTAATGAGTTTTACGATTTATTGATAGCACTACAGTCTAATGATTAATTAATAATATAATTTTGATTGCTTAACGTAGTCTAATAAAACAGTTAGTCACTTTCATCTATGACAATCACATGATTATTTCATAAATAGATCTAAATTGTATATTTATGTTTGATTCATGTGAAACCTAACTATACTAGTCAATTAACATAAATGAATCCGAAATCATATTCAAATTCAATATAGCACCCATGGTAGGTACAAAAAGAAATGTATTGAATCAATTATGATTCAGGCCTCGTTTGGGACTGACTATTTTAGCTAAAAAGTCAAAAAGCCAACTAAAACTAGTTATATCACCTCTTTACTTTTCTGCACATTTTTTCGTAAAAAGCTAAAAAATTACTAAAATAACCTGTTCCAAACGAGGCCATATGCCATATGGGGTAATTTTTGAGTCATATATATATATATATATATAAGTTTTGGAATCTGCACTCTTTTGTCAGTGTCTGTGCTGCACGGGTTTTTTTTTTTGTTGGGATTTGTTGTGCTTTTAATGGTATCTTGGATAAGTATGTTTGGTTTTAATTTTTAAAATTAAATTTTTTTTTATCCTTCGTGTTGTTTTGTTTTTAATAAATATTTTTGAAATTTTAAGTAATTTTTTATATTCTTTTAGATACACCTTACTTAGATGTGTCTAAAAATAAATATTTATAAAAAAAATTAATAAATACATAAGAATATAAAAAATGTACTGAATTCTCATTTTTATTCTTTTTGTAATTTTCATATGTAGTGAATTTTCTAAAGACTTTTTTACAAATATTATACTTTTTAAATGTATTTATATTAGGTGTATCTAAAAATTAAAAACAAATTGTTTAGAATATTAAAAAATTCAGTAAAAATTTAAAAAATAAAAAAAATTAGTTTTATGAAATGTAAATCCTAAAAGTTTAAATCAAACAAGCTGATTGGCTTTCTGTATGTGTGTTTTTTCTTGAGTGTTGGCAGATGTGACAGTTTGTAGATGGGTGGCCCCACTCTCTCCCTTTCTCCCTTCTCTTGTAATGTTTTAATTAAAAGAAATATATTTTTTAAACTTTGAGTACACACATTGCCACAAAATTAGGAGGATAAAGAGTTGGCAAAAGCCATAACGCCATGTAGATGTGGGGTTTGACCAATGCTGTTGCTTGACTTCTGTTCTATAATTTCTATATGATAGAAGTTAAGGATTATGAAAAAAATTTCATGAAAATAATCATGAAAGATTTATAATTCTTGGATTATCTTAGTGTGTGGTGCTTTATTCTAAGTGTAATCCAAGAATCACAAAGTTTTCATGATTATTTTTATGAAAGATTTTTCATGATTCCTAATATTGCTCATGTAAACACAACTCAAGTTGAGTGATCACACAATTAATGTGGTGTTTCATGAAAGACTAAATACTAACGTCTCACCGAAACCTAAGTGAAACGTGACTATTTGAGCATTGTCAATAGATGTGGTAACGTAATTTTCAAAGTGTGCTATAAAGTGACAAAAATATGACTTAATTTTGTATGTTAAAGATTTGTTAATTTAGTGAGTATATAAATATTATAATAAAAATGTTAAAATGTGTTAAAGTAGTGATAGATTAATGTGGGGGTAG
The DNA here is from genome assembly GCA_036172215.1 of Camellia granthamiana. NCBI lineage: Eukaryota > Viridiplantae > Streptophyta > Magnoliopsida > Ericales > Theaceae > Camellia > Camellia granthamiana. The sequence goes on from CM069909.1 coordinate 10,203,679, forward strand.
ACTAGAATATATAAATGTGTATATAGGGAGTGAATAAAATAGTTTAAATTGATTTAGTCTAAAGTTCGTGTTAACTTGGAGTCTTGCTGGAAAATAGATTTATGTGTTGCACAGTAACTGAGTCTTGTCCATTGCAGTCTGTGGAGTTGTCTTCTAATACTAACATCTGATGACTCAAACTGCTTTTAGTGCATTGAAGATTTGAGCATGGATCCTCATATAACAAGTAATAAAATACAAAAAAAAAAAACACATGCCTTAATCTGGAGTTCTCTATTGCTTTAAATCTTGTGAAAATTGAATGTTTTCACTAATTTACTTGTAAATCCATTACAGAGGTGACTTGTTGGATAGTTACCGGGGAAAGGCAGGCAGAGCGCATAAGGCGATTGTACTTGAAAACAATATTAAGACAGGACATTGCATTCTTCGACACTGAAACTACCACTGGAGAGGTCATTGGTAGAATGTCTGGCGATACAATTCTCATCCAAGATGCTATGGGTGAAAAGGTTACTTAAGACTCCTTTCTTCAAAACTTGCTGCTAAGTACAATCAATTAATGCACCTAAGTCAGTTTCTATAATAATTTCGTTACTTGCAATGCTATGACAGGTAGGAAAGTTCATACAACTGATGTCAACATTTATCGGAGGATTTGCCATTGCCTTTGCTAGAGGATGGCTTCTCTCATTAGTCTTGCTTGCGTGCATTCCCGCTCTGGTCATTGCCGGTGGAGGCATGGCCATAATCATGACAAGAATGTCTAGCCGTGGACAAGTTGCTTATGCAGAGGCTGGAAATGTTGTTGAACAAACGGTCGGAGGCATTAGAACAGTGAGGCACCACAAAACTTGTAGTAATAAATTGTTGTCCTGAATTTTCTAAAGTCCTGAATTTTGCGACCCTCTTTATGACAGGTGGCATCCTTCACCGGAGAGAAGCTAGCGATAAATAAGTACAACAGCAAACTGCAGATTGCCTATGCCGCTACTACTCAACAAGGGTTGGCTTCTGGGATAGGACTCGGTACAATGTTAGTAATCATTTTCAGTAGTTATGGACTTGCCATATGGTATGGATCAAAACTGATCATCGACAAAGGATACAATGGCGGAGTAGTCATTAATGTCATCATGGCCATCATGGCTGGTGGAATGTAAGCATAAAAATTTCTAGCCACAGAAAAACAATGTGCTAATACCCTCTTAATTCTGTAATTGTGTCCCTAATTCTGTTTTGACTGATTGATCTGAGTTGGGTTTCGCTTCATATAGGTCATTGGGCCAGACGTCCCCGTGTTTGAATTCATTTGCCGCAGGGCAAGCAGCAGCATACAAGATGTTTGAGACAATCAAGCGAAAACCACAGATTGATGCGTATGACACAAGTGGGATTGTAATGGAAGATATAAAGGGCGAAATTGAACTGAAAGACGTGCACTTCAGATACCCAGCCAGGCCCGACGTTCAGATATTCTCTGGATTCTCTTTACAGGTTCCAAGTGGCACAACCACGGCCTTAGTTGGGCAAAGTGGAAGCGGGAAATCAACAGTTATCAGCCTATTGCAGAGATTCTATGACCCTGAAGCCGGTGAAGTGCTCATAGATGGTATCAATTTGAAGAAGTTTCAACTCAAATGGATAAGAGAGAAAATGGGTCTTGTTAGTCAAGAGCCTATTTTGTTTGGCACTACAATAGGAGAGAATATAGCATATGGAAAGGAAAATGCTACCAATGAAGAGATTAGAACAGCAATACAGCTTGCTAACGCAGCCAAGTTCATCGACAAGCTTCCAAAGGTTAATCTTCCCCCTCCCCTCTCGCTTTTTTATAGTAATTCTTTCACTTGTAATGACTGATCTAATTAGCACTAGTAAAAATTTGTTTATAGGGGCTTGACACTATGGTAGGAGAGCATGGAACCCAACTATCTGGTGGACAAAAGCAAAGAATAGCAATTGCAAGAGCTATTCTAAAGAACCCGAAAATTCTTCTCCTTGATGAAGCAACAAGTGCTCTAGACGCCGAGTCAGAACGTGTTGTACAAGATGCGCTGACAAACATAATGTCAAACAGGACTACTGTGGTAGTTGCACACCGTCTGACAACAATCAGAAATGCTGACTTTATAGCAGTTGTGCAAGACGGGAAAATCGTGGAACGAGGTATAAACCATATCATCACTCCTTCAACTTGAAAGTCCAGTTTTTTAGTACTCACCCATTTTAAATTTATTAAGTCAAAACCAACTTCAAAATTCAATGCCAATTGCCAGGAACTCATGGTGAGTTGATCAAGGATCCAGAAGGGGCTTACTCACAGCTCATTCGCTTACAAGAAGGGACTAACAAAGCTGAAGATTCACGAAGGAGTGACATAGATAATCTCGATACAATTCAGGATGTAGACATAACAATGGGCAGGTCTGCAAGCCAGATATTATCCATGAGAAGATCCATAAGCAGAGGTTCATCAGGCAGCCGACGCTCTTTCAGAATTAGCTTTGGACTACACGGCCCTATTGGAATCCAAACAGATATAGAAGGAGAGGAGAGTAGTAAAAGAAGTGAGACAGATGATAAGAAACGCCGCCAAGTGTCCATTAAACGCCTAATGTACCTAAACAAACCAGAGTTGCCGGTTTTGCTGCTTGGATCCATTGCTGCAGGCATTAACGGTGTAACCTTCCCTATATTTGGACTCCTACTTTCAACAGCTATTAAAATTTTCTATGAACCACACGATGAGCTAAGAAAGGACTCAAGGTTTTGGGCACTTGTGTTTGTGGGACTCGGTGTTGTTATTCTGTTTGTCGCACCAGTGCAGAATTACTTCTTTGGAATTGCAGGTGGTAAGTTGATAATGCGAATTCGCGCCTTGACGTTTGAGAAGGCTGTCCATCAAGAAATTAGTTGGTTTGATAACCCTAAAAATTCAAGGTGTGTTTTAGTAATTAGTACTTTTGATTGATCAAATGCTCTCCATTTCAAAAAGGCCTTTTGAACTGAAAGTTTTGAATTCATTTCAGTGGTGCAGTTGGAGCAAGGTTATCTACTGATGCTTCAACAGTGAGGAGTCTTGTGGGTGATTCATTGGCCCAAATTGTACAGAACATAACAACAATTATAGCAGGGCTTGTCATATCGTTCACAGCTAATTGGATGTTGGCACTCATAATTCTATCTGTGTTGCCCTTGGTGGGATTGCAAGGATTCTTTCAATTTAAATTCTTAAAAGGGTTCAGTGAAGATGCCAAGGTTAGTCCATTATGCTAAGTTAAGGCCAGAGCCATTTTAGCACAGTTAGGACTTTAAAACAAACCAAACTACTCAAACTCAACGTTTGAAATTGGCTTGTTATGTAACAAGCTAAGTTTGAGCACATTTATCTCAAATTCTATTCGAGAAGGTTATACACATTATATGAAAATCGAGCTATTTGAGCTCAACTCGAGTAAAGCTCGTTTGAGATTGGCTCGAAAGGTAAATAAGCTAAACTTGAACAAAATTTGAAACTTGTTAAGTTTTCAAGTCAACCTTAAAGAACTGACTACTTGACTTGACTCATTTATAGCCCTAAGCATAAGTGTATAGCAGACATTTAAATGAGAAGGGGTGGATTTTGAGGGGATTAATCTTTATCACATACTAATCAAGTAAGATTTTTGTAAATCTCTATAGGTGATGTATGAAGATGCAAGCCAAGTTGCAAACGATGCTGTGGGCAGCATTAGAACAGTTGCATCATTTTGTGCTGAAAAGAAAGTGATAGAAATGTATAAAAACAAATGTGAGGCCCCCATGAAACATGGAGTTAGGATTGGACTTGTGAGTGGTATTGGCTTTGGATCTAGTCTTTTTGCACTCTACTGCACAAATGCCTTCTGTTTCTACATTGGAGCTGTTCTAGTGCAACATGGGAAAGCTACTTTTGGGGAAGTTTTCAAGGTATAAAATAAATTCGTAGTGGTTTTTTTTTTTTTTTAAACCTTCACTTTCTAATTTCACATTTTCTCCACTTCCAAACAAATGGTTTTGCAGGTTTTCTTTGCTTTGACAATTTCAGCAATGGGTGTTTCCCAAACCACTGCTTTAGCCCCAGACACCAACAAAGCTAAGGACTCTGCTGCTTCTATCTTTGAAATTATTGACAGCAAGCCCAAGATTGATTCAAGCAGCAATGAAGGCACAACCCTAGCAACCATAACTGGAGATATTGAGTTCAAACATGTCAGCTTCAAATATCCAACACGACCCAATGTTCAAATTTTCAGAGATTTATGCTTAACCATTCCTTCTGGAAAGGTAATAACCACGCACAAGCACAGCCTCTTTGTTCTTCAACAATTTTTGCTCAATTTTGCTAAGCTAAAAATTTTATCACAGACTGTTGCTCTTGTTGGGGAAAGTGGTAGCGGGAAGTCCACCGTAATAAGCCTAATTGAGAGGTTCTATGATCCCGAGTCTGGCCATATATTTCTAGATGGAGTGGAGATCCAAAAGCTCAAACTGAGCTGGTTAAGGCAACAAATGGGGTTGGTAAGTCAAGAACCGGTACTTTTCAATGAAACGATCCGGACTAACATAGCTTATGGGAAGCAAGGAGAGGCTGCTGAAGAAGAGATCATTGCAGCCGCGAAAGCAGCGAATGCACACAACTTCATATCGGCATTGCCACATGGCTATGACACCAATGTCGGGGAGAGAGGGGTTCAATTATCGGGCGGCCAGAAGCAACGGATAGCCATTGCAAGGGCAATAGTGAAAGACCCTAAGATCCTCTTACTTGACGAAGCAACGAGTGCGTTAGATGCAGAGTCAGAGCGTGTGGTGCAAGATGCATTGGACAGAGTGATGGTGAATAGAACTACCATTGTTGTTGCTCACCGGCTCACCACCATTAGAGGTGCTGACGTAATAGCCGTTGTGAAGAATGGGGTGATCGCAGAGAAAGGAACACATGATGTGCTCATGAAGATCACTGATGGTGCATATGCATCTCTAGTGGCACTTCACATGACATCCTCAAAGTAGACACAAACCATTGATTGACTCAAGCTGCTTCTTTTTTCTTTTCTTTTTTCCTTTTTCTTTTTAATCTCTGTTTTCAATCTTCCATTGTTTCTGTTTTCTGTGCTAGTCTTTTGACTATGAATCATCCCTCGAGTTTCCCAACATGGAGACACACAAAAATACACGTAGACTCACTGATTTTCCATTGAGTCAATTTATCGGTGAGTAATTTTTTTGTTTTCAATCTTTCGTTGTCAATTTGACTGTTTGTATTCTTTTACAGTATATGGAACCATGATGATCCAAGGCCTAATGTGAATTAGATTGTTAGAAGGCATAAACAACACTCAAAAAACAACATTGAGGGTACCTTTGTCGGGAGATCATGGGCTTGTAGAGATACATCTCATACTGGATAGGTTTTGTTGCCAGTTAGATGAAGAGACTAAACCTACCCAATATGAGATCGCTCTCTCTCTCTCTCTCTCTCTCTCTCACACACACACACACACACACACACACACAACCAACATGCTTCTTTTGTGAGTGCAAAAATTATGTAGTGTCACCTACTATATTGCCACAAATGTATATGAACCATTCATTTGCGTTAGATTTACATATGAGAGAAGAAGAAGAAGAATGAGAGAGAGAGAGAAACTGATGTTGTATTAACAATGGAATCAATTACGGTTCTCCTCTCTTACACATGTATTTATAATATAAGACTAGAGAATAAAATGATGTAACTACTCTTAGACACTAACACTTAACACTCCCCCTCAAGTTGTTGCAAATATATCTCTCATACCTGACTTGCAACAAATTGGATGAAAATCTTACTACTAAGACCTTTGGTAAACATTTCAGTCAATTGATCTTCCGATTTCACAAAAGCCATACATATCAAACCCTTATTCAATTTCTCCTTAATAAAGTATCAGGCATTCTCAATATGTTTGGTCCTGTCATGGATTGTAAGCAATACTTATGGCAGCTTTGTTGTTACAGTACGAAATCACAAGATCACACCACAAACAATTCCTATCTCACCCAACAAGGACTGAAGCCACATGAGTCCACAAGTACCATGTGTCATAGTTCAATATTCTGCCACTGCACCAGACCGATACACCACTGTCTATTTCTGTCACAACCCAAACCCGCCCCTAAAAGTTTGGTTCATGACCGGCCCGTATATAGGACTCAAACAGAATTTAGAATAATATTTAAACACATACGGGGCCTTAAGCGGAAGCAATATCAATAAAAGACAACATCCATTGAGCTTGTGCATTTATGATGATTTAATTAGATTCAAGTATTTAAATACATTCCCAGAGTTATACATATAATCACAGAATTTATATAGATCTCACACACACTTACCTAAGACTTAATAAATTATATGACTCCCAACACAAATTAAGGCCTCATCACGGAGGCGTACCCCAAGCGGCTTGGCAGACAGGTAGACCTCAATACAATTCTAGTGTTAATCTCCGATGGCTCACCTACATAAATATACATAAAAACGAAGTGAGTAAGGCTCAGTGAATAATAGCAATGTAAGGAGGTGAGTTAAACAGGTATAGACTTAAAGAATGTAAACATGCATATCAAACCATACACAGATCTTATTCATAATCATATTTTAAAATGGCCTCAAACCCACATGTAACACAGAATGGCCTCAGGCCCATATATAATACAGAGCGGCTGTAAGCCCAGATATGATACAGAACGGCCGTAAGCCCAGATATAATACAGAACAGCTGCAAGCCTAGATATAATACAGATCGACTGTAAGCCCAGATATAATACAGATCGGTTGTAAGCCTACAGATTATACAGAACAGCCTTAAGCCCAATATATTATGCAGAGCGGCCTCAGGCCTAACAGATTATACAGAGCGACCTTAGGCCCAGATATCAACAGATTGGCCTCGGGCCCATCATTAGCAAAATAGAATGATTCCAGATACACAAAGATATCATTGTTCCATAATACACATATGTTCCATTTGTTCATCATGAATTCAGATAGTTAACTTGCAGATAACAGAACGTCAGTATTAACTATTAACAGTAAGCAAAACGTACTGCTACAATACTATTACTCAATAGTGCACAAAGATTTTCCCATGGTTTATTACAAGTCGACATAGTTCTTGCGGATAACAGAACATTAATAGTAACTATTAACAGAAGGCAAATGTATCACTGCATTAATAGGGACAGAACAATTCACATCATAACGGCCTCGGGCCTACATCTATTACTAGGGACAGAACGACCTTAAGTCCATATCAATGACATTATTCAAGCATATCCATTAATTAAATCAAAGCATAATATCAATGGAATAGACCATTCACAAATAACAATACATAAATCATAATCACAGGAAGTAAGTGAAACATATCGTTACACTATTATTACTCACAATGATCAGCTCCCGGTAGTAATGGGACGATGTCCTCGTCTCGACCTACAAGTACAGTGCACAACACATAATATGAGATTATAATCGATCCTTTACTTATTCTCTTTGATCATTCAATCAATTAGCCATGGTGGTACCAAGCTCATTTTTCCTTAATAAGTTATAATCCATGTCTCAGAAAACAAGAGGAATCGATGGGAAATGGTTTAGGTGAAGAAATGGTACAAAACTGGTTGACAGAAAGTGAACAGTCGTCACTAATTTGGGCATAACTATTTCTGTATTTAGAATTTGGAAGTGAGACCACCACCATTGGAAAATATACTTGTGGGGCTTGATTTTAGGCTCAAGAATCACTCAAAACGGAGTCCCAAGGCAAAAGATATGCTTATTCAAAGTTGGCTAAACAGAGCTGTCTCCCGCACGTGCGGGAAACAGGGCCGCACGTGCGGCTCTGGGCAGTTTGCAGTCCGAAAATGGCTGTATAATTTGGAACCTTTCATTTTTCAAAATCAAACCTCAATTTCATGTAAATCAAAGCCCAAAACCCTTCAATACATGATAAATTTCACATTATTAATCTCCATCAAACATCATAACCTCAAAATACTACTCAATTCCCAAGCACTAGAACACAAGGGCATAAAATAACCATAGTTGGGGTTCAAAGTTCACATCTTCCATATCAATCCTTGATTTCATGTAATTGATGCTTTAAACATAAAGATTCAAGATAGATGGTCATACCTTAGTTCAATCTTTGTCTTTCTCTTAGCTTTCTTCAATTTCCCCCAAGTTTCCCATGGGTGATCTTCTTTTTTTTTCTTCAATTCCCTTCAAGCATCTTCAAAACCACCATGGATATTAAGGAGCTTGTCTCCCTTCTCTCTCTCCTTTCACGGTTTCCCCTCTCTCTCCTTTAGATTTTTTTAGGTTCCAAGAAATGAGTTCAACTCATGCCTCTCGTATACATATATACATTAAATATACAGACATATAAGTTTAACACAATTGGGAGAGCCAAACGCGGCTTTACGAATCGCACGAAATCAAATTTCAATTAAACTTCCCAGATGACTCTAAAAATTGTGTTGTTCATAAACATGTCCCATGTTCTGGTTTCTGAAGCCTCTAAGGCCTTCAATTTGCAGTACCAAGTTAACCATCCAAACGTGCATTAACGAGTCAGACAAATTAGATTTCCAATTAATTTTCCCAAATAGTTCTAAAAATTTCCATTAACACACCCAAGTCCTCAATTGTGATTTCTGAACCCGTAAAGGTCGGTAATTTCAATTTTAAAGCCGTGGTTCAACAGATAATTCCTCAATTTGAACACATATCATTAAATTAAAATGCATTAACCCATAAAGCCATAAAGGTAATCTCTAATACGGATTTTGGGGTCGTTACAGTTTCTTACTATGCCAAGTAAGAAACTTATATAGTCGTGAGTGTTGTAGATATTGCATGTGGATTAGGGATAACTGAAACTAATCACATTGGTTAAGTCATTAATTTGGACTATTGAATTAATACAGAAAATACGTGTATTGATTGAGCATTGTATTTGCATATTGTGTGGGAGGAGATAGGGGATGTACTCCACGGTTTAGGGGAAGATAGGGGATAGACCTCTAAACCGGATTTTGTTTGGGAGGAGATAGGGGATGGACTCCATTAGCATCACTATTATGTGTGCTTATTATATTGAAGTGTTTTTACATGTTATTGATACAGCACTAAAATGTGTATCAAACGGGAAGTATGAAGTGTTTTGATATGAGCCTGAGTCTCATTTGTGTTGTTGATATTGGAAGTAATGTGAATACAATATATAGTTCACTGTTGTAAGTTTGGCCAGGTTCCGAGCCATATTGATAATAATGGGAAGTGAAACTTGTCATTGACATTAGTGTCATGAGACTGTATAATGATATAATTGATTATCTTGGTTAACCATCTATTGAATGCTATTGCTTTATTCAATGCTTATGTATGGTTTAGTATATTTCTGCTGGGCTGTGGCTCACCCTATATTGGAACATCATTTTCAGGTCCAGATGATAAGCTACCTCCAAGACCTTAGCTTGGAAGGATTTGGATTTTGAAGACCATATTTAGTTATTTGTTTTTATTTGATAGTACATGTAAACATTCAAGCCTCGGGCTTTATTTGTATTTGAGTTAGAACTCATATTTTTGTGTCCAAGTGTTGGCTTGGAAAGATGTAAGCCCGTAGGGCATTTACTTTGATGTTACATGTAATGCTTTTATTTAGTAATACTCTGATGAATGAGATAATGAATTGTTTTCTTTTAATAATGCATGGTAATGATATATATAATGGGTTTATTTTGAGGGCGTTACAAAATAAACACTAAACGGTACCAAATTCCTTAGAATAATGGTAAGTCCAGATATCGATCCACAGGGACAAATGTGAAATTAAACTAATTTAATTGTTAAATTTCTAAATTAATTTTGATCAACAAGATGATGGTTCATAGACTAATAATAATTAAAAGAAAATAAGAGATCACACTAGCAATTAAAATTGAAGTTGAAAATAGTGATTTTGGGAAAAACCTAGGGTTTCGAATTTCACCATTAGTTACATAAATTAGGTCTCAAATTGGAAATCAACTGTGTTATGGTTCGAACCAAATAATACTTCACAACTATAAGTTCGAAGCATTGATCAAGAGAACTATCATGATCAATATATAGACACAAACCATCTCAAGTAGCACGATTCGTTCGCTCTAAGTTAGGGTACCAACACGACTTATCCCTCGTAATTTGGCTCGTCTCATACCTTGAATATGAAATAATAGAAAACCATTACATGGAAAGTATTTAACAATCACAAAAATTAGAATACTTGAAGAAAATAATGAAAATATATTTAAAAACTTCTTGAATACCATACAACTTGTTCAAACCATTACAACAATGAAAACCAAAGAGAAACCCCTATTTACTTGGCCAGGGTTTCATCAAAACCCTAAAAATAGAAGAACTAGCCACTCATGGAGGACTGGGAAGAGGTAGAGGAAGAGGAAACCACCATGGAAGATGTTCTTGAAGCTTGAAACCTCTTCTCTTCAAACCCTAGCCCCTCCTATGTTTTTGGAAAATTTTAGAACCCTCTTCCAACCTATTTTTCCTTCTTTTATTCTCAGCAAAACAAAATCAAAATTTCGCGCACGTGTCCCTAAGTTGACTACTCAAGCGCCCACATTCTCCAATCGAGCGGTGAAGTCTGGCCACACGAGCAGTGAGATGGCAGGCCGTGAAATTTCCTTATGCAGAGAATCTGGTTTTGTGCCACTTTTCGCTTGAATTTGTGTGTTACTTGCCAAATTTGCACAAGTACACAAAGCACATCATATTTGCCAAATAATCATAATTCAAAGAATATAAATGTAACTTAAGTGGCCTCAATGTGGTACCTTTCAGCCTACATCAGTCACAAGAAGAAGTGCAAGAAGAATTTGGAATTGGAGGACACTGGAAGGCATACGGTTAATGAGATAAGCAGCAGTAAGAATAGCATCACCCCAGAAAGACTTGGGAACATTCATGGTAAACAAGAGAGAACGAGCAACTTCAAAAAGATGGTCATTCTTGCCCTCGATAACTCCATTCTGTTGAGGAGTACCAACACAACTGGTTTGGTAAAGAATGTCATGCTACTCAAGGTATGCCCGGAAATCACCATCAACATACGCAGTCCCATTATCACTGTGCAGAATTTTAATGGTAGCATTAAAGAGATTGCTTACCATTTCAAGAAAAAGGAAAAAACAAGAAGAAGAAAAAAAATCCTCACTTTTAGTTCGAAGTAATAAACCCAAGTCATGCGGAAATAATAATCAATAAAAGTGACAAACCAACGATATCCAAAAGTAGACACCACAAGAGAAAGGGAAGGTCCCCACACATTAGTATGAACAAGCATAAAAGGAAAAGTATTTTGTTTTATTAAATTAAGGATAACAAGTACGTTTATATTTAGTAAGTTCACAAGCATCACAAACAAAATTATTCCTAGAACAATCTCGAACTAATTAAGGAAAAAGCCTTTCTAAAATACTAAAGGACGGATGACCCAAACGACGATGCCACTGATGAAGGAAATGGAGAGAAGAGCCTGAATGGAGGATAACGGTAATGTGTGAGGAACAACATCCAGAAAATACAATCCACCATGTGCTCTACCACTGCCAATTATTTTCCTCGTAGCCAGTTCCTGAAAGACACAATGAGTAGGAAAAAATGTCACACAACAATTTAATGAGGTAGTAAGGTTACTCATAGAAAGTAAATTGGTAGAAAAATTAGGAACATGAAGCACAGAAGAAAGAAAGTAAATATGAGCAATGAATAGAACCCTTGCCAAAGACATAAGATAAAGTGCCATCAGCCACTCTAACCTTATCCCACCTAAAACAAGAAGAATAAGAATAGAAAAGACTAAAGGCACCTATCATGTGATCAATAGCACCGGAATCAATAATCCAAGAAGGCAACAAGGAGATACTAAGGGCATTAGTAGGAATACCTGTGTGGGCAAAATTGAAAGAAGCAGAAGAGGAAGGAACTGTGGTAGATGGAGAATCAAGCCAAACCATCAAGCACCAAATAGTGTGTAACGCATCCTGGGAGAGAGAATTGGGCTCACCAGAGGTACTAGTAGCAATCTCAGACACATGCGCTTGTGGACGAGTTATACTACCACAACCACGACCCTAAGTAGGGCGACCATTCAATATCCAACAATGCTAACGATCATGTTAATCTTTCCCACAATAATCATAATTTAAACGATCTTGATCAACCAAGAGGCCCATACTAACAAACGGAACTAAGCTAGGCTTAGGATCATGGGTGGATGGAGCAACAACCAAAACAAAATGATCCTGAACAGAGGAATGAACCATATCACTCCATCGACTTTCCTCTTGCTGAACAAGAGCATAGGCCTCACATAAGGTGGGAAAAGGAGAACGACCCAATACTTGAACGCAAATCTGATCATACTCTAAGGTAATGCCAGCAAAGAAGTCATGCACATGCTCTTTCTCTATAATCTGATGAAATAAAGTGGCATCCTTGGAACACACAGCCTGGAAACTCTAATAATAATCCAGTTTCTGCTACAAGCATAGTACACCGCAAGTGACCTATCCTTCTGATCCAAACCCCGAAGCTTCTTTCTCAACTCATACGCCTGTGCGTCATTACCCTGTTCAGATTATATCTGTGAGGCAGCGATCCATATCTTATAAGCAATACCTAGGAGAAGAAAAGACCGACTGATGGTAGGCTGCATAGAGTTAATGAGCCAAGTTATAACCAAAGCATTCTTAGAAACCAATTGAGTACGCGAAGAGGCATCATTAGCAGGTTGGGGAAGATCACCGGTAATGTTGCTAGTCAAACGCCAAGCAGCAATAGCAAGGCTACAAGAACGAGACCAAATCAGGTAGTTAGAGCCATCAAGTTTCACAGGACTGATTTGAAGAGAGGGACTATCATTAAGGGTCAAAACACGATGCATTACACCCTCTTCATTAACCTTAGGGTCTTTAACCTCAACTCTAGCCATTGAAAATCAATCCACACAACAAATAACAGTCCAGGAATCCAAAAACAAAGCCAAAAAACTAATTGAGACAAAGCAAGGTACCTTTATAAGCAGTACCAAGCCAAAATGCAGCAAGGGAGGCCAAAAAATGAACAAAAACCAAGAGAAACCTCACCAATCCTTCAAAACAAGAACTCGAGCCCCCTCAAATGTCCCAGTCGGCTCCCATAGGAAGAGAAAAAAGAGAAGAAAAAAAATAGCCCTAAAAGGGCTCCAACAGCATCTTCCGAAAAATAGCCAGTTTTCCCAAAAAATCAACAAGAATTAAAAAAACTACCAAATAATTAACAAAAAATTAAAATAAAATCATGGGAGAAAGCCCATTAAATTTCGAACATGGAAGAATATTTTTTTTTAATAGAAAAAACAAGAAAAGAAGAGCAGGAGGAGAACACAATCTTCAAGGAGGAAGATGTAGCTCTGATACCATGTTAGATTTACATATGAGAGAAGAAGAAGAATGAAAGAGAGAAAAACTAATGTTGTATTAACAATGGAATCCATTAGGGTTCCCCCCTCTTACACATGTATTTATAATAAAAGACTAGATAATAAAATGACATAGCTACCCTTAGACATGTACACTTAACAATTTGTGTGGTTCTCATGCATGCCCGACATAAGTGTATGACTTAGATGGAATGGTGTCACGAGTTGACACTTTCAAGTCCAATATCATGATGCTTGCATTTGTGGTGGCCTTTGTTGTGCTCAGTTTATGCCTTTGGCAGTGCCATATGCAGGTGTGGCATCAAATTCCAAGTCAAGTGGTTTGGCACCCCAACATGCCTCAGAGTTTGGCCCCAAGCAGTCTAACGCATGCATGTTAGGAAGCATGCCCAGTGTCGCAAGCACACGCCCTCCTAAGATTGAAATTTTTCAAGAATTGAGAAATTATTAGAAAATCAGCAAGGGGCTTAAAGTGCTATTTTATAGTGTCCCAGCTAAATGCCTCCACAACGTGTGATGGGTTCCAAGCACACATCCTCATGATAACCTAGGGACAGACCTTTGACATACCATGAGGGTTGTCATTGGTCTCCATGTAGGTTTGGGAGCCCCATAGACAGTGTCATGAGAGGCATTAGTGCAGACACTGCACATCTAATCTCGGCATGAGGTTTGGGATATGAACCTACTATATCATGCATTGCAGCATATTGTGGTGTTGACCTAGATCGAATGGAATGGGATATCGAAGCACCACCAAAAGGCCTCTTGTGCCAACTCATGAACATGCGCTTCGGTTCAGCCGTGAATGTGGGGGCCTTGTTGTGAAGCGAAGTCCCACATCGCCCAAATACTAAAATAATATTAAGCATATAAGCGTGAGGGCACCCTCACCTCTTGAGCTAGCTTTTGAGGTTGAGTTCTACCCAAGACCGTGTAACATGGTATCAGAGCCGAAGTACTTAGGGATAGGTAAGGTGTGTGACCCTGGCTTGTACGCCACAGGTGTTGTCAAGTGAGCAAGTTGGGCGTGAGGAAGGGTGTGAAGTGAAGTCCCACATCACCCAAGTACTAAAATAATATTAAACATATAAGTGTGAGGGCACCCTCACCTCTTAAGCTATAGCTTTTGGGGTGAGTTCTATCCTAGACTATGTAACACTTGTAGCACTTGTGCCTTTTAAGGCTTTTGGTAAATATATTTAGACCTTTCATTCTATTTTGGGAACCTTTGGTGTGTTTGTTGGAAGTCCCACATCGGTTACAAGACACATTTTAAGGTGGACAAACTTCTATATATAGGTGCAAGTGCATAGGGTTAGTTTACCAACTTCTATGGTTCTTTCTTGGTTTAATTAGCCATTACGAACCGAGCTTGAGTTATAAATTTTAGTTGTGCCGAGCTGGATTTTGGCCATAGTTCTATTGGGATTTTGGCCATAGTTCCTTCGCCAAAGTTGTGTTAATTCTCGAGGGCTTTGTGGTGTGTGGTGGAGATCGAGTTTCGACTCTTTTCATCTTCTCCGTTTGAGCGCCAAATTTGAGGTAGGGATAACCTACTCCTCTTTATGAGCTTTGTCTTTAAATTTTAGCATTTTGATATGTTGGGGGTTGTTGGGTAATTTTGAGAAAGGTTAGGGGCTTTTGTGCAATTTTACAAAAGTCGGGGTTTTATTTATAATAAACCTATATGCATGTTTAGCATAGAGAAATGTTAGAAATGGGAATGTATGGGATTAAAGGGTGTAGTTGAATTATTTATCGCGCACCTAGTTGAAATGTTGATTTTATATTCATTTTGTGCATTTATTTTCTGTTTAGAAATAACTGCTTTGGGCTATCGGTGGAGGATAGTCTTGATTGTTGTAGACAATGCATGATGATTAGGCAAACTAAAACTAATCACTAGAATGTGTCATTGAGTATGACGTTTGAAAGAATACATTAACTTTATGTATTGACTGATGATGTGTATAATAATTGTTTATATGCATTGTGTTGTGTTGGAGGAGAGAGGGGATGTATTCCACGGTTTAGGGGAAGAGAGGGGATGGACCTCTAAACCGGGTGTTGTGTGGGAGAAGAGAGGGGATGGACTCCGTAGACACAGCTCGTATGCTTGTCTATTGAAGTGTTGATATAGCTCATATGCTCATCTTTGGAAGTGTGATATAGTTCTTATACTTATCAGTGGGAATGTTGATAGAGCTCATATGCTTATCTGATGATGTGTTGATATAGCTAGTATGCTTATCTATTGTGAAATGAGGAAATGTTTAATATGAGTTACTGTCTCATATCGGTTATTTGGTCAAGTTCTGAACCATGGTTATGAATTGAAAATTAAAAAAGGAATGGAAAATAAAACTGTAATGTGATATGAAAGAATGTAAAAGTGTTAACCATCTATCAAACTGTTAATCTTTTAGTCATTGTTCATACCTGGTTTAGTGTATTTCTACTGGGCTGTTAGCTCACCCTATACGGGAATATCATTTTCAGGTACAGGTATCATGCCACCTTCCAAGGGAATAGCTTGAGAGGCTTAAGGCGGGCAGACTTTATTGTCTTTCTTTCATTTGATGTATTACATGTGGATTCAAGCCAAGGGCTTAATGTGTAGTTGAGTTAGTACTCTCTTTTTGTAACCAAGTGTTAACTTGGAAAGTTGTAAGCCCGTAGGGCATTTGTTGTTGTCAACATGTAATACATTTTGTAATGGAATACTCTGATGAATAGAAGAATGAGGGTCTTTTATATATCAATGCATGTTAAAAGTGATGGGTCTTATATGGGTCTTATGTATTTTTTTTTTTTTTTTTTTTTTTTTAGGGCGTGACAACTTGGTATCAGAGCGTACCGGGTTCGAATACTTTGGGTACGTGGGAAGTGATTAGGATCACAATGGGTTTGTCTCGCTTGATAGAGACTTCTGTGTAGTGTCATATGCTATGTGTTTAACTGATAACATGCTTATGTGATTATGTGGGTATGGGATTTAATTTATAGGATGTTGATTGGATCCTTGGGTTTCTGTAAGTCTTGTTAGAAAAGCATTTGATCAATGTTGTTTCTAACCGGAACTCTAGTAACGCCTCGGGACTATCATTATCCGGAAAGGAAATTCGTAAGTGCTTATGTGTTTATATGCTTACATGGAGTGAATTAAAGTTGTCCATGCATTAGGACGTGAGTGTTTAGTTTCGACACGTTTATGAATATGCTAATGTTCTTCGTTTCCTTTATTAGGATGTCAGGATGGGGACGAGGACGTGGTAGGCGGGGTAGACCTGGGAGGCAGGAGGTGCCTATACCGGATGAGATTCCGGCAATACAGGAGGGAGTTGGCCAGGCCAATGTGGCCGAACCAGCGGGTCAGCAGGTTATGGGCGCTTTAGCTCGAGAAATGGCAGGGGCTTTGAGGGAGTCTATGAATTTGTTGAGGGCGGAGAATCAAGCCCAAGAGCACACCGTGGAGTCAAGGTCTAGTTTTCTTACTCGGGAATTTTTGCGGGCCAAACCAGACGAATTCCATGGTGGCCCCGAGCCCAAGAAAGCAGATGAGTGGCTCGAGCAAACAGTGAAGACATTCGAGATGCTTCACATCGAGGATAGTGAACTAAGAGTGACCCTAGCTAGTTACTACCTAAAAGGGGATGCGGGTCAGTGGTGGAAGTATGCCAAAGGTAGAGTGGTGCCAACGTGGGAAGCCTTTGTAGTTGCTTTCCAAGATAAGTATTTACCTCCCGCTGCTAGGGAGAGATTGAGGCAAGAGTTCAAAGACCTCAAACAGCTCGACATGACGGTGGCCGAGTTCGAGGTAGTTTTCTCTAGTTTATCTAGATTTGCACCGGAGTTTGTGGCAACGGAAGAGCGCCGTTGCATTGAATTTGAGAACAAATTGAAAACTAAAATTTTCTTTAAAATTGTTGGGAACATGATTCGAAACTATGACCGCCTTGTAGAGTCGGCGGCATACGTAGAGGTGTCTGTGCAAGCTGAGGATGAGAGGCTTCGGAGTTCGAGGTCTAGGGGCCAAGAATCTCAAGGAGACTATAGACAGAATAAGAAGAGCAGGGGTAACTTTTCGTCCCAATCCCAACCACATCAGTCTCGATCGACTTTCCCGGTACCAAGTGCAGGCTCCGGGAGAGGTAGTCAGGGAGGCTTGACTTGTTTTGCATGTGGCCAGCTGGGTCACAAGGCTTCGGTTTGCCCACAGAAAGGAGGGGGTCAGCGAGCTGCTTCTTCATCAGCTAGACCTCAGGACCAGAGTCAGGGCAAGGGCCAGCCTTGGTCTTGTTTTCAGTGTGGACAGCCTGGGCACATGAAGAGGTCTTGCCCGCAGTTGGGTGGCACATCTGGTGCATCTGGTTTGAGGCAGGGTTATCAGCCAGCTCAGTCTGTGCAGGCCTCGAGGGCCGATCCGGGAACTTCGTCGTCCCAGTCAGTGCATGCTCCTAGAGGTGAGCAGGTGGAGCAGGGGACTGCAGGGCGCGTGTATGCTGTTACCGCGCAGGACCTAGTACCAGCTCCGTCAGTTGTGAGAGGTACCTTTCTGTTTTGCAATTCAGTTGCTAGTGTGTTGATTGATACGGGTGCATCTCATTCTTTTGTATCTGCTGCATTTGCATCTGTGTTAGGGTTGGAGTTAGCACTATTGGCATCTCCTATTTGTGTTGTGTCACCTATTGGGGGTGAGTTGATTTTGAAACACGGATGCAGAGGTTGTGATATAGAAGTCGCCGATTATAGGCTTCCGTTTCCTTTTGTGGTTATGCCCATGAAGGGCTTTGATGTTATTTTAGGTATAGACTGGTTATCGTCATACCGGGCAGTTATTGATTGCTATCGCCAAAGGGTCACTTGTTGTACTGTGAGCGGGGAATGTTTCCATTTCTTGGGGAACCGGGTTGGTAGTGTTTTGCCACCGGGGTATGACCCGTGAGGACGGAGTGAGCTTAGTGGTCTACTTGCTAGCTTTGAGAACGGCGAGTGTGATGAGACCCAGATTGTATTACCGAGGGTAGTTTGTGAATATTCGGATGTCTTTCCTGAGGACCTCGTTGATTTGCCACCTCACCGAGAGATTGAGTTCTCTATTGATCTGGTGCCTGGCACGGCGCCGATTTCTATGGCACCTTACCGTTTTGCTCCAGCAGAGTTGGTTGAGTTGAAAGTTCAGCTCCAGGAATTGTTAGATAAGGGCTTCATTCGCCCTAGTGTTTCGCCGTGGGGAGCACCGGCCCTCTTTGCTAAAAAGAAAGATGGTGCCTTGAGATTGTGTATCGACTACCGGAAGTTGAATCGGGCTACGGTTAAGAATAAGTATCATATGCCCCGTATAGATGATTTGTTTGATCAATTGAAGGGTTCCCGTTGTTTCTCTAAGATAGACTTGAGATTGAGATCGGTCGTTTTCGTGGACGACATTCTGATCTACTCACCTTCAGAGGAGGAGCACGAGGAACACTTGAGAGTGGTGCTTAAGTTACTTAGAGCCCATAGGCTGTATGCCAAGTTTGGGAAGTGTGAGTTCTGGCTTGGGGAAGTCAAGTTCTTAGGCCATGTGGTATCCGGGGAAGGGGTGTCTGTTGATACATCCAAGACTGAGGCAGTGCAGGATTGGGCACAGCCTAAGAGTGTGTTTGAGATCCGCAGTTTTTTGGGATTAGCTGGGTATTACCGCCGGTTTGTGAAGGATTTCTCCAGATTAGCTTCACCGTTGACTAGACTGACTCGGAAAGGAGTCCAATTTGTATGGAATGAGACGTGTGAAAAGTCGTTCCAAGAATTGAAGGTTAGATTGACCACCGCTCCGATTTTGATTATTCCAGAGAGAGGGTTGAGTTATGCGGTTTATTGTGATGCCTCACGAGAGGGTTTGGGTTGTGTGTTGATGCAGGAAGGGAAAGTGGTAGCTTATGGCTCACGTCAGTTGAAAATACACGAGAAGAATTACCCTACACATGACCTAGAGTTAGCAGCTGTGATCTTTGCCTTGAAAATCTGGAGGCACTACCTTTATGGTGAGAGATTCGAGGTGTTCTCGGATCATAAGAGTCTGAAATATCTGTTTACACAGAAAGACTTGAACTTGAGGCAGAGGAGGTGGATGGAGTTTATTGAGGACTACGACTTCGAGTTGCATTATCATCCGGGAAAGGCCAATGTTGTGGCCGATGCCCTTAGCAGAAAATCCATTAGTGATGTAGCTTGTGTAGCCATCCGGGAGTGGGAGATGTTGGGGGCACTTGGCGAGTTTGATTTGCATCTGGGCGAATCTGTTGAGGCTGCGGCCTTGTTTTCTGTTGTTGCGCAGCCTACACTTGTGACTCGAGTGTTGGAGGCACAAAGAGGTGACCTTGAGGTAGAATCCCTCCGAGAGAAGATCTCCAGTGGGAAAGTTGAGAAGGGTTTGACGGTGTATCCCGACCTGAGTGTGAGATACCGAGACCGTCTGTTTGTGCCGGAGTCTTGTCGAGAGGAGGTACTCCGAGAGTTACACCATTCGCGCCTTGCGGTGCATCCGGGAGGCACCAAGATGTATCGGGATTTGGGTCGCCAGTTCTGGTGGCGGGGTATGAAGAGAGATGTGGCAGTTTTCGTGTCTAAGTGTCTTACTTGTTAGCAAGTGAAGGCCGAGCATCAGAGGCCAGCGGGTTTGTTGCAACCCTTGCCTATTGCCGAGTGGAAGTGGGAGCATGTCACTATGGACTTCGTTGTAGGTCTTCCGAGGACTCAGCGGGGTAGTGATGCTATTTGGGTGGTTGTAGACCGGTTAACTAAGTCGGCGCACTTCATTCCTATGCGCGTGAGAGATTCGGTAGATCATCTTGCCGACTTGTATATTCGAGACATAGTGAGATTGCACGGGGTCCCAGTGACGATCGTCTCAGATAGAGATCCTCGTTTTACTACTAGGTTGTGGCAGAGCTTGCAGAGTGCATTGGGCACAAGTTGACCTTTAGTACAGCATACCATCCTCAGACTGACGGGCAGTCCGAGCGTACTATTCAGATCCTGGAGGATATGCTTCGGGGTTGTGTCCTCGACTTTAGTGGTACATGGGAGAGGCACTTACCATTGGTGGAATTTGCCTACAACAACAGTTTTCAGTCGAGTATCGGTATGGCACCGTTTGAGGCCTTGTATGGCCGACCTTGTAGGTCTCCGGTTTGTTGGGCCGAGGTAGGTGATGTACCATTGTTGGGTCCGGAGTTGGTAAAGGAAACGACGGAGAAAGTTGAGCTTATCCGTAAGAGGCTTATTACAGCCCAGAGTCGTCAGAAATCTTATGCTGACCGTAGGAGGAGACCGTTGGTGTTTGAGGTAGGTGATCACGTCTTCTTGAAAATATCACCTAGACGAGGTTTGATGAGGTTTGGGAAGCGTGGGAAGTTATCTCCTCGGTTTATTGGTCCTTTTGAGATCCTTGAGAGGATTGGCGAGGTCGCTTATCGTTTAGCTTTGCCGCCACAGTTGTCCGGAGTTCATGACGTGTTTCATGTGAGTATGCTTCGGAAGTACGAGCCGGATCCATCGCATGTATTGGATTGGACCGACTTAGAGGTAGATGAGGATGCCTCGTATGAGGAGAGACCGGTTCGGGTCTTGGATAGGCGGGATCAAGTCCTGCGTGGCAAGACCATTCTCTTGGTAAAGGTTTTGTGGAAACATCACGGAGTGGAGGAAGCCACTTGGGAACGTGAGTTGGAGGTCCGAGAGAAATATCCGGACCTATTTGTGGATGTTTGAACGTATGTTATATATGTATTGTTGTATTGTTGGACTTTAAGATCATTAAGTATGTCTTAAGTTGTAAAACATTGTAAATGTTTTGGTTTATGGAAATATTGTAGAATTGCCTTGATATGGGAGTTGATTGTAATATTGCATATGTTAGCCATATTATAGAACTGGAGTTGTATCATGAAAATTGTTTATGATATGAAATTGTGAACCATGTATGTTGAAAATGGTTGAAAAGGAAAGGAAATGCATGATGAAATGTATTTGTTATGTCTCTTAACAAGAGATGGAATGACCGGTAATGGGTCGAGTTATTAAATGTTGAAATTTAACATTGTTTAAAAACGGAGAAGAACTTATTTTTCAAAAACTTGTCCTTAATTTCGGGGACGAAATTTCCTAAGGTGGGGAGGTTGTAGCACTTGTGCCTTTTAAGGCTTTTGGTAAATATATTTGGACCTTTCATTCTATTTTGGGAACCTTTGGTGTGTTTGTTGGAAGTCCCACATCGGTTACAAGACACATTTTAAGGTGGACAAACTTCTATATATAGGTGCAAGTGCATAGGGTTAGTTTACCAACTTCTATGGTTCTTTCTTGGTTTAATTAGCCATTACGAACCGAGCTTGAGTTATAAATTTTAGTTGTGCCGAGCTGGATTTTGGCCATAGTTCCATTGGGATTTTGGCCATAGTTCCTTCGCCAAAGTTGTGTTAATTCTCGAGGGCTTTGTGGTGTGTGGTGGAGATCGAGTTTCGACTCTTTTCATCTTCTCCGTTTGAGCGTCAAATTTGAGGTAGGGATAACCTACTCCTCTTTATGAGCTTTGTCTTTAAATTTTAGCATTTTGATATGTTGGGGGTTGTTGGGTAATTTTGAGAAAGGTTAGGGGCTTTTGTGCAATTTTACAAAAGTTGGGATTTTATTTATAATAAACCTATATGCATGTTTAGCATAGAGAAATGTTAGAAATGGGAATGTATGGGATTAAAGGGTGTAGTTGAATTATTTATCGCTCACCTAGTTGAAATATTGATTTTATATTCATTTTGTGCATTTATTTTCTGTTTAGAAATAACTGCTTTGGGCTATCGGTGGAGGATAGTCTTGATTGTTGTAGACAATGCATGATGATTAGGCAAACTAAAACTAATCACTAGAATGTGTCATTGAGTATGACGTTTGAAAGAATACATTAACTTTATGTATTGACTGATGATGTGTATAATAATTGTTTATATGCATTGTGTTGTGTTGGAGGAGAGAGGGGATGTACTCCACGGTTTAGGGGAAGAGAGGGGATGGACCTCTAAACCGGGTGTTGTGTGGGAGAAGAGAGGGGATGGACTCTGTAGACACAGCTCGTATGCTTGTCTATTGAAGTGTTGATATAGCTCATATGCTCATCTTTGGAAGTGTGATATAGTTCTTATACTTATCAGTGGGAATGTTGATAGAGTTCATATGCTTATCTGATGATGTGTTGATATAGCTAGTATGCTTATCTATTGTGAAATGAGGAAATGTTTAATATGAGTTACTGTCTCATATCGGTTATTTGGTCAGGTTCTGAACCATGGTTATGAATTGAAAATTAAAAAGGAATGGAAAATGAAACTGTAATGTGATATGAAAGAATGTAAAAGTGTTAACCATCTATCAAACTGTTAATCTTTTAGTCATTGTTCATAGCTGGTTTAGTATATTTCTACTGGGCTGTTAGCTCACCCTATACGGGAATATCATTTTCAGGTACAGGTATCATGCCACCTCCAAGGGAATAGCTTGGGAGGCTTAAGGCGGGCAGACTTTATTGTCGTTCTTTCGTTTGATGTATTACATGTGGATTCAAGCCAAGGGCTTAATGTGTAGTTGAGTTAGTACTCTCTTTTTGTAACCAAGTGTTAACTTGGAAAGTTGTAAGCCCGTAGGGCATTTGTTGTTGTCAACATGTAATACATTTTGTAATGGAATACTCTGATGAATAGAAGAATGAGGGTCTTTTATATATCAATGCATGTTAAAAGTGATGGGTCTTATGTATTTTTTTTTTTTTTTTTGAGGGCATGACAACACTAGTGGCCTAGGTAGTGGTTTGGTGGCAACACTGCTACTTGTTAACCTGACTAGGTAGTGTGAATTCTCGTTTTCTTTTTTTCTTGAAAAGGAGGGTCAAACATTTGAATGACACAAAGCATTGTCATCATGCAAGGCACATAGAGCTTGCGAGAAGGTGAAATGCTAATTGTGGTATATAGATTATTATTGCCATGCTCGTGCAATACGCTAATGCAACGCCTCGGGTGCGCAATGACCCTTAGTGGATTGTTTAGCATGCCAATGTGAGCATGAGGATTAAGTCGTAGATACGCAAGTGACCCTCCAATCATCATTGGCTATTCGAGACAGGCAGAACAAGAGACCCTATATACATGAGAGGGGAAGCTTGTTAGCTAGGTTGAGAGTTCTACGTTAGTGCACAGTTAGGCAACATCAGGTTGGCTTAGTTGTGGGCAACACCAACATGGGATGCCTCAGTTGAGCAAGCGTCTTGCTCTTAGGTGAGCTTGGCACCATAAAGCGACATGAGCCGTGCTTGGTGCACTGTGGATATCAAGTCTACTTGTGGCATTCAGAAGGCAAACCTTTCTCTATGGGAGTTGTTCTTGCTTGATAAAGCATTGGGCCTACATTTGACAAGATGGGTGAAGATTCAACACTTATGGTCATGAGGAGACTTTGAACTTGGTAGAATTCAAGCACCCCATGCGCCGAAATTGATTCCACTGCATACTCAAAAGAGTCTTCCTATGACACATGGCCACGTCAGTGTCACAGATGGCACTGAATAATAAATTACTCGTGTGTGAAAAAGTGAAAACAAGATCTTTTGTTCCAAACTCACTGACCTCTATCCTACTAATACACTCCCAACCGCAAAATCATGACTCAAGATTCTCATGCTTTGAAATTCTTACCAAATTGTAATTGGTTATAAATGCATTAAAATTTCAGGACTGAGATTTTGGGGACACAGAATCCTTGGGTGAAAGAGATGGGAGGGGGGGCATACCTCATTTGTTGAAGGGAAGGTAGCCTTGTCATGTTTGGCATTTAAAACAAACTAGACAAAACAATACTTCACAGGAAACAACACAGAATCCTCTAAAAGGGTCAACTATTTCATGCTAGCATGTGTACTTTTTTGCAATCGTTTTCCGTATACTAGACAGATTATTTGGTTTTATTCACTCAATCAATTTAATACTCAACAACAATAACATCTTGGTAAGCAACAAAGAAACAATATTTTAGCAATTGAGACAATACAAGTCCGAGGCAAATTTGAAAGAATACATAAGCATAATCATATATAAAAGAAGTTTTTGAGTCTCACAAATAAACCAAACATCAGATATACACAATATGCATAGTTACCCAATAGAGAATCTACTCTACACATGCCCAATCTAGGAGATGAAATCAAGTACCCACACAGCTCAAAAAACTTCAGCAGATGCACTACTGGTGGGAATCCTCAGGCGTTTCTCCACATGTTCTGATGGAAACCAGCCTGCTTTACCTCTGCATTCTCCTTCTGACCATCCCGATAGGCTCACCTGCGCAGACACATGAAGTCATTCAAATTAATTCAATATCCTTATGCAAAGAACAGTAGATTTCAAATAAAGGATATGTTTCAAACTACGGAAAAGATGATTTTGAGATATGATTTTAGAAAGCATTTCTACTGATTGCATGTTCTGAAACTACCGTAATCAAACCTAATGTACAATACATAAAGTTCTTCAGCACAATTACTGAACAATCAAAGTTATGTTGCTTTATTCTGTGGGTAATTCAACTCATAAAATTGTCCAGATTTTTGTGAATAATGTCATACTAGGGAAGTCTGAGAAATTTCAAGAGAACCCAAATGATGAATTATTCTTGAATGCATTAAATTATCGTAAGGAAAAGTGAAAACATGTTACTGAGAACTAGAAAAACTTTGTTTCCAAGAAGAAGTTTATGTCTCATAGTCCATAGGATTGTCAAGCATTGGTTTGAATAACTCTCTGGGAAATGAAAGCTACTAACAAAAGAATTAAACAAATTAATTTTCATTTTCCAAAACCTCAAATTTCAATTAAAAAATTAGTTTGGAAACAATTTCCACAGCAAAACAATAGGAAAGTTATATTCCTTCAATTTTGACCAATAACCTGTGTTTGGATCTTGGACTTGTAAATGGATTTGTGAAGGAAAAAGACAAGGTATGGGTGAAGAGTTGCAAATTTAAAAACAAAAACAAAACAAAACAAAACAAAACAAACAAACAAACAAACAAAGATCGACTCTAGGATATGAGAGAACCTTCCGTACAACAACATAATCACCAACTGCCAAACTCAGTTCCTTCTCGGATGCAGCATCAAAAGCATGCATTGCCTGCATAAATCTTCAGTCAATCATGCTCTATTAAGTATTTGCCTTAAGGCATGCTGGGAAGACATTTTAAGGAATTATGGATTACAACAGTAGTTAATAACATTGACCTCCTTCGCAAATCAACAAGTTAATACATAGTATGTGAATTAATAATAACAAAAACTACCCTTTCAACCTCAAAAGGACCTTAAAACGTATCTAAGTTCATTTCAAAAAATTAATTTAAAGATCAAATGTAAAAGTTTTATTTTAAAAAATAAATAAATAAAGGGGCATTTACTAGTAAATCCCATTTAGGAGCCTTATGTTCCATATAATCCAATTAAAATTCTTGAAACCCATCTAGTCCTATGTGATTGAAAATGACACAATTGCCACCAATTACATAGATGGTAATGAGTAAACGTGAATATTCTTCCTTAAACCTAACATGAAAAATTGAAAATATTAGTTGGGATTAAATAAGAGATTCACCATGATTGGGGCGTTAAAATAGGAAAAAATAATCCATTTGAAAATCATACCTAACTAGAAGAACAAAGTGTTGATTTCCATTATTTTTTGGAATCCAGCAACATCTACATATGTAACTAACGTAATACCCGTGCTATGCACAGTTTCAAATAAATAATTAACAATTAATTTCAAAATTATACAGTAAAGAAAATAGAATTAATTAAATTTTAACCATTTTTATCACAATTTCACTTCTTTTTTTTTTCTACCATTAATGCTATGTTTTAAGTTCTAAATAACATAGATGAATCATAATGTAATTAGTAAAAATTAAATAAAAATTATGTTAAATTATAAAATTGCACTTTTTTATTTTTATTTTTAGGAACAAAAACTACACCTATGATAAAATATAAATACATTATTATTTTCTAAGGTTTCATAATTTTAGTTTGCCATATATTAAATTCATATGATGATATCATAAACTATGTGTGTGTATATATATAATAATAACTCTATTTTTTTTTCCTTTTTTTTTTTTTTTTGAAACTCAATCTAGCAAAATTTGTTTAAATCAAAAAATTGAATAACAAAATAAAAATGACAAACAATGAACTACCATTCATCCTGAAATCAGCATTAATTACCAAGTACAACTTCTCGATTTTCTCACACTCGCTAGCTTTGGCAGCTCACATTGGACCATTTTCTTGCCCTCCCCCCTCACCAACCTCGCGACTTTCACGACCTCAATCATCCAACCGTTTTCCAACTAGGCATTTTAACTTCTCTTTGTTAGTTGCCCATGCCTTGTCACTACCATTTTGCTAAACCCCTAAACTCACTTATATTTGTATATAAAATATTGAATTTGGATAATCTACATTTTTTATATATTTTTAAATTGAGTAATGTTTGAATTATCATATTTGGATATTATATAATGTGACATTTTACATGGCACTAATTACATCATTTGATATGCTCCACATGACATATATGAAGTGTCATCTAAGGCATGATATCAAATGTAGTCAACAATAAATTATTAAAATTTTATTTTGAACATTCTTTTTAAAGATTCCAAATTTAAATAACTAAAATTTAATCAACAAAAGGTATATTACCATGTATAGATTCTTTCTAGAATATTTTTCTTATGAAAAATTTATTTATGTCATAGAATATTTATATGAAAAATAATTGTTTTTTCTCATATTCTTCTTAAACTTTAAATTTGATCTCCGAAATCCATCAATTATTACTTAAATTATATTTGACTTACATATAAACTTTTCATCTAATTTTGTTTTTAAATTTTAAATTAGATATGTTTGGATGGGTTAATAATTTTATATCACATGTATTTATTAATTTTTATAAATTGAAATTAATATTTTGAAGCTCTTACAACATTTTGGACAAAAAGTTATTTTGCGTTAATATATAGATAATAATAGATTTGGAAAAAATTATCACTCACAAATAATAATTATAGTTTAATTTATCGATAAATAATAAAGTGATAATTTCAAAACATTTATGCTTTCTATTATAGAAATTCCAGCCAGCTTATTGCTCATTAGAGATTGATGATTATAATTAAAGAAAACTAAAAAACCTAACCATATGGATTAACAAAATATTTAAATTAAATGAAAATAAGATAATAATAAATAAGAAAGAACGATTAATATAACAAAAGAGCTCATAATATTATAATATAACATTTATTAGATTTTATCATTTTATAACATGTGTATTTTCATATTATAAATTTTTAATAAATTATTTTTTAAAAAGCATTATGATTTTAAGGAATGTATTACCTTATTGATCAATAAATGATATGATTTTGATATTTTGAAACATAAAAAAGTTTGATTTGATTTCTATGTAAAATGTTTCATAAGAGTTAAGTTACATGTTTAAATATATTACCATATTGATCAAATGACCAATAGTTTATTGACATGTGTATTTTCATAATTTTTTAATTCAAAAATTTATGAAAATAGAGTTAGAACTTTAAGACTCAATGAACCAACAATGTTTTTGCTTATATTATATATTTATATAATATAAATGTTCATACTTTATATGAATAAAAAATAATGTACATTTTTTAAAACTACAAATATTCACATTTTCAATAAATTAGAATAATATTAATTTTTAGAAAGTGAAATTTTTTTAAAAAGTATGAATATTCAAACTAATTTTTATACTATTCAAAAATTCATAATATTTTATTAATTGAAAATACGAATATTTGCATTTATAATTTTCACACTTAAAAATTCACACTACTATAATTGTAGAAAAAATTGACACTTTCAAATTCAAGAAAAAAAAAACAGAAGTGAAATTTTTACTTTTTACATTTTACAAAATTTTATATTCAATTGAGATCTTGTTTGATAGATCTTGTCGAGTAGTTTTCAAAAATCGATGTGCATTTTGAAAGTTACAGAATTTTAAACTTGAAAAAACAAAATGTTGCCATATAAGCATGTTGACCAAAACCAGGGTGAAGTTATCATGAAAACACATCTAATTCAAAAATATATATATATCTCCTAGAATAAAATTTCAAATATATAGGACTTATTGGATCACAAGTAAACAAGTTCCTGAAAAGGGACTTTCCACTAATTCTACCATAAATAAAATCCTCCCTGAAGCTAGTTGGGAATTGGAAACATATCCGTTAATGGCCAGAAATTCATGAAATTTAGAAAATACCTCAGCCACGAAGTACTTTGTTTTCTCTAAGCTGTAGGTGGATGGAATTACAGGAGGAGCAGACTCTTTTCGTTGTTTCTCTGAGACCATCTACCACCAAATTCCAGGTCATCCCACAAACATAAATTGTTTTAAAGAACAAATATTTCTTTTCTGGGAAAAAGAGAATGTAGACAGACACTCACCTCAGCTTCAACCTCACCAAGAATGGTAGCTATTCTTTCATGATATGATTTTTCAACTTCAACCTTCAGAAGAATAAACTTAAAAAGTAAATACAAAACCATATGATTATATGTGACAAATTAGAATAATAATTCCAGAAGCGCAGACATACCAATGAAACAAGCCTCTGGAATGTCAACCTTTGCTGCTGTGATTCTACAGAAGCCAATGCAGTTGCGGCTTCCTTACCCAGTACTGCCATATTTGCTTTCAATTCATGCATTTTAGATTCTGCTGCATGAAGCTTTGCCACATTTTCAGGAATGGGAGCTTCCCTTACTCGAGCATGTCTTCTAGAAACCTCTGCTGCCTGTTTACTTTTATGGTCAATTAAAACTATAAAAAAATATATTAAGGATCTACTATTATGATTAGGCAATCTGAATTGCAGCCACAAGGAAAAATATTTTCCTGAGATAAATGAAGCCTAGCTGTCTGATTACCTGTGTCTCTGCTTCTTGTCTCATTCGACTATAACGTTGGGCAAGATGACGAGCATCCTCCAAAGGAGCCGCAGTTACCATTGCTCTCAATGGTTCTAAAATCTGGGTATAGAAAATGTTAGGTTCATACTTCTATTTTTAGGATAGTTATAATAAATAGCTCAATTTTGAATATGAAGAAAGTAAACTGGTTGAAAATATGTGGGGTTGATCATTCACCATTTAGATTAACTAGCCTCTTTCAAATTGTTATCAAACAAGATTTCTTTAAATGTGGTGTTTTGCTATTGTGTGCTCTTCTCACTCCAAAATATCAAAAAGCAGAAATTAATTTTAATTAAACAAATCCAAATTTTGGCAATTTAAATAAAAGAGTCATGCATATGTGCCTTTATCCAACACAACCACAAGAAGGCCCTTCTAACTTCAAATGCTATAGGTAGAAAAAAAGATGGAGTTCAATATGAAAGAATCACATAATCAAGTAGCTTACATGTTTTATATACAACTACTTAGCATCTCAAAGAAACTCAAAAATAAATCACAAGATATGTTCATTTCTATTTAGAATTAGCTGATATATTACATTTATGTGATAGAAATACATGATTAACAAGTAGTCATCCCAAAGGAAGCACTACTGATTTGATAGTTGCTAACCATAGAGATAGCACAAACCTGAGAAAATAATTGCCTATTAAAGTCTTCTTGCTCCTGTTCCACATGTTTACAGGTATCGCCATATAGAGATGCAGCCTTAGCTAGAATCTTGTCATCAACGTTCTCAACTCCATATCTGAAACAATCCTCAGACAACTTGGTTCCTGATTATCATAATAGTAATAAAGTTCAGTTCAAATACATAATGGACCGTTAAATAATGAGTGGTGATATACAAACAGAAAATCCATACAAAATAACTTATATGTATTGACCTGACTGAGATTTGAGGATATCACTTCAGAATAAAGAGCCTATTGAGATGTCTTTAATTACACAAATGATACTACCACATCATTCTGGTGAAAAATTTTGTATATAAATTATGGTGGAATAGCATTTTCTTTAAATAATAATGTTTTACTATGACACAAATGTTGATAAAGCAACTTGCTTAGTTCATACATTACAATATCCCCCAGAACAATGTAACCAGTCAGTACTAATTCATGTTTTACCTGCTTCAATATTCTTGTACCCTATGGCCGTAAATGCTTCTGCTGCTTTAATAATATCTTTCTGAAAATCCTGCAGAAATGAGTACATGAAACAGTAATAACATCAATCTAATAAATTATGTCACATATTTGCATCAAAGAAACAACATGTCAATAAAATGTGTGTTGCTGAGATGAGGATACTAAGATGGATGTGTAGCAAGACTACAAAAGACAGAGTTAGAAATGAGCATATTCATGAATGAGCAAGAGTAGTACCAATAGAAGATAAGTTGAGAAAGAATAGATTGAGATGGTTTTGTCGTATACAATAGAGACCAACAGAGACAGTAGTGAAGAGATGCGATACAATAACGGTAGATGGAAGTGTTAAGGAAAGGGCAGACCTAGATTGAGGTGGGCTACTGTAGTAAATAGAAATATGAATCTCCTTAATTTGACTAACCAAATGGCCGTTGATAAAGTCAAGTGGAGAAAAAGAATTCATGTAGCCGACCCCATTTGATGGGACTTAAGGCTTGGTTGGTTTGGTTTGGTTATTTGCATCGAAAAGAAAAATTAAGGTGCAAAAAAAGTTCTAGGAACACAATAAGTAATTGAGGAAACCCCAAGGGTTTGGCTTGGTAGATGAGGGCTGAGACTTAGGGATTGCTCCCTCCAAGGTCTCAGGTTCGACTCACCTCGCCAGCAAAACTCTTGAGGCCACGGACCGTAGGGAATTAACCTGTTTCAAAAGGCATGTTATCAACCAAAAAAAAAAATCTGAGGTACCCAGAATTGTTAAACTCAAGACTAGCATTCAATAGCACAGTATTGATTATTTGATTTATGTAGGAAATTAATGTATAAATTGATGTATTATTGATTTATTGATTCATATTGAATGACTACAATGACTCTCCTATATATAGGAGAGGAAGAAAATATATTAACACACTCACCTACCACACTAATCACTCACCTAACACACTAATCACTCACCTAACACACTCACATCTACCTACCACACTAACAGCCCCCCTCAAACTCAAGGAGGATAGGTACTAACCAACTTGAGTTTGGAGAGAAAGTAACAAAACAGGAAGATAATCTGACAAATAAAATAAAAGTGGATAGGAGACACTGTATGGTCGTGTCAGACCGTTGTAGAAGACTGTATGGTTATGGCAGACCGATGTAGAAGACAGTTTATGGGGTCATGTCAGACCGATGTAAAAGATAGTTTATGTGGTCATATCGGACCGATGTAGAAAACAGTTTACGGGGTCATGTCGGACCGATGTAGAAAACAGTTTACGGAGTCTTGCTGGACCCATGTAGGAGACAGTTTATGGGGTCTTGTCGGACCGTTGTAGAAGACAGTTTACGAAGTCTTGCTGGACCCATGTAGGAGACAGTTTATGGGGTCTTGTCGGACCGTTGTAGAAGACACTATATGGCTGTGTCGAACCGTTGTAACAGAGAACCGAAAGCAATGTCGGAACAGTTTACAGAGTCTTGTCGGACCCATATAAGAGCTAACCGGAATCAAAGTCGGGACAGTTTACAGAGTCTTGTCGGACCCATATAGGAGCTAACCGGAATCCAAGTCGGGACAGTTTACAGAGTCTTGTCGGACCCATATAGAAGCTAACCGGAATCAAAGTCGGGACAGTTTACCGAGTCTTGTCGGACCCTTAAAAGTCGCACCCTCAAAAGGCGTGCCCATTCTTATCAAAAAGTGTGCCATCAAAAGGCGTGCCATCAAAAGGTGTGCCCGACAGCCATCAAAAGGCGAGCCATCAAAAGGCGCGCCGATTTGTCGTCTGGCGCCGAGAGGCGCGTAAGGCGCGGGTCTGCCTTGCCTATTTAAACCAACGCGAGGCTGCCACTGATGCAGAACAAACCAGCTAAAAAACTCTTCGTTCTCTCTGTAACACTTCTGAGAGAGATTCTCTGTAACACTTCTACAACCAACCCTGAATATGGCCTCTTCTTCCCGTTCAGCTACCCAGAACATAGCCTCTTCGTCCCGTGGTCTGACTCTCTTTCCCGACCTCAACGAGGCCACAACCCAGAATATAGCCCTTGAACCTCAACCAAGCCCCCCTAGTTTTGCACCTTTGAACTTTCCAATGTTCTCAGTGGAGCAGATAATGGCTACTCAATCTGATATTGAGGCCAATCATTATACTCTGAAGTCATGTGTTGAGACAATGACGGCGGTCAACAACCTGTCGCACCGGCTTCAGAGTAGAACAAATGAGGTGCAGCAGGTAAAAGCCCAACTGGCTCTGCTCCAGAGCATGTATACAGATGCCCGAGCAGAGATATGTGTGCTGAAGGCAGAGAACAAGGAACTGAAGCGGAAGGCCACCGTGATGCGCAGATTTGGAGGTCCGCCATATGTGACAGTTGAGGAGCAACGGGAAGTGAACGTGCTCGGCGGCGTGGGAAACACGGAGACAGCACCGGTAAGGGCCGCCCAAGACAAAGGCAAGAAGAAGAGAACCGCTGAAGAGGCGAAGAAGTGAGGCCGGTTGTTTGTGGTGGTTATGGGTTGTGGTTGTTTTGTTGTTGGTTTTTTTTTTTTTTTCGTGTAAAATGGTGATCGGGTTTGATCCCCGCATGAATAAAATAAGGTTGGTGACATTACTGCAATTACTTTATCTTTTTGGATGACCCAGATTTCTTTTTCTGAGTATTCCAATTCTTGGAGAAGAAATCAAAGCCAAATGGCCCCCCAGATCCAAATCCCGACAAACTGATGGAAGCAGCTTTTGCAGCCAAAGGGTTAAACTGAGGCGTAGGCTTTGTGTGGGACTCTGGTAATGCAATGGACCTGGAGTTCTTAAAGGCCTTCCATCGGAGAAGGGTTCAGATTCTGGCAGATGCTGGTGCTGACCTAATAGCATTTGAAACAGTGCCGAATAAGCTAGAAGCTCAGGCTTATGCTCAGCTTCTTCAAGAAGACATAAAGATTCCTGCATGGTTTTCCTTCAACTCTAAGGATGGTGTTCACGTGGTCAGTGGTGATTCTTTGCTTGAATGCGCTGCCATTGCTGAAGCATGCAAGAAAGTTGTTGCTGTTGGAATCAACTGCACTCCACCTAGGTTTATTCATGATCTGATTTTGACTGTTAAAAAGGGGACAACTAAACCAATACTTATATATCCAAACAGTGGTGAGAGTTATGATGCTGATAAAAAAGGAGTGGGTGCAAAATTCAGGGGTTTCAGATGATGATTTTGTCTCATATGTTAACACATGGTGTGATGTGGGAGCATCCCTTGTCGGAGGTTGCTGCAGAACTACTCCAAATACCATAAGAGCAATTTATAAGACTCTCTCCAATAGATCTGCTGCTCCATCTCTCAAATGATCCCACTGATTAACTGACAACAAGAGGGATGCTGATCAGATTTGGTGAAGTCAAGAGTTTCCTCCTTAATTGGAAAGAAAATGGGAGAAGTAAGCCCCAACCATGCTGTAAACTAGAGGATCAAGTTTCTAGTTAAGGGAAAGAGAGTCAGAAGGGACACACTTTCACCTTCTCTCTCTAGAAAATTTCCATCTCCAGGCGATGGGAGCTTGCTGCTCCAAATTTGGTCTCTGCTGGTGGCACCTGTTGGGAGCTTGGGTCTTGATTGGAGCTCTGCTGCACTACAGAGGAGCTGTCCATAACTGAAGAGCCTGAAATGCTTATATTATTGGATGAAAATGACATGGGTGATGCAGGTAGGCGCATGTAAGATTCTGTATTAAAGCTGGCACTTCTCTGGAGATGGGGACCTCCTGAAAGCCCTGAGTTCGCATCAGTAACCAACGAACTTGCCCCCACACTTGGCCCTGAGCTCGCCACACTGTTCAAGACTGTATTGCTCGCATCTCCAGAAACAGGCGCCAGATTTGAACGTCCAGCTCCTGGAATCGAATTTGATGAGTTTCCAAAAGATGAACTCAAGTGAGAATTTCCCACAGCCTGGGACTGCCCATCTCCTTGGAAAAATATGCCAGAACTAGAAGAAGAATGCACTAACCCTCCAGCCACCCGGGAAGGTGTCATAGATGGCACTGCAGCCTGGCGACCAGAATCTAAATAGCTCTCCAAGGTCGGCCCTTAGCAGCTCTCTTAGAACTAGAAGCTGAAGAGAAATTTTCTTGACACGTTCTTCGGAGACGAATCATAGAGAGAGAGAAAGAGATCGGCGGCTTGGTTTGAGGTCCGGCGGGCGCCAAGGCGAGGTTGCCGCCCGCCGGTAAAGCGAAAATACTGGATTTTAAACCAGCTCTGATACCATGTAGGAAATTAATATATAAATTGATGTATTATTGATTTATTGATTCATATTGAATGACTACAATGACTCTCCTATATATAGGAGAGGAAGAGAATATATTAACACACTCACCTACCACACTAATCACTCACCTAACACACTCACATCTACCTACCACACTAACAATTTATTTCCAACATAACTGGTAAATTTATCTATTCAGAAAATTCAGATGCTCAACCCCACTTAAACAAGTCTCTCCAAGATATTTTTCTTGAACTTCCCTCATGCACATCGCTAACTTACACGATGAGTGTTTTAGGGCACTCTTAGGTATTGCAAAAGAACTTACAGAAGTACGTTACAATTGGTTAATGTAATGAAAGCTAAACATTGAAAAATAAAATGCCTTATATTCTGAAATGCAGGCAAAACATAGGCCCTGTTTAGTATCTATTAGATCACCAATTTTGTCCAAAAGCTTAAGCAATTGGGAAATAGGCCCAACAACGTACACTCCCCATAAGAGGCAAACAAACTGAGTGAACAAGGTGCACAAAAAACAAGCAAAACAGAGTGCTTAATAATAAAGATAATGGGGATGACGAGAACTGAATTGAAGACCACCTAAAACTAGAGCTCAGATACCATATTGAATTGTTGACCACCAACTCATCCAAAAGCTTAAGCTATTAGAGACAGAGGGCAACTTTCCTATTTATGTACTCAAAAGTATTGGTCAAATTTTTTTTTTTTCATTTTTAGTGTTTTTTGAAACAAAAACAAGAAAAGTTTTAGTAACAATCATGTATTGGTCAAATGTTGTTGTATAACGAATGTTGATAATCGCTGCATGCATGACGTATTAGTATTGGAGCTCAAACAACCTATGGGACACGTGACGGGCTTTCCTCACCTCAAGGAGCTAATATCAACTCTACTATCGTCTGGAGTTGCAGTCTGACATCTTCGAGGGCAATGTATCATGTATGCAAAGGAGTGGGTGTAAGGTCCCTCTCACGCCTCTCTAAATCTAGTAAAGGTGGAGCTTTCTTGGCAACCAAGCAATATCTTGACAATCCTGTGGTCTTTGCCCCCAGTCCACAATCCTTCGATGTCCCAAGCGGGGATGCCTAGGCCCTGCTCCCATCCTAGGGAGCCAAGTGGTTGGTAGAATAAGTAAGCATTAAGGCAAGGCCCCGCCTTAGGCTACTAGGCAAGTGTATATGGGCCAAAGGGCTGAGCAAGTGCGAGCTAGAGGCTCAACTTTAGGCCGCCAAGAGAATATAGGTGGGCTAAGAACCCAAATTGGGCCGGGAGGTGAACCTAGGGCCTTAGTAAGCCGTAGGCAGGTTGACGGCCACTTATTAGAGTTCTCCATTCTTGGTGATGTGCATGCCTCCGCTTAGGCTGGGCATGTAATCTCAATTGACCGTGGTGCCTTAGAGGTTTGCCACGTAGGCGTGTGATGGCAATGATGTTACAGCTAAAGGATTAGCCACATGTTGAGTGTGGTATAGACACTCACATTAATGGCCCCTTGTACAAGTGCTCTTAAGAGCAGTGAGTGTATTTGTACACAAGTGATGCTAAAAATATTAACATATGATCAGTTTAAACAAGGCACTAAATTTTCATTCAATATTTTTGATACAAGACCTTAACCAAGAAGATGGGACATATAAATGCTCATATAGAGCTTTAGCCCTTAGTTTTCGTCCAACCTCAAAGTTACCTGAATAAAGACATGAACTTTTTGGGAGGTAGTCTCTTGCGTTGGGAATTCCACAATCTCATAGGAGATGTTCGTGTTATTCCATAAGACCACATACCTCCTCTCATCCTTTCTAATCCATTGTTGAGCGGATCTATGGTTTGCATATTCCGATACCCTAGAATTTTGCTCATGAATTCAACTTGACTTCCTTGTTTCTGTAATAATGACTAATTAGTGGTGCGCAATTGCGTTGAGGTGCATATAATGGTGAAGAAAGCTAGGGAGAGTGACTCTTTCGCTATTGAATAGCAATAATTTCAATGGGGTGTTGCAAGGGTTGTAGAAGGTGCTCCTTTCCTTGAGGTTGAGATCGCCGAATTCTTCTAAGGTCCATTCTGGTCCTAAGCTTGTGTTCAACTCTACCATTGGTGCCGGTATAATTGAAATGTGATGATCCAAGTGTCTCAGTCATGGTGTTTGTGAGATAATGTTAACATGTATTTGCTCCAAGTTTAGTGGGGTTATCATCTGCACTGCTTGACAAATGGTCCCTCTTACAGTGGAAGTGATTGTACAAGCCACGAGGTGGTGGAGAGCTTGCTACATTGCAAGCCAGAGCTAGGTGTCTAGAGAGCTTGCTAGGTTGAGAGCCAAAGCAAAGGGGGCTGGAGAAGCGAAATTTTCACAAGCTTAAAAGTAAATCATGTTGCTCTTCAAAGTAGTTTCCGAAAAAAGGGTTACGAACTACTCTCTATAGTGCTCTCCAAAGTGGGTCAAGCAAGATCAATATTGCTTAGTTTTACTTTGTGAGCTAGCAATAGAGTTGCCAGCCAAGCAAGGTTTGGAAAGGGTTTCTTCAAGATTTGCAAGTGCGAATCGGCAAGGGGAGGGAGAGTAGCTAGCAAGGTGAAGCGACAAGATCAATTTGCGAACCTAATTCAAACAAATTTATTCTAGACTAAGTTGGATACAACCTATATTACTTGGAGCGTGACTTGAAGGCGAGCGAGGGGTTAGAGCGAGCTATTCAAGCAAAGTGGTTTGCAAGCCCGGTTGGATAGTCGTGAGCTTTGCCCAATGTTTGGCTATGCTTCAAAATTTATTCTAATAAGTTTTCCTACTTCCTTGTTGCTCTACTCTTTTACTAATTGCATCATTTAGTGATTAAATTTGTGCCCCCAATTTTTGCTTACTTGTGCAACATAAGACAGATTGACCCCGGTGTTGTTGTCAAAAGCCAGTTAGGAGCAAATCAGAGCATGGAGGGCTAGTTTAGCCATTTGAGCAGTTGGGTTTCACTTTGAATTTTGTTTATGGTTGAGGTGCTCTCCGCCAAGAACTTACTTTTATCTTGCTGAATGACACAGTGAGTTCAAGTGCGAAGTTGTGCTTGGACAGCAAAGGAAGAGTGATTTTTTCCACGTGGTTCTTTCCCTTTGAGCTTCAAAGCTTGGTATGTTTTCTTGTTAGTAAGGCAGGCTTAAAATTGTAAGTTGTACCTTTTCCCTTGTAATGTGTAGCTCTTCTTTATGTTTGTAGGTGGGCACTACACTTACCTTTGGATCAACACTCACTTTTTCTCATTCGTCTTTGTTGTTGAGTGTGTTGTGCCAGTTTTAGATAAGATGTCCATCTTATTTCAACTTCCATATTGAACGTATTTTGCTTTATGAACACGAATTTTGATTTTTGGTTTTTGGGTTCATGGAGGCCATGCCATTTGGAGATGGCAAAGGTAAAGGGGGGAGGTGTTGTCCCTCGCCCTAGTACATCTCAGCAACTACCAATAGATTCATCTATTACTTTCAGATCAAAGGGAGACAAGACCAAAAAATGTCCTTATAAAAGCTAAAAAGGACGCAACGGCCCCACCCAATTTTCTAACCTCAGACTATTGGTGAAGGCAGAGTTGTTTTGGCTCTTCAAGCTTGTTTCGGAAAAGGGCAGAGTTGTTTAATGAGGATGGAGAGAGCCCTTCTGAAATTCTTCTTGGTTGAGTCAAACCCGAGGGATTGGTAGAAGCTTTTATTCCTCCTGCGTCCATTGTGCATCTTCATGTGGAGCGAGGCAACTATCCTTACTCTTTTTATGCTTTTGAGGATTATACAAGGGTTAAGGATGACTTCAACATTTGGAGTGTGGCCATGTTTCACCATCCCTCGTATTACGAGGTGTTGACTGAATCTAAGATTGATACTGCGATTTGTCAATGTATACGGGTCAAGTGGGATCTGTCTTGTTTGGAGGATGTGACTATTTTGACTAGTTTAGAACACCTCAGCTTGGTGAACCTCAATGCTAGTAGTTTGTCCCTTAGTCAAAAGGCTATAGTTGCTAAATTGGAGATCTCTATGGACCCAGCAGGGCGGATACTGAGTCAATACCAAAACAAAGTACTGATTGAACCTCAATTGTGGAGGTGACGATAAAGAACACATTTGGGGGTTGGTCAAATTACTAGTTCCGAGATCATAGCCAACAAGTAAAAGGTGATCCAGAGAATGGAGTAATGGATCCTGGTACGGAGCTTAGTTGCACGAAGCGGGAGCGGGGGCGGGGGCGGGGGCGGGAGCGGGAGCGGGGAAGCGTGGCCATGTAAAGGAGTCGTAGTTTGGGAGCGCTTATATATTATTTTTATCGAAATATTTTTAATTTATCTATAAACATTTTTTATAAAAATTTTAATTAACATATATATGTTATAAATTTTTTATTTTTATGTAATATTTAATTACTTAAATACAACATAAAAAATATTTTTTTAAAATGAATAACAAATAAAAGTAGTAGAGTGGTATTTTTTAGAACACTAGTCATTATATTGGAATAAAATTTATTATATTTTATTTAATAAAACAACATTTATGTTTTATTTAAATATATTTATTATTTTTTTATCTTATATATTATTTTTATTGATAATATTTTTAATTTATATATATATATATATTTTTAATTTTTAAGTGACATATATATTATAAATAAATATGATTTATAAATAGTTATTTTTATTGATATATGACATATATATATTATAATTGACAATATATTAATTAAATATCTTTTGAGAGAGAGAAAGAGAGAACAGAAATATGTCTGTTTATTTATTTATTTATTTATTATATAATATAATATGTATGTTTTTTAATGGACTGTGATTGTATTATAATTAGTATCCACTATTTTTTGAATCTGTAAGCTATAGGCCCAATGAAGCCCATTGAACATTTTAACTGCAGCCCAGCCCATGACCATATGCTAGGTCAAAATAAAATATATATGGAAAAAAAGAAAGATACATAGAGCAAGTGGGGCAGCTCAGCAGTGTCGTCTTCTCTATCTTCAAATACTGGGCTGATTTGTTCCTTCGACTTCTCTCTCCGTCGGCTTCGCTTCAACTTTTTTTCCGAAAGGTATGCCATCCTTCTTCTTCTTTTTCTTCTAGCCCACATCTGATTTTGAAAAAAGTCATCTTTTATTTTTTTTTCCTTCGATCAGATCCATATCTTTAGATCTATGCCCAAATCTGCTTCAGATTTTTTTTTGTTGCT
Organism: Camellia granthamiana; assembly: GCA_036172215.1. NCBI lineage: Eukaryota > Viridiplantae > Streptophyta > Magnoliopsida > Ericales > Theaceae > Camellia > Camellia granthamiana. The sequence goes on from CM069909.1 coordinate 10,244,026, forward strand.
TCGGGAGTTGTTTGATTTTCATCATTGATCCCTTCTTGGATAGAATTGCGTTTCTCTCCCAAAAGAATCGCGATTTTCTCTCTAAAGAATCGCGTTTCTTACACGATTTTGATTTGGGAACGCAAAAATCGCGTTTCTTCCGGAAAATCGTTACCTACTATAACGATTCCTTCTACTAAGGTACGGAGGGAGGAAAAGTGGGGGAGTACTGAGCACTTAGCCACTTTTATTGCACCCCAAGATGGTATTTGTTATGAGTTGTTACTGTTTGTTGCCATTCTTGCCTCCGGACGTCCGATTCCATTGGCCCCTTTATTTCTGGGGGTTTATATAGGCAGTTGGATACATTCTAAGAGGGCGCCTATCGTTCTAAAGGGCGGTATGATGTTATTAAGCTATCTTCAAACGTTATTCTCTACAACTAGTTTTGTGTGAACGGTTTCCTCGCCAAGCTCCTATGACAAGGTCATTCTCTATTGGATACAATAAGCCTCGTTTAGTCCGATGGACTAAGGGGACTATTCGTGGGATTTAATCGCATTTTTGACTTTGAGGATAAATTCGTTGCCCATCCTTATATTAGGCCAATTTGTGGGGTTGCCTCGACTACTGAATATTGCTCGAGATGATTGTGAGCTTATTCTTGAGCTAGGTGTATCTTTCTTGGGGAATGCAAATACTGTGATGATTCTCAGTGCCATTCTTGGGTATTATTTTATTTTTTTATTATTATTATTATTATTTGATAAATACCATTCCTAGGTATTTACTTTTCTTTATAGATTGCAGTTATGACATGGCGGCAATAATCCTTTAAAGGTCACAAGGAATTTGGCTTGGACCAAGGCATCCCTTAGCATCTTCCTTCCCCTTCTTTTGCAACTAACTGTATGCAACTATTTATGTATGCTTTCCTTCTTGAAGAATTAAGGAGTGGTGGTTGAATTGTATTAGTGGGCAAAGATAGAGTTGGTGGAACTACCGTGAGCTAGAAGTATTGAAAACACAACCTTGCGGCTTTTTGGATTTTTTTGAGTGGCAATCTTGAGCCAGTGCCATCTAGAGCTTGTTTTGTCCAACGACAGTGAATTGTGTATGCCTCACAAGGAGAGGGGCTCATCGGTTTGCCAATCAGGGTGAGCTCAACCCATTGGCTCGGTTGGATAAGGTAGCAGCTATGTTAGACCAAGTTCAATTGTTCCATTCTGACACTATCCCCTATGCCAAACATAAAAGGCTACCCCTTGCTTTTGTTGCTGTTCTTGTTGCTAAGAGAGTGCATCCAAAGTCAAGAGGCCTGAATTCATCTATCGCTACCAGGGTCACTCGCAAAATAAGGAGTTGCCCTAGCGGCTTGGTCAGTTCTTTCCAACTAACCAAGGTAAACTCGTGCTCATACTCAAATTGTGTAACACATTTTTAATTTGGTTTTAGTGTTTTGAATTTGCTTGCATTAAAATGCCTCAGTTGTTTGTAGGGGCAAAGGGTGTTCGTCGGATAAAAATCAGTGCAACATAAGGCCTCATTTACTGATGGTTCTCAAGATGGTGGTCTTTCAATTCCTCCAGATCCTCTAGAAGGGATTGTGACCCTTCTTGGTGACACTACCATGGATTTGGCGGTGGAATGGCTACCTGGCATTGGTGATTTTCCTCCAGCAAATCCTTCCTCTAGGATAGGGAAGAGTAAGGCGGGCTTTGATGCCTATAGATGGCTGGAAAGCATTGAAGATGATGCAAAGGGTTTCTGAGGATGGTAAGGCAAGCTTGGATAAGAATACCGAAATTATGAGGGGATGATGTTGAAGACGATCTTGGCTGTGGTATGATAGGTACCCAGACCCTGCTTCCCAAAATGTGCCAAGTTCTAGGAATGCATTGATACCTTGAGAGCCAAGACTGGTCATGGCAATAGGTTTGAGCGAGGCGTTTTTGGCTTTGTTCAACCCGAGCTATTTGGTGAGGTGACTACAACTTTGTCATCGGAAAATATTCAAAAATGTCGATGATAAAGTTGGTGAAGTGCCCGCCATATTCCCATAGGTCAGCCGAGTAAGATGGCAAGCACTTCACCAACTTTATCTTCTCGAAGGTCAACAACCAATCACCTCTACCACCTACACCATGCCTGGTTAAGAATAAAAAAAATTTCCTCATTCCAATCTATAGTGATTTGCAATCCAAAGGCCCTGTTTGGTAGAGCTGTGGGAAACTGCTTATAGCTTATGCCCAAACAGCTTATACCTTATAACTTTCAGCTTAAGCTGATTTCCAGCTTATTCTTAAAGCATCTCCTGCCCCACTCAAAGAATAAGTTGATTTCTGACTTCCAACAAAGCTATAAGCTATAAGCATAAGCTAAACCAAACATATCAAAACAGCTTAAATTAAGCTGAAAGCTGAAAATAAGCAGTAACAAACAGGGCCAAACTCATTCAATTCAAAACCAAAAATTATATAACTTTTGATGCCATATGTACAGCCCATTTAGTTTCCGTTGCATGGGGTCTGGGAAGGATAGATAAGTGACAGACCTTAGTTCTAACATTTGGAATTATTTGTACAAAGTGGCTGACTTCAGTTTAACCATTACCTCAAGGTTGATAGTCTAATTTTAACCGTTGAACTGGTTGAAACATCTTACCTTTCCTGCACGAGTAGACCTGTAAAATTTCTCTACCTGTTGATGTCTTTGGATTTCAACCTCATCAATGACCATCACATCAGAACTTTCATAACTGGTCCCACTAAACTGCTTTATTACAGCCTGAAATACATATATTTACATCACCAATTTAGAGATAATAATTATTCAAAATAATAAAAGGAGAAATAACTATTGAGGCAAATACAGGTTTGATTTCTAAAATGTTTCTTATAGTAGAATTCTTTGTAACATCAAAGACACAATAAGCTATAGTTGTATAATTTCCTTTTTGCTACAAGTAACCAATCCCACATCTCTCTCTCTCTCTCTCTCTCTCTCTCTCTCTCT